>JANUYF010000004.1:16009187-16627841 GCA_026167975.1 Phrynosoma blainvillii | reverse complement strand
AAGAACAAGTAATAACAATAATCAATATTATCATGGTGGGCGGCGGCAGCGGCAGGATCAGCCTGTGGCCGGCCCAAAGGCCTCGGTGGGCCGCATTTGGCCCCCGGGCCTTAGGTTGCCTACCCCTGCCCTAGACATTTGGGATCCTAGCGGTACCTGCAATAAAGGAAGTTGGAAAGAGGGTGGCATAGAAGAAAGAAGTCATTTTCTAAGTCCATCCTGAATGTTCTTTCCCTTCTGTGTGAGCTACAAGGAAGGCCATAACAATGTTCCTGTTCTAAACGCCCCTCCATAGAGAACCATTGGTCTTAAGGACTGGGGAAACATGTCAACATTATCTTGCCAAAGTTCTCTTTGCTCCACTACACCATCCTTACAACCAGCCTGGTTGCAAATGTGCCCAGAACATAGAAGCGTTGTGATAGCCAAATCTAAGCAGAAATACCCCATGCAATGATTGAGCTTGCTTAACCCTCTTCCCTTCCTCCACAATCCTCCTCTCTATTTCTGTCTCCTTACAGGCAAAGAGGGGATTTTGGCTGAGTCACCCTTTGGCACAATCTCTCTCTCTTTGTGACTCTTTTTAGTAGGCATAGACAGAAGAAAGGGCATGTGGTCCTTTGCCAATGAAGCAAGTATGCTGCTCTCGACAGAGGCCGCCCAGGATGCCTCAGGCTGTGAAGGAAATGAAATGAAATGAGCTACTTGGGGTAAACACAAAAGAGAGAACAGGGTGAGAGTCAGAGGGGAAGGAAAGTACGGTGGGCTACAAGACTGGGACAAGGCAATAAAGAAAAGCCTGTTTGAGTGGAACAATGGCTTCTTTAAGCTGTGATGCAGTTTGCAGGATGTTTCATGAACTGAGCACCTGCTGTACCACTAAGCAATGACAGGACCCAAAACAGACCACCCCAGCCAGGTAAGTATTAGCAGTCCTGGCACTGCCTATCCAAAATGCATTTGGCAAGGTTCCCGGAGCTAAGCTCTGATCCAGATTAGGTTCAGATTCCACTTTCAAGCAATGACTGTATTAAAGTCTTTGCTGTCCTTCCTTAATAGATCAATACTTATGCCAAAGATAGTTCGAAGATGTTGTAGGGGGAGGTTAAGGATGGGGTGGAGTGGAATGGAAGAGTCGTTTTGTGTCACCAGGCGATGTCTGGATCCTTCTCTCCCCTTTTTAGTATTGTGTTTATTTAGAGCAGTTGTGCTAATAGTTTACAGATGGTTTTGGCTTTCCTGCAGAGCTTGCTTTGGCAATGTAGCATCCGGGCTCTAAGAAGATTACTTAACGGTAGACTGTTTGTTTATTATGTAACCATCTTCTGATGATTTTTCAGTGCTCCTTCCTTGGGAAAAATGCTTCTTTCTTACTTAAAAGACCCTTATTTGCTCTCATTCACAATTGCCTTCATTTGCTCTCAGTGACATCATGTGATCTATACCATGATGGGCAAACACACAGGGGCCCAAGGGCCAATTTATGCCCGTGGGATTCTCCAGGGGCCATGCCAGCATGGAAAATCACTGGAAGTGATGTTACATCACTTCTGATAATGTTTAAAAAACCAATTTGTAGCTAAATACACAGGTTTTTCTTGTGTGAGTACTAATCAGGCAGACCCTGCTTAGCTTCCAAGATGAGAAAGGATCTGGTGCCTTTTGGGTATTTAGGGACTAAGCCACCTTGAGTCCCAGTTTGTTGGGAGGTTAGATATAAATTAAATGCTGGTGGTGGCTGCTCTCAAGGCAAACCCATATGAATTAAAAACAAAACAAAACAACCCCCCCCCATGAAATTGCTCCAGATGAGATCACAACAGAAAAACAGAAAAAAGTGATACTACTTGGAAGATGCTTTCCTCTGCATGGGGCTGCTTTGAAGATGACTTGGGACATTATCACATGGGGGCCAGTTTTGTGGTTAAAGAGATAATAAAGTGGAAATAAAGCATCCTGAAAATAAAGTGAAAATAGCGCTAAATTGCGCAAAAGTTTTTCACACGTAATTAGAATAAAAACGGAATTAAGTGAAAAGCGAAAAAAAGAAGTTTTTAACTTTCATACACAAGTGGAAAAAAACCATAAATGTACTAGAAATGGGGGTGTTTTGTGACCAGACTTCTCCTTTTCCAGGGCGGGTCCTGCATTTCATTCAACCTGACTCAGGTAAGGCCTCTTCCCCGTCTTTCTCTCCATTTCCCTCAGACCCTTCTCCTTCATTGTGCTTTATGGATACAACCCCCCCCCCCCCCGAAGCACTTTGTGACAAGATTTTGGGTTGAGTATCTCTTATCAGGAAATCTGAAATACTCCCAAATCTAAACCTACCACAGATTGTCCACATAAGCTGGAGTCCCAATCAGACCTGTAGGCCATTGATTTGAATGTATAGGCTGCTGCTGAAGAATGTGTGGTCGCACAGCTGTTTCTCTGGGAGCAGATCGTATCCGTCGTGCCTGTGCATATTGTGATACCCAAGGGAAGAGAAGACATCCTGAATGGAAGAATGCTGACCAATATAGCCCATCTTATAATAAGAGCCCACAGTCTAACAACTCTGTGCTCCTCTCCTGAAAGCACGTTGAGAAGGATGCCAGCTCTTCTGAGCGTATACTTATGGCCATGCGTTGGGGGCTGGTTCCAGCCTGGTTCAAGGAATCTGACCCATCTAAAATGCAGTACAACACTGCCAATTGCCGTAGTGATACCATGATGGAGAAACTCTCCTACAAGGGACCTCTTGTAAAAGGCAAACGCTGCGTGGTGCTGGCTGATGGTTATTATGAATGGCAACAACGTAATGGACAGAAGCAACCCTATTTCATTTATTTTCCCCAGAATGAGCAAGAAACGTTCAGTAAACCTGATGTGAAGGATGAGGATGATGATTTGAAGGACAACAGGAGGCTACTCACCATGGCTGGTATTTTCGATTGCTGGGAGCCTCTTAATGGAGGAGAAGTACTGTACAGCTACACCATCATCACAGTAGATGCTTCTAATGCTGTAAGATCCATTCATAACAGGATGCCAGCTATCCTAGATGGGGATGACGCAGTTAGAAAATGGTTAGACTTTGCTGAAATACCCACACAAGAAGCACTTAAGTTTATATATTCCATAGAAAACCTTGCCTTCCATCCAGTTGCAACCATAGTGAACAATTCCCGAAACAATACACCAGAATGCATTGTACCCATTGAACTGGACGTGAAGAAGGAGACCAAAGTTAGTGCAAGCAGCAAAATTATGTTGAACTGGTTAAAAAACAAATCTCCCAAGAAAGAAGAGGAGAAAGAGGATGACTTACCAAGATGGTCCAGTCAATTCATCCAAACAGCACCATCTAAGAGAAGCAGTACAAGCCTAATGCATCAGTGGCTCAAGAAGGAAGATGGAGGAACTTCTGCAAAGCAATCTAAAATTCTATGATTTATTTGCCCTTTCACTGTATTCAGGAACAAATTAACAGACTCAATTAATATTAGACATCTTCTTATTGCATCATGGGAATTGTTGTTGTTTAAATTTAAATCCAGCAGAATGTGTGGTGTTGGATTTCAATTATTCTGACTTTTAATTTATGCCAAGCAGGTTAGCCTTGACATTTGACATTCAACCTTCTCCCCTCTCCAGGACGAAATGTCAAACTGTCCTCCATTTGGAGCAGGAGTAAGAAGCATGATTTCTGGGGGACATTTTGGAAATTCCTCCTGGACAGAAGGTTGAAATGCAGCATGTATCCTTGAAAAAGGAGGACACCTGGTCTCCCTGGTCGCCACTCACTGTGCTTTTCAATGATGCTCAAAACGGAGGAGATTTGGGAAATTCCTCCTGGACAGGTTGAAAAGGAGGGTGCGTCCTACAAAAGGAGGATGCCTGGTCTCCCTGCTTGCCACTCATTGTGCTTTTTAAAATAATACTCAGAATGGAGGACATTTTGGAAACTCCTCCTGGAGAGAAGATTGAAATGCAGGGTTCCCCCTGGGTGCTACTTACTGTGCTTCTTCGTGAGGACCAAAACGGAGGACATTTGGGGAATCCCTCCTAGACAAAAAGCTGGACCTGCCCGGAAAAGGACGACGCCCGGACACTGTGCCGGCTCCCAACCTGCTTCCCGCCTCCGCAGAGAGGAGGGAAGAAGAGCACCAAAAGTTCAGAGAAAGTTGTCCTCCCACCAGAGGAGAGGTGCTTCTTACCCTCGGGGGTCGCAGGGGGCTTTGGCCCAAAAAGCCAGAGCCTCCTCCGTCCATCCGTCTGCCTCCCTGCCTCCAAAATTGGGCTGTCCTCCGCTTTGGCTCCGGAGGTGCCTGCCTGCCTCTCTTCCTCCCTCCCTCCCTTCCTCGGAGGAGGAGGAGGAGGAGAAGAAGCCGCTGGGCTTCCTTTGCCCTCCAAGGGGGACACCAGGCACTGCCAAATGGAGGGCCTTCCGGGGGGGGGGGGGGAAAAAGGAGGACGTGGCCAAAAGGAAAACTCAAAACACTCACAGAAAGGATAAATTCAGGCTTCTCAGTCAGGACCTTTTGGGATACCTCCTGGACAGGGAAAGTGGAGAAAGCGGAGAAGCTCATGTCTGCCTGGAATGTTTGACAGCCAAGCAAACCAGGAAGTAAACGCAGCCCCATAGAACAATGGGAAAACCGGGAAGAAGCTTTAAAAGAGATTTGTTTGTGCGAATTTGAATTTCACACTGAGGTAAATGCGAAATTAATGTAATATTGCAAATGCATTTCCTCTAAACTCCCAAAATTAAAAAGATCTCGGATAACACCACTTTCTGACCACTTTAATGTCAGTTTCTGTGCGACGTCATGTGAAATCATGAGGCGTAAGTGCGCTTTTTCTTTGGGATTTGTGTGGGATAACCTGTAGATTTCCCCCGTGTGATAACGTCCTTGGAAGTGATAGCTAGCATAAAATGCAGCAGCAAGCTTGTTGACTGGAGTATATAACAATGGTCTTAAAGTAGCTGCACTGGCTGCCACTTTACTACCAGTCTGAATTAAAGGTGGTGACGATGATATTTAAAGCCCTAAGTGGCTTGGGACCTTGATACTTGAAGAATACTTGTACAAGAACTGAGGTTTGCAGAAGAGGACCTTCTCTGTGTGCCACTGTTTACATCATGCCCTACTGTGGAGCCCAGCACTACTGCCACTGGCATGGGTCTCTGAGGTCATAACAAGGTGCCCAGACATGTAATCAATGCTGGGCATCTAGTTTTCAACTCAGAGAGAGCAATTCATGCCAGAGGTACCGGTGATGGGCAACACAGCAAGCTGTGTAGACAGCTGTCTGGTGTGGCTCCAGAGTGCCCAGGTAACAGGGGAATTTGAAGCGGTTCTGGGGCCAGAATACTTTGAGAGCAGCATGGAGTATTGTTGTCAATGTAGACCCAACCCTAGTCTAACACACAAACCACTATACAATGTTGGCTTTTACCAGGTCGTGTTAAGCTTCATAAATTTACATTGTGTGACCACAGATATACTGTTTAACAACTCAGGATAATTTGAGGAATACTCTTCTAAAGACAACGCAGGCTTTTTGAAAGTGACACCTATTTTCTGAAAGCAATTATGCATCCTGACACTTGTGCCTCAAAGTCTGTGACAACAAAAGATATGCTACTCTGGCCAAGAGTCCCTCTGGGTAAGAAGGAAGTATAAATGTGATTTATCAAAGCCATCCTGAAACCATTGATTGTTGTCTAGCAGTCACAGTTGTTAAACGCCAGCCTTAAGGCAGCAGAATTGCACACCTGTCTTTCTTTGGCATTTTCTGCAGCTATTGTATCAAAAACAAAATTTTTCTAATAAACTATGGGGAAGAATGAGGGCATAGTCCCTCAAAATAAGAATTCTGTCTCCCCATGAAATTTTCCTTCAGTGCCCAAATGACTAGCATTGCAGAGAGTGAAAACAGTTCACACTTACAACTTTTCTATTTGCTGCATTTGCATTCCCTTGGTACCTTTCCTTGCCCCCTCTCTTTGGATGTGTGTGTGCGTACATGCCTTCAAGTTGCCTGTTAACTTGTGGTGAATTTTGAATTTTGTAAGTTTTTCTTAGGGAAGGAATCCTTAGAGGTGTTTTTGCAGTTTCTTCCTCTGAAACATAGCCTAGCAGCACCTGGTACCTTGGCAGTATCCCATCCAAATACTATCCAGGGTTGATCTGCTTAGCTTCCAAGATTAGATGGGATCTGATACCTTTAGGGTATTTAGACAGTCTCTTTTGATACTAAACTGTTTGTATAAATGCTCAACTGAAGTTTTAAGTTAGTGCAATGCTAGAGATTTGAGGTTGTGGTTGTTGTGTGTCTTCAAGTCATTTCCGACGTAAGGTGACCCTATCACGGGGTTTTCTTCTGTCATGGGGTTGCCATAAGTTAACAGGTGACTTGAAGGCACACATAGACATACACAAAACAACAACCCTAAAATAAATACAGATAAATGCACTTACAAGAACATACATAACAATATATCAGAAGTTATGACTGACATGTAATTTATTTATTAATTAAATATTTATATATTTCCCTGTATTTGAAGATCTCAGGGCCCCTTATAACAATGCAGAATTAATGTAGAAACAATAAATAATAGCAATGACTGAAACCTGCTATCATAGGGGCTGCGGATCGGGGCTGAGGCATCCGCATTCCTTGGCCCCACGGCGCAGCTTCACCATCCCAGGAAGGAGTGCTAAAATAGTGCTCCTTCCACAAATCACCGAAGGTGCGCCACAAAAGGCTGCCAGTGCACCTTTGCCGCCTTTTCCGCTGCAGCGTGTGTGGACGCTGCGGCGGATAGGCATCCTCAGAGTGCCAGACGTGCGGAGGGTCCGGCGCTCCGACGACGTCTTCAGGAAGGGGTTGGGGCACCCAGCGTGTGGCTGCCATCCCCTTCCTTGCCCTGAAGACGGCACTTTGCGTCGCCTGCTTAGGCCCATAGTATACGTTACTTAACTTTATGTAGATTTAGTTATGTATTAGCAGCTGTTAGTGAATTTGGAAAATGCCTAATAGGATACTGACAAGAGTGTCCTGATGCACATCAGCACTCTCTAGAGTCTAGCTGGTGTCCTGATGCACAATGGAACTGATGTACATTGGTCCTATTGTGCATTGGTCTTGTTTTGAATAAGTTCCATTGTGAATCAGTCCCTTTGATGGCTTCCCTATGTAGTCAGGTTACAGCAGCCCTTTACAGAATGGCTCCATTCTAATTTCTGCAGACATAAGTCCACTTATGAAGACACAAGTCCCCAAAAATTGAACAATTATCATTTAAAAACCAGACAATTTAAAACCAGTGAAATTCTTAAATTTATTACTGCTGCCCCTGTATGTTGTTTCCATTTGTTTGTTTTAGTTAATTTGAGTTGTTTAACTTTTATGTATTCTAATGTTTTAAATTGCCTTTAGTTTAATACTTTTTTAAGGGGATGGGTGGGTATTGTCTCAGGATTTTATATGATGTATTTTATTGCTGTTAGCTGCCCTGATTGATCTCAGAGGGGCGGGATATAAATTATTATTATTATGATGATGATGATTATAGTGGGCCAACTAACAATGGCACATGTACAACCTGGATAAAATCAATGAAGCCCAAAGGCTTTAATAAAAAGTCAAGTTTTGATCTGATACCAAAATTATTCCAAAACTGCCATGAATCAGGCCTCTAATGAGAGGAAATTCCACAACTGAGGTGCTACAGCAGAGAAAACCCTTTCCCATGTTCTCCTTCAATGTATTTCCCCTACCAGTAAGACACAGAGGAAAGCCAATAGAGCTCAGTTCTCAATAGATCTGAATAGATCTCAGTTCTTGGGTAGGCATATATATATAAGAGGCAATCCACATAAACAATCAATGTAATTAAAACCATTTGACAGGCAAAAGTGAGTAAAGCAGCAGTCAGATCCATAAGGTCTGTAAGAACAGAAGAATTTTGCTCAACACATGTAGGTGCCAGTTTCCAGAAGCCTTTCAATGTATAGAAGAATGGGGACAATGTGTATGGAATGGGGACAGTAGGGCATTCAATGTCAAGAGTGATACCAGAGGTGCTGCCTGGTATCAGTTATCCATGCAAACATTGCGGTCTCACAGAGAGTTCCAGGTTTCCCTGCAATAATGTCGATCTGAAAGACTATTGCATACGTGATGGAAATGAAGGCTCTGTTATCCTTGGTTAAAAGAAATAGAAGAAATGAAAAAGACAAGCAGACTGCTTGGGAATAGCTAGGGGAAGTGGGGATAGAGGAAGAAGAGGAGACACCAACACCACATGCTTGCCAGTATCTCAACTGCCCCACAGAGACATTTTGCACCTGAGGACTAGTGTGAGTGTGAGGTGATTGATGAATGAAAGGAGAAGCTCTAACCATGTTTTGGGGACACAGCAGCTATAGGTCAGAGGTGGTGTCATGTTATAAGTATTGGCAAAGTCATTTTTTATGACTATAATTGCACTTCAAAAGCCATGTGTAGTAATTTCCTCAATGCTTTGCTGGACCAACTTCCATGCCTTCTAGTGGAGTTTCCAAAAGAGCCAGTGAGACAGCGATGAGGAGGCACTGTCAGTGGCAAAACAGGAGGCAAAACAGTAGCAGAAATGTTAAAAATTTGCCCAGGCAGAGGTTTTAATTCTGAAAATGAGGACATGCCCAAGAAAAGGAAGATGTATGACAACCTTACCTTACACTTGTCCCAGGAGAAGGAAGCATGCAAAGGATGCGTTTACAGGATAAGGGGACAAGAGACCTGACACAGATTTGCCTCCAGAACTTATACACTACATGTGTCCATGAACTCGGATCTTGGCCCAGACTCCTTAAGCCTGGTTACCAGAGCCCAGTCTTACCATGTCCAGGGAACAAGTGACATGAGACTGAGCTGCCTGAGAAACTAATAATACCACAGTAGAGAATGGGCACGACAAGATGTTACCAATAACAGTGTCATCTTTTCCTCTACCCAGCAGAGCCTGACAAAAAGACAAGCCTTGTTTCTATTAATATTTCATGCAAGCCAGCTGGTAAGGCTGGAAGGAGCCAATCCTAATGAACTTCTTTTAAACCTTTTTTTTATTAGCTTATAAATGTGATCAGGTTGATAGATAATCTTTAATAGAACATTTTCTGCAGCCTCCTCCACCCATTTTCAAATGCTCCTCCTGTCCTCTCCCTTCTTTTTTTCTGCAGTTCCTCCTGCAGTGCCTGACGTTCATAAGAGGTCAGTAGATTTGCATCCAGCTGAGTGACTGCCTGGCTTTAATGGGCTGCTTTGTAATCCTCAGCACTGCACTGCGGTAGTGTTTGGGAAGGGAAAAAGTGACGCTCACACCCCAGCCAAGTCAGGTCAGGCCAAGCCAAAGAGAAAAGAAAGAGAGAGGGAAGGAGAGAGAGAGATATGCAAGGTAGTGTGTGTGTGTGTGTGTGTGTGTGTGTAAAAGTAGCTATCAGGAAGTGAGTGTTCAGAGATTAGAAAATGGAAGCAGGGATGGTCTGGCATAAAGGGTTTAATGCAGTGTAATATAATCACTCCCACTCTGGCTGATGCAAGCTACTGCAAGCGCTGTCACCTGGCATTAGCCATCCAACTAGACTGGGCTGCTTTTTGCATTTTTTAAAAAACCTCAGTAACTCTTGAGGATAAAAGTTAGCTTAGACATCTGGCAGAATTGAGTAGACTTCAGCAGGATTTCTTGGAAGGGAATACTTTCGGCTGAGGTAGACATGAGTGTGTTGACTTGGGGAGTCATTCACACCTTTTTTTTAGGGTGACTCACTCATGCATTCTGGGTTTGTTGTTTACACTATGGAACTGCATCTCTGTGAGTTCAGTTGTTCACAAGTGTCAGCACTCAAATAAAGATGGAATTGATGATGTGGATGATTTCAAAGCATATTAAAAGCATGCAGAGTTTCATCCTGGTGTACCTGGGTCTATTCTCATTGGTTATTCACACAGCCGAGAATGCAAATCTTTCAGAAAAACTCAGAGCCCCCTCCCCCAACGTTGATTACTAAGTGGGTATTTTTTGGGAAGAACCCCTCCCCAAACTTAATCAGAGGCATTTGAAATGCATGTGAACAACAAGGATTCAACCCAGATTCTACCTGGATTATTTTCACTATCTGAATAACCCCTTGGATTCTTTCCCATCTAAGGCCCCTCTCCACCCAACTTTCCCAAATGGCTTAGGCTCAATCTATCTGAAAGACCATATCTCCCCATGCAAACTTGCCAGAACCCTAAGATCTTCAGGGAAAGGCTTTCTCTCAATCCAGTGGTAAGGACACAAGAGAGAGAGTTCTCAGAGGCTGCTCCCAGTCTTTGGAACTTCCTTCCATGGGAGCCTACACTGGTACCATTCTGGCTTTCCTTTCACCAGGAGGCCACTTTTTTTTGTTTAAGCAGTTTTTTTTATTTATTCATGTGTTTTATTTGTTTTTAAATTTGTATGCCTTTTAAAGTGATTTTATAGTGTTTAATGTAAGGGTATTTAATTATTTTAAAATTTTATTGTAAACATTTTTAATTTGCTGTTTTTGGAAGCTGCATTGGGTCCCACTTTGGGGAAAAGGCAGCATATAAATGAAGTAAATAAGTAAATAAATAATTATGGGTGATGGGCAACTGTAGTAACTTTTCAACCATAGTTTTTTTGTGGGTTTTTTGGGCTGCATGGCCATGTTCTAGAAGAGTTTCTTTCTGACGTTTCACCAGCATCTATGACTGGCATCTGTGGCAGATGCTGGTGAAATGTCAGAAAGAAACTCTTGTAGAACATGGCCACACATCCCAAAAAACCTACAAAAAACTATGGATGCCGGCCATGAAAGCCTACGACTTCACAACCTCTCAACTGTTTCTGCTGAAATCCATGGAAGACACAGATATGCAAGCATGACAAAATCTGGTGTTCTGTTAATGGCATATGAATGCACAAGTTGTGCTATGCATGCAGGGCAAATTATTCACCACAGTGCAATGGATTTATTTCACTGACACAGTTGCACATTGTGCATTGTGTTTTTGTGCACTGCACATTGCAATTTCATATTGTGCACTATGATTGCCTATTGTGCATCACACATTGTGGTAACGAATTGTACATTGCTCATTGAAACGTGTTGTACAATGCTGTTATATTGCGTAGTGCTGTTGCAGCCTATCTTCACATGCCAATATTTATGCTACATTGAGAGAATGTTGCATTGTAGCCAGCTTGTCTTGGACACCTAAAATTAGGGCCTTTGTAGACTGCCAGAAATAATGCAGCTTGAGGCCACTTTAACTGTCCTGGCTCAGTGCTAAGGAAACATGGGAATTGTATTTTTTTCTGGGACATTGAACCTTCTCTGTCAGAGAGCTCTGGTGCCACAATAAACTACAGTTCCCATGATTCCTTAGCACTGAGCCAGGACAGTTAAAGTGTCTCTCCCAATCTGTCTAGAATATACCTCCTGATAAGTACCCATTCTTTCTCTATTGACATTGGAGAAATAAAGGTCTTGCAGATTTCTATGGAGTCAGGGAGGGGACGTCTATGGTTGCATCTCTCTTTTCAGGATACATTTCTAGCTCCACCATTAAGATCCAATCTATTCTGCCATCCCTGGGATACACCCAGTCCCTTCAGGAATCTTTAGTTTGCAACATAAAACATCACTACTAAAGTCAACTCATAAGCTATAAGATCCTATATCATGTTCATGTAATGTAAACCTATATTTGTTTACTTACATGTTGGTTGTGCTACACATTCTTCTTCTGGATACCAGCATTGTGCCACTTGTCTGTGTATCTGCCAATGTATCTGTTCATCATCCCAGTGTGCAATGAGGAATGAGCAGTGGCTGTTTTTACAATTCTAGTGAATAAAACATTGAGGCACTGATGAATAATGGCACACCACTGAAGAAAACACAACTGCATGTCTGAAATCTTGTTAGTTAGTCCCAACTGAGTAGACCTCTTGAAGCAATTGGTGATTCAATGGTGAGTCAACATATAGGCAAATCCAACAGATTCAGTGGGTCTACTCTAATCAGGACTGACAACAGGATTAACCCCATGTGAAATGTCTACACTCTGCTTATGTCATCCTGAACTGAATATGAGCACAATGGCTCAAAGTGTACAACTTTGTGTAAGGGATCTTAGGCACGTATATGTCACCAGTACAACTCTGGACATAATCTTATTCCTTCCCATTGCCACAAATAAAAAAAACAAACATGAATGTAAAAATAAAGGTTGTAAAACACTTTGTCCACTTAGAAGTACATCAGCAATGTTGAATGAAGTGTTTCAATTATGATAGGCCTTAAAAAAAACACACAACCTTGATATTTATTTTATTTTATTTAAAAAAATAATGTGAAAGGTCAGGAGAGAGAGGTCACCTACATATTTTCGTTGTTCCAAAGTCTCTTCAGTTTGTAAGAAAATGCTTCTCTAACTTAACTTGCTTTTGTCATGGCACAGATCTTGTGATCAGCTGCCAGAGTAAACAGGAATAAGGAGAGAACACATCCTTGTCTTACGTTTGTATTTACTTTCAGTCTAATTGACAGTAAAATAAAATTCTGGAGCCTGGCAGTGTACAGACTGTGGTACTGTATGACAAAGGAATTCCCAAAGCTGAAGGCAAAGATCACAACTGAGTCAGAAGCTTTTAAGAAGAACCATTGGTAGAATTCAAGAAGGAAGTAAATGAATTACCCACAGAATCTTGGCATGAACTCAGTGTAACAATACTGGAAGTGATATCTGCTCAAAGCTACACATTTATGACTTTAGCTAGCAGGGGAAATGCATTTCTAGAAACAGGCTGGATTGCTTACTGGATTGGACCCCCAACACTTACAAACAGTTGGTGAGGGTTGTGGATGGCAGATATATTCCAGTCCATATTGGTTTTACATGTGTTCCTCTATAAGTGCATTTTAGCCTCTTTCCACAATAGGAATATGACTTGGCCAAGTCCTTTCACTGGGGTTGTGCACTGTTAATCTCTGCATGCATTCATTTTGCTAAGCAACTCTTGTGCTGAATGACAATGTTGCACCCACTGAACCAAGACATCAAATGTGCAACTGAATGCACAACCTATTGTGCAACATCTTTGTATAATAAGCAATGGGCATCCATGTACATCACACATCCATGTGTGCAGTAAATTTGTGTACATTACATTTGCATGCCCATATGTATGACACCACATATGTGTAATAGCTCCACATGTGAAACTGCACTTTTATATTCTTGAATTGAGTGTGACAGTTCTATATTAGACAAAACAGACCAAGTGCTGTAACTTGTCCAAAGTCACTCAGTGAGTTTCCCTGACTGAGTAAGGATTTGAACCCTGGTCTCTAAAGTCATTGTCCAACCAGTAGTGTGTGCATTTAAAAGTGCAATCAATCAGTCAATCAATCATGTTCGGAGATGTCATAGAAATTTATTGTATATTATAGTTTCAATGAATTTGATTTCCAATAACTTTGAAAAGGCAACCTGTACATTAAAATTTATTATTCTTGAAATCAGTGGTTAATGGAAATTTTGGTTGATGTATAGCTGTTTGGAAGGGGGTGTGGTGGCTTAGTGGTTTAGATGCCAATTCTGACAACTGGAAGATCAGAAGGTTGGCAGTTCGAGGCCTGGGTGCTGCATGATGGGGGGAGCTCCTGTCACTAGTCCTAGCTTCTGCCATCCTAGAAGTTCGAAAGCATGCAAATGCAAGTAGATAAATAGGAACCACTTTGGTGGGAAGGTAACAGTGTTTGGTGCAGTCATGCTGGCCATATGACCACCAGATTTGTCTTCAGTCAACACTGGCTCTTTGGGTTAGAAATGGACATGAGCACCACCTTCTACAGTTGGTTATGACTAGGCATTCATGTCAAGGGACTACCTTTACCTTTACCTTTGTAGCTGTTTGGACAATTTGTTTCAATCAATTTGTTTCAAAACCAAATGGAGCATCATTCTACCATTGCCCATGCCATAATAGTTATCCTCCTTAAAGTAATTTGCTTTGTCCAAAGACAATACTAAGCACAAAGAATGTCAACTACAATATGCAATCAAAGAACTAACTGACTGAAGTAATTTACCTGCAGGAACTCTGGCTCCTTCAACATGGGAATCATAGAAGCAGAGAATCATAAAATTGTAGAGCTGGAAAAGAACACAAGGGCCATCCAGTCCAACTCACTGCCATGCAGGAACACACCATCAAAGCACCCCTGACAGATGGCCATCCAGCCTGCTTAAAAACTTCCAAAGAAGGAGACTCCACTACTCTCTAAGGCAGCATATTCCACTAGAGAACAGTTCTTGCCATCAGGAAGTTCATCCTAATGTCGAGGTGGAATCTCTTTTCCTGTAGTTTGCATCCATTGCTCCATGTCCTAGTCTCTGAAACAACAGAAAACAAGCTTACTCCATCCTCAGCATGACAATCCTTCAAATATTTAAGCAGGGCTATCATATCACCTCTTAACTTTCTCTTCCCCAGGCTAAACATACCTAGTTCTCTAAGCTGCTCCTCATAGGACATGGTTTCCAAATCTTTCACCATTTTGGTCACTCTCCTCTGGACACATTCTAGCTTGTCAACATCCTTCTTAAATTGTAGTGCCCAGAATTGGACACAGTATTCCAGGTGAGGTCTGACTGAAACTGAATAAAGTGGGACTATTACTTCGCTCCTATAATCCTATTGATGCAGTTTAGAAGTGCATTGACTTTTTACAATGCTGCATCATACTAAAGACTCTGCATTATACACATGGAATTTAAACATATGTCTTAGCAGTGGTGGTGTTACTAGGGGTGCATGGAAAGGAGGCAGACCACACCAATGATATTCCAGAAGAGTCCATGGGTTCAGCTATGGTGATAGGAGGAGGAGGTGGTTGTGCCTGAGATAGGAAGAGAATTGCACAGGCAATTGTCCAGACTACCTGTCCTAGAGTAGCTACCTTGCCTCTGACACCCTCTCATACTGACTTGTCTAGAATCTCCCAGTAGGTTTATGTGGACTCCAAACCCTGGACTCCCAGAGTCTTGGTCCAACACTCAAACCACTACACCATGCTGGCTCTCTACATTTTGCTTTACCACCAAATAACTGATGACAAAGCAGGATGTGAACTGAAAACTGCAGTTTTGCCCTACAGAAGTCTGGATTAGGTGATTAATGGAGTAAAGAACATCCATTTGACCCTCTGTGATAACCCAACTCGGATCTGATTATCATCTTGATTTGATGAAGAGAGTCTATGTTCATGAAAAAGGTGAAAGATGTGTTGTTGGTGGCATCACTTGGTTTGGTGTCACCACAGTGCAGTACCTCATGCTATCATCCCAGGTTGCCTGGCACACACACCAGGTGCCCTCCTCCACCAGCCAGACCATTTCTGCCATGGCACCTCTGCCAGGCAACTTGGGGTACTTCTGCCATCTGGCACACACTTCTGGGTCTGGCAGGACCCAGCCTGGCTGCTGAGCAGCTTGGCTGCTTTTGGGACAGACAGTGAACAACCACCCTTCCAGGTGTTTACCCCCCTCTGAGGTGTCACCCAGTGCGTTCGTCACTCCCTGTATCCCTTAATGACACCCCTGTGTGTTGTGTCTGAGGGTATAGACATGTTATTTCAGTCTGTTCTAATAAGTAAGGGTAACTTTCCATGCCAACTTGGATGGCTTTATAATAGGATGGAGGATGTGGCTATCAAATGCCTTCTAATCGTGAAAGACATGTATATTTCTCTCCAGTAACAGAGGTTATTAGAGCAAGAATAGGTAACTTTCTGTCATCATGCTTAACATGCTCCTCAGGCTTCACTAGACTCCCAAATTAGTGAAAAAATAAAAATGAAATAAAAATTTAAATAAAAAAATAATAAAAATATGGCCATCCAAACACAAAGTCATCCAAACACAAAGTCTGATATTGGAACACTGATACAGAATGTGTGTATGTCTATCATAATTAGATTCCATTTGATAGTCACATCCTTCATTGCTTTTAAAACTCCTCCCAGTTGGTATCCATCTGCTAGCATCACGGTCCCCAACTTTTGGCTATTTTTTTTTAAATTCTACTCCTGGAAGTCAGTATAGTCCATGACAAGGTTTATGGGAACTGACATCCAAAATATTTGGAGTAATAAAGATTGAAAGCCACTGTTCTAGCATCTTTCTTCTTAAAGGCAGATTTGTTGCTGTTATGTGCCTTCAAATTGACTATAGTTTAAGACAACCTTAGTCTAATTTCTTCTTGGTAAGATTTCTTACCAAGGGGATACAGATTTCTTACCAAGAGGATCCAGTGAGCTCAAGTGGTTAAGAGGCTGACTCTGTTGATTGCAAGATCGGCAGGTTGGCATTTCAAGGCCTGGGTGCTGCATGATGGGGTGAGCTCCTGTCACTAGTCCCAGCTTCTGCCAACCTAGCAGTTCGAAAGCATGCAAATACAAGTAGATAAATAGGTACCACTTCTTAATGGGAACGTAAACAGTATTCTGCGCAATCAGGCTGGCCACAGGATCACAGGGGACGTTATCACACTAGCGGCAAGAAAAGCGGCAAGGAATCAATCCAGAGCCATACCGGAATGATTCTGGTCGCGCAGGCCATAATTCCTCTTTGAAAGAGGAATTCAAAAGAGCTGGAATGATACAGCGATGTCGCAAGGATGATGCAGGGATGGGCGGGGTTTGCCGCGACGTCGTCTGATCACGGAGGCAAAGGAACCGGAATGATGCAGCGATGTCGCAAGGATGATGCAGGGATGGGCGGGGTTTGCCGCGACGTTGTCTGATCACGGAGGCAAAGGAACCGGAATGATGCAGCGATGTCGCAAGGATGATGCAGGGATGGGCGGGGTTTGCCGCGACGTCGTCTGATCACGGAGGCAAAGGAACCGGAATGATGCAGCGATGGCGAAGGGGTGGGGCTGCTTTAGACCCCATGTGATAACGTCCAGAGTAGTCTCTGACAACGCTGGCTCTTCGGCTTAGTAATGGAGATGAGCACCGCCTCCTACGGTCAGACACAACTTGACAACCTTGTCAATGGGGAATACCTTTACCTTTACCTAAGATTTCTTAAGAGGAGTTTTGCCACTGCCCTTTTCTAAGGCTGACAGAGTGTGATTTGCCCAAAGTCACCTAGTGGGTTTCCCTAGCTGAGTGGAGATTTGAACATTTGTCTCATGGAGTCCTAGTCCAACACTCCAATCACTACAACACACTTAGCTCTCTCTTTGGCAGATATGAGCCAACAATGTCCAACACATTCTGTAATTGATTTTGTTTAATTTCAGGACTGAGAGAGATAGAACAAAAGAAAGGAGGACAATGAAGACAAATGGAGACGGGAAGGAAGGAAGGAAGGAAGGAAGGAAGGAAGGAAGGAAGGAAGGAAGGAGCTATTGTCCAACAAGACAGAGCCTGTCTTCTGTGCCAGGCAAGCACTCTGATTAAAAATTATACCATGACATGCACTTTCTGCCTGAGCATGAAACAATCATTACGAATCACCACATAAATAATACATGCTAAAATGCCTCCATGTGCCATCAATATTGACCTTGCTTAATTATTGATGATGGGAATATGCTCCCTTGAAACTCTGCTGAAAGACCTCCTCCTCTTATTGGTAGTGATTAGGACCCCACCCCACCCCACCCCAAAAAGGCACCCTCCATGCTCTCCTTCATCATCATAAGCAGACACTGGGTTTGAGAGCAAGCTCTTAGTAAGCTCCTTGAAATCTGGACTGTTCCTCCCCCCGCCCCCTGAGAATAGGACATGCAGTAGGTTCAGGATGGTGTGGATGACATGGAGCTAAGAAGCCTCTAATATAATAATTTCAGTGGCAGCTGGTAGCTTCTATGAGGGAGTGAATCCACCCTGGCTTTTAGTGTGAACTTTAAATGAGCTATCCAAGAGGAGCTAGCATGGTGTAGCTGTTTGAGTATTGGACTAAGACTTTGGAGACTAGGGGCCTTTGCAGACTGCCAGAAATAGTGCAAATTGAGTCCACTTTAACTGCCCTGACTCAGTGCTAGGGAATCATGGGAACTGTAGTTTATTGTGGCACCAGAGCTCTCTGACAGAGAAGGCTCAATGTCTCAGAAAAAAATACAATTCCCATGATTCCCTAGCACTGAGCCAGGGCAGTTAAAGTGGACTCAATTTGCACTATTTCTAGCAGTCTGTAAAGGCCCTAGAGTTCAGATCCCTGCTTAGCCATAGAAACCAATTGGGTGACTTTGGGCAAGTCACACGCTCGCAGCCTCAGAGGAAGCAAAGGGAAATTCCTTCTGAACAAAATGTGCCAAGAAAAGTGATAGTTTTGCCTTATGGAAGGCACACAACAACAACAACAACAACAACAACAGTGAAGATGTTGAACCTTAGCCCCTAAATAGGTCCAGTACCTTGGGCAGTTCCTTGAAAGATTGAATGAAAACTTGGAACAGTTTTACCACTCACTGACATGGAAGCCTCAGCCACCACTGGTTTATTGTTCAAGCTACGCTTGCTGAAATTCCTCTTCCATATAGTACAGCAACCCTGCCTTCTTTTACGTGGTCCCAGCCTACTGATTACTATTTTTGGGATGCCAGTGAAAGATGACTGCTGCCTGCAAAGCCTTTATTTATTCATTTATTTATATCCCACTTTCCCCTCAAAACTGGTACACAAAGCAGCCTACAATTAAAAAACAATAGTACAATTCAAAACATACAAAAGTGAGTATGCAGCAAAGGGTGTTGTTTCAAATTATGAATACTATTTGCTACATCACTTTTGAAATAAAAGAACAAAGAGTCCTGCCATATCTGATGAAGGGTTCATCAAAGCTCAGCATCCATTCTCCACAACGACAGAATAGATGCTTCCAGAAAGGCATACAATCATATCTCTGATTTCTATGTATGCCTGCGAAAGGTATCCAGCTCTCCTGAGAAGAACGATGCCAGGAAAAGACCAATTTATCTGAAGTGTAGTGCTTCTTTTAACTGTAAGCTGCTTTGAGACCCAATTTTGGTGAAAAAGTGGGATAATATTGATAATGATTATGACAATGATGATGTGTCCCTTCAAGTCGTTTCTGACTCATGGTAACCCTAAAGTAAATCTATCATGGGTTTTCTTGGCAAGTTTCTTCAGAGGGCATTTGCATGGCCATCCTCTGAGGCTGAGAGAATGTGACTTGCCCAAGGTCACCCAGTGGGCTTACATGGCTGAACTGGGATTCAAACCCTGGTCTCCAGAGTCCTAGTCCAATGCTCAAACCAATACACCACACTGGGTCTTTAATTCTACTACTACAACTGATACTACTAAAAGCCCAGATCCAACCAGTGGCATACCTAGGGTTGGAATCACCTGGTGGGGGTGATCAGAAAGGGATGTGGGGGTCATGGTGGTGGCCTGCCCCCCTCATACCCTTTCACTGCCTCACTCAGTTGGTTACCCATTGGCCACTTGCCCAGATGCCTGCCCAGGGCTGCCAGGGGGCAGGTGGGCAGGCAAGTGAGGCAGCAGTAGGTACTGGAAGGGATGTGTGCTGCCCCCTTTCTCTGCTGCCTTGGCTGTCTTCTCAGTGGAGAGAGCCAGGGCTATGGAGAAGCCATGTTTCAGAAAGCTAATAAAGTGAAATATTATGGCCAATAGCTGTTGATTGCCCATGGATTTGTCTAATCCCCCCTTAAAGCCATCAATAACTAGTGAAGACCATACCTCAGTTCTGTGAAAATAAAACTATTCTATGTTGTATGGCTAGTCTCATTATCATCATGCATCTAGTGCTAGCCAGTTTTGAAGGTCTTTCCTACTTCTCAGTTGATATTCAATGCGTGTCACTTGTTAGCTTTACAGACACTATAGAGTATTTTATAGCACCCTATTATTTACATCTTTTTTGACTCATTCACACTGCAGTTGTGTGCTTTTTGCCACTTGATTTGTCATGCTTCTATTGCCAGTCATTGGCTGCATCACACTGCAGAAATAATCCAAGTTGACACTACTTTAATTGCCATGGCTCAATGCTAAGGAATCCCGGGAATTATAATTTTGTGAGACATTTAGCCTTCTCTCAGAAAGCTCTGGTGACACAACAAACTACAGTTTCCAGAATTCCATAGCATTGAGCCATGACTGTTAAAATGATATGAAACTGGATTATTTCTGCAGTGCAGATGTAGCCATTGTCACTGAGTGACTCCATATCTGGCTAGAAAATCCCCAGTTTTAGAAAGTGAAGTGGAAGCTGCTCTCAAAACACTTGAAAGAAATAAATCACCAGGAACATAAGGTATACCCATAAAACTATTTCAGGCTATAGAGACAGAATCAACTCACATTCTAACAAAAACCTGTCAGTAAATATGGGGAACAAAACAACAGCCCACAGAATGGATAACTCTCAATATGCATTCTAATACCCAAGAAATGGGATATCACAGACTGCAGTAACTATCAGACCATTGCTATAATCTCCCATGCAAGGAAAACGATATTCAGGATTTTATAAGATAAAATTTTGGAGCATATATGAAGCAAGAAATGCCAAACATTCAAGCTTGGTTCAGAAAGGGAAGAGGCACTAGGGATCATATAGGAAACATATCTTGGCTAAGGAACCACATCAAAGCATTGCAGAAGAAAAATCTGCCTGGGTTTCATAGATTACAACAAAGGATTTGACTGAGTAGATGAGAAAAACTATGGATATCTCGAAAAGAAATGGGAGCACTCCAGCACTATGATCAGGACAAAATACCCTGCCAGAACAGTTTCGTATTTTTTCTCTCCTCCTCCTCCTTTTTCCATTGTCCTCAGTTTACTTCAGTTTCTGCAAAATGATTTCAAAGTGGAAGTGAAGTGGATGACCAATTTGCACTCAATTGACTCAGCAGTGGGGAGAGCAGAGGAGGAGAGGAGTCTTGCCCTTCTCAGTAGGCTGAGGCAATAGCAAACCTCTGCAGCCTCTCCTCTTTTCTCCCCGTACAAGTAATTTTTGCAGTGTTGACCACCTTATGATGCAGGATGCGCACACACCTCCTGGTTTTCATCTATGAAATGTTGAAGGATATGGTGATGGAACTATGTATCTGCACCCAGTCACCTGGCTGAATATGCAAATGTGTCTTCAACAGGAAAGTGGTGTTTCTTTGCTACTGCAGATGGGTTGGAGTAAAAATGTCTGCAGATCCTCAGGCTGTGCTTGCACTCCTCAGCCCCTGTTGGGGCTGCCTGGACTTCGGCCTTGAGAGCAATCCATTCCACACTTTAGTACAGCATTTAAGCCCCTGAAGTCCAACTGTAAGAGCACATCTTTTTAATTGATGTGACTGTCCAAACTTTCTTGCTTTTTGTCCTCTTTCTCTTTGGCTAAAATGAAATCTTAAATATTCCACTCCTGACCTTTGGTGGAAGGGGGATTTAATTACCTGCACAGTTTACATAAATTATATGGCCTGTTTGTCTAAGATTAATCCTTTGCAGAAATCAATAGAACCAAGGAGCTGTCCAGAGAAAATGGCTCCTTGCAAATGCCACCAAAGGTCATAAGAATCTTTCAGTACAAAGGGCAGGGGAGCAAGGGAGACAGTCTGTGACACATCCTTGTCATCAGCAGCCTGGTGTGTGTTACTCTCCCTGTCTCCTTTCTCTAGCTATAGAATGATTTATCACTTGTTAGAGGACATGGGGTACAACTTTAAGATGGATCTGAATGAATTCAATTGTCTGACCATTCTGAAGGTGGTAGATCTTTCTTGAAGACTGAGGCTAGGGTAAACACAAAGCTTTTGTTGTTGTGTGCCTTCACATTGTTTCCGACTTACAATGACCCTAAGGTGAACCTATCATGGGGTTTTCTTGGTAAGATTTGTTAAGGGGAGCTTTGCCATTGCCTTCCTCTGAGGCAGAGAGAGTGTGATTTGCGCAAGGGCACCCAGTGGGTTTCATGGCCAAGCTGGGAATCAAACCTTGGTCTCCAGAGTCATAATCTGACACTCAAACGGCTAAATGTGCCAGTGTATTTTTTAAACAAATATAGTGCAGTGCTCTAAGTGCTGGATTAGGACTTCAGAGGGGCCATTGGTGATCTTGGACAAGTCACATTCTCTCATCCTAAGAGGAAGGAAATACTAAACCTCCTCTGAATATATCTTGCCAAGAAAACTCTATGATATACTCACCATGAACTGGAGTCAACTTGAAGGCACACAACAACCCTGTTTTTACATCTCTTGATAAATGTTGACTTGTTCATTCATTTGCCTTGTTTACTTTCACCAACGATTGACTTCAATCTTCCTGGTTAGTGTCATCCCCTGAGTGACTATGCAGCCTTGCAACAACACTCAGTTCCCTATGTGATCTCTGACTGGTTGGTCTGACCCTGGATTTTTCTGGGAAGCATTACCCTCCTTTGTCTTCCTTCCTCCTCATTGACATCATTGCCCAGTCATGACAACATACTCTTCACTATGTAATATTTAGGGTGCAGCTACACTGCAGAAATAAAGCAGTTTGACACCACTTTGACTCTCTTCTTTGGAATCCTGGATTTGTAGCTTGTTTTGGCACCAGAGCTCTCTAAAACACCAGCTGAATACCCCACCAAACTACAAATCCCAGGATTCCATGGGAGAGTGTCGTGGCAGTTAAAGAGGTGTCAAACTGTTTTATTTCTGCAGTGTGGAAACCAAGTAGGTGTGCACGAATGCACGACTGATCTGAACTGGAAAAAGAAAGTAGCAGCTGGGGAAACAAGAGCACTGAATAGGTTAAAAAGCAATGACCCCTGAATGTTTGTACGATCAAAAGTGTTGAATATATTTCTACCACTCGAAAATAGCTGTTTTTGATTTTTTTTTTTAAAAAAACAAAAACCTAAACAATATTTTATTCTGAAATAATGATTCCTGAAAAGCTATTCTTACATCCAATTATTATGTTTTGAAAACAGCAGGGTTGCCATAGCCCTATAAATTTTATAATTGCAGAAGAGTGCAAGCGTTCCAAACAAGCCAATCAATGAATGAACAGAAAAATACTTTTGATCCCCTCAAAAGCTTATTAACAGAATAACAATTGCCTGGCTGTTGCGCTCTCTGATTGCTTTTGTACCATAACTCTGTCGTCAGCTTTTGCAGTCCTCTCTGTCCTTCAGTTACAAACTAATGTACTCATGTGCTGCTGATATGCCATCTATTATTGCAACTGACTGTTACCTCTTTAATGACAGGAGCAGCTGTTCCCACCTTTCTTGATTCTTCCCAGGCCACAGTTCCTGGGAACATCTGCCTTGCAAAGTGCTACCACAGTGTGAGCAAATCAGCATGGGGCCCCAACTTTTGCCTGCCAGGATCCTTTGTGGGGATATCAGATACGACTGGCATATGGGCTGGGGAAGCAATTACTTTGAACTTGTTCATAGGTCTTTTATTGCTGCTCATAGATTTTAATGGCACTTTCAGACAGCCATTAAAAAGGTGGCACTTTAGGGTCAAGCCAGAGCTTCTCGGGTGCGTTATTCTACCACCCTCCCATTCTCCAAAACAACATGGTCGACCTTTGTTGTTTCACGGTTAGCTGGTGGTGACATGATCATGAGAATATTGCATTATTACCATTTTTTAATAATAAATAGCACTTTTACAATGGATCTCAATCAGTGGCACATATCGTAGCAGTAGGATACAAAAATAATCTAGGTGGGATGAAGAGGGAACACATAATTCCCTTGTTGCAACAGCTCCATGAGCTACTGGTATGTTTTGGGACACAATTCAAAGTGCTGGTTTTCACCTGTAAAGCCCTGTTCAGCTCAGGCTCAGGCTATTTGGAGGACTGAATCTCTGGAAGCCGAGATGACGAAACTGAGGTTGTTGTACTTTAAGCATATGAGAAGTCATGACTCAGAAGAAAAGACAATGTTGCTAGGAAAGGTGTAGAGCAGTAGAAAGAGAGGGAGACCACACATCAGATGGTTAGATTCAATTAGAGATGTCCTAGGCATGAATCTGCAAGACCTGAGCAGAGCAGTGGAGGATACGAGGTCTTGGAGATCTCATCCACAGGGTTGCCATGGGTTGGGGCTGACTCAAGGGCAGTTAATAACAACAACAGTCTTCTATATGAGCCTGCCCAAGCTTTAAGACCTGCAAGGAACATCTGGGTTATACAGTGTAAGTCTCTGCATCTGGAGTTATGTGTTGATTGTGATACATGCCCTTTTGTGTCAAATGGGAGCACTGTGTGGCTGAATGTGCAAGATACACAAACAATTGCACAACAGAATGCCCAGCTGAACGCACAAGCAATTTCCACCAGTTTGAGCTTGGTCAGATAGATAGACATGGGCTGAGAACAGGCATCTGCATGCACAATAGCACTGCACGTACAACTCAGCTTTCTTGGCCTTGAACTAGTGTAGACATTGCACTTCATACAAATATGTCTAACCAATGTGCAATCAAATGTGCATGTGCTTCAGTTATTAATGAACAGAGGTCCTTACTGCAAGGAATTTCCATTTAATCTCAGGTAGAAGAGCCCTGGGAGAAGTACATATCCTATTTTTCCCTGTGGCCGCTGCTCCTGGACAACCCATTGTATTTTGCAGAGCAGCTTCTGTAGATCCACCTGTAAGCTTCATGCTCTGCTAGAAGACACAGCAGGCAGCAGTGTCACCTATGCACTCATCTTACCATGTGTTGGCCTTACAAACTTTGTTGTTGTTATTATTATTGTTGTGTGCCTTCAAGTCATTTCCAACTTATTGCAACCCTAAAGGAAACCTATCATGAGGGTTTCCTGACAAGATTTGTTCAGATGAGGTGTCCTCCCCTGAGATTGAGAGCATATGACTTGCCTAAGGTCACCCAGTGGATTTCATGACCAAGCAGGGAATCAAACCCTGATCTCCAGAGTCTTAGGGGGGTTGCAGACTGCCAGAAATAGTGCAAATTGAGTCCACTTTTAGGGTTAGGGTTAGTGCTAGGGAATCATGGGAATTGTTTTTTTTCTGAGACATTGAGGCTTCTCTGTCAGAGAGCTCTGGTGCCACAATAAAATACAGTTCCCATGATTCCCTAACCCTAACCCTAACCCTAAAAGTGGACTCAATTTGCACTATTTCTGCCAGTCTGCAACCCCCCATAGTCAATCACTCAAACCACTACACCACACCAACTTTACATAGTTGGTAAATTTGGTCTGCTATTGTGTACATTTTCTTTCCAGTCGCAATCCTTTGTAACTCTTAATCATGGCTTCAGACTCTTGATATGTATTTCCCATGAAGTTTCTGGACAATTTGCTGAACCGAGCATCCAGGGAGGAGTATCTGATGTTCCAGAGTAATCCACCATCCCTTTACATGGGCACACTTTAACTTCTCTGCCAGTTTTTCTTGCCTCCATCTTAATAGGGTACTGGGGTACCCTTACTGGTAAGGTTCTTGGGGTTTTTTCCCCTCCCAGTTTTTATGGGAACAATGTTCTTCGCCTGACCTGATTTTTTACCTGTCCCTAAAAAATTAAAGGAGATAGCCCTTGGCAGCTGATTACACAGGCCTGCAACGAAAACATGCTTTTCAACATTGTAGCTGTTTTTAATGTATTCTGGGGTGTTGAATTTTTAAAAATCACAATAAAAATGTCATACTACACACAGTTCTTTCACAAATTCAATATTTTTAAATCAGTTCTGTTGTTCTCATCTTTGATTAATCGTGGACACTAATGTTCCAGTGCGATTTCATTTAGTGCTTTTAAGCGGATTATGATGTTTCATATCAGAGAATTAAAGCATTTTGAAAGTCTATTAGAAGATTTTAACTCTTTTTCTTACTTTTTGTAGGATAATACTTTGC
Organism: Phrynosoma blainvillii; assembly: GCA_026167975.1. Lineage (NCBI taxonomy): Eukaryota > Metazoa > Chordata > Lepidosauria > Squamata > Phrynosomatidae > Phrynosoma > Phrynosoma blainvillii. The sequence goes on along the minus strand of JANUYF010000004.1, from coordinate 16,601,900 downwards.
AGGATCATCTCATCCAATTCCATATTATAATACAGAAACATAAAAAAACCCAAAAACAACAAACACCCAAGTTGTGTGTGTGTGTGTGGGGGGGGGGGGGGGGAATTGGATGTGATGCAACAATCTGAGGTCATTTTTGGATTTAGAATGCCAAATTCCTATAAAACCAGCATCCATTAAAAAAAAAACACCCAACACCTTTTTATGACCCACAATTTTGCAGGCCTGTGTTATATTTAGAATGTCTTGTTGCAGAGATATTGGGAGCAAAGGCAATGTGGGATGGCTGGCTTGGGAAAATTGCCTGTGATTTCCCAAGTCTTTCAATACCAAGTCTTTGTTTCCAGATCTTTGGGAGCAAGGCACTCCAAAAATAGCCGGCTACCATGCAAAGCCTCTTGCCCTTTCAGAAGAATGCAGGGGATGCTAGGATCATTGATGCCCCATATTCCTCATCCACACCATCTCTTCCTCCATGGTAGAGAGTTTGCAGAGGTGCCACCACAATTGCATTCATCTTCTTCCTCTTCCAACTCAGAAGGCTTGCTCCTCCAGATGACTGCACTGTTGCAAGTGCTAACAGTTTAAGAGGGCAACACCTGCACAAAGGACGTTATCACACCAGGGGTCTCAAGCAGCAAAAAAAAGCGGCATGGAATCAATCCAGAACCATACCGGAATGGACCCCATATCATCAGACAAGAAAGCAGCATCATACCGGAATGGTTCTGGATTGATTCTGGTCGCGGCAGCTGTAATTCCTCTTTGAAAGAGGAATTGCAAAGAACTGGGATGATGTAGCAATGTGCCAGGGATGATGCAGGGATGGGCGGGGTTTGCTGCGACGTCGTCTGATCACAGGGGCAAAGGATCTGGAATGGGACAGGGATGATGCAGGGATAGGCGGGGTTTGCTGCGACGTCGTCTGATCACAGGGGCAAAGGATCCAGAATGGGACGGGGATGATTCAGGGATGATGCAGGGATGGGCGGGGTTTGCTGCGACGTCGTCTGATCACAGGGGCAAAGGATCCAAAATGGGACGGGGATGATGCAGGGATGGGGCTGCTTTAGACCCCGTGTTAAGTAGGGCAGCCCTTTGCTTCCTGGGAGTGCTTGGACTGCTCCTGCCTGCACACTGTTCAGAGTCTGCAAAGGAATACAGTGACATCCTCCAGTGAAGATTTGCGGAGCCTGAGAAAGTGCTTTTTGGGAACTATTGATTCCCAGAACCCCCACCTAGTATGGACACAGGGGATTATGGGGACTGTCATCCACATTCCCCCCAAGCTCTGAATATATGTATAGTTCCCTCCGACAGAGAAATAAACACAACCAAGCCTTCTATGTGTTTGAGGAGTGGCCAGTAAAGGTTGCATCTACATTGTAGAAATAATGCAGTTTGACACCACTTTATCTGCCAGGGCTCTTTGCTAAAGAATCCTGGGATTTGTAGTTTGGTGAGGCACCAGCCCACTTTGCCAGAGAAGGCTAAAGATCTTGTAAAACTACAAATCCCAGGATTGCATAGGATGGAGATCTAGCATTTAGGTGGTGTCAGACTGTTATTTCTACAGTGTAGATGCACCCATAGAGGCAAACAGCTGCAGTGCGATCTGAGCAGCCACAGCTGTTTGTGCTAAATCACCAGTTCGTGTTGAAAAGGCAGGCGAGAGCACAGTGTCATTGCTGGAAGCAATATTGGACACCATTTGTGGAAGACATCTCCCTCAGCTCTAATACCCCGGTCTTGATTTTTGCAACATCTGGCAACGGTTTCTCCAGGCAATCCTTCTGTGCACAGTTTCTTTCACTCGGACTGACTTTACCACCTTTTAGACCTTTGGATTGTTTTGACTTGTACTAGCTGCATTCCTCACCAAGTTATTTATGAAACTTTGCTTTCTTTGTCATCTTACTCATTCTCTCCTTCATGCCACTTCTCCTGGATCCCAATTTAATTAGGGACATTTCTAAAATTAATTGTTTGAATGTGGAACCTGTCCAAACAGACAGTAGCTTTCTAAACTCCTTCCCCTTCAGTTCCCTGGTATCTTTTGGCACTTGGGATAGGTGAAGCAATGGTCTGTTCTGGTATAAAGCAAACTCCAAAGAGAATCACAATGGTGCTTCAAGGTATGCATTTATCTTGAAAGCCCAAAGTAATAATTGACATTGCAACATTTCAGGAGGCATAGAGGGGGAGTGGAGGAAGGAACAGTCACTAAGACCACTCCTCTGCCTTTATAATGGATAAAGTATTGGACAAGGACCTGGAAATTCAGGTTTAAGGACCCACTGAGCTTTCTCCATTCTTTCTCAGCCTGACCTATTTCACACTGTTGAAAAGATTAAGTATGGTAGAGAAGAGCCATCAGCTTATTGGTGTCAGCTTATCAACCTCAAAAAGCCTATAAATGAAATGAATGAATATATGAATCTGTTAAGCATTACCCTGGACCCAGAGTAATCCCATCATTGCAGCCCCAAACAAACAAACAAACAAACAAACAAACAAAATACTGTGCTTCTGCCTATGTGCTGAACACTAGAGCTCAGGAGCTAATGCTTGGCCCTTGATACGGCTGACACTTTTTTCAGAAAATGTCTTCCAAAGTGATGAAAGCCTTAGCTATCCTTGTTTTGTGACACTTTTTTCAGAAAATGTCTTCCAAAGTGATGAAAGCCTTAGCTATCCTTGTTCTGTGACAGTTTTGCAGAGCATGTATGAAAATAAAAATTGCTGACCAAATTAGCATAATCCACTGCAGGGCATACAACTAAATAAATCTGTTTGGATGTATGATCTCATTTTGCTGGTGTTTACAAGTGACCTCTGTGACACTGTGATTTTTCCAAAGCTGGCTAGAATTAGAGCTTCATGCAGACACTTCAGTACAAATAAGGAAATAGCAATATTACCTGTTCTCCCCATCTCCTGCCAAGATGATGTTTTCTCACGACATTGGCCAGCTTTTCAGACAAGCGGATGTCTGGATGTCTCCCTATGCAATGGCATGGTTTCCATGCTTCAGGCAATCCTGAAGCATGTATATTTCTTTGGCTTGAATTCTCTTGCTTGAATTCCAGCTACCACCATTTGCTTTTTGCTTTAATACCAGATTCTGTTTATATTGTTCAGGAGGATCATGCTTCCCTTTGTGACATTTCAAAGGAACCCAAAGTCATTCATGTTAAATTTCAGGATGGTTGCAGCAATATACGCTCCTGACCTTGGGGTGCCATGGAGAGATGCAATAGAAATAAGCAAACAAGTTAGAAATAAATGCTGTGGGTTTTTTTTTCCATAGGCAATAAGAGATCCTTCACACCCACCTGATGTTCTTAGTTGTTTCCCTGTTTCAAGGTTGTGTGCCCAGTTATTATTTTGGAGGAGAATGGAATTTGCATCACTTCTGGTGCTTATGATTTATTGATGACCTAAATCCTACTGTTACTTCTGAACAGAGTAAACCTATTGAGTCAAATGTGATTTATCTATGTGTTGATTCATCCTTCAACAGTTGATTCAGTGGATCTCCTCTAGCTGAGATTAGCTGACAAGATTTTGACCCTATGTTTTATTTATATCTTGCCTTTTTCCAAATATGGGACCCAGGATGGCTCACAACATGGATTAAAACAAAACATCATTAAAAACCTATTATGATAGTAAAAATAATTTTAAAACCATGCAATAAACTATCCTATTTAAGGAATGCACTATTACAAAATAATTAATAGTCACCCCTCTATATCCATGAATGTTTTTATCCACAGATTCAAACACCTATGGTTTGAAAATATTTTAAAAATATATACATTTTCAAAAGGTAAATCTTGATTTTGCCATTTTATTTAAAGGACACCATTTTACTATGCCATTTACATTGAATAAGATATGAGCATCCACAAGGGTCCTGGAACCAAAACCGCAGTGGATACCAATGGCCAACTGTACATTTAAAGCATAAGAAAAAGGGTAAAAGTACAGCACCTCTTCCATTTGAAGATCCTTCCAGAGCAGCTAGTTAATAGCCCAAAATTCTGTCTAAGGACCGGCCAGTGATTAGCCCAAAGTTGGAAGGAGAGGAATCAGTTAGAAAACAGTTTCATTTGTCCTCATGCATCTTTAATGCTACTGAGACTGAAGTAAAGCCATCCTCAGAGGATTCGTAAACTCTAGCAAGCTCATATAGGAAAATACAGGCTGCTGCCATGCCACAGAATGAATGCAGTTTGATATCACTTTAACTGCCATGGCTCCATCCTATGGAATCCTGGGATTTGTAGTTTGTTGTGGCACCAGAGCTCTGTGACAGAGAAGGCTTAATATCTAACAAAACTACAAATCCCAGAATGCCATAGCATTGAGCCATGGCAGTTAAAGCAATGTCAAACTGCATTAGCCCTGCAGTGTAGAAGCAGCCATAGTTTTCCAGATCGTCCGACGCCAAGCCCTTACAGACTAGTAGAGAATAAAGCTGTAGTAAAAGGAGTGTGGGCTATATTTCAGAGGAAGGAACTGGAAACAATACCTGTGAGTATTCCTTGCCTAAGAAAACTCTATGGAGTTCCTATGTGGTTGTCATAAGTTGACAGGCAATCTCTGGGACTAATGTGGGGATGCTTGTAGGAGCGGGTAGAAATGTCAGTCATTGCTTCCTGATCAACAAGAGAACAGACTCCTGTTGCTCACAGAAGCTGCTGCTTAGTAAAGCAAAGCAAATCAGCTTCATTTATATACCGCTTCATATCACGCTGTGGGATGTCTAAGCGGTTTACAACTGTAAGCTCATTGCCCCCTGACAGTTGGGTACTCATTTTAGTGACCTTGGAAAGATGCAGGCCTGAGTCTAGTCTGAGCCCTGGCTAGTACTGAACTTGCAACCTTGTGGTCTATGAGTGTGTGGCTGCAGTACAGGCATTTAACCACTGCACCACCAGGGCTCCTAGTACATGGGGACCGAGGGATTTTACAGTCCATACATATCCCTTAAACTAGTGCATACATACAAATCATGAATATAAACCAGTTACTAACGCATAACTCTGACTTATGCATTTGTAACTGCAATAGTCAGTCCTGGCCTTGGGTTCCATATTAGGAGAAAGGTAGGATAAAAATGGAATGAAATAGACCAGATACAAATGAAAATAAATCTCTACTGAAACTTTGTTGAAGGAGAAATTGCTGCAGGTACAGCTTTTATTACATGGTGTAACCTGTCAAAGATCCCTCTTCTACCATGCATTTATAAAATGCAGAGGAGTTTTCTCTTTCTTTGCCCATGCTGACCCAAGGCCAATGTGTCTCCTAGGCATGATCAGAACAGGAAGCATGGACTAATGCACAAACAGGAGAATGATAGGTTATCAGTCCAAGGTCCTGGACGTTTAGGTGATATCATAGAGCCTGAAGATATCAAAAGGCCATTCTGCCCAATCCCTCTGTGGGAGAGCAGGGCCACCTACTTACAACACCATGTAGGTCACTAGTTGAAATACAGAGGGCAGGATGCCACAATACAGGGTGGTAAGGGTAGTATGGAATGTCAAATATCTCCAGATGATTCATACCCCCTCCTAAAGGGAGTGAGATGGCAAAGAATACATGACAGTTTTTGCCAATTATTTGACTGTGAAGAAGGAATTTGTTGATCTCAGGAAGCTGAGTCATAGAAATGGAATGCAACTGGATAGTACCAAGTGCAAGGTCAGACCCTTTGGGGCAAGCAGGAAATGATTTTTCCCCTATTCTGGGAACTGGGAAAAATAATGTGGCAAAAGAAAGGGTGCTGGTCAGTCACAAGAGGATGGTAAATTCTCTATGTGATACTGCTGCAAGGAAGACAAATTCCATTCTTCTTCCTAATAGACAGTTCTTGAATGGATATGAATGCATTCCCTTTGTACAAGGTTTTGGTGAGGCTATATTTGTCCAACTTTGGTATGCCGTGTGATGAGGAGGGATGATTTCAAGCTGAGCAAAACTTCAAAGAGCAGAAATGAAAGGCACACTTTCATTTTTTGCCCTCAATTTTAATTGAGAAAATAAATAAAAGGAACATAGTAGCATGGTACTAATAAATGATAAGTGCCAACACGTTGGTTTTATGAAATTCACAAAAATTGTTTATGTCAATGAATTAATATTAGTTCAAAGTAATGTTAACAGTGATGTGTTGGCTCTTAACAGTTCCAAGCTCTGAATTGTATGCAATCGTTGGATCCTGCAGAAAGGTGAGTAGACAGAAACTCCTGGAAGGAAAAAAAAAAGTAATTCTTACTTTCACTGTCTAATTAGTGAAGCATTAGAATTAAAGCAATTCCCAACCCCCCACCAATCTCTTTTATTATATGGAGTAGCAGCAAATTACTACAACTGACCAATATCTGACTTCTTTTGCAGGGTGTGCAGCATGTAATACTGACGGTTAGTAATAGCTGCTAGAAGAGAATGTTTTCTTTTCAGGCTTTGAGTGATCTACATAGTTTGTTAGTGATGTTTTCTGATTTCTCTTGGTATCTGAACATTTTCCCCCCAGAATGCAAATATACAGGCAGTGGACATGAGAGAGCGATCTCTTCTCTGTGCAATATTTCTGATATCAGCAGCAGAGATGTACCTGGAGGGGAGGGGAAGAATGAATTGACGGCCCCTGCAAATAAGAATTCTGACTCCCCTCATGAAATTTTCCTTCAGATCCCAAATTTTTGCAGATAGAGAAGACACTTAAAATGATTCACACCTAGAACACTTATACAGTGGACCCTTGGTATCCACTGGGGGTTGGTTCCGGGACACTCTGTGGATACCAAAGTCTGTGGATGCTTAAGTCCCATTAACTACAATATCATAGTAAAATGGGATCCCTTATAATAAAATGCCAAAATCAAGGTTTGCTTTTTGGAATTTATATTTTATTGAATACATTTAAGCTGTGGATAGTTAATCCGTAGATAAAGAATCTGTGGATCTGGAGGGCGAAGTGTATTGCATTCTCTTGGTACTTTATCAGACATGGCTTTTAAATGGCCATAAAAGTTGGGAGAAAGCACCTTTGATGATCCTATTGCTCTTTCTCATCATTGCCTTGTCCTCAAAGTGTGGTTAGACCGCACCTTGCCACTGATGGGGAATCTTTTTCAGGATCCACATTCCAGGAACACTCCAGCCATTTTGACATGTGGCTGGCATGTAGCCTATCCCCACATACTTATCAAGAGTGACTTTGTCCCTTGAGCTAAATAAGAAAGAAAACAAATTTCCACACTCCTGGTTTAAGGAATAAGCAGATAATGCTTGTAAGTGGCACATTTCTATTTAAAAAAAAAAAAAAAAGTCACACCGCTATTGAGTTGCTGCACTGCTATGCAGCTAAGGCCACTTTCCTTTTCCATCCTGTCATTTGCCCCATGATCAATATCACAGTCTAGACTCTGATGTCGTTGGAATCTTATTGCAGCTTAATTTCCCACAAGATCAGCTGCCCCAGCTGAAACTGCTGTGATAGGCAGGTTCGAGAAGCAAATCCTATAGCACCAAATGCCTTTATAGCACAATTAACACAGCCAAGCACCTTACTTTTCTTGCAGGGCACTTTTTGCCCTTGCTTTGATGGAAGAATTAACCAGTCAGGTTTTTATTTCTTTTTATCTGTCATGCTGAAGAACAAGAAAGAGGCAATTGCAGTATCAATCCCAAATCCTACAAAGATTCTGTTGATGGTGGAGGCTGCTCCCAGGACAATGTTTGAGTCTGAGGAGCTTATCGCATTACCTTTTAAAGTGGAAAAAGTCTCCCGGGATGCAGCCAGGATGCTGGATGGGGGCAGGAAGTATTGCACAGTAAGTTGTTGCTGAATGGCCGGGCGACTGCAGCCCGGGTCCTAGCTAGGCTCAGCCGGCCCTTTTTAGAAGATGGAAGCTTTCCGTTTTCTAAAAAGGGCTGGCTGAGCCAGGCTGTAGTCACCCAGTGATTCGGCGGCGACTTACTGTACGATAAGTCTCATCCCCCTCCAACATCCTGGCTGCATCCCAGGAGGCTTTTTCCACTTTAAAAGGTAATGCAATAAGCTCCTTAGTCTACTGCAGGCATCCTACCATGCCACAAGGTAAGCAATGGCAACTGATGCCTTCCATGATATCACAGCAGTAACTTCACTAATGGTTTAGTTGGTCCTTTAAAGAAATCCTGGAAGATAGTCAGTCCTGCTCTTCATTGACATGTAGCCACCAGGTACCAATGCATGCAAGGCTGTGGCTGAAAATGCCAACTTTGCACACAGAATATGATGTGAAATGAATCACCCTTAAAAACTACTACAGAAGGTAGCTGCTATTTGCAGAACACAACAATGGGAAGTAAACACTTACAGAGGGAAGAAATGGCCATCAAAGACCCCATCCATTTGTAATATTAGAACAATCAATAAATGGAACTATTTAAATGTTATGGCAGCTTCTTCCTTCTTTAGTTGCTCAAATAACAACAAACTTTATTCAAGATAGCAATTAAGAATGTAGATGATGAAGTTGATGATGATGTTAAGTATTATATACATGGAAAGCCAGTACGGTGTAGTGGTCTGAGTGCTGGACTAGGACTCTGGGGAGATTATCGCACTTACTTTTTTGCCCAATCTGTGCGCAGGACGGGATTGGGCTTGAATGGGTGTTATCGTACCCAACAATGTGTATTTGGTCACAGGGAGACTACAATCCACCCCTCAACCATTCCCCAGCCATGCTTAGTCATCCAATTTTGAAGGACAGAAGCTTAATCTCCTGGGAGACCAGGTTTCATATTCCCACATTGACATTGGTGTCCTTGGGCAAGTCACACTCTCCTAGCTTTACAGGAAGGTAAGGCCAAGCCTCCTCCAAATAAATCTTGCCAAGAAAACCCTACGATAGTTTTGCCATAAGTCAGAGTTGATTTCAAGGCACATAACAACAGATAGATTGATAGAGAGACAGACAGATAGATGCATCATTACTGTTAAAAGAAAGCTTCAGTACCTGAAGCTCCAAGATTGCATTCCATGCATCTGAGAAACTTGCCCATGGTTCATAAAAGCTATAATAAAACATGTTAGCTTTAGAGGTACCACAGGACTCTATGATGTCCACACAGCTACCTCTTTGAGAACTTAAACAGATCTCCTTTATTGAAATCTAATACTCCATCCTGTATGAATGGAGAAATCTGTTTGTTTCATATTTTCAGCTGTTTTTCAAATATAAGATTGCCTATCCTATTTTTGCATTAATTTGCAAAGTTTCTATTTAAAAGGTCACACAAAAATTGGAGGCATTTTGCTAGACATTTTTGGGTGCTTGAAAAGTCTTGAAAAATCTGTATGCATTTTGGGTGATATTTTCATTAATATTTTTCCCCAAGGAGTTTCCTCCAATATATATATTGCACATTATTTTCTTGAATCTACATTTCTGTACACTTCTTTTAAAATAGAGAAGTGCTTTGCAAAAGTCAAAAGAAATTCAAAGACATGACAAAAGAAAAGGATAACCTCGTTCCAGTTCATGTATTAGCTCAGGAAGGTTCATATGAAAAAGGCAAACCGAATGTACGTTTATCCCATCCTAAGTATCTAGTGCACCTTCCAAAACTTTCAATCCTCTGTCAACATTCCTAGCTCAAATGCTATTTCAGTTAATGAATGGGAGTTAAAACCTGCATGTACCCCTCGAGTGACAGAAGAGGGCTTGTACTTCCAAGTCCAACACATTAAATCCAAGATTAATTTTGAATATTTATCTGTAGATATACATCTGAAATTTGGAAGTGAGCCCATAAAATACAAAAGGTCCCTTGTCAGTAGGAAATAACATTATCTCACTAGGCAACATTCTCATGGTTTACATATCCTTCCGCTTCCCACATCCTCTATCTCCTTTTTTTTCTTTCTTTTGTTCTCTTTCTTTTTCTTTTTTCCCCTCTGCATGCAACTCAGCTATTCCAGTTCCAGAATGATTCTATCAAGGATACGGTATTAGTCAGTTGGATTTTTCTTGCAAACTCCAAAACTGGGCCCCATTCATTTAGAGTTTTGATGAACTCAGGAAACAAACACAAATTATACTAAAGAGAGTTGTTCTAAGACAGGATGAATTAAAATATTGTGCTTTTCCATTTTCTTATAAAAGACTGATTTTAAAATTTTTATTTTATTTTTTTTCATTGATGAGCTTTCCCTATATAAAACAGCTAGACTAATTGTTGTTGTTGCATGTGTAGTGGTTTGAGTGCTGGCCTATGACTTTGGAGACCAAGATTTGATTTCCTGCTCGGCCATGAAACCCCCTGGGTGACCTTGGGCAAGTCACATGCTCTCAGCCTCAGGGGAAGGCAATGGCAAACCTCCACTGAACAAATCTTGCCAAGAAAGCCCCATGATAGGTTCACCTTAGGGTGGCCATAAGTCAGAAATGCCTTGAAGGCACACAACAACAACAACAACAAAAACAACAACAACAATCCTTCAAGTCATTTCCAACTTATCGCCACCCTAAGGTGACCCTATCATCGGGTTTTCTTGGCATGTTTTGTTGAGAGAGGCTTTATCATTTGCTTTACTCTGAGGCTGAGAGAGTGTGACTTGCTGTGGGTGAGCATGGATTCAAACCCTGGTCCCCTAGGTGAAGACTATTCTGTTTCACAGGCATTTGATGAGTGACTACATAAGGTCCATTTCACCTAAACAGTGTTTTGGATCCTGCTAACTGTTGTGCTGGTCTCTCTCTAATGATATATGTTTTAATCGGCTTTTCAATTTGATGGTTGTTTTTATCTTGTTTTAACTTTTGTATCTTGTGAATTTTTAACAATGTGTTTTTAAACTTGTAAACTGGGAAAAAGGCAAGGTAGAAATCATCATCATCATCATCATCATTGACACCATAGTCTCTTACTGCTGAGCAAGACAATCCGGTCTGTCCTAGAGCTGGTGAGAACATGGAAAAGTTACTTTGGGGACCATAAGTCCCAGAATCCCTGGCCAATATGGCCACTGACAAGTGAACTCCCAGAGTCCTCCAGTTAGCATGGCCACAGACAGATGCCACTTTGCTGGTGCTTCTGGACAAATCTCTCAGGATGCATTCTAATTTTTCTTCTCCAACACTTCTTAGTAAAGTTGGTGGCCCTGAAGAAAAGTAAAGAGCAGATTTAGCCATAAAACAAAACCCCTATCTCACAAGATAACAGATAGCAAAGGTAAAACTTTTTTCCCTAAAAGTGGGACTGCATTGGAATGTTTTGCCCCAACACCACCTAAAGTTTTCCTGATGCAAAAGCATGAAGGCTTCTTGAGAAATTCAGTGCCCTTTGCCTAAGAAAGGGGTCTGTGGCCTCACAAAGGATAGAGACATACTGGATTGCAAAGGAAGTATATTTTTGTGTTGCAAATGGATATTAAATTTCCTAGACTTTGAGAATCTCCCAGTTGCCACATGGCTGGAAGGAGGAGGTGCCAGCCTGCAAGTAATACGCCTCCATACCATCTGAACTAAGAACAAAAACAACAAAATGCAGGCCTATTACGAACATCACCTTGCCCAATGAAGAAGCCAGTGGAGTGTTGAAAGCTTGCAACATGTATATTATGCATTTTGGTTGGCCCCATAAAGGTTTCACTGTTTGGTGGATTTTTGATGTTATTGGATTTGCTATATGGCCAACACGGCAACCCCTGGATGTCCTCCGGATATTATTAGACTGCAGTTCTAACTATTCTTCATTATGAGTCATTCTTGTTGAGGCTGATGGGAGCTGGAGTCCAAGAATGTCCAAGAATCCAACTTCCCCAACTGTACAATTAAGGAGTGCAAGAAATATTTTCTGGATTTTGGCTTCAGATGTTAACACCTACTACGTTATCACACAGGGAGTTGTGGGGAGAAAGTGGAAATAAACGGGACAAGCGGAAGACTTTAATTTACGGGATTTGTCCCGTTCCGCCTCGTCTGATAACTAAATTCGAATTTAAAAGGTGGTTAATTCGAACAAAAACCTGATCTTTTCAAATCCTCAAAAATCCCGAAAATGAAAAGATCAGGTTTTCGTTCGAATTAACCTCCTTTTAAAAACGAATTTAGTTATCATACGAGGCGGAACGGGACAAATCCCATAAATTAAAGACTTCCGCTCGTGCCCGTTTATTTCCACTTTCTCCCCGCAACTCCCTGTGTGATAACGTCCCTAGAAAATTTGCATTGGGTGCTTGGGTGCTAATCCTACGCACATTTTCCCAATCGTAAGTCCCATTGATTATGTGAATCTTATGTCTGAGTAGTTAGGTACAAAATTACACTTCTGAACAGATTTGTACAAAATTGCAGTGTTACCAGATAAGAAGACATCGACTACTTGTATGTAGAGAAGGGGTACCGTCTGAAAGTATGGACAAGTAGTGACTATGCATTCTGCATAGGTGGAGGCTTCAGTTCTGTGTGCAGTCATCTCTGAGGAAGTCCCACTGAATTCAGTGAGGCTTACTTCTGAGTAGACATGCACATGATTGATTGCATGTGTTCTCAGTTAAAGGGATATATACTAGTAGTTTGACAGTACGATCAAGACTGTGGTTCCTCCCAAGCCCTGTTCTCACGGAAGTCAAACAAATAATAATAAAAAGGGGAACATAACGCTTTCTAAGCAGCCATCATTGCACCTCTCTCAGTTGTGTGATTCGGGTTACTGCCCCATTGTGCTCTCCTCCTCCTCCTCCTGTTGTATGCCTTCAAGCCATTTTTGACTTTTGGTGACCCAAAGGTGGACCTACCATGGGGTTTTCTTGGCATGTTTGTCCAGAGGGGGGTTGCCACAATACCCCAGCCCATTCTTTAAAGACGTTCAGTTTTAAAAGCCTATCTGAATAAAAGACTTTCAGTTTTAAAAACTGACGGAGTAACGATCTACGTGACAGATAATATGGCTCCTTCTAGGAAGATGAACTATTTGCCCATCTATTTGCCCATCTGGTGGAGGGTGCAGAAGCCAATCTTCACTCTTGCTCAGGGGTAGGCAATCTTTCCCCTTTAAGGGCCGAGGGACTTCAGCTCCCAGAAACCTCAGCCATGTTGGCCAATAGCTCCTGGGATTCTGGGAGCTGAAGTCCCTCGGCCCTTAAAGGGGAAAGGTTGCCTACCCCTGCGCTCTTCCACTAAAAGGCCGAACTCATACACCCAACATGGCTGAAGGTAACTCAGTGTTACTTTTATTTTCTATTTCAGTTCCATTTTGATCTCTCTCTTTTTTTGCTGGGAGGGGTCAGGAGTGTCGATAAGAGAGCAAGACCTCTGCATTTTGTAACAGTTTTGAACCATGGGCTGTTGAGTGAATGTTTTTTTGTTTTAAATTGGGAAAATCTGGGGGTTTAGAGGGCCTTCAAGGGTCAAAGTTCAGGACTCAAAGGAGCACAGGTCAAACTTTGGCTGCATCCGCACTGGAGGAATAAACCAGTTTGACACCACTTTAACTGTCATGGGATCAATGCTATGGGATTTGGGGAATTGTAATTTGTTGTGGCACCAGAGCTCTATGGACGTTATCACACGGGGCCTAAAGCAGACAGAATCTTCACCCAATCCCGTCCCATTGCGGTTCTTTTTCCCGTGTGTTCACACAACATCGCACGCAACCCCGTCCCAACCCCGTCCCAATGCTGCATCATCCCCGTTCTTTTGAATGCCGGTTTCTTGGGGAATGGCAATTGTGCGACTGGAATGATACCGCAATGATGCTGCTTTCGCCGTATGTCTGATCACGAGATACATATCGTGGAGCCCAGGCCCTGCGCAGGCTTTGGAAGGGGTGTGTGTGTCCCTTCCCAACCCAAGCCGAGAAAGAGAGCTGCTCGGAAGGGGGGGGGTGTCCCTTCCCAACCCAAGCCGAGAAAGAGAGCCACTCGGAAGGGATGTGTGTCCCTTCCCAACCCAAGCTGAGAAAGAGAGCTGCTTGGAAGGGGTGTGTGTCCCTTCCCAACCCAAGCCGAGAAAGAGAGCCGCTCGGAAGGGGGGGGGTGTCCGTTCCCAACCCAAGCCGAGAAAGAGAGCCGCTCTGAGGACGTCTGTTCAGAGCGGCTCTCTCTTGGGAAGGGGTGTGCGTGCGTGTGTGACAGCTGGCTGTCACACACACACACACACACACACACACCTTCCCAAGCCTGGAAGCCTGGTTGCTTTCCTTGGGACGAGGCCGGGCTCGGACCCCGGCCTCATCCCAAGGAAAGCAACTAGGCTTCCCTTGGGAAGAGGCCAGGGTTGGAGGAGCCCTCCGAGCCCGGCCTCATCCCAAGGAAAGCAACCAGGCTTCCAGGCTTGGAAAGGTGTGTATGTGTGTGACAGCCGCGGCAAGTGACAGCCGCGGCTGTCCTGTTTCTGCGCATGTGCAAGAACATCCTTGCTGGGTTCTGGAGGGGATCTTCTCACTTGTGTGTGAATGGCAGATACGGTTCCCAGGAGCGCATCTATCGCGGTATCGTTAATTGCGCAATGATGCTAGTTGCGTCTGATAGCCATTTCTGTCTTGTGGGATCTATACGGTATAGTTCTGGATTGATTCCATACCGCTTTCTTGCCACTTTGAGACCCGCGTGTGATAACGTCCTATGACAGAGAAGGCTAAATGTCTTGCAAAACTTTCATAGCATTTCATAGCATTGAGCCATGGCAGTTAAAGTGGTGCCAACCTGGATTATTTCTGCAGTGTGGATGCAACCTATGTTCACCCTTATCTAGACTAGTATTGACTACTGATAGTGGCTGTCTACTTTCTGGTAGAAACCTTGCCCATCACTTGCAAATTGTGAGGAATAAAGCTGGTACCTTCTGTTTGCAAACCAGTCACTTTATAGTCTCCCTTTTAAAATATGTGCTTCAAAACTATTTGGAACCCTATCAGTTGGGATTAAGTTGTGTTATCCTTAACTCTCACAGTCCTCTCTGTTATCCTGCCCATCACTGTTAAAATCTATACTGTAAGCTCATCAGGGCAGAGATCAATCTTTTTTCTTTACCTTGCCCTGTGAAACACTGGGTAGTACATTTTAATCTCATACGTCTTGAGTGATATGAGCTTTTGGCTGTGTTTCTTCTAATTTTCATAAACCAAATAACTAAATACAGACATAAGGGGGGGGGGACTTAATAAAATTCCATCTCACTCAGTTGAATCCTTTCCTCCTTTTCTAAAAGCAGCTCCATAAAAATGGAAAACCATACAAAAATGTGGCAGTTTTTACCTATTCAAACATAATATTTCATCTTTTTTTAAGGGCTCCCCCCCCCCTTTCCTTATGCCTTTAGTTAGTTCCTTAGTCTGGACCTCTCTCCAGATGCTGGGATTATTTTCTCATTTCTAAAGAAGAGGCTTTAAAAATAGTGAGACGTGGGGGAAAATTTACAGCTGCAATCTTGCCACTCTTTCATGAAGGTTTCCCCCTCTTTAAATATACTACACTCTTGGTATTATAGATCCATAATATGCAAATGTGCAGCATCATTAATATGCATTGGCTGCAGATCCTGTCTCTAATGGAAGGAACGGTGCAGGAATGCAAATGAAAGGCAATATATTCGAGTCAGCAAAATCTTAATGGGCCTTTGTAGACACCAGCCTTATTTCAAAGAGGTTTTGCCCCTTATTTATCCTTCACAACATCCTCAATGCACTTTATTCTTGCTCATTTTATTGGCAGCGACATGTTTAGGGACAATAAAAACCTCAAATGATAATCTGTATTTAATTGCTGTCTTTTGGTAGAAGGAGCTGGAACAGAAAAGATGGACCAGGATTAAAAGTATGTGCTCCAAACAGAGGATGAATGACTAGGTTGAGGCAATAGGGGTGGGGAGAATAGTTAGAGAATTGAATACAGAAGGGGAGAAGGGAATATGTAAGTCTGACTATGTCCACATATATCTCCTTTTGGATACGTGCTATTTTCTTCTTGTTATTAACTGCCATTGAGTTAACCTTGACTGATGTTGCCCCATGGATGAGATACCTCCAAGTGCTCCTGTCCTCTGCTGTTCTGCTCTGGTCTTGCAGGCTCAGGCCTGTGGCCTCTCTGAGTCCAAACACCTGGTGTGTGGTCTCCCTCTCTTTCTACTGTCCTCTACCTTTCCTAGCATTAGTGTCTTTTCTAATGAGTCATGTCTTCTCCTGATGTGGCCAAAATACAACAGCCTCACTTTAATAACCCTGGCTTCCAGGGGGAGTTTGGGCTTGATCTGTTCTAGAACTCATTTGTTTGTCCTTTTGGCTGTCCACAGTATCCTCAACACTCATCTCTAGAACCACTTCTCAAATGAGTTGATTTTCTTTCTGTTGGCTTTCTTCACTGTCCAGCTCTCACATCTGTAGTAGTTGGTGATGGGGAATATGATGGCTTGAACGATCCTCACTTTAGTGTGCTGCTATATCTTTATTCTCTAGGATCATGTCCAGTTCTTTCATAGCCTTCTTCTAATCTCCATTCTGCTCATTGTTTGATACAAGGTATGGGAACTCCTTGACTATTTCAATTTTCTCATTATCTAGAATTAATGTTTGTAGATCTTCCATGGTCATTACTTTTGTTTCCTTAATGTTCAACATCAGGCTTACCTTGGAACTTTCCTCCTTGACTCTCTTTAATAATTGTTCCAGGTCTTTGTGCTATTTTGCAGGGTATTATTCCCTAGCCTCCCAGCAAATGTCAAGTTCTGGAAATGACAGTTGTTGCTGCTTACCAATGGAAATGGCAATTTAGACCATGAAGACATGGCTGGTTTGGGCTGTGAGGGGAAGGGAAAGGAGGATGCACTCCATCTTTCCTCATTCCCTCTCCCTTCCAAGCCAAGAACAATTTCTTCTTCCCGATCTGAATTGCCTCCCCTCACCACCAGTAAGAACCAGCAGCTACCAAGGCAGTGAGACAACACAGAACCACATGGATGGATCATAACACTCTGCCTACTTGATGTAGGAACTTTGTCAGAACATCAGTGAATGGCACTAAAGGGCAGGTACTGGATATAAATACTATTCCTGAACAGAATGGTCAGCGATTTATTTCTTTATTTTATTTGAAGGATTTATATCCTGCCTTTCTCCCACAATGGGATTCAAGGTGGGATTCAATGGGATACAGCCATGACATGTGATCTTCCTTCTTTCTTTCTGTATTTCTCTCTTTCCACACCCTAGCTTTCTCTGAGGCCAGAAGGGACAATGTACCATTCTTAAGATATTGGTGAGCAACCAGGGACATGATAAGAGGTCTATAAAATTATGTATGGTGTAGGGAAAGTAGACAAGAAGAAGTTTTCCCCCCTTTCTTACAATGTAAACATATCAGTGAAGTTGTGCATCCGCTCCAGATTTTAGTCCAAACTTGAAATGAGCCACTCAAGGTGCTGAAACCTATCCACCAAAGAATCTCAGCACCTTGGATAGCTCCTTTAAAATCCAGTAGATTTGCCACCCTAATGACATTAGTGTCATCAGCTCCCACTGGATATAGTATCTTCCAATGAAATTATTGGGATGCCTTGGGGCCACATTTGGCCCTAGGGCCACACTTTCCCCATCCTTGATCTAAAGCACTGCTTCTTGAGCTCACTTTCCCCATCCTTGATCTAAAACACTGCTTCTTGAGCTATCTTATGTAACTGACTGGCATTTTTAAACCAATTTTCCAGGGACCAATGTTGTATTTGTGCCTTATTATTATTGCATTCTCATACTTTCCTGGAAACTCAGTGTGGACTGGAAGTCAATGGTTCACAGACTAGTCCTTGCCCCCAGACCTCTATTTTAATCAGGATGGATCTAGAGGAGATGGTGACAGTTGGAGAAGACTGTAATGGGATTATCAAGACAATTGTCTAATTCGAGAAAGAAAAAGTGGAATAGAATGGGATTGGCTCCTTTTTGGGGCTTAGAAATCCTTGGATTTATCCCATCTTCTTTCTGACCCATTCTTTTGTCAAGGAACTGAGCTTGTAGGGGTAGGGAAACCACCTCTGGGAGTAAGGCAACCTTCCACTGTTCTAAGAGTGCATTTGCACTACACATATATTAGTTACTTAGAATTATTTGTTAAAGAGCATCAGTCCATTCTTCTGAACTACAAATCAAAGAATTATTTAGGATGGATCCTAAAGTGATGTGGAATTGACATATACAAAGTTTTCATCCTTTCCTAATATATTCTGTGTATGTAGAACTATTGCATGGTGGTGATGATGGTTGAAGAACATCACTAAAGTGGAAGGCTTCCTTCACATCTTTCATTCACACACTTCAAATGAGAGTCCCTGTATACTTTATATAGGTATTTACTTAGAATACTCCATCTAAATAAATATGGTCCTTTATTTGAACTAACTAATTAACAGTGTATCCAGACTGCAGAATTAATACAGATTTGCACCACTTTAACTGCCACAACTCTATCCTATAGAATCCTAGGATTTGTAGTTTGGTGAGATATTCAGCCTGGCCTGTTAGAGAGCTCTGGTGCACATATGTGTGTGGAATGTGGTTTCTCACAGGAGAAAAGATGTAGGGGGAAAACCAAAGGGGGGGCTGGGTGATTAGACCAAGAAGGATGGTACATGAATATGTACTGATTTATGGGTGAATCATAGCCAAGTAGAAGAGTAAAAGGAAACAAGGCCACATGTCCCATGTCCAAAAACTTTATTATCTTAAAAAGCCCAGCACATTTTGGCCTTGTCACCAATTGGCCTTCTTCAGGGGCTATTATAGAATAATTAAAAGTACACTTATAATAGTTGTGATATTCGAACAACTCATAAACTACCTCTAAAAACATAATTTCTTAAAAATCAAATAGCTTCTATTACCCATATTATCATATACATACATATTACCAGAAATTTCTGGAGTTGCAATCTGCACTCTCAACAAAGTGGACACTCTGCGTATTAGAAGGAAGGGACTAGGACTACCAATGGGTTCATATCTGTAGATTTTTGAAGTAGCGTCATTGAAGAGAACCAATGAAAAGATACACAATGCATTCTGTCCATAAAGTTACTCAGCTCCATTCTATCTAGCTGATGCAGTGTTGAATTTTTTTAGCCATTTATTCCAAATTGTTATAATGTTTTCATCTTTAGAAAGGTATAGCAGATATCTTTGGCTACTACTACAGGGGTGACCTACATTGGGATGGGTTTCCTATATTTTTTAAACATAGCTATGTTAAACACTTGCCATTGGCTAAGAAAGATAGCCTTGCCCATCTAAAAAGCAACTCTAGACTAGATGGACCAGTGGACTGAGTCAACACAAGGCATCTCCATGTGTGTTCACATCCATAGGGCTTTTGCCTCATTGATGATGCTATTGACAGCTGCTCTGCTGGTCTTATTTGTGGTTTGCCTGCCTCACTGCTTCCCTGGCCATCTGCCCTTTTCATTTTTGCCTGTAGCATACAAACCATCCTCAACATTAATGGCTTTCCCTTTAGTGAGTTAGATGGACAGTGATGGCAAGTGATTAACCTTTTCAAAGCTGACTCGCTTCCAGAGGAATGCAGCCATTCTTCTGTTTTAATTTCCTTCTGGAAATGAACTTGAGATGCCTTTGATTGAAGGATATGACTAACACGAGAATAGGTCTCATCAGTGCACATCTACATGGTAGGGTTTGCCTTCTGGTAGCTGATAATCAGGAATGCACTTGGGCTTTGACCAGAGCAGCAGTCAGGAATGATCTCAAGCCTTTTGTTATTTGAACTGGGAGAAACCTAATCAGATTTCTCAGTTTTGCAGTGATTCAGCATGAGCTCACTGTGGGGTAATAGGCCATTAAAGCAAAGCCCAGTCAACTGATGTGTTTTGATAAGTCACATGTGAGCCAAGCAGGAGACAGGCTGAAGGAAAGTGATCATTGGACAGGCTTGGGTGTACTGTGAGTGGGACTGCTATAAAAGTGATTAATGCACTCCAAACAAATAACTGCTTTCTTTTGAAATAAACATGTATCATTCTCAAGATGGACATCTTAAGCAGGATCTATCTACAGGACCAGGGCCATCAGGGCCACTTAATTTTAGAGAGGATCAAGATTGAGATGGTACAAAGTAATGAAAAGGCCAAGTGGATCAAGGAAGGAGAAGGATAGCCGTGTGATAACAGCCTAAACCCAACTGCTAATCCCAGCCAGAGAAGTTCTATTGAATGAATTGGGTTTATACACACATAGACTTACAATTAGACTTGGACTGGTTCAATCAAGGAAGCTAGAGACTTCAGTTTGCAGGACTGTTAAGTGTCAACTTGAGCCAACCTGGAAACCAATCAGGTTTTTGAGTGCAGTGGCAGGCAAATTCTGGTGGGTGGGGAGAAGGAATTGCAGTGATCTATCATACCTCTTTGAAATACCCTGGCTGACAGTCTCCCAGGTTCAGTATATACACCTGGCAATTGGGCAAAGAGACAGGATGGGGATTCTGTTGATGTATCATCTATCTCACTGCCCAATTGTCTCCCTGCCAGATCCTAGTGGAGTGGATCTCAGAAATGATGTTCATCTCCCCAAAATGTATTGTGTCAGAGGATTTTAACATCCATGTTGAAGCACCTTCACCAGGACTAGTTCAGGATTTCATTTCTGTAGCTATCATGGGCCTTTTTCAATCAATGGCCCTACACAATGTAGCAGGTCACACTCTTAGGTCTCATTCCCACTATGTTTTAAAGTGAATTCCAATTAGGTTATATGACCGTTGTTCCCACTTGAAAATAGTTCTGATCCCATTGAGCTTAGCTGCAATTGCAATAAAGCCAGACAAATGCAAAAAACCCCACTGTTTCCTGACACTAGTTCTTTGACAGTTCTTTTGAAAAGAATTGATTCTGAAACATGTTCAATAAGTAGGAATGATGGATCTGAATTGGATCATATTGGAGGGGAGGGACTAGTGGCAGAGGTGTGTTTACCAGCCTGACTCAGTTTTTGGGAGATCTGCCATTACCCCACCTCTCAGCACTGCTTTTGTGCTTGTGTGACCCATGGGTTCATTATATATATATATATATATATATATATATATATATATATATATATGCATAACAGGCGATCAGGCCGACAGCAGTTCAGCAAGACAAGTAATTGCAAAATTAATGGATCGAATATTCTATCAATTTTTTTTAAAAAAAAATAATTTAGTCTTGAAGCCAGGCTGCTCAAAGGGAAAATGGTGTGCTTTTGAGCAGCCTCCTAAAGTCACCCCGCTCTGGCCCAATCCTCACCATGTTGCTGCTTGCGTCAACAATGATGCATAGATGATTGTCATGCATTTTGAAGTGGCGCAAACTAGTGGGAATGACAATCGTGCCAAAAAAGAAGTGATTACAAGGGAATAATGAAAAGATCCGCTTTCATAGTGGAAACGACAGACCTTTTGGAATCGATTCACCAACATGGAGTGAAGGCGACTTGCAAACTGGTTTAAATGTAAGTGGGAATGAAGCCTTAATATGGTTTTTGCTGGGTTTACAGGTGAATATACTGAGACTTAATCCAAACAAGACAGAAGTGCTATTCATCAGTAGGAAAAACAACCTGGGATTGGGATTCCAGCCTGTTCTGGATGGGATTGCACTTCCTTTGCTTCTCCTGGAAAGTCAGGTTGCTGTGATGGGCTGGAGCACCTTTGTCCAGCTTTGGCTGATTTGATAGCTGAGCCTTTTTGGGGGCAAAACAGATCTGGCCACAGTGGTTCATGTCTTAGTTACCTCTCAATTACAGTGATGCCCTCTACATTGGCTGGGGTTAGGTGTGAAGGACCCCTGTGAGTGTGGAAAAACTGCAAATAAAAAACACACTATTCTTTTTAACCTGAGAGAACACCTCTCTAGGAATCTCCAGCTCCTCCAGTGCAACTCGATGGTCAACATCTGCCAGAATTTGATCATAGAATCATGCTGGAGGACCTACAAATGCCTAGAAAAGTGTTTTCTCTAGGAACTTCTAGGTCTTCTAGCACAACTCTGTGATCAACTTCTTGCAGATTTGTGCTGGAGAACTTAGAGATTCCTAGAGAGAACATATTAATAAAAACTGCAAATAATCAAAACAGCAAAAGTCAAAGCCTCAAATGTGGAGGGCCAACTGTGGACTACTATAATGTGCCCTGTATAGGGCTGCCCTTGAAAAGCCTACCAGAAATTTGAGATCTTCAGAGGAGGCCCTGTTGCACTTCCCAATTTAAGTTAGGTTGGCAGATACACGTAACAGGGCTTTCTCTGTAGCAGCACCTCAACTGTGGAATTCCTTACCCAAGAAAGTTAGATTCTTTTCAACTTCTGTAGAGAAGCCAGTTTTCTACAGAGCATTCAGTTTTTGAAAATGCTGTTTTAACTCTTTCAAAACTGGATTCTTAGACTGTTTTCAGATTGCTTTTATGAGTTTTTAATGAGTATTTTAACGTGTTTTTAAAATATTTTAATCTTTGTATTGTTTTAGTTGTTTTTTATTGTTCATCACCTTGGAAACCCTTGTGACCCCTGCTTCCCCTCAAAAACTCATCCTAGGGGGATATAGCTAAACAATTATACAGCAGATCACCCCTAAAAGCTCAAAAAAGTGTACAGGTATGATGTGACATTACTTCCAGATGCCCCAAACAATGGCCACTGTAGCGCAATTCTCCAAAGCACCAGAGAAACCTAAAATGCTATGGTGGAGCCCTTCAAAGTCTGAAGTTTTTCAACAGCAATCAAAAAGAAAACAATACAAGACATAACATTCTTCAAAATCATACCATAAATTTCAATTATTAGAAAAACCATCAGGAAAGTGGGCACAGTCTTATTTTAAAAAAGAACTAGAAGAATGACACCAACTGTAATGTTCTGGAATGCCCTGGGATACTGGAAAGCATATGGCATCAAAGAAAGCATCACCAGGTCCCCAAAGATCATCAGTTGACTCGAGCTATTTTTGTGTATCAAACCATTATTTTGTCAGCTCTGTTATCAACTTGGCAGGAACTCTGGTGGATTTTAACATCCACACAGATCCAATTGAGTCAAAAGTTATATGGACACAACATCTGTATGCCTTTGAAATGTAAGGGCTAGCTCCTGTGTCTTATCACCCAAACTACAAAGAGAGTGAAGAAGAATGATATTGATCCAAGTACAAGGAGATAAACCTGAAGGGCATTTGATTTTGTGTTAGGGCACAAACTTCAGGTTAGCCCTGTTCCCAACTTTCAAAGCATTAGGAAAGTAGCAATAAAATGATGACAAAACAGCCAGTGTAAAGAAACATACTGTTGTGGAGACATAATGGAACAGAATAGGTTGGATAATATTGGTAAGAGCTTTTTTGTTGTTGTTCTTTCCTCATACACAGGACAAGCTTGCTTTCTTCATTTCCCAGCGAACTAAATGACAGAAGTGTGTGTGTGTGTTTGTGTAAAAGAGTGTGAAAAAAAGAAAGAGTCAGTGATGCACCAACATAACATAATAACACTAATTATAACACCCTTTCTGCCAATAAATAAAAAATGGATGAGAAAACACAACAGTATAGAAGGATAAAATACTAAAATAATGCAAATGTTTGTGCATTGCTTTTGTCATTGTAGAGCAGGGGTAGGCAAATTGTTGCCTGTGGGCTGCATGTGTACCTAGGTCCCACTTTTATGGTCTCTTAAGCCCTCCACCTGTCCCCCAAAGCCTCCCATCTCCCCCAGGTTTCTTTAAATCAACATGATTGGGACAATTTTTGATCTCAAACCATGCAGAAATTCCCAAGAAATGTATGAAAACACACAAAATTACCCCTACCCCACAGATCCCCCAGACCTCCATACTATTCCCAAATACTTTATTTTTCCTTATCAGTCCCTCTAAAAGATGGTGCCACCATCACTTCCTGTCACCATTTTGAGAGGGATTACAGAGGAAAATGGAACTATTTGGGCTTGCTGTGAGGGCATGTATGGCCCATGGGGTGTGTCTGAAGGAAGATATGGGGTTGCCTTCCCTTGTTCTAATGGAAGGAATTCACTACCTCCCCTATCCAATGAATGCCACCCCCTCAAAACTCATCCGTTGTCTGTGACCCCCTCCAACTAGTTTTGGCTGGTAGAGTGTAGTGGTCAGCATAGAAGTGCCTGGCTGTATTCCTATAGCCAGATGCATAATGAGAGCATCACCCTCCAATATTCAATCGAGTCATTGATAATCTGGCCCTGTGTCTAAATATTTATTTGCAACAATCCTTAAAGGGTTACATCAGTGATAAGCCTCACTCTCATGTCAGAGAGCATATCTTTCTGAATAGGCCTCATCAGGAATTCATTGTATTTGTTTCCTTGACTCCTGATGCACCTCACATCATCTGTCTTGCTGACTCATTGATTTGTGACGTCTTTCCTGCTGATTTTGGGGGATCATAATGACATTTATTTCCATATTTGCCAATCACAGATCCCCTCACTCGCTCCCCCCCCCCTTTTCACTCCAATATTTGCTGTTAGAAAAATGAGTTCCAATTTCATCTAAAATCAAAAGCTGGAAGGAAGCAAGAGTAAATAAATAAAATAACTTGTCAAGGCAATATCACACAAATCCTGCCAAAGGAAAGAATTATGACAAAAGGCAAATGCTTTTTGCTTTGATGGCCACAGAGGGAAGTCAGCTATGCAAATAGAACTAGATTGAAAATGCAGCATTTCCATTTAATTTGGTGGGACTCATAGTATCATAGAATCCTAGAGTTAGAAGAGACCACAGTCCAGCCCCCTGCCATATAGGAATGCAAATCAAAACACTCCCAACCGATGGCCATTTTGCCTCTGTTTAAAAACCTCTACACTCCAAGGTAGCGTGTTCCACTGTCAAACAGCTCTTATTATTTGGAAGCTCATCCTAAAGTTGAGGTGAAATCTCTTTGAATCCATTGCTCTGGAGTAGCAGAAAACAAGCTTGCTCAATTCTCAATATGACTTCAAATAATTAAACACAGCAATCATGTCACCTCTTAACCATCTCTTCTCCACACTAAACCTACCCAGCTCCCTAAGTCACTTCTAATAGGGCATGGTTTCCAGAACTTTCACCATTTTGGTCACCCTCCTCTGGACACACTCCAGCTTCTCAGCATCCTTTTTTAATTCTGGTGCTCAGAACTGGACACAGTATTCCAGGTGCGGCCTGACCAAAGTAGAATAGAGTGGTATTATTACTTCCCTTGACCCAGTGGTCCTGAAACTATGCCCTTTAAAAGGAGATGCATAATGAGATTTTGGATTTCAGCTCCCAGAAGCCTCAGCCATGTTGGCCAATAGTCTGGGATTCTGGGATCTGAAGTCCAAAATCCCTTAAAGAGCACAGTTTGGGGACCACTGATAGACATTGTATTCCAGATGATGCAGTCTAGAATCATATTGGCTTTTTTAGCTGCCAGATCATATTGTTGACTCGTGTTCAACTTGTGGTCTACTAATACTCCTAGAGTCCTTGCACATGTAATGTTGTCAAGCCAGGTATCATCCACCCTATATCTATACATTTCATTTTTTTCCTGCCTAACTACAGTTATCTTAAATTTTCCCCTGTAAAAATTAATTTTGTTAGATTTGGCCCAGCTTCCTAGTCTATTAAGGTCATTTTGAATTCTGATCCTGTCTTCTAGAGTATTGAGTACCCCTCCTAATTTGGTGTAATCTGCAAATTTGATAAACATGCCCTTTATTCCTTCATCCAAGTCATTGATAAAAATGTTGAATAGCACTGGGCCCAGGACAGAACTCTGTGGTACCCCTTTGGTCACTTCTCTCCAGGAGAACTCAGAATATGTAGTTGTGTTATGGATACATGCAAGTCATCAATTGTACTTTTATGAAGTACAATTGGGAACTGGTCCCACCCCTTGGACCACTATTTTATATTTATCTCCAGTTAGTGGGCTTCCAGCTAGGTTGCTGCAAATATACCAAAGGAGTTCCTGCAAGGCTGGAGAACTTCTGAATTCTTTAGGATGCACAGTGGTACAGTTGCAGAACTTCCTCAGCAAATCAACTCTTTCTAGATGGAAAGACCAAGAACCACCAGACCTTTTGAACCTTCAATTTGGATCCCAAACAAGACATGCCATAATGTTAAATAATCCAATTAATTTGGACTTTAAAAATGTAAATAGCAGCTGCAGAAGTATAACAAATAGGACCAGGATCACATGGGGTAAAGAGGAGAGGTTTTAACCCTTTCCTTCTCTGCTGTGAATATGATATAAATGGGCATGGAACTTTCAACATGACTGTGGCAAGAAAGGGAATCATTACATTCCTCCTATGTGGGCCCCATAGTCCTAATTCATCCTCAGGGCTGCTATTTACATGAGAAAAACATGTATGTAAATTGCATTAACACAGATAATGTCACATCTACTTTATGATAATGCCACAGAAGTGCCCTTATAGTCATCTGAAAATTTAGATTGGATGGTACACCAAAATGTCATCAGAAATCCAGGAGTCATTGCAATACCTAATAACCTCCTTTTGTCATATAATTTGCTGGGATATATATATATATATATATATATCCCAGCAAATTACTGTGATCATAGACCATATGGTCATATTCTGCTCAGGGAAAGACATTACTTGGGTATATGAGGTAAGTGAATCTAATTCCCATCAGTCTAATGAAAATGTGTTTTTACTGTCCTGATAATGGAGACACAAGCTTGGAAGATAAAAAATGTTGGGACCTGGAGATAAATTTAATTATTTGACATCATCAACAGTATTACATCAGCCAGAAATGTGTCTTGTCATCTTCCTGTCTGGAAGTGTATAACAAGATGGCTCATTGTCTTCAGGAGCAAGCAATTCTAGAATTCATCCTTACAAAATGAAAACTTGTGATAAGGATACTATAGGACAGTGGTTCCCAGCCTGTGCTCCGAGGAGGCAGAGCACTTCCCAGGTGCTCCATGGCCATTCCAGGAAAATGAAATAAATAAATATTGAATGAAATTAAAGAATAAGAATATATTCTTATATATACACCTAAACACTTGTACATTCTAAAGACTAACACGGCTATATCTTTGAATTGTAAGACATAGGGTAGGCCTCTTAGGGGCTCCACCATAGAAATAAGGGCTCCGCAAGTCAAAAAGGGTGGATACCCCTGCCATAAAGGGAAATGGGGTGGAGGAGATAAGATAATAAGAAAGAATTATTGTTAAATGCTGTGGGGCAAGTTCAGTAACAGTCTAATTTAAAGTAGGCTCTTGAAATAACTTGGTCATTACTAAAATGTCCTATTCTTTTCAGTGGATATCCTTAAAGTAGGACTCAAAATAGTAATGGGGACACTCAAAATTCATGCCAGATTTACAATCAAGAAGCAGCTATTACCAAGTTTGTGTTCTACCTAAAAATCAAATGAAAGTATAGATTTCAGTTAATATATTTCTTTATTTCATTTTTGTGCCACCTCTCTCCCAGAAAGGGACCCAAGGCAGTTCACAAATAAAATTGTTTTTTTAAAAAAAACCCAATAAAAATTAAAAGATATAGCCATGTTAGTCTGTAGAATCAATATGTAGAGAGAGCTTGTAGCACCTTTGAGACTAACTGAAATGAAGAAAGTGGCAGCATGAGCTTTCGTAGACTTCAGTCTACTTCCTCCACTATATGCATCTGAGGAAGTAGACTGAAGTCTATGAAAGCTCGGCTGAGGCTTCTGGGAGCTGAAGTCCCTCGGCCCTTAAAGGGGAAAGGCTGCCTACCCCTGGTCTATGTGAAAGAAAAACTTTCTTCAAATAGAGGATATTCCTTATTATAAGGGACACCTATCAGCCTTATGGAAAAGCTGAGCATTGGACTATGACTCTGGAGAGCAGGGTTCAAATTCCAGCTCAGCCATGTAAACACACTGGGTGACTCCGGGCAAGTCATATTCTCTCAACCTCAATGGAGGGCAATGGCAACTTCCTTCTGAAGAAACATGCCAAGAAATCCCTTTGATAAGTTCCCCTTAGGGTTTCCATATGTCAGAAATGACTTGAAGGCACACAACAGCAACAAATCGGCCTTATAAAGGGCAAGTTTTCTAGTGCTTAAATAAGGGATATCTCTTATAATAAGGGACACCTAGCAACCCCAAGTAGGACTAACATTGCATTTATCCCAATGTATTTGCTCTGATAATGTGTTGAAGCTGGGGATCAATCTGATAACAATATTTTATACAGTCATGAATGGTAGAGGCCAAGCCTGGGGTTGAGTCCATTGGTCATAGACCTTCAGCCCCCACTTGCTCTCCTAGAGGTGATATGTTCCTTACTCTCCTTCACAATACTTAAGTAACCCTCCTTGATATTATCCAAAAGCACACAAGGCAGACAAGAGAGTGAAAACTTTTCACCAGTGATGCTTTCCAGTGAAAGCACATAAAGAATATAGCTCAGTAGTAGAGCATGAATATTGCTGCAAAAGGTTTAGGGTTCGAAAACTGGTATTTTCTGTTAAAAGGACTGGGGCAGGGAGGGGGCAAAATGAGGGTATTGCCCCTCTAAATGGAAATTTCTCTTCAGTCTCTAGATTTCAAGCATTGAGGAGAGTGTGGCTGCTGCAACACTGCAGAATTAATGCTGCTTGTCATCACTTTAACTGTCATGGTTCCATCCTATGGAATCCTGGAATTTGTAGGAAAAATTCATTGTGGGACAGAATTCCTATTTAGGCATACAATGTCCTCATTTTGCCCCCTCTGTGCCCACTTCCCTAAAGGGAGCAGGAACAAAGTGAAAAACCACTAGTTCAGACCACAAACCCTGCTGCCAGTCAGAGCAAAGTATGCTAGGCTAAATGACAAAACTTGGAAATTATTCATTTAAAATGAATTTCTTATTTTACAGTTTGTTAAACATTTCATCAATGATTTTTCAACATTTCTTATTTTAATCATTAAATGCCAACAGAATTATTTTTGAGGAACAATTGACATTTCACATTAGTTCTATTTGTCGTTGGCCATTTGTAGTAATTTTAAAAGGCTTTCAGGGAGAGGTGAAGTTAACAATTCAATGCATTGACCCATTCACTGACAAATTAAAGCTGTAAATTTTTTTGCAGAACAATTTAAAGTTAATAGATCAAATGCATTCAAGAAGTTAAATAATTTTAACAATCCAATGGCAACATGTACAGGGCAGCTCACTATGTACTTGAAGCCTGTCCTGGGGAGCTTCAGTAATTCTGCAATTACATTCAAGTACAGAGTAATAAAAAACGGCCTTCTCCATTTCTTTTGTTTGGGAATTTTTTTCTATCCCTGTTTTGAAAGCATGGTCAGAAATCACTTTTCACATTCTTCTGCCATCTAGGGTGTAACAGTGACTGGTAGATAGGGGGCCTTTTCATAGGCAAAGCTTCTTCCTCTACAACCCCTGGTATTCATTGTTGGCCTCCTATCCAAGTACTAATCAGGGCTGACCCTGTTTAGATCCCAAGATCAGATGGGATCTGGTGCTTTTAGGGTATTATAGTTCCACTCTGTTCTGTGCTAGTCTAACCTCATCTAGAGCTCTGCATTCAGTTCTGGCGGTCTTGTTTTAAGAAGGATATAGACCTTGGAGCATGTTCAGAGAAGGACAACAAGGATGATAAGAACTTTGGAGAACAAAACATATGAATAAAGGTTGAATTACTATAAATGGCCAATGACAAATAGAACTAATGTGAAATGTCAATTGTTCCTCAAAAATAATTCTGTTGGCAGCCCTGGTGGCGCAGTGGTTAAATGCCTGTACTGCAGCCACTCACTCATAGACCACAAGGTTGCGAGTTCAATACCAGCCAGGGCTGAGGCTCGACTCAGGCCTGCATCCTTCCGAGGTCGCTAAAATGAGTACCCAGCTTGTTGGGGGGCAATCAGCTCACAGTTGTAAACCGCTTAGACATCCCATAGCGTGATATGAAGCGGTATATAAATAAGCTGCTTTGCTTTGCTTTTGAAAGAGCTGGACATGTTCAGTCTGGTGAACAGAAGCCTGAGGTGACATGACTGTACACTTAAATATCTAAAGGCCTGTCACTGAGATGAGAGGACAGGTTTGTCCTCTGTTGCCCCAGAGAGTAGGACCAGGTTTAATGGTTTTAAGTTACAGGAGGGTGGATTTTGATTGAATATTAGAAGAAACATCTTCATGGTAAGAATGGTTTGGCAATGGAACCAATTACCTAGAGAGGTGGTGGGCATCTTCAAAGAGATGTTGGACAGTTACCTGCTGGGGATGCTCTAGCTAGAGTCCCTGCACTGAGCAGAAGATTAGACTTGTTGGCTTGTGGGTCCCTTTCCATCTCTATGATTCAACAAATCAGTCTTTTTTTAAAAAATGGTTCCTCTGTTATATTGTTCTTACTTTTACAATGCTTTATAGACTTTCTGCTTTTAGCTTATTTTTATGTATTACTTATTTTATGCATGTTATATTAATCATAAAACTTAAACATGACTAAAGCTTCCCATTTGAAATCAATGGAATCTGAAAGTGCCTCTCTCTCTCTCCTTCCTTCCTTCCTTCCATTTAGATCATTCCCTCTCTTTTCTTTCCATTTGAATGGACCTTTGGTCTATCACACATTGATCTTTGATCCAGGGTCTCTTTGCCAGCTTTTTCAAAACTGTCTGTCATCCTGGCCTCTTATTTCCACATTGCATCTGTAAAAGGACAGCAGAACCAGCTTTGGAGACTGGTTACTATAAAGGGAAGCAGTCAACATTCTTGTTGCCTCCTTTCACATGTAAAACAAAAAACAAAAAACAAACTGATCCTTAATATATGCCACCACCCACCAATCCCTGGAGGCAGGGCATTGCTGTTGCCTAGGTCTATCCCCTGTAGTTCAGTTTTCCACTGGTGAGGTCAGGCATTCTCTGTGAGGATTTGATAGGAGGAGACTCAGATCTCTCAGTTTTGTTTCACAAAAACAGATGTAGAAAATTAATTGCAAGATGGGAAACATAAACCGAAGTCCTTTCCATGGCTAAAAGACTTATAGTGCAGTATTAGAGAAGACTGATGTCCATGTTTCAGTATACTTGTTGTTGTAATCTCAACTCATGGCTGCCATGTGGATGAGATGCCTCCAGTACTTCCCCACTGTCCTCAGTTCTTGCAGATCTATGCTCATGGCCTCCCTGATGGAGTCCATCCACTTAGCATATGGTCTTCCTCTCTTTCTCTTTCCTTCCACTTTTCCTAGCATTATGGTCTTCTCTACTGCAGGGGTAGGCAACCTTTCCCCTTTAAGGGCCGAGGGACTTCAGCTCCCAGAAGCCTCAGCCATGTTGGCCAATAGTCCCATGTTGGCCAATAGCTCCTGGTATTCTGGGAGCTGAAGTCCCTCGGCCCTTAAAGGGGAAAGGTTGCCTACCCCTGCTCTACTGAGCTGTGTCTTCTCATGATGTGGCCAAAGTATGACAGTCTCAGTTTAGTCATATTGGCTTCCAGGGAGCTCTCAGGCCTAATCTGTTCTATGACTATTTGTTTGTCTTTTTGGGTGTCCATAGTATCCTCAGCACTCTTCTCCAGCACCACAAATGTAGAGGATCTCAAAATAAGCTGCAGCCAGACTGTTGACTGTGGATGCTTCCAGGGATCATGCAACTCCCATGCTCCAGAAGCTCCTCTGGCTGCTGGTTTGTTTCTGGGCATAACTCAAATTGTTGGTGGACTGTAAAGTTCAGGGTATCTGAGATACTGTGTTTCCTGTTATGAGCCCACCTGGACCCTGAGATCTGCAGAACATACCTTTCTTTCATTCCCACCACCTACATAGGGGATGGGAATGCAAAATAGGGCCTTCTCAGTGGCTACCCCTAGACTTGGAGCTCCTTCCCTAGAGAGGATAGAATAGCCCACTCCTTGCTTTCCCTATATTGTCAGGTAAAGACTTATTCAGACTTTTAGATCTGAAGGATTTTAAGGAAAGGTACTCTGTTGTTTTAAAGTGTTCTGCTTTAAATACTTTTTATACCTTTAAAGTATATGTTTTAAATTGTTTTAATATTGTTAATAGTCTAATTCTCTTTTAATATTGACTTTGTTTTTAACCATACTGTAAGCATTTTAATTTGTAAGCCAGCTTGAGTTCCAGTCTTGGAGAAAAGATGGTGTATAAATAAAGTTGACAGTTGGAATCCTCTATGGACTATGTTACTACATAGCCATGGTAGCTGTGTAGTGAATTCCAACCCAATTGGAAGCAGCCATTTCGATTGGAGACAGCTGTTTCCCTGCCTTTTGTTAATCATCCGAGTAATGTTCCCACTCCCTCACATGTGCGATCTCCATTGGAACAGGCAGAAACAGGGTCTTTGTTGCAATCCCCTCTCACAGAAGATATCACTCACATGAGGGGGAGGTGAGACCTTGAGCTGGCTGCTTCCTGAATGATGGAAAAAGACCTTGCTTCCTAGTAAGTGGGGATTAGGGGGAGAGTTTCATGATCCCTATGTATCCCCTAAATCAGGGGTAGGAACCTTTTTGAGCCGGGGGCCGGGTTGCTGTCCCTCAGACAATTGGAGGGGCCGAAGCACCATAAATAAATAAATAAATAAATAAATAAATAAATAAAATTTATTTTTTTTAATTTTTAAAAAAAATTTAAAAAAAATTAAAAAAAAATGCATGCACACTCTCTCAGCCCCAGAAAAGCCATGGCAAAACCCTTGTGGAGATTTTGCCACGAAAACCCCAAGAACAAGTAATAACAACAATAATCAATATCATCATGGCGGGCGGTGGCGGTGGCGGCAGGACCAACCTGGGGCCGGTCCAAAGGCCTTGTGGGGCCGCATCCGGCCCCCCAGGCCTTAGGTTGCCTACCCCTGCCCTAAATGATACATATTTAACTCTTGGTTATGCATTCATAACTAATCAATATGATTCTGGACAATGATGATGATGATTGATGATGATGGCAAGCAACAACAATAACAACAACTTTAGCATTTGAAAACAACATATAGATGACAACTTTACATGGGCACTTATTTGGATATTTTGGGCCTTTCTTTGTTCCAAGTAGGTCAACATCCTATTAGAATCTTGCAAAATATCTAGTTCCATTAATATACTTACATGAAGGTCAGGGAGAGTGAAGATGCCTAGTTGGGCAATGGTGTGAAGGAGCTCTCCCAGTGCACTGTATTACCTTTTGGCCAAAGTGATGGAGCTGCACAGGGGTGCTATCCAGAAGCCATTGTATTGTCTGGTGGAACAATTGCATAAGAAGGTACTGGGTACCTGCTTACATAACCCTGGGGAAAATTTACTAGGGCAGTGGTCCCCAAACTTTTTTGGTTCACCAACTTCTTTCCTTTTGGGCACAATCTGATAAGAAAGAAACCAGGAAGGGAATTAAGGTGGGACTCAGAGAAACTTAATAAAATCAAGACTAAGAGAGAGCCTTAGGAAATAGAAGCATCACTAGGTATAATATGTAGATTCTGACTCTTTTGTGAATATACACCAGACTTTTGTAGATAAATAAAAGATCCAATGTCACAATAAATTTGCAGAGAAAATTCTTTTCAGCTATACTGTTGACAGCTATGTTCTTGAGAAAGAGTGTGCAGAGATGCCTGGTTGAAGTAGCTGTGTGTGTGTGTGTGTGTATGTGTTCATTCAGACAGGAGGACAGATGGATATTCTAGAAATGAGGGGGGCTGTAGCTGACACATGCAGAGCTGCCCTTCAGCTAAGGACTAGAGAGATTGTGCCAACAATTTGTGAGGCATCAGGCATTTGCTCAGAGAACCAAAGCAGCATCAAGAAATCCCAGGAAGAGGAATATAGAGTGGAAGATGCGTCGAGTTTAATGCTTTGCACAGCAGAACCGCTGCTCCCTGTTGGATTTCAAATCACAGCTGAGCTGTTTGCACATTAATAGTGGCAATATTTTACCCGGATATGTGCAAGTAGGTCTCTCTCATGCCAGAAAAGCAGATTCAGCCTTGGCATCAAGTTTTGCTTGAGTTTATAAGCCTCCACTGAGGATAGAGGGTTGGGCAAGAGTTACAGTCTTCTGCAAGCTCAATAGTCTTAAGGATAGAAAAGAAGCATACATTCAGTAGATTTAAATGTCTTTATCCAAGAAAACCCCATGATAGGTTCGTTTTAGGATTACCATAAGTCCAAAATTACTTGAAGGCACACAACAACAACAACAACAACAACAACAACAACAACAACACAATATACCTGAAACATGCACATTCCCCACTCACAATCTGATACAGAACAGAATTGAAATATATAGCCATGTTAGCCTTTAGAATCAGTATGTAGAGAGATCTTGTAGCACCTTTGAGACTAACTGAAAGAAAGACGTTCTTCACTAAATGCATTTGAGGAGGTAGACTATAGTCTACAAAAACTCATGCTGCCAATTTCTTTCTTACAGTTAGTCTCAAAGGTGCTACAAGATCTCTCTACATACTGATACAGAATAGGTACAAGAAGAAAAGGCAGGGGGGATCCAGAGAAAGAGAGTGAGATTTTCAGGTATTTAACACTAAATATAAAGAATCACTATTACCCACAGTCACATGTACACACTACACTTTCAGTTGTTAACTGCTCTCGAGTCAATCTCAGCTCATGGTGAGCCTATGGATGAGACATCTCCAAGACCCCCTGTCTTCCACCACTCTGCTTAATTCCTGCAACCCCTTCAATACCCGTGACCTCCTTAATAGAGTCCATCCATCTATCATGTGGCCTTCCTCTCTTCCTACTTCCCTCCACCTTCCCCAGCATTATTGTTTTTCCAAAGAGTCCTCTCTTCTCATGATAGGTCCAAAGTACAACAGTCTCAGTTTGATCATCTTGGCTTCCAGGGAGGTTTCTGATTTGATCTGCTCTAAGACCCACTTATTTGGCTGTCAATGGGATCCTCAGCACTCTTCTCCAGCAACACATTATTTGATATTGATTTTCATCCTATCATCTTTCTTAACGGTCCAGCTCTCACTTCCATACATGGTAATAGAGAGTACAATAGTTTGTATGATCCTGACTTTTGTGCTGAGTTGTATATCTTTGCATTTTAGAATCTTTTCTAGTTCTTTCATAGCCACCCTCCCTATTTTTAGTCTTCTTCTGATTTCCTGACTGCAATCCCCATTTCTATCAATGCTTGATCCCAGGTATGGGAATTCTTTTACTATTTCTATTTCTTCATTGTCTAGGTTGAACTTGTGAAGGTCCTTGGTGGTCAGATGATATCATTTGAAAAATGCAGAACAAACAAAAACAAAATAAAACACCCACAGATCAAATTGATGCCTTCAGAATGAGATTCTAAATTAAGGTTGCATTACACAAATCTCTGTACATTCATTTTCTGGGCACAGTTTAAAATGATGGTTATGACCTGTGCAGCTTAGGTCCAGGCTATCTGAAATACCTTATCTCTTAATAGGACCCTGCAAATTGAATTCAAAGTGCAAAAATGGTTTGCACTCAGTAAACCTAGCAGAGGAGAGAGGAGGAGGAGAATCTTACTCTTCCCAGGAAATTGAAGCAAAAGCAAAGTGCTGCAAGTCTGCCCTTCCTCATTAATAGCCACCTTGATCACATACCAATGTTACATGGTCACAGAAGTCCTGGTTTTTATCTATAAAATATCAGAGTGTATGGAGCCATGGCCCTCTAACAGTTGCACAGTTGGTGAGCATGAGGATGGCCCTGCACACATTCTAGTATATATTTCTTATACAGTATTATTATTTATGTACTTACATAAATAATGATTGAACTCATATCTCACCTCTCCCCTGATGATCTCTCAAGGAGCATTCCATGGCAGTCCTTTTCCCCATTTTATCTGCACAACTCTCTTAGATAGGTCAGTCTGAGTCTGCATTTGTACTGCAGAAATAATAGAATTTGACATAATTAAATGCCATCATTCAGAATTCTGGGGGTTGTAGTTTTGTGAAATATTTAGCCTTCTTTGCCAGAGAGCTCTAGTGCCCCACCAAACTACAAATCCCAGGATTCCACAGCAATCAGCCATGACAGCTAAAGTGTTGTCAAACTGCATTGTTTCTGCAGTGCAGATGCAGGCTGAGAAAAGAGAGAAATGAGCAGGTGATCAAGTGAGGGTAAATAGAGGATATTCTGGGGCCATGTCAGGATTGGATCCAGGAAGGCCTTGGATCCACTGGATCCTAAGCCTCTGTGTTCCCTAGATTTACTCTTGGAATAGGAACAAAACTATGCCACTCCTGGACTTATTTGCCATCCATTAATTTGGTGTTACCAGCAAACTCAGCCACTTAGCTGCTCACCCCTGACTCTGTATCAATTGGGAACAAGTGATCAAAGCACTGGATCAAACACAGATCCTTGGGAAGCATCCTTTATTAAAAAAAAATGTAGGCACATTATAAACTCTTGGGGTTGGATCCTGACCAATGAATACTAATTTCAAGGAAGGAGATTTTGACTAAATATTCCTGTTCAGGAATGCAATGGATTGTTTTGGAGGGTGGTAAACTCTCCTTCATTGGAGGCCTTTTAGACAGCATAACCACCAAGATGAAAACCAGGACACATGTGGCCAAGCAACATCAGACTGTGGTCAAGATGGCAGAAGTTACTAATGAGGAAGAACACATGCAGTAGGAGAAACTGGAATAATTTGGTTTCCCTACTGGGAAGGGAAGGATTCTGCCCCTTCTTCTCTTCTCTTTCCTGACTGCATCAATTGAGTACAAAAT
Source organism: Phrynosoma blainvillii (assembly GCA_026167975.1). Lineage (NCBI taxonomy): Eukaryota > Metazoa > Chordata > Lepidosauria > Squamata > Phrynosomatidae > Phrynosoma > Phrynosoma blainvillii. Next base: position 16,565,088 of record JANUYF010000004.1, on the reverse strand, counting down.
GCTTATGTACTTGAACTCAAGGCCTAAGCAGACTGCCAGAAATAGTGCACATTAAATTGAGGCACTGCCCTGGCTTAGTGCTAGGGAATCATGGGAATTGTATTTTTTTCTGAGACATTGAGCCTTCTCTGTCAGAGAGCACTGGTGCCACAATAAATTACAGTTCCCATGATTCCCTAGCACTGAGCCAGGGCAGTGCCTCAATTTAATGTGCACTATTTCTGGCAGTCTGCTTAGGCCCTCAGTTTGCAGCAACTGAAGTAAACTGAGGACAAAGGGGGAAGGTGGGAGAGGAGAAAGAAAATGGGTTGTTTTAAAAACAGCTGAAAAACTGGGGTGACTGAAGATTAATTGGGACTGTTCCTGCCAAATTGGGACAGCTGGAGGGTGTGAAACAGAGGTTGGATGGCCACCTTGCCAGGATGCTTTAGCTCCTGGCTAAAGCTGTATAATTATATATGTGTGTCTGTCCTTTGTTCTTTACTCAGTATACCTAAAAGATACACCTGCTGCAGCATCTGAGATTCCTGGCATCAGCATTTTTTTTATTTGATAATGTTTGCAAAAGGATTTGAAAGAAGAGACCCAGTGAAGGTCATTTCTCTTTGTGTGCCAGCCCTATATTTTCAGAGCAACTGAGAATACACTTCCTTTAAGGTAGACAACCCCAGTTTGGTTGACAGAGTGCCATCTTCCTTGTTTCATCTACCGAAGTAAAAAAATCATTGCATTTTAAATGCTAGGGTTTTGAGGTGGTGTTGGAATGAATACCACTTGCCATGAAAAAAAGAGGCATGTTACTTTATTGGCCTGAAAGATTGAGAGAGTAGCTCACAAGCAATGGCAGCCGGAAAGTGGAAAAGGGGAGTTGTACTGGAAGACAAATAAGCAGCCAAAATGAGCCACTTTGTCATAGTGGTTTGTGTTTAGAGATAGGAAGAATATTTGAAAATATTCCCCCCCAAATGGTAGAAAAATGTATTTCTCAAGTGTCAATTCCTGCAAATCACAAAGTTTGAATTCTGAACTGATGAAAATCTTTGCAGTGCAGGACTTATGCTATCAAAACATTCATACATGGTTGTAGCAATAGCAATAGCAGCTTCATTTATATACTGCTTCAAACCATGCTATACAGTTTCTAAGCAGTTTACAACTGTAAGCTCATTGCCCCCCAACAGTTGGGTACTCATTTTAGCAACCTCAGAAGGATGCAAACCTGAGTTGAGCCTGAGCCCTGGCTGGTATTGAACTCACAACCTTGTGGTTTGTGATTGAGTGGCTGCAGTACAGGCATTTACCCACTGGACACCAGGGCTCCTAATCTTATGGTTATCTTGTGCAGAATACACCATTTTTGTTGGGAAGGTGTTCTGCACAAAAATTCCATGTGGTATTTTTGTACAGAAAGTAGCATTTTCTATATAGAAAATGATACACCTGCCCAGAAATAACATAAATTCCCATTTCCTGCAAAGAACATGTTATTTCCCATGCCGATTTTTTTTCTGCTCAAAAGTACCACTTGCAAATTTTGCACTGAGTAAATCCCAAATTGTGGCTAAATTTTTAAAAAGTACAGTTTTTGAGACTTTTGTACAGTGTGAAAAGAAAATTGTCAAAATTTTCTGGAGATCAAGGTCTGAATCCTCCCATAGCCATGGAAATCCTCTGGGTGACCTTGAGCAAGTCACACACACACACACACCTTCTAAACAGTCTTGCAATAAAACCTCATAATAGGTTTGCAAAGTTAGCAAAACATTGCATTTTTATCAGTTTCATACCAAAATTAGGAGATGTGGGACGTTATCACACGCGGGTCTCTAGCAACTAGCATCATTCCGGAATGAACGAAAGCAGCATCATTCCGGTATGCTTCTGGTCGCGCAAATGTAATTCCCAATGAAACCGGCATGCAAAAGAACGGGGATGATGCCACAATGCGACGGGGATGGGACGGGGATGGGCGGGGTTCTGTGCAACGTCATGTGAACACAGGGGCAAAGGAACCGCAATGGGACCGGGATGCGACGGGGTTCTCTCTGCTTTAGACCCCGTGTGATAATGTCCGTGGATTCAAACCTTCACTCTGCCACAAAATTTAATGGGTGTCACTAGACACTTACAGATCACAAGAAAGGAGACATACATCTCCAAAACAGAGGACAAAAGAAGATACCAGTTTGCATTAAATTTTGTATATTTATGAATCCATAATGATGGAAAACTTAAAAAAAATATCATTTCAGAAGAATTATGATCAGTCTCACCTGCTTAGGGAAAGCCAGTTGATCCATGTGCTTGCTAAATCTATTGTCCAGGTGCTAAATGTGGATGGATAAATTCAAGGTCCCTGGCCTCCCTCCACAGGGTTACTTATATTTACATGGACCAGATAGTCCCTTAAAAAGAGGACACCTTCCAAAAGAATATTATCCTTTTGACAGCCCTACAAGTAGAAGTGGCTGCATCCACACAAATAAAAGTGGACACCTGGCCACCCCAGCTAGGTTGGCTTTATCTTGTTTTAGGATTTGTTAAGCTGACCAGGAGAAAAGTGAGTTATTAAATGAGTAGATAAGGTAAAAATAAAGATATGTATGTGTTAGCTATCATCCCTCAGCATGCCTTCCTTGCAGAGACATTGGCCCTGAGAATAAAATGGGGAGCAAGGAAGAGCTATATATGCAGGACCAATGAAGAGGGAAGCTGGTACAAATAACTATAGCATGGCAGTCCAGAAGTGAGCCCAGAGCCAGATTATGTCTTTCTTGGTAGTACAGGTTGAGTATCCTCTACCCAGAATTCTGAAATCCAAAATATTCCAAAATCCAAAATTATCCACATGGGTAGCTGAGATAGTGACACCTTTGCTTTCTGAAGGTTCAATGTATACAAACTTTGTTTCATGCACATAATTATTAAATATATAATGTATAAAATTACTTTCAGGCTATGTGTAAAGGATGTATATGAAACATAAATGAATCGTGTTTAGATCTGTATCCAATCTCTAAGATTATGGCTGCATCCATACTGCAGAAATAACCTAGTTTGACACCACTTTAACAGCCATGGGTCAATGCTACAGAATTCTGGGAAGTGTAGTTTATTGTGGCACCACAGTGCTCTGACAGAAAAGGCTAAATGTTTCACAAAACAACAAATCCTTGAATTCCATTGCATTGAGCCATGGCTGTTAAAGTGGTGTCAAACTGCATTAATTCTGCAGTGCAGATGCACCCAAAGTGATTTATGAATAATGTTGATAACAAAAATTAAATGAAGAAGGAGGTGCAACCAGAAAGGACATACAGCCATCAAAGGAACGTTCTGCCTCCTACCTTGATGTTCTGCTTTCCACTCCAGTTGCAGAATTTGGCCTTTGTGGGTGAAAAATTTGAGTGACCTTGTCATAGATTGAATGACTCTCTGGTTTGTGCAAAAGATACATGTACATTCCTGGACATAGCCATCAATCAACACCCCAGGAAGGACAAAGAAGGCTATAGACTCACATGTCTGCCAAAGCAGCAGATGTTTTTCCCCTTTCATTTCTCCCTGTTTAATATATAGGAATACAAAATTCAGTATCTGAGGGCATGCCTGCAGAATTGGAGTTGGATCCATCTTGGAGCTTGTTAGATTTCTGAGCTCCCTGCTTTCTGGGGATTCATGCCTGCCATTTTCAATTGAAACAATTGGGATACTAGCATCCTCCCACCACTCCCAGTCCAGGACTTTTTTCCCCTGCAAGAAATCTCTCTGCTTGGCAATGTTTCAGATAATCTCATCTGGAGTTGTAGGCTTTCATGGCCGGCATAGTTTTTTGTGGGTTTTTCGGGCTGTGTTGTCATGTTCTAGAAGAGTTTCTTTCTGTCGTTTCACCAGCATCTGTGGCTGGCATCTTCAGAGAGGAAAATCTTCTAGAACATGACCACACAGCCCAACCCTCCCCCACAAAAACAAACTAATCTCATCTGGGCTTCCATGTTGCTTCATTTCATTGCTACATACTTTTGTTACAGACCATATGTTGCTCATCTCCAGGCTACGGATGTTTTTACACTACTGTCATTCATCCTTCAGACTTGAAGATCTCCAGTTGACTTTTCCAAAGAACTGCTGTTACTACACTCTGAAAACACTACTTATTTCAAGGACTATATCTCCAAGGATAAGCATTTGAGAGTTATCATCCAAAAAGTCATGTATTCACTTTTGGTTACAGGTTATAATCATGAATAAGAAAACAATAGCTAACTATGGCAACTGTTTTCAGAGTCAGAGCATTGCAATAAATCTGATGCAAGTCTTGTGTTTGCTACAGTTTAGGAACACAATTGTGCAACAGGAGAGTTCCAGATGTGGTAAGGATTTTGCCTTGGATGATAACCCATGGTACACAGTAGGTATCTTCTGTGTACAGTGAGCCCATGGTATTTGCTGGGGTTTGGTTTGAGGACCTCACCATGAATGCCAAAATCGGTGGATGCTCAAGCCCGATTATATACAACAGCATAGTAAAATGGTGTCCCTGATATCAAATGACAAAATTAAGCTTTCCTTGTTGGAAATTATTTTTTTAAAAAATATTTTCCAGTTGTGGATGGTTAAATCCATGGATGTAGAATCTGTGGATTTGGAGGGCCAAGTGTCCTTATACTTGTGACATTTTCCACTCTTTCCCAAGAATGGAAACATTTTTAATGTTCCTGCTTGGGTTCATTATTCTGCCTCAATTTCTCTCTCTTTTCTTTCATGGACCATTGCTGAACAGAGAGGATCAATGGAAATCAGAGGGTGTTTCCAGTGAAATGCTGATGGTCGAAGAGACGTGCTGTGTATTGACTGGTGCTACTCCCTCTGGAGTTTCTTAGTCTAGCTCATAAGAAGTGTTTATAGCACATAACTTAGGTGACAAAAGTAGCAGCCATCAAAATGAAAAGACTTTTTTACTTTCTTTTAGGGCTTCTATTACTTTATGGGAAAGATTACACTGGAAAAAGCATGTCTTCTGGGAATGTTCATGTGGCCCAAATGACAGAGAGGAGCAGAAGAGCTATTACTTCTGTAGGTATAGCCAAAGTGGGGAAATACGTTGTCAGGTTATGTCATACTTTTATTTTTCCATATTTGGGGACACATATTGATGCAAAAAAATTGATTTTCAACCTGCTCATTTTGGTAACTTTTAACTTCTCATTTTTCAGACTTCAGTTTGTTTTTCCACACATGGGCAGCATCTGCATTGCAGAAAGAATCTGGTTTGGCAGATTGCTTTAATAGCAGTGGTAGTTCCCACTTCATCCATCTAGGCTTTTGGGTGAGCACAAACAATTATGCCTGCTGGAATTTTGTAAGTTCTTTAGCATTGTTTTCCTTTGCTTCATTCTTGTTACATGCCCCTAAGTTGTGCCCTCAACGTATCCATGGGTCATATCAAAATCTGTAATTTTGGCTACAAAACCTTCCCTCGACTTATACATGAGATTGACTTATAATTGAGTATATATAGTAATACAGTGGGCCCTTGCTATCCTCTGGGGTTTGGTTTCAGGACCCTCTGTGGATACCAAAATCCATGGATGCTCAAGTCCCATTAAATACAATGGTGTAATGGAATGGTGTCCCTTATATAGAATAGCAAAATCAAGGTTTGTGTTTTGGAATGTATATATTTTCAAAATATTTTCTATCCGTGGATGCTTGAATCTGTAGATAAAAAGTCTGTAGATATGGAGGGCTTTTAATGGTCCTTATAACCACAAACCTCCAATTTGAAAGAGAGAAAGAGCTTCCGCTGTTGCAAGTTCAAAAGCTACACAATAGGCAGAATTTAAACAGGTGCAGTTTTTTTCTTGTACCTTAATGTCTGCCCATTGTACAACAGCTTTTGACAGCATAAAGCTTGCCTGCTACAAATCTTGCTTGTTTGTTTTTAATTGAATGTTTGTTTTTGCATTTTTAAGCAGTGGGAAAGGCTTTGTGGCTAGCAAAACAATCTTTTTTATCCATTCAAATTAACTAATGCACAACATCTTTCATCACAAAGGAAGCCCTCTGGTTTTACAACTTATGCCCAGATGCCATATGGCATATATCAGGAAAACAACCCTCCCTGTTCCCATTCTTCTTTGTTAATAACTTAGTTGCATTTTTTTTTCTTTTTTGGTCACAGAATTCCAAAACAGTGGCATTGCTTAAATGTGCTGGAGAAAGACTCAGCAGTTCTGAGCTGGCAAATATTTCATAAACATATGTCAACCACTTAGAAGAAATGTGGTTTATTTATACATTAATTACACCGACGCTCTGGGAAAATATTTGCGTATTGAGAGCTATTTAAACAGACAAGTGTGAAGAGTGCTTGCTATTAAATAAAAGCAACACTTGCCATTAAACGAAAAATAAAGATACAGTGTGTAAGTAAAACCTTCCCTTGCCACAAGTTAAATTCCCAAGCAAAATCAATAACAGAAAATCACACTACATTTTATTTGTTGTATGTTTTTCAGATAGAAATAGTTACAGTCATGTGCAGGCATACCTTCATATTGAGTCCTACCTCCCCTCATTTGCACCAACATCAGCACTTAAATTCTGCACTTTGAATAAAGCATGCATGTGAAGACGTATATCAAAATTTTCTTGGATCCACGTTCTCTTGAATATGAGAACTTTAATGGCTGGAATTCACTATCACACATCCAAATGAGTATCCTAGAGGTATCATTAGAGTAGAGTTATTCACAATCTCTACATACTCAATAGTGTAGGGAATATGTTGGTGTTATGTGCCTTCAAGTCATGTCCAACCTATGGCAACCTATAACAGGGTGAACCTATGACTGGGTTTTTCTGGGGCTGAAAGTTGTGCCTCATCCAAGATCATTCAGTACATTTCCATAGCTGAGCAGGAAATCAAATCCCGACTTCCAGTCACAGTCCAGTGCTGAAGCCACTACACTGAACTGGCTCTCAGGGAATATGAAGGAGTTGTAAAATTCTCCCAGTCCTGAGTTTCTGGACAGCAGCTGCTATGGAAAGTGGGGTCTGTTTTCCTTTCAACTGGGATGCAGGAGACTGAGGTTTCCACATCCTTCCCACACATGATCTCTGGTGGGAGAGAGAATCACAGAAGAGACCCTACTCCTGACTTTCACACTGGAGATTGCTCAGGTGTGTGTGTGTGTGTGTGTATGTGTGTGTAAAAGTCAGTCTGCTGCATCCCAAATGACAGGAAAACAGACCCCTGTTGCTTGCAGCTGCTGCTATCTGCTTAGTCAGGAATGGGAGTGGGTGGGCCAGTAGATACTACTTAGCTACTGAGGTCTTGTCTATTTGCATCCAAAAGCCCATTCCCCCCCAATTCTGATAACATCCTGTTTAGATGACACATGGTCCAAACCCTGGTTCTGATGCAAGCAATCCAGATGATATCAAGCATGTCCCACACCAGAACCAGGATATAACACACTAAACACAGATTTTTTTCCCCCATTTTGGGTCGGGTCCAGGCTATTTGGCAGACCGTATTTCCCTGTATGAACAAGCTCAGGCTCTGAGATCCTCAGGAGAGGCCCTTTTCTCAGTCCCACTACCATCACAAGCACAGTTGGTGAGGATATGAGAGAGGACCTTCTCAGTGGCTGCCCTTAGACCCTGGATCTCCTTTTTCAGGGATGCCACAATGGCTCCCTCTTTGTTGTTCTTCTGCCAGCAGGCTAAGATCTTCCTGACCAGACAGGTGTTTAAAACAATAAAATTTTCAAAGAACCTCCTGATGGTGTTGTATTATTTTAAAGTGCATGGTTTTAAAGTGCTTTTGTTTAACTGTATTATATTTTAAAACAAATGAACTGTTTTAATATTGTAATAGTGTAATTCCATTTTAACTGTAACTTTTGTAAGTTTTTAATTGTACTGTGTTTTTAGACTGTAAGCTGTTTGAGTCCCAATTTTGTGGGGGAAACAGGATACAAATAAATTATTGTTATTATTAACAGTAGGAACAGTAGGAATAGTTAAAGTACCTAAGAAGCGTTACATTTTGTTACATCTACCAAAGAGTTTCCATAGCATGCATTGCCATTGGTAATTCGGTGTTACATATCATCATCATTGTCAGATTGGTTGCTTTTACACATATATTGTAGTTTATATCTTAAAATAAATCTAGTAACTATACAAAATAATCAAATACATACATATATTACTTCTTATTTAAACAAAGTGTATTGTTATTTTCATTTGTTATTATTTAGCAATTATAACGAATTGTTCTATTTCTAGACTTCCTCTCACTGGTTTGTGTGACTTAATCTTATACCTTTGTGTACTTCTTCTTTCATGTACTTTCATGTGAATAGCTTCCGTGTATATATTGATTTCTTAGTTTTCCTGAGTTACATAACCAGATATTGTCTGTTTTGTGTGTTCTTTGCAGTGGTTAGTTAACTCCATTTGTTCTTACAGTATTCTGTGATTAGATTCCATTCTTCCCCCATCATTTCCTATGATTTTCCATTTAACCAATTAGTTAGTTTCATCTCTATCATGTCTAACACTTTTATCAGCCATTTATCTGTAGCTGGGATATTTTTTATTTTCCACTTTGGGGCTAAGAGTATTCTGGCCGCTTAACATAGGGCCTTTGAACACTATAGTTTTTTAAAAAATCTGTTGCTCCAGATCTTCATTTCCTCCATTCCTGTGCCATGGTGGCATGAAAGATAAAGTAGTATTGTGCAACTTGGTGTGTCCACCACCATGGCAAATCACTTGTTCTGAGGTCAGAACAAGGTGCCCGCCTTGAACCTGTCACTGGGCATATTGTTCTGACTTCAGAGGTACCGACCCACAGCAGTGGCAGACACGGGGGGGGGGGGAGCAGATGGGCGGCCCTCGGCCACCCTCGAAAGTGGAGGATCGAGGCCGAGGCTGCCAGACACCTCGACCTCAATCCTCCCTTTCGCCACCTGCGAAAGAAGTGCTAAAATAGCACTCCTTCCGCAAGCCACGAAAGGGGCACCACAAAAGGTGTGGCACGCCTCTTCGGTGTTTCTTCCGGCTCAGCATGTCCAGATGCTGAGCTGGAAGGATGTCATCAGAGTGCCTGTCGTGTGGACGGGCCTTTGTTCCAATGACGGCCTCAGGAAGGGGATGGGGTGCTCAGCGTCCAGCTGCCCCTCCCCTTCCTGGAATTGAAGACACCGTTTTTCGCCATCTGCATCCCCTCACAGTCAACTGCTGGTCAGGGCAGTTATGGGGCTTGAGTATCTTGGCCAGTGCAGACAAAGCCTGAGTTGCACAACTAAAGTAGTTACATAACTAAGTAGCACAGGTATTGTTTCCAGCTTTGTTATTTGAGTATGCATTTTTTAAAAAGAGAATCTAATGTATGCATGCATTTTAGCAATCTCAACATGAAACAAACTAGGCTGTTGCCACACTGCAGGAATAAAGCAGTTTGACACTAGGCTTAGTGCTATGGAATTTTAGGATTTGTAGTTTAGTGAGGGCACCAGAGTTCTCTGACAGAGACCTTTATCTTGCGAAACTACCTGTAAAAATTTCAGAATTCAATAGTATTGAGTCATGGAAGTTAAAGTGGTATCAAACTGATTCATTTCTGTAGTGTTACTGCAGTCCTAGTCTAATATTATTTGTATGACTAGAGATACTATGTGTGTACTAAAAACTGTTTGTACTAAAAACTGTGCAGTGGTCCAACGATAGACCAGGGTCTTCTAACCTGGTCTTAAAATATGTGCACAAAACATGAGGACTGGCTTTTTTACAGAAAGAAAGAAAGTTTCTGTCAATTTAAAAGAACTGTCAAATGTCATCTCAGAGCCACTGGCAATAATCTTTGAGAACTCCTAAAGAACAGGAGAAATCCCAGCAGACTGGAGGAGCGCAGACATTGTCCCAATCTTCAAAAAGTGGAAAAAGAGGACCCCAATAACTATTGCCCAGTTAGTCTGACATCAATACCGGGAAAAGTTCTAGAACAGTTCATTAAACAGAGAGTCTGTGAACATTTAGAAGGGAATGCCATAATCACTGAAAGTCAACATGGGTTTCTCAAAAACAAGTCATGCCAGACTAATCTGATCTCTTGTTTGGATAAAATTACCAGCTTGGTAGATGAAGGGAATGCGATAGACATAGCATATCTTGATTTCAGTAAGGCTTTTGACAAGGTCCCCCATGATATTCTTGCAAACTAGATAGTGAAATGTGGGCTAGACAATACAACTGTTAGGTGGATTAGTGGTGGATTGACTGACCTAACCCAAAGGCAATGGCTCCTCTTCAACCTGGAGAGAAGTGACCAGTGGGGTGCCACAGGATTCTGTCCTGGGCCCAGTGCTACTCAACATCTTTATCAATGATTTAGATGAAAGAATAGGGGGCATACTTCTCAAATTTGCAGATGACACCAAATTAGAAGGAATAGCTAATACCCCAGAAGACAGGATGAAAATTCAAGATGATCTTAATAGATTGGAAAGCTGGGGCAAAGCTAACAAAATGAATTTCAACACAGAGAAATGTAAGGTACTGCACTTAGGGGGGGGGGAGAAAAAAGAAGAAGAAAAAATGAAATGCATAGATATAAGATGGGGGACACCTGGTTTAATGAGACTATGGGGGGGAATGAGACTATTGGAGGCAAGGAAGGAGAGGGGCAGCCTCACGCTGGGCGCCCCAACCTCTTCCCGAACATGTCATCGGAGCGCCCATCACTCCACACGACGGGCGCTCCGATGACGTACTTCCGCTGCAGCAGCACATGCTGCGGTGGAAGAGATGCCGAAGGTGCCCCCAATGCCTCTTGCGGCGCACCTTCAGCGCCTTGCAGAAGGAGCGCTATTTTAGCACTCCTTCCAGGGCCTGAAAAGGGGAGGATTGGGGCCGAGGAGTGCGGCTACCTCAGCCCCAATCTGCAGCTTCTCGGTGCGACCCACAGCTGCCCATCTGCTTAGGCCCTATGTGTGAAAGGGATCTATGAGTTCTAGTAGACCACAAGTTGAACATGAGTCAACGGTATGATGCGGCAGCTAAAAAGGCCAATGCAATTTTAGGCTGCATTAATAGGAGTATAGTATCTACATCAAGGGAAGTAATAGTGCTACTGTATTCTGCTTTGATCAGGCCCCACCTTGAATACTGTGTCCAGTTCTGGGCACCACAATTCAAAAAGAATGTTGAAAAACTGGAATGTGTCCAGAGGAGGGCGACCAAAATGGTGAAGAATCTGGAAATCATGCCCTATGAAGAACAAATTAGGGAACTGGGTATGTTTAGCCTGGAGTAGAGATGGCTAAGAAATGATATGATAGTCCTGTTTAAATATTTGAAGGGATATCATATTGAGGAGGGAGCAGGCATGTTTTCTGCTGCTCCAGATGCGAAGCTGGGAGTGGAAGTAAATCATAGAATCATAAAGTTAGAAGAGACCACAAGAGCCATCCAGTCCAACCCCCTGCCATGCAGGAACTCAAAATCAAACCGGGGGTGGTGGAGTCTCCTTCTTTGGAGGTCTTTAAACAGGGACTCGGAACAACGGATGCAAGCTACAGAAAAAGAGATTCCACCTCAACATTAGGAAGAACCTCCTGATAGTGAGAGCTGTTCTACAGTGGAACAAACTCCCTTGGGGGGGGGGGGGTGGAGTCTCCTTCTTTGGAGGTCTTTAAACAGGGGCTGGATGGCCATCTGTCAGGGATGGTTTGATTTTGAGTTCCTGCATGGGAGGGGGTTGGACTGGATGGCTCTTGTGGTCTCTTCTAACTTTATGATTCTATGATTTACTTCCGCTCCCAGCTTCGCATTTTTCTCATCCCCATCCTGTTTCAGAGTAAATCTGCTCCAACCTGATTCACTTCTAACAGATCTTTCACCCTCCCATCTAATTTGGTTCAGATTTGGCCTGTTCAGAGATTGCCATGCCCCCACCCAGGCAAGACCAAATACCAGAAAGACTTTCATGCTTACTAGCAAGGTAGTAGAAACTGCTCTAAGATGTTGGAACATCAGAGCAATTTTGGAAACCACAAGAACAGGTTCAAGAACATGATCAGGCGGGTGGATTTCCTGCCACCTCCTTTTAAGACAGCTGTTTGAAGCTCAACCCAACCAACATCCTGTTTAAGTACTAAGAGACTCTCAACAACAAAAGAGATATAATGTTTAAATACCTTGGTTACTGCTGTTACCCTCAGTTGACCTCTGAACGAGAAGTATAATCTAGAGATGATTTTTCAGAGTCATAAGAAACAACCTTTTACTGGATGAGACCCTTGGTCCATGTAGCTCCATACTGCCTACATTGTCTGGAAGAATTTTTCCAAGGTACCAGAACAAGAGTCTTTTCCAACTTTACCTGGAGATGCTGGGGATTTGATCTGAGATCTTTGCACCAAAAACATATGTTTTACTGCTTTGGTATGATACAGACAAATTTAGGGGATATGCAATAATGGGGGAGAACTGCGGGCCTTTGCAGACTGCTAGAAATAGTGCAAATTGAGTCCACTTTAAGGGTTAGGGTTAGGGCCTTTGCAGACTGCCAGAAATAGTGCAAACTGAGTCCACTTTAAGGCTCTTGTGGCACCAGAGTTCTCTGACAGAGAAGGCTCAATGTCTCAGAAAAAAACCAATTTCCATGATTCACTAGCACTAACCCTAACCCTTAAAGTGGACTCAGTTTGCACTATTTCTGGCAGTTTGCAAAGGCCCTGCAACAGCTGACTGTGTCTGTGTGTTTGATCAATAGGCTGCCACAGTGAAACCTCCTGTATTTTAATGATTGTGTAGATGAGGGAATTTTAGCAGGTGCTACACCTTAAGTGATCAAGTAACAAGTGAAACCTGTTGAAATTCCCTCTTATATACAACCATCAAAGGTACAAGAGGCCTCTTTAGTTTTCACTCTGGCAACTCTACTTGTCAAAGCAGTTTTTAAAGGTACAGAGACTGTGGAAGGGGGTGTGAAAGTGTCAGTTCAAGGAAATGAGCACAGAAAGTACAGAGACAAGAGCAGTGGGTTTGTGCATGGGGGACCTGTGACCTTTCAGCAGATTCAGAATTGACCCACCCTGGTTGAAGCCATTGGCAGAGGCATGCAAGGAGACTATGGAGATTCCTGGCTTGCAAGAACTCATAGAACTCGGAAAGAACTCAGTGTGTTTAACAGACAGAAAGCATAAGACCTACAAAAGCCTTGGGGAGAATTTTCTGACCATGAGAGTCTCAAATGCACAAAGAGCAAGGCATTAACTTGAAGTCTGAGATAAATTTATAAAACATGTAGAACTTCAGAAATATAATTTAAAGAGTGAGGTTGGCTAAGATAACATTGGCTGCATCTGCACTGCAGATATGATGTAGTTTGACACCGCTTTAACTGCCATGGCTCAATGCTATAGAATTCCACAACCAACTGCATATTCCAGGATTCCATATCATGGAGCCATGGCAGTTAAAGAGGTGTTAAACTGCATTATTTCTGCAGTACAGATGCAGCCATTGACAGTGGTGGTACAGTGAATTCACCATAGGTTTATTCCAGACTTTAAAGGTGATGAACCCAAATCAGTCAATAAAACATAGAGTGGATTCATTGAGTACCTGTATGGAAACAATTGGATGCCCCTGCAAGGTGGGGTCTCCAGATTTTCCAGTTGGTAACTGTGACTGTTTCTCTAACAATTGGTATATCTACTCTACAAAATTTTACAATTTGATCCCAATGTAAGTTTATGAAATCTTGTTTTTTATAGTTTGATGATGGATTTAGTGCATATTCCTATAGCATTATAGTAATTTGGCAGAAAATTCTCTCATCAAACAACAAATCCCAGGATGCCATAGGATGTAGCAATGACAATTAAAGTGGAATCTAAATGCACTAATTGTGTCCTGTAGCTACCCCCAGTGGTTGGATAACCTGGAATTAGAATATCAAGAGGGTTTTTGTTTTGTTTTGTTTTGTTTTGTTTTGTTTTGCAGCATGGTAATAAATATTTGAGCTAAATCAGGGGTGGGTTGGACTCCAACTCTCAGCAGCCTAGCCAGTATGGTGGATCCTTGTTATCCTCTGAGGTTTGGTTCCAGAATCCCCATGGATATCAAAATGTGTGAATGCTCAAGTCCCATCAAATATAATGGCATACCAAAATGGTGTCCCTTATATAAAATAGAATCATAGAATCATAGAGTTGGAAGAGACCACAAGGGCCATCCAGTCCAACCCCCTTGCCATGCAGGAACTCAAAATCAAACCTTCCCCGACAGATAGCCATCCAGCCTTCCTTCAAAGAAGGAGACTCCACCATTCTCTGAGGGAGTGTGTTCCATTGTCGAACAGCTCTCACTTCAGGAAGTGCCTCCTCATGTTGAAGTGGAATCTCTATTCCTGTAGCTTGCATCTGTTGTTCTGGGTCCTGTTCTCTGGAGCAGCAGAAAACAAGCTAGCTCCCTCCTCAATATGACATTCCTTCAAATATTTAAACAGGGCTATCATATCACCTCTTAACCATCTCTTCTCGAGGCTAAACATACCCAGTTCCCTAAGTCGTTCCTCATAGGGCAGGGGTCGGCAACCTATGGGCCGTGGGCCGGTTCCAGCCCAGGTCGCTGGACTTACGGGCCCAGGCAGACCCCTGCGCCGTCGCCGCCACTGCTGCCCGGTTTGGCCGCCACCCGGCCCCGCGTGCCGCGACTGCCATTTTGGTCTCCAAAATGGCGGCCACAACGTGTTTGCGCATGCGCAGGATTACTGCGCATGCACAAACGCATCACGACCGCTATTTTGGAGACCAAAATGGCGGCCGCGGCGCCGGGAGCACGCGTGGCGCCCGGGAGGAGGCCCGTCCCTGCCAAGAGAATCCTCCCCGGGGGGACCCTCGGTGGCGACGGGCTTCCAGGAGGCCCGTCGCCACCGAGGGAAGCCTCCCGGGGGGACCCTCGGTGGTGACGGGCTTCCATGAGGCCCTTCTCCACCGAGGGAAGCCTTCTCGGGGGGAACCTCGGTGGCGACGGGCTTCCATGAGGCCCCTTGCCACCGAGGGAAGCCTCCTCGGGGGGACCCTCGGTGGCGACGGGCTTCCAGGAGGCCCATCGCCACCGAGGGAAGCCTCCCAGGGGGACCCTCAGTGGTGACGGGCTTCCAGGAGGCCCTTCGCCACCGAGGGAAGCCTCCTTGGGGGGACCCTCGGTGGCGTCGGGCTTACAGGAGGTCCGTCGCCACTGAGGGAAGCCTCCCGGGGGGCCCTCGGTGGTGACGGGCTTCCAGGAGGTCCGTCGCCACCGACGGAAGCCTCCTCGGGGGGAACCTCGGTGGCGACGGGCCTCCTGGAAGCCCGTCGCCACCGAGGCTCCCCCCGGGGAGGATTCCCTCGGCGGGGACGGGCCTCCTCCCTGGAAGCCCAGCGCCACTGACGGAATCCTCCTCGGGGGGACCCTTGGTGGTGATGGGCTTCCAGGGTGAATTCGCCCAAGGATCAGGGGCGGGGCCTTGGAGGGACCTTCCCAAGGATCTGGGTGGGGGGGCCTTGGGGGGACCTTTCCAAGGTTCCTCCACTTGATCCTCGGGTGAATTTACCCCAGGATCAAGGAGAGGCACCTTGGCAACGGTCCTCCAAGGTGCCTTCGCTTGATCCTGAGGCAAATTCGCCAAAGGATCAGGGCGGGGGGGGCTTGGAACGGCCCCATGGTGGCTGTGAGGGGTGGGCGTGCGCGAGCGCGTGTGCACACACACACACACACACCCGGTACAACCGCCCCCGCACCATTTCCCCCCTCCCCCGGCCCCCCAGCAACAAAGGCCACAGTGGCAGCATGCGCAGGGGGGTCACGCATGGCGGCAGAGGGCGCACGCGTGCACGCGCCACCATTCCTCCCCCCACCTTGTCCCAGCCGAGACCTGGGCTACGGGAGACTGGCCCAGGTCTCAAAAAGGTTGCCTGTCCCTGTCATGGGGCATGGTTTCCAGACCCTTCACCATTTTAGTTGCCCTCCTCTGGACACGCTCCAGTTTTTCAACATCCTTTTGGAATTGTGGTGCCCAGAACTGGAGACAGAATTCCAGGACAGGCCTGACCAAAGCAGAATAGAGAGGCACTATTACTTCCCTTGATCTAGATACTATACTTGTATTAATGCAGCCTAAAATCACATTGGCCTTTTAGCTGCCACATCACACTGCTGATTCATGTTCAACTTGTGGTCTACTAGGACTCCTAGATCCCTTTCACACATAGTCTCATTAAGCCATGTGTCCCCCATCTTACATCTATGCATTTCATTTCTTTTATTTTATTTTATTTTATTTTATTTTATTTTATTTTATTTGCCCTAAGTGCAGTACCTTACATTTCTCTGTGTTGAAATTCATTTTGTTAGCTTTGGCCTAACTTTCCAATCTATTAAGGTCATTCTGAATTTTCATCCTGTCTTCTGGGGTATTAGCTATTGCTCCTAATTTGGTGTCATCTGTAAATTTGAGAAGCATGCTCCCTATTCTTTCACCCAAGTCACTGATAAAGATGTTGAATAGCACTGGGCCCAGGACAGAACCCTGTGGCACCCCACTGGTCACTTCTCTCCAGGATGAAGAAGAGTCATTGCTGAGCACCCTTTAGGTTAGGTCAGTCAACCAGTTACTAATCTATCTAACAGTTGTATTGTCTAGCCCACATTTTACTATCTTGTTTGAAAGAATATCATGGGGGACCTTGTCAAAAGCCTTACTGAAATCAAGATATGCTATGTCTACCACATTATATATATATATATATATATATATATATATATATGAGATCAGATTAATCTGGCATGACTTGTTTTTGAGAAACACATGTTGATTTTAGTGATTATGGCATTCCCTTCTAAATATTCACAGACTCTCTGTTCAATGAACTGTTCTAGAATCTTTCCCGGTATTGATGTCAGACTAACTGGGCGATAATTGTTGGGATCCTCTTCTTTCCCCTTTTTGAAGATGGGGACAATGTATGCCCTCCTCCAGTCTGCTGGGACTTCTCCTGTTCTCCAGGAGTTCTCAAAGATTATTGCCAGTGGCTCTGAGATTACATTTACCAGTTCTTTTAATATCCTTGAATGTAGTTCATCTGGTCCTGGAGACTTAAATTCATTTAGGTTAACCAAGTACTATCTCTTTACTTATTATGTGCTGCATTTCCCCAATTGTGTCTTCTGCTCCATTTTCCTCTGGTTGAACATCCTTTTCCTTTAGTGACAAGACTGACACAAAGAAGGTGTTGAGTAGTTTTGCCTTTTCTCTGTCCCCTTTTAGAATTTCTCCATCTTCTCTGTGCAGTGGCCCTACCATTTCCTTCTTCTTTCTTTTGCTATGAACATACCCAAAAAAGCCCTTTCCATTGTTCTTAACCCCTCTAGCAAGCCTGAGCTCATTCTGCACTTTGCCTTTCATGACTTTTCCCCTACATGTGCTAGCTGTTTGTTTGAATTCCTCTTTAGTGATTTTGCCCCTTTTTCATTTCTTATACATCTCCTGTTTAAAACTTAATTCAGTTGAAAGTTCTTTTGTCATCCAACCCGATTTCTTGAGACACCTCCCATGTAGCTCAACAATAATCTGGAGGGCCACACAATTCTAAGTCCTGACCTAGTTTCGGCTACAGTAGACCTACTGAGTCAATGTGACTTCCTAAGTGTGGATTTGTGTATACCTGCCTTCAAGTGACTTGTCAACATATGGCAACCCCATGAATTTCACAGTTTTCTTTAGGCCAGGAATACTCAGAGGTGGTTTTGCCAGTTCCATCCTCTGAAATGTAGTTTATAGCACCCAATATTCATTGGTGTTATCCCATCCAAGTACTAACCAGAGCTGATCCTGCTTAGCTTCCAAGATCAGATGGGATCTGGGACCATTAGGATACTTACCACTTAACAATTGATTTATTCTGTCTACTTTAGTTAATTAACAATTGGATTTAGGTTCATGTCCGGTATTGATGTCAGACTAACTGGGCGATAATTGTTGGGATCCTCTTTTTTCCCCTATTTGAAGATAGGGACAATGTTTGCCCTCCTCCAGTCTACTGGGACTTCTCCTGTTCTCCAGGAGTTCTCAAAGATTATTGCCAATGGTTCCGATATTACGTTTACCAGTTCTTTTAATATCCTTGATTCAGGAGAGATGAAGGAAAAGGGAGAAATCAGATTGCAAACTGCCTTCAAGTTAAGGTTGATTTTACTGATCAAATCAGAATGGAATAATGCAAAAGGGAACTGAAAATCAAACTGGTTTGCATCTTTGCCGTGTGTTGAACCCACAATTCTGCATCAGCTGTAAAAACCCCAAAAACAAACAACTTAAACATCCTCATCCAACATGAAGTCACACCCAGGGTTAAGAACAAAACAAGCTTCCTCTGTCACTTTCTCTTTTCTTGTTTCCATCATTTCCCACTATCTTTCCCTGCTTTCTGTTTGAAAAGCATTGCTGCTATACCCTCGGATAAGAGAGAGACAGAGAGCTTACAGGTTCTTTATTTTTGGCAGCAACCACCATTAGCAGTCTGGCACAGTAGTGATGCTGCCATTGAATATGCAGTAAACTCCCTCCCTTTGCTAGAAGAATATTTGCACCCTCCTCTTGTATTCCTTTTTAAATTGTCAACTAATTAATTATATAAAACTCAACATGATGTTCAGCTTTTCTGGCTGGAAAGCATTCCTCTTGTGACCTACAATGACCTGACAAAGCAATTGGGAAATGTATTGATTGAAGTGGCCTTCCGGCTCACAGGGTCACAGAGTCATTCTTTTTCTTCTGCTAGAAAATTGAGAGGAAGACAGTGATCAGCTCTCTAATAATGTGTGAATTTGCTCAAGAGTATCAATTTGCCCCATCTCAGTCTTCCTTTTGTCTGCACCAGTGCCCATGACATAGCTTTCTGACACTGTATCAGGCTGAAAGCCAACATAACTTTTCCTTTATAGCAATATCTATGGTAAATGTGTACATGTGCCACAATTATGCCCAATGCAGAGCATGGACTGGATGAATAACATTTCCCCCATTTTAATTATGTGTTAACTACAGCCCTACATGGTGATATTATTCACTTTTAAGTCTAAGGTAAAAGCTTATCATTGTTGGAAGTTAAATGCTGTCTTCAGTTAGAGTTTATCCAGATGGTTCAATATTTTTTATTTCTTTTTAAAAGTGGAAGCAGTTCTTGTGCTGTTTGGCAACCTGGGGTGGTGGGCTTTCTTGCTTACGGTCCCCTCTATTCCTCCATGTCCCACAGCATTTGCAGTTGCACATCAGGGACAAGAAACAGACTTTTGTGAACTGCCTCCAAGTTCCTTGTGCTGGGGGTGCAATGTTTGCTGGTTCTGGTACCACTGGACTGGTCATATCCATGAGAGGTGCCTTTGTCTTTAGCCCCATCACTAAAGGCATAGCTGGTACAGCACCATTCCACTGGAAGTCTCACCCAGTGGCTTTCCATGGTTGAGTGGGGATTTGAATTTTGATCCTAGTCCAGCACCAAAACCACTACGCCATGCTGTCTCTCTTTTAAGCTTGCCTTTGTGTTTTAGTAGACATCTCAAGATCCACTGATTTGAGCAAGGTGCAAAGTGGATTTATGGTGGCAGAATATTAAGAATAAAAGGACCAAACTTTGAGCATATGTCATGCCCAGGAATTTCTGACTGATACCAGAATCAAGTCTTTCCATGCAAAAAATCTTATTTTGCATGAGTCACATTGGGTCCTGTACTGCAAGAGAAGTGGGATGCAAATTAATTAAATAAATACATCCACTGTAGTTTTCTCTCCACTCTTGTTTCTATAAGGTAGAAAGCAGTAGAAAAATGGGAGGACTGCATTACAGGTGGATAGACTAGGAAATCAAAATGATTGAAGATTCCCTGTAGCTTGGATCAGACATTGATCAGAAAGGAGAATGCAGTCAAGAAATCAGAAGAAGACTAGGAATGGGAAGGGCAGTGATGAAAGAATTAGACAAGATCCTAAAGAATAAAAATATACAACTGAGCATTAAAGTTAAAATTGCCCAATCAGTTGTACTCCCTATCACCATGTATGGATGTGAGAGCTGCACAGTGAAAAACATGGATTAAAAAAATCAACTCATTTGAGATGTGGTGCTGGGAAGAGTGCTAAGGATACCGTGGACAGCCAAAAAGTCAAACAAATGGGTCATTGAACAGATCAAGCCCGAAATCTTCCTGAATGCCAAGATGATTAAGTTGAGGTTGTTGTACTTTAGCCACATCATGAGAAGGCATGAATCACTAGAAAAGAAAATAATGCTAGGAAAGGTAGAAGGTATTAGAAGCAGAGGGAGACCACATGCCAAATGGATAGACTCAATCAGAGAGGTCATGTGCCTGATTCTGTAACACCCAAGCAGAGCGGTGGATGATAGGGGGCTTGGAGATATCTCATCCATAGGGTAACCATGAGTTAAGGTTGACTCGAAGGTAGCTAACAACAACAACGAAGACTCAGTCAATGAAGCCATGGTCCTGAGTTTTGCAAGAAAGGCTGTTGATAACAGCACGACTTGGAGATTTCTGATGAAAGGTCTTTTCCCACACCAACTGTCATTGCTGTGGTCTCTGAAGGGCAGTATTTGCTGGACTTAATCTCATCTACCAATGCCATCCTCTTTTCCTTGTATTTCATGTCTTTTTGAATTGTAATCCTGAGGGCAGGGTACTGTCAAATTAACAATTTGTAAACCAAGAATAGGATTGCAACCTCCAGTCCTGGACGGGGTCACACTCTCCGTAAAGGACTATGTTCACAGTCTGGGGGTGCTCCTTGACTCGTTGCTCCTGATGACCAATCAGGTAAATGGGATAGTCAGGAGTGCCTGCTATCAGCTTTGGCTGATACGCCAGCTGCGCCCTCTCCTGGAAGTAAGGGATCTTGAGACTGTGGTGCATTTGCTCGTAACCTCTCATCTGGATTTCTGCAATGCACTCTACATGGGGCTACCCTCATGTTTGGTCCGGAAACTTCAGTTAGCACAAAACATGGCAGCCAGAGTGGTTTCAGGAACATCTAGGAGGAGTCATATTACTCCATTATTAAAGTCCCTCCACTGGCTGCCTATTAGTTTCTGGGCCCAGTATAAGCTGTTGGTTATTACCTTTAAAGCCCTAAATGGCTTGGGTCCATCCTACCTTCGGGACTGCCTTCTCCCATACAATCCTTCCCGCGCACTCCAGTCCTTTGGGAGAAATTTGCTGCAGCCAATAAAAACAAGGCTTTCCACAACCTCCCAGAGGGCCTTTTTGGTAACCACTCCCAGACTATGGAACAGCTTGCTGGACGAGATCCATCAGATCACTACTCTAACTAGATTTAAAAAAGCAGTGAAGACTGATCTCTTCTGGCAGGCCTTTCTTGACTAGATCTCCCGACCTCAGGGGCCCTGCCCTTTAATTCCCCCCAATTGCATTAGTACCTGCTGCTATTTTCGCCTCTGGTTTGCCTGTTTTATTGGTTCTTTTGATGTATATTTTTTTAAATATGTTTTAATACTTAATTGTTTAATACTGTCTTAAGGGGTGGGTGGGTTTGGGGATTCCAGGCTATTTGTGTACCTGTATTATATGATACAGTATTTTAATTGTAAGCTGCCCTGATTGCTTGTCAGAGGGGTGGAGTATAAATAATTTATTATTATTATTATTATTATTATTATTATTATTATTATTAAACTGGACTCTAAGCCTATTTGCTGAAGGGTGGGGTATACATGCCCTAAATAAATAAATTAAAAATAGAAATGGAGGCAATTCAAAACATTCAAAGATATTTTGTAAAACACAAGCAAAAACAACAGTATTGGTCCACACTGACATATCTACTGACTATAGCAACCTAAGGTTTCAATTTCTGTGCCCATGATCTTCCCATCCTTATATTTTATTCTTCCCAGTCCTTCCTCAAAGGAAAAGGGGAAATAAAATAAAATACATTCACAAGCTGAAAATTGTGATCAAAGTGGGATTTTTACATCCCAGGATGCCTTTAAATATTCTCAGAGCCTTTAAATACAGTTGAAATCATTTTTGTTATTTGTGCCAAAGCTGTCTCATTACTTCGGTATATCCTGTCCTGTGAAATGGGAAGTGGTTTTACAGACTTCCTTATATAGGGATATGAGTTTCTGAAGTCGCAAAGTTAAAAAAATATTCCCCAGAATTATGATAAGAAATTGGGAGCATGTTTACATACTTTAAATGTTTGCATCTTTTTATGCAGGAGAAAAGCTTTATTTCTCTTTGGAAGATAAATAATTCACTTTCTACAAATAGACCTCTTTTTTGGGTCAGAGCAAAGTGTCTATCTGGCCCAAGCTTTCTGTCTCACGGGGGGGGGGGGGGTATTGGTCAGCTGAAAACCCACTCAGTTCTCAAAGAGGAAGATGTCTGCTATAGACATCCAAAGCTAGGTTTGCCATTTCCTGCATCTGCATGATGATCTCATGCTGAGCCCCACATCATCCATGCTCAAATGTTAATGAGAGCTGCTGGGATGCTTCCTCCATTCTCCACCTCCTGATTCCACACTGCAAATCCCTCCCCTCATCTGTTTTTGATCACTGGTCTAAATCCAACTTTTAGGGTAGTCTACATGTAAGTGTATTATGAGAGTTGCTATGGATTTTCACACATTTGGATGTGCAAATTCTTATCAGCCATGTGAACCCATGTGAACTGAATAGATGTTTGATCATGCACATTCTTGTGGATATTCCCAGATATTCTTTTTCAGTGGACTTTATGGAGTCCTTCCTCTCACAAAAAGCCCACACATGTGGCCAGATTGCAATCTATTCAATTAGAATGAAGAGTATTTTAATCATCTAGCCAAGTCCTAGGTCCCACTTAGTATAAATCCACTGAATCAGTGGTACTTACATAAGAGTTGGCTTACCAAGTTGCCATTGATTCAGTGTGGTAAAACCACCTCTCAGTATTCCTTGTCTAACAAAACTGTGTGAAATTCATGGAGTTGCTATAAGTCACATACTCCCTTATTTGGGAGTAACAATTGGATTTAGGCCACAGTTTCTTCCCTCAGCCAAGGTATGATATCTGATGGGAGCCTTGATTTGGGAAATAATGAACTTGGAAATATTTACAGACAACAACAGAAGTAGCAAATGGGTTGAGTGCTACTCACTTGCAAATATTTCCCCTATAAGTGCCCCAAGTCCGTCCATTGCAGTTGCATTTTCACACAATTAGTTGTGTGTGTTCAAGTCATTTCCAACTCATGGCAACCTTAAGGCAAACCTATCACAGGTTTTCTTGGTAAGAATTGTTCAAAGGAGGTTTGCCATTGCATCCCTCTGAAGTAGAAAGAATGTGGCTTGCCTGAGGTCGCCCAGTAGGTTTCCATGACTGAGCGAGGTTTCAAGCCCTGGTCTCCAGGGTCCTAGTCCAACACACAAACAGCTACACCATTTTGGCTCTCAGCAGTTACATTACCCCAGCAAAAGTCCTTGTGAATGGTTTGAGTGTTTGGTAGTCATTTGAGGGTTGGACTTCTCTACACCAGTGAAAATCACCACATCAACCCTGAAGCCAGTATGACGTATGGCTACTTCCAGAGAGGATCCATGGTTTTTGGCCCTTAACCTGATTTTGCTCTGAAGTAAGAAATGTTGGGAGAAACCCTAGGGTTTGCAGGAACCCCCAGAGTGTCTCTGGGTTGTTTTGGCCCTGTGGGCATTTGGATTGAGCCCAATTTGGCCAAGTCCACATGCCAAAAGCTGCACCATCCCCCTTACCTTGCACTGAGCAGCATAGGGAAAGGAACGGATCCCATTCGGAGCTGCCACCAGGGCTTCTTCAACAGCTGAGCTGAGCAATATAAGTGCCTGCCCAGTGAGCCACAACTGCTGAGGTCAGAACAGGGTGCCCATATGATCAATAAGAAGGGGTAACATGACCCTGTCTCCTAGATCACATGGCTGGATGCCTCCTGGAGATGTCCTATCCAGCAATCTTGCCCCCACCCCTAATTGCACAGCTTGATGTCTCCTGGTAGACTTTCCATTGAGTTCCTTCCCACAAGGGTGGCAGGCCAGGGGATCGACCAGTGGAGCCAATGCAATGTCATCCAAGCTGAGCCACTGCACATGGACAATGATGCACCACTGCACAGGATTTGGCCCTGTGTGGCCACCATCATGTTTGATCTGGAACCAATCTGGAGCATAATGCTCTGGGCTGGATCTGGATTAAACAGCTAGTGTAGATGAGCCCTAGGATTCTGGGAGACCAGGATTCAATTCCCCATACAGCCATGGAAACTCACTGTGTGATCTTGGATAAGTCACACTCTCTCAGCTTAAGAGGAAGGCAATGGCAACCTTCCTCTGAAGATGGATAGGCATGGTATGATATGATTCCTGAACAAAATATGAACAACCTTTAATCCAGTGTTGTTCCTGGGTTTATGTGGATTGCTACTGAATAAATAATAGCAATAGTAAGCTACCAAGCAAGCTAGGAACCCTGGTGGCACAGTGGTTTAATGCCTGTACTGCAGCCATGTACTCACAAACCACAAGTTTGCGAGTTCAATACCAGCCACAACTCAGGTTCAATTCAGACTTGCATCCTTCCAAGGTCACTAAAATGAGTATCCAGCTTGTTGGGGGCAATTAGCTTACAGGTGTAAACCGCTCAGAGACTGCACAGTGTGGTATGAAGCAGTTTATAGATGAAGCTGCTATATTGCTACTGAAAATGGAAGAATATGATGAAACTGAGTGAGTGCAACCCAGAAACATATGGGCTCAGCCCTGGTATTCCATTAATACACATTACTTCCGGCATGTTATTGGATTTCCTGGGCAGATGTCCCAAGGCTCAGTGCATTCTGGAGTGGAACTTGATGGCCTCAAGCTGTTCCTGATGGGACCTGAATCAAATTGTAGTACTGGCTCTTGCCATTTGCTGTGTAACTTGGTTTCATGGGACCGGCATTAGTCAAAATTAAATGATTTAGCAGATGGCAGGGTTTTTTCAACCCAGGTGGATGGGAGCCTTGAAGACATCACAGGGGTGTGGGTGTGCTCTAAGCTTTGAGAACAGACTGAAGAGGAAAACAATGCAAATAGAAGTGATGAGGAAAGATAGTAGAAGGTGTTGCAGGTGAGCATTTGAGGCCCAGAGTCCAAAACTGTCTAGCTGCACCATTAGTCATTAGTTTAGAGTCTCATTGCTTGGAAAATTAATTTTTAAGATTACAAGTCCCATAATGCTTAAGCCAGCATGGCTAGTGGAGGAATCTGAGTGGTTGTACTAGGTTCGATCTAAAGTCTACAGTTCTGAGAGATGTAGTCTAATATCATAGGTTCCCAAGCTCTGCACGAAGATTGACCTGAGCTTACTAGTGGTATAACTTCCCATTCCAGCCAGAGTTCACTCTCTGCTTTTGTGTAGAATGTGTTTTTCCTTCAAAGCGCTTGCATCACAACAGCCCTGTGAGAGAGGTTAAGCCAAGAAAGAGTACCTTGCCAAAATGGTTACATGCATCTGAGGAAGTAGATTGAAGTCTTTCTTTCAGTCAGGGCCTAAGCAGACTGCCAGAAATAGTGCACATTAAATTGAGGCACTGCCCTGGTTCAGTGCTAGGGAATCATGGGAACTGTAATTTATTGTGGCACCAGAGCTCTCTGACAGAGAAGGCTCAATGTCCCAGAAAAAAATACAATTCCCATGACTCCCTAGCACTGAGCCAAGGCAGTGCCTCAATTTAATGTGCACTATTTCTGGCAGTCTGCTTAGGCCATTAGTCTCAATGGTGCTACAAGATCTCTGTACATACAAATGTCACCTAACTTAGCTTCAGTGGCTCAGTGAAGATTTGTAACTGGATTTCTCCAGACTGAACATTAATCGTCTTTACACATCACCACAGAGACTCTCTTGGGTTTTGAACATTCCGGTTGTCTTCATATTAGGGATAGAAAGAGTATTTTTTAAAAACTTCAAAAAATGGACAATAAACATGTTTTTAAGTGGCAAGAAACCTTGACTAGAAGAATCCTGGCCAGACAAGAATTTTGACAGTTCAGGGTTCATTCTGCACAAAAAGTGCAGCATTTTCTGTGCTTCCAACCTAATATTTGGGCTGTGGTTGTGATATGTAAACATATACTCATGTGGATGTGCTACAGCATCCTTTGTCTGAACCATAACTTTGTGCAAACAAAGGGGGGTTGCAGACTGCCAGAAATAGTGCAAATTGAGTCAACTTTTAGGGTTAGGATTAGGGTTAGTGGGAACTGTATTTTATTGTGGCATCAGAGTTCTCTGACAGAGAAGGCTCAATGTCTCAGAAGAAAAACAATTCCCATGATTCCCTAGCACTAACCCTAACCCTAAAAGTGGACTCAATTTGCACTATTTCTGGCAGTCTGCAATCCAAAGTCTCTTCCAATGTGTTTTCTTTTTGTCCCCTTGTATAATGAAGAATATACCATATAGAACAATGAGGCAACCATTTGACCAGCTGTTCAAGAGTGAGGCAATATGTGAGTAAAGCCAGTTGATTCACTAGCTTCACTCTAGTCAGGAGTAACATTAGAATTTAGTTTATATGAAATAGTTACACATACAGAAGCCTGCTTACTCCATCGTGGACTGAATACATCTATCTCATGATGGCTAAAACAGTACAATCACATTGGATAAGGGAAATTAGATTTATATGTGTCACTTCGGCAGGGGTTTAGCTACGGAGATGATGAGGGTACTGTTCTTTAAATAAGAATTCTGTCCCTCCAATAAATTTTCCTTCAGCCCCCTCTCCCATTTTTAGCATTGCAGTAGGGTAAAACTTCTGTTCATTATTTAGAAACATAGGGCACATCTACACGGTAGAAATAATACAATTTGACACCACTTTAAATGCTATGGCTCCATTCTACAGATCCCTGGGATTTTTAGTGAGGCACCAGCATGCATTGATGGAGAAGGCTAAAGACCTTGTGAAACTACAGTTTCCAGGATTCCATGGGATGGAGCTACAGCAATTAAAGTGGTGTCAAACTGCATTATTTCTGCAGTGTAGATGTACCCATAGTCTAGACCAGAGGTAGGCAACCTTTCCCCTTTAAGGGCCGAGGGACTTCAGCTCCCAGAAGCCCAGGAGCTATTGGCCAACATGGGACTATTGGCCAACATGGCTGAGGCTTCTGGGAGCTGAAGTCCCTCGGCCCTTAAAGGGGAAAAGTTGCCTACCCCTGGTCTAGACATCCGAAGAAAAGGGGCAGACAAAGTTAGCAAGGGAATGCAAACACAGCAAATATAGACCTTCTGGGTGTGAACAATTTTTAGTGTCACATTTTGCAATGGTAGAAATTTCACCACTGAAGGAAAATTTCTTTGAGGCACAGAGTTCTTATTTTGTGGGGTCAATCCCCTCATTTTGCCCTATAGTTATAGCCATATTTCCAAACCGGATGTAGAAAACATTTTCTGTTTCTCTGCTTTCTGAACTTTCTGTTGAATGAATTTGTGCATATTTTTTTCACAATGGAGAAAACGGATCATATTACTTCTATCTTTTCACACAAAAGCAGCATATTCATCTCTCTTTCCTGCTTTTGTCCTCCAAATGTATACCATCCAGTGGTGTTTTCTGTCACAGGGACAGGAATCTCTATTCAGGATATATATATATATATATATATATATATTCATATTCCCCAGTGGTTCTAAACACAACATAGACTAGGGCTTCTTTAGCCATGGAATATAGTTAAGCTAAACAAATCATATTATCACTAGGGCAGCAAAACTCTGATATCACTGTGAAAGAAAATTCTCTTTGATCCAGAAGGCATGAGAGATAGCGCTCCCTTTTTTCTCACCCAGAACAGTCACATTCTGACCTCTTGTGCTGGAATCAAGCTGGAAAACATTTGGTGAGAAGCCTGAAGTCCTTGGTTGTGGAGGGAAAATCGTCACCTGGTTAGTCACAAAGAGATCAGATGTTAAACAAGATCAGCTAATAATTGCAGAACAGAACTTCAAAGTGTATGGCAGAATGAAACCAGGTTGTGTAGAAGTTACATCTCCACCATGGCCTTGGCCTTTGAATTCAAGAACACGGCTTTTCAATTGTAAACACATAGAACAGAAAGCTCTTGTTCCATGCATAGATTCAATTTTGTGCTGGTTGTTGTTGTTAATTGCTCTTGAATTGACCTCAACTCATGATGATCCTGTTGGTTATGGTGAAGCAAATCAGTCATAGGAAACAATATTCCATAATTCAGCATAGTGTAAGTAGTTCTGCATGCAAAACTATGCTATGCTGAGCCATTTAGAATCCCCCAGACCTATTGTACAGCTATTAAAATCCCATCCATGGCCATTCTGTAACTAGTGGAGGAGATCACAGAAGTGTCTGGCTATGTCACTGTAGCCAGATGCAAAGTGATACATCATCTTCCAATGTACACCAGAAGTCTCAGCAGCTGAAGAAATCATTTCATATCTGTTGTAAGAGGAACTTGAACCTGGGGAATTGATTAAAGTTCAAGTATCCAATGGGATCTTTTATCCTATGTTTACAGAGGTGGCTAGGGAGTGGACTGATAAACACAAAGCTTTCTCAATGAATTTTGTCATTTATTGGGTATTCAAACATACACTCAAACATACACTCAAGCACACAATAACTCAGGAATAAAGTAGTTAGCCTGGATAGGAAACAGAAGGCTTTCTAATGGTGATAATTATCTGACGGAGGTTGCTCCAACAATGAATGAGGATGGATAGACTCAACAATGTATGAAAGGAAAAGGAGAATGGGAAGAGCTGGGATACAAGTCAGAATTCACAGTGACGCAGTGTTACCATGAAATCTAACCAGACCCAATGTGCCTGAGATTTGGGAGACCTTTTATACCCTTAAACCTAGCCCAAGGTGAAGATTTGTTACTGTATATCAAGGGACTCTGGATAGATGCTCTCTGAGGTAGACAATTTATGTTATCTCATCCTCAGCCAGACACATCCTGGCAGGTACTCATAAATCTCCTAGGTGTGAATGTCCTGTTTTGCAGCTCCTTACCCTGGCCTTTTGATCTGTTAATGAATTGCTGAGGCACATGTGACTACTCAGGTGTCTACATGATGTCCTCGCTTTTGATCCATGGCAGTTTGGGCTTTTCTGGTTAAGGGCCATGACAGGAGACCCACAAAGTGGGTTTTATATTAAAATAATTGTAACACTGTCTACAGGGACATAGCCAAATGCTCCTGCAATATTCCCTGTTCTCCACCAGCCATACGACAGGTGTCAGGTGAGGGATTCAGTGAGTCTGCAGTAGGTTAAGTGGCACCTTGGATCACTGCAAAAGGAGGAAGGGGATACCAAACTCTGCAATGACCATAAACAGACATATGCTGGCATAAAGGCATAACTTGTGCAACAACAAGATTCCATCCAATGAGGACTTTGGTTTTTAAAATAATGCACCTTGGTAATGGAAAGTCTGCCTTGAACTGTGTCCAGTTCTGGGCACCACATTTTAAGGAGGATATCAGGTCAAGGCTATCTGACAGACAGTTCTTATTGAGCCTGATTGGGTCCTGAGATCCTCAGGAGAGGTCTTTCTTTTGGTCCCACTTTCTCCATAGGCATGGTTTGTGGGGACATGAAAGAGGGCCTTCTTGGTGGGTTCCCCAAGTTCTGGAACTCCTTTCATAGTGAGACATGAATGGCTCCCTTCTTGCTATTCTTCCATTAGCATTCAAAGACTTTTTAAAAAAAATTCTGACAGACTTTGGAGAAATGAAGGATTTTAAAGAAAGATGTTTTAAGAAAGTACTGCAGGACTGATTTTAAACTGCTTTTATCATTTTTAATTGTATATTTTAAATTTGTCTTAAATGTTGTGGCTAGTTCAATTATGTTTTAATGTTTATCTTTTATATGTCTTAACTATATTATCCAGTCTTGAATCCCAGTTTTTTTTGGGGGGAAAGGCAAAGGATAGAGGAGGAGGAGGAGGAGGAGCAGCAGCAGCAGCAGCAGCAGCAGGTGACAACATCTTGGATTATAGTTGTGGTAATTTCAGGGGACAGAAGAAAACAACTATGGCTCTAATGATGACACATGGGCTGGGATCAGTTCTTCATGGACTGACAAAACATTTGAATGAAATCTCTGTAGACAGGATCACAAAAGTCTAGTTACAACAATTGGGTCATATATCCCTTCATTCTTTTGCAATAAGTGTTCAAAGGAGAAACTTCAGCATCCCTTCTGCTGTCTTGCAGTTTCCACTTCCAAGATCCTCCCCTTTAGAGCCTGTCAGTGCTCTTTTATTGGTGTCTTTGCTCTCTACCCACTACAGAAGCTTTAGCTCAGGCCAGCAGCTGCTCTAATTCCTTCTCAAGGCAAGGTGAAGCCTCTTATGAGTCCTGCTCTTTCATACCACATCTCAGGGATGCAGTAGTTGTAAGATTCTTGCACTGTGTTAGACTAGGGGGTTGTCTCCTTGAGTCAAATAAAACATCCTTCCCATTATCTCACTGGGGAGTCCAGCTGATACAGGGGCCAATCTCCAGTCCTGGTGTGAACAATCTGGATGAGGTCTGTCCAGTTCAGCACCAAATCCACCATATATCTCCACTTAGAAAGTTAAAAAACAAACAAACAAACAAACAAAAACACCTCACTATTTGCTCCATATCTTCCTGGAAGATCTAGAGGCTCCCATTGCAATGCTGGATGGTTGTTTACAATGTCCTCTGTGGACGTTATCACACGGGGAGCTCCGAACAGAATCCGGCTTTAAAGTGAAAGTGCTACTGCAAAAGTGGAAGCAATTAATTAGCCGGCTTTCCCCGTGTGAAAACCTCCTGCGCATTTAAAAGGAGGTTACTCCGAACAGAAAGTAGGCAGAAACTGCTTCTTTTTATTTTCGGAAGATCCCCGAAAATAAAAAGAAGCAGTTTCTGACTACTTTCTGTTCGGCTTAACCTGCTTTTAAATGCGACGTCGTCTGAAAATATACCCGCTTTTGCGGGTTATTTTCAGTTTAAACCCCCGTTTCCTCACAGGATTTCCCCTATGTGATAACGTCTTGTGTCATGTGGTGCAGTGGCAGAAGCACTAGTCACTTGCTTTGAGGACAGAATGAGACATCCAGCCATGGGATTGACACTGGGCTCCTCATTCTGTGTTGCACCACAGTAGACAGTAGCACATTCCCTTCCTCAGGATGCACATTCAAAAAGCTACCCTGCATTACAATGGAGGGTCCCAGGTAATGCAGAGGGGGTGTGGGGGCAGTACAAGGGCCAGAACATTGGGCTGCTCACAAAGTATTCTGACCCATGTGGAACCAGATTGGGGGGGTTGCAGACTGCCAGAAATAGTGTAAATTGAGTCCACTTTTAGGGTTAGGGTTAGGGTTAGTGAATCATGGGAACTGTATTTTATTGTAGCACCAGAGCTCTCTGACAAAGGCTCAATGTCTCAGGGAAAAAAACAATTCCCACGATTCCCTAGCACTAACCCTAACCCTAAAAGTGGACTCAATTTGCACTATTTCTGGCAGTCTGCAACCCCCCTAGGTTACCTCAAAAGATCCTTCTGACACTAAAAAGTCTCTGTTTCTTTGAAATGATAATGTGACCCCAGTGTTTGAAATCATCACTTTGAACAGACAGCGGAACATATGATCTGATGTCACAGGTTTTTTAAAGTCTTTTGCCAATGTGCAGATATTTGCTTTCCACTGGATTCATGAAACTGGGTATATAAAATCACTAAGGCATCGTGTATATCATGGCTAAATTAGCCCCATTAGTGTAAATGGGTCACCTCTAAGTTTGACTAAAACCTGATCCAACTCACAGTCATAAAAGCAGCATGTGATCATAATCACACTATTCAAAACTACCTTCCTTGCTCACATTTTCATCAAGTCCATTATTAATCTAAGTATGCATACTCTTCATTTCCTTTCTGAACCCAGGAGCTTTTACTTTGGAGGAAGTCAGCTTTGACAACCTTCAGAGAAGTCCTTCAAAACTGCTTCTACCATCTTACTTTCATTCTGAGCTCATTCAGTTGGAGCCAGGATTTTTTTCAGTCCTCTGATTCTCAGTACTGATCTGATTTTTTGGAACAATGGCTGGCTTCCATTCTTTCTGCTGCTAGGAGACCAATTCTCCTTATAATCTTTCTTACTTTTGAGTATCCTTGACTTTATCATGAAAACTGACTTGCTAAATGTGCACCTGAGGAAGGGAAGGGAAGGGAATAAAGAGGAAGGAAGGAAGGAAGGAAGGAAGGAAGGAAGGAAGGAGAGATATGGAAGGAGAGATAAGGAGCCCTGGTGGCACAGTGGTTAAATGCCTGTACTACAGCCACTCACTCACAAACCACAAGGTTGCGAGTTCAGTACCAGGCTCAACTCAGACTTGCATTCTTCCGAGGTGGCTAAAATGAGCACCCAGCTTGTTGGGGGCATTTAGCTTACAGTTGTAAACCACTTAGAGACTGCATAGTGTGGTATGAAGCGGTATATAAATGAAGCTGCTATTGCTATTGCTATTGCTATATGGAATATGGGAAGTGGGATGCAATTTATCTTTCACAATGCATAAGGGCAGATTCAAACAGTAGGAGCAGTAAAGTTGGAGCATCAGAAGCTCAGATACTGTTGTCACAATCACCTTTTGTTCCTCTTTAATGGCTCCACTGGCTAGGGCTAATGGAGGTAGCAATCCAGTCAGATTTAAAGGCCAGATGTTGGCCCAGTTTGGCCTAAGTCTTGGGCTGATATCAAGAGTCTTGAAATATAGGGGGGGAATCCTTCAGGTGGACATTCTGGCTTTATTGGACTCTATGCCTATGACAGTATATTTATATGCTCATGTACTACACTGTCACGAAAGAGTCCACATATGCCCCATCTTGTATCCTATTGTTAATCCTTACTAGAAATGATCAATTGAATCAATAGAGTTTGCCAATATCTTTACTCAGCATTTTATTCAGTGGGTACACTATACCTCAAAATAACCAACAGGATTCAGACTCCATGATTCTGAGGAAGTAGGCTGAAATCTACAAAAGCTCATGCTTACTATCTTCTTTTTTCCAGTTAGTCTCAAAGGTGCTACAAGATCCCTTTGCATCCTGATTTTCCAGACTAATATGACTATGTCTTAGGATCCAGGCTAGTGTACTCACTGTGATCATATATACTTTTGTCCTCCTGCAGTGCATCTACACTGTGGAAATGATGCAGTTTGACACCATTTTAACATTCATTTTGTTGGTCACTGTATGACTATAGGTAGGTCTTTAGTCTTATCCAGCATGCTTCTTCTTCTTCTGTGATAATGTTTTTTCAGGTTACCCACTCTTGGGTAGAGTAT
This sequence comes from Phrynosoma blainvillii, assembly GCA_026167975.1. NCBI lineage: Eukaryota > Metazoa > Chordata > Lepidosauria > Squamata > Phrynosomatidae > Phrynosoma > Phrynosoma blainvillii. The sequence continues at coordinate 16,531,602 of JANUYF010000004.1, read as the reverse complement.
TCAGCTTAGACCAGGGAGGCTCAGGTTCAAATCTTTACTCAGTCATGAAGCACACCAGTTAGGAGTATAGTGTCTACACTGAGGGAAGTGATAGTACCATTCTATTCTGCTTTGGTTGGATCTCACCTGGAATACTGTGTCCAGTTTTGAGCACCACAATTCAAGAGGGATATTGACAAGCTGGAGTATTTCCAAAGGAGGGCTATCAAAATGGTGAAAGGTCTGGAAACGATGCCCTATGAGGAGCCACTTAGGTACCTGGGTATGTTTAGCCTGTGGAAGGGAAAATTAAGAGGTGACATGATAGCCATATTTAAATATTTGAAGGGATGTCATATTGAAGGAGTAGCAAGCTTGTTTTCTGCTGTTCCAGAGACTGAGACACAGAGCAATGGATTCAGATTACAGGAAAAGTGGTTCCACCTCAACATTAGGAAGAATTTCCTGATGGTAAGAGCTGTTCAACAACAGAATATGCTGCCTCGGAGTGTAGTGGAGTCTCCTTCTTTGAAGGTTTTTAAACAGAGGCTGGTTGGCGATCTGTTAGGAGTGCTTTGATTGTGTCTTCCTGCATGGCAAAGAGTTGGACTGGATAGCCAACTCTTCAAATTCTATGATTCTATGAATCTGTGGATCATTCATTCTTTGTTGGACTAGCCTACCTTGCAGGATAGTTGTCAGCTTGAAAGATGAGAACCAAAATGCCACTATAATGCCTTTGAAGAAAGGCTAAAATAATAACATTGCCCTACAAGGAAACTCCACTGTAAATCATTTCATGACTGGAACCATAAAATCTGCAAGGGCCATGTGGACTAGTGTATTTTTCCATGAGAGGAATAGGCAATATGGACTGATTGCAGAGACTAATTTATGAGTGGCCTCAAGTACACAGAGAGTAAGTATTGGTAGATGCTTATAGCTTGACATATACAATTCTCTTTCAAATGGCTGTTTTCTGTCCCAATTACTGTATAGTTTGTTTTCTCCCTTTCCTTCATATTTATAGTCTACTTTCTTCCCATGGACAGTATACTCTGATGAAGTATGTAAAATATATTCCTTGCCAGAAGCAGTCTAGCAATGACTCAGAAATCAGATATCACAAAAAGCAAACAATGCACAACTCAGTCAGTTTTGGACCTGCCTTTAGGCAGTATCTCAACTCATCTTTGAGGAGCAAAAAGAGAAGAGCCCAGTGGATTGTGGGAATTTTAATCCCGTCTGAGCTACCAATTTCCTCTATTACTTGAGGAAAGTGCCTTGGTCTTTCTTGGCCTTAGCCAAAGCAGTTATATATGTGAACATGAAGGGAATGTAGACCTTACTTAAACCCCTAAAACTTCCAGCATCCCTTGGCTAGTTTTAAATTGAGCAGCCTTTCTTTGCATGAGGAGCTGAATAATGTCTTCACAACATTTTCTCAAGAAAAGTGCTATTGGTTGTGAGAAATTACTGAAAAACAAGCCTGATTTTCTGTTCTCTAAATGACAGAGAACTTACCGTATACATTTGCACATTTTTGCAGCAAAGGTGACATATGCATTTCAGTCAGCATGGAATCTGAGACTCACAGAACCTCCCCCACAAAGAAGAGTATCATTTACTACAGAGGTTGCTCCTTTGTTACACACAATGGTCATAAATGGACCACACTCCTATTGTTTAACACTATGGAAATTGCTACCTACAGTTTCACAGTGGATGTCATTTCTTGTAGTCTTACTAAAATCAGTTTGTGGGTTTGAACAGTCCTGTTTTCTTTCTCATCTGAAATGTTGAGCACATTACTCATCTCTTTTTTGCCCAGAAATGGGTAAACTGGGAGGTAAAACATCATCCCAGATCCTGTAGTTAAATTAAGTAGATTTGGTTTGGCTCAGTGTTCTAAGTTCTAACTCATCAGGGTACCATGTTGAATTTTATTCATGTGGTGATAACTAGTTTTGGCTAATTCTCAAGGTAGAGATATTTTATTTAGCCAGGAATTCCAACCACAAAAAGATTTCTCTAAATCAACACAATGAATGGTTGAATCTGTCAGTTACAGTTCCTCTCACTTTCTCATTTTTCCAAACCCTGTTTCTGTAATAGTTTGCAAAAATAATGATGATTTTAATTCTGTCTGTACTGGATTCATACTAATATTTTTTTGAGATGCAGTTTTCCAGATATACTTTTTGTGGGTAGTTCTGCCTCATACATCCATTTTCAAAAGTAGTATAATTATACAATGCATGCAGTTGTATACAGTTGTATGATTCTTTTTGCAATTTCTTGAATAATTCATATTCTAGTTTCTTCCACTATAGGCACTTTATATGCAATTTCCTCTAACATATGCATGAATGCACCTTCTCCTGACATATAATTTTTTTTAAAATGTTTGTTTGGTTCAAAGATCTCCAGTGCAAAATCCAGTAGGGTTAGCAAGTGAAATAAGTGATGGGTCTCATACACTTCTCATACAAGGAGTGATGGGTCTCATGACTAGTAGGTGATGAGTCTAGTAGTCTAGTAGGGTTCCCAAGTGAAAAAAGGGAAAGAGCTCCTGTCCCTATAATGGTTGTATAGAACAGGAAATTCCAACAAGAGTTGCTTGTGTGACAATTAAAGTTATAGGAGCCCTGTCTCTTACTTCATCTGCAAACCCTAAAAGCTACAAAAATATAACTATGTAGAGGGTCAATCAAAATCAAAGGAAAATCAAAGGAAAATTCAAACCAAGGACTGGGACGATCTATGACAATAAAAATAGCATAATTCAAGATCAGGAATGAATAAAAAGGCATTGGATGCAATACACAGAAGAATTATACAAAAGAGATGACAAAATGAAGGACACATGGAATGAAGAGCCATATGAAGATGAACCCCAAATTCTAAAAGGCAAGGTGGAAACTGCAATAAGAGAAATAGAGAAAAACAAATCACCAGGAACAGATGATATTTCAATTGAACTGCTGCAATCCACACTGAGAGAGTCAACTCTAGTGCTAACCAACATATGTCAACAGATGTGGAAAACAAAACAATGGCCAACAGATTGGAAATGGTCAATATACATCCCCATCCACAAAAAGGGAGACACAAGAGACTGCAGCAACTATAGAACCATAGCACTGATTTCCCATGCAAGCAAAATCATGCTCAAAATTCTGTAACATAGACTCCAACCATACATGGAGAGAGAAATCCCAGAGGTCCAAGCAGGGTTCAGGAAAGGAGGAGGCACAAGGGACCACATTACAAACATATGATGGCTAATGGAGTGCACCAAGGAATTCCAATAGAAAATCAGCATGTGCTTTATAGAATAGCAAAGCCTTTTACTGCATATATCATGAAAGGCTATGGAATGCCTTTAAAGACATGGGAGTGCCAACACATCTGATAGTCCTGATGAGGAATCTGTACTCAGGACAAGAGGCTACTGTCAGAACAGAACATGGAGAAACAGAATGGTTCCCAATTGGCAAAGGGGTCAGACAAGGCTGCATCCTTTCACCCTATCTGTTCAACTTGCATGCAGAACATATTATAAGAAAAGCAGGCTTGGACACAGAAGAAGGAGGAGTGAAAATAGGAGGGAGGTATATCAACAATCTAAGATATACAGATGACACCATAGTACTAGCAGAAACCTCATAGACCTGGAACAACCTACTAAGGAAGATCAAAGAAGAAAGTGCTAAAGCAGGGTTAATATTGAACATAATGAAAACAAAAATAATGACCACTGAGGACCTTCACAAGTTTAACCTAGAAAATGAAGAAATAGAAATAGTAAAAGAATTCCCATACCTGGGATCAAACATTGATAGACATGGGGACTGCAGTCAGGAAATCAGAAGTAGACTAAGAATGGAGGGTGGCTATGAAAGAACTAGAAAAGATTCTAAAATGCAAAGATATGCAACTCAGAACAAAAGTTAGAATCATATAAGCCATTGTATTCCCTATTACCAGGATGGCAAGCCTGAGGATTGCAAGGTCCCACTGTACTAGCATTTTATGAATATCTGTGCATCAGAGTTGGGCCTCAGAAATTACAACTAAGTGAGATCTGTAGTATGAGTGAGCTAATTATTAATTCAATGATATTAGGAGATGTCATAGAAGCAATCTATGTTACTTGTCAGTTTTACTGAGGTGTTTCAATTTTGAATCACTTGGAGAACTTGATTTTAAATGCATGGTACAAATAAGTAACTGATTAAAAATACACAAAAAGGCAAGTCCCAAGGCTGAACCTGGCAAATAGTTTTCTCTGCAAATCATAGAATCACAGAGCTAGAACTTATCCCAAGGACCACCTAGCCCTGCTATGGAGGAATTCACAGCTGAAGCACTCCTGAGAGATGTCCATGCAACCTCTGTTTAAAGACTTCCAAAGAAGGGGAGTCCATCATCCTCTGAGTCTGCAGCAGTCTGTTCCACTGTTAAAGAGCTTCTTCAGACAAGAAGCAAGTTTGGTTCTATACAAACCAATTTTGTTTTGGAGATTCCAAAGATATAGCTGTGTTAATCTGTAGAATCAGTATGTAGAGATGTTGTAGCACCTTTGAGACTAACTGAAATAAAGAAGTTGGCAGCATGGACTTTTGTAGACTTTGGTCTGCTTCCTCAGATGCATATAGCATCTATATGCATGAGAGGAAGTAGACTGAAATCTATGGACATTATCACACGGGGAGTTGCGGGGAGAAAGTGGAAATAAACGGGACGAGCGGAAGACTTTAATTTACGGGATTTGTCCCGTTCCACCTCGTCTGATAACTAAATTCGAATTTAAAAGGGGGTTAATTTGAACAAAAACCTGATCTTTTCAAATCCTCAAAAATCCCGAAAATGAAAAGATCAGGTTTGCGTTCGAATTAACCCCCTTTTAAATTCGAATTTAGTTATCAGACGAGGTGGAACGGGACAAATCCCGTAAATTAAAGACTTCTGCTCGTGCCTGTTTATTTCCACTTTCTCCCCGCGACTCCCTGTGTGATAACGTCCTATGAAAGCTCATGCTGCCAACTTCTTTATTTCAGTTAGTCTCAAAGCTGCTACAAGATCTCTCTACATACTTGGGATTGGAGATATGCATGACGTTTTGTCCACCTTTAAGTATTCCCAGCATCATCAAGGACTTTTCATTCCCACTCTCCAGGTCAGTTTAAAATAACCCACTATTTCCTATAATGAAATTTACCCATAGTTACCCCAGAACTAGCTAAGATGCCACTGCCAAGAAACATAATGACTATTCCCAGGACTGGGAAAGAGGGATGCTAGTAATAAAAGAACATGATCCTAACACTAAAGTATGTTAACACTTTGATTATAACTCTTGAATAATAATTTTAAAGAGCTCAGTGGAAATGGGCAAAAGTCAATTTCTGAAACATTGCTTGAGTCTAGATGTGACATGTGATCAATGGGAGGGAGAGGCTGAAAGGCAAAGGAAAGGGGAGGGAGGAAACCCCAGGATATTTCAAGAAAGAGTTTAGATGCAAAACCATGCATATGCAGGTGAAATCAAAACAAAAAGAACTGGAAATCTCAACACTTCTGGGAACTCTTCCCTTTCTGGATAAGCCTAAAGAGCTATTAAAGTAAAGAAGCTCTTCCTAATGTTTTGATGGAATCTCTTTTCTTGTAATTTGAATCCGTTCATTTATGTGCTCGTCTCTGGAGCGACAGAAAGCAAGCTTATTCCACCATCTACATGACTTCCCCTCAGATATTTAAACATGGCTATCATGTCACTTCTCAGTCTTCTCCAAATGTACCCAACTCCCCAAGCCTTTCCTCATGTAGTTTGGTTTCCAGATCTTTCATCAGCTTGGTTGCCTTCCTCTGGACATGTTCCAACTTGTCAATAGATTTCTTGAACTGTAGTAACCAGAAATGGAAATAATATTCCAAGTGAGATGTGACCGAAGCAGAACAGATGACACCACTACTTCCCTCAATCTGGATACTATACTCCTGATGCAAGCCACATATACAAATCAAACTAGGCATGACACAATTCAAAGATATAGCTGTGTTAGTCTGTAGAATCGGTATGTAGAGAGATCTTGTAGCACCTTTAAAGCTAACTGAAAGGAAGAAGTTGGCAGCATGAGCGTTCATAACTTCAATCTACTTCTGCTGGAGGACAGAGGCGTTTCGAGTGCCAATGAGCAGGGCCTGCTGTTGTTGTTTTTTAAAATAAAACAGCTCACTTTCCTTATTCTGAGAGGTCTCTAGTCCCATTTTTCTGCTACACCTCAAATGCATCTGAGGAAGTAGACTTTAGTCTACAAAAGCTCATACTACCAACTTCTTTCTTTCAGTTAGTCTCAAATGTGCTATAAGATATCTCTACATACTGGGCATGACACAGAAAGCAATATTTTCTTCTTGCCTGTTTTTGTATAAAGCAGGGGACAGAGAGTCTTATCTTAATCTCATAAGATACATGTTTTTTATTTATTTACTAAAATATTCATCTCCAATCCCATATCTCAAGGTTGCAAGAAAAAACAATGGAAGCAGCTGAAAAACATTGTAAAATTTAAAACAATTTTTTAAAAAATTAAACAGATTGAGTAATATTAAATAATTTTAGAGTTTAAAACAGATTTAAAAAAAAAAAAAGCTAAACCAGTTTAAAACCATGTTTGTTCTGGATTATCAATTAGACCCTGAAAGCAAAGCTGTGTTCTTACTTGATGCTGGAATAAAGGCAATGCTGGTGCCAATTCAACCTCCAAGGGGAGGGCATTCCACATTTGGGATGCCACAGCAAAGAAGCCTCTCCCCCATGTCCTCATTCAATATATTTCTTCCACTGATGGTGCACAAAGGAAAGCTTTCTGGTAGACCTCCATCTTTGGGCAGGTACACCAAAAATCAGGAGAAGAAAAACTCCATCTTCCTTTCTCTTGGTCTGTTGTTACAGATGCTTTCTTCCTAGCTCAGCTCAGCTCACTCCCAGTATAAGAACTGGTTTAGGAAAAAAGTGCTCAGGGCAATTGAACACAGGATGGATATTCAGGGGAAGAAAATATAGTTTTTCTCATAGGCAACCTATTTATATTAAATAACCAACACATACCCACAGTCCAATGTGATAGAAGTCATGAGCATGAACAACAAATATGGCTGCCTTTAGATCAATTATAAATCTGTATTTAAAATTAGGATGGAACTGCTTAGAATCTAGACTCTTCAGAGTTGGAAGGGACCACAAAGTTCATTTAGACCAACCTCCTGTCAAGGAGGAAAACACAACTAATGCACTCCTGAAAGATCCATCTAACTTCTGTTTAAAGACCTCCAAAGAGAGAGACTCCACCACCCTCTGAATCTATTCCAGTGTCAAACAGCTCTTGCAGTAAAGTTCTTCCAAATGTTTAGATGGAATCTCTTTTCTTGTAATTTGAATCCATTGGTTTGTGTTCTAGTGTCTGGAACATCAGAAAACAAGCTGGATGACATCCCTTCAGACATTTAAAGATCGTTATATTCTTGCTAGAGTCAATATTTGATTGCTTGTGAAAACAGCATTCCCATCTAGTGTTGCCCTTTTTCTTCCACCTAGGCCCCCTCTGCACTGGCACAGGGCAGTCTGGAGTATCCTGGCCCTGAAACTGTCCTGACCCTCCAGTTTTGCAGAGACCCTTTGTTCCGATGCCAGGCAGTTGATCTCATGTGCATCCCACTGAACTGCCTGGTGCATCCACCACCTCTGAAGGTAATTTCACTTTGAGGTCAGAACAAGGTGCCTAACCTCAATCCCAAGTGACTGGTGGCAGCAGCAGATGTGCTAGGCAGCAAAGTAGGATGTGTTTCAAACAGCCACGCAGCATCAGAATGGAGGGCTCCAAATCTTCTGAGATCATCCAGAGGCATTTTCATTCTTTTTAAGGGGAGGGGTTTACCCCAATTCTGGTCTGAACAGACTGGCCATTGTCTACCTTGTTTGCACAAGAACTGGGATTTGGGCCTTGTGTCATCCAGTCTCTCCACCGAGAAGACAGGGAGAGGCCATTTTATTTGACCCATGCTGACTGTGCCTCCATGTATAAAACAAGTTATTTAGTCCTAATCCCATTACATTATGCATTTTCCCCACCCTCACCAGAGGCAGCCAACAGCAAAGGAGAAGGAGAAGGAGAAAGAGAAGGAGACACCCCTGTGACAAATGCACAATAGAGGGGAAAAGAGGTTGTCTTCTCTGGGGATGGGGGAGAGTTTTGTTCTGCTCACAAATTGATATGGACTTAATTCCCAAATCAAAGGGAATGCCTTTGACCCTTTTTTATTGTTGTTAACTGCCTTCGAGTCAATCTCGACTCATGGCGACCCTATGGATGAGACATCTCCAAGACCCACTGTCCTCCACTGCTCTGCTTAATTCCTGCAACCCCATATCCATGATCTGCTCAATAGAGTCCATTCATCTAGTATGTGGCCTTCCTCTCTTCCTATTTTCCTCCATCTTTCCCAGCATTATTATTTATTTATTTTTACAAAAAATCGTCCCTTCTCATGCTGTGTCCAAAGTATGACAGTCTCAATTTGGTCATCTTGTCTTCCAGGGATGTTTCCAGTTTGATCTGCTCTAGGACCCATTTGTTTGTCATTATGGCTGTCCATGGGATCCTCAGCACTCTCTTGCATGATGGTCATTATTTTTGTTTTCTTTATGTTCAACATTAAGCCTGTCTTTGCACTTTCTTCTTTGATCTTCCTTAGTAGGTTGTTCCAGGTCTTTGAGGTTTTCTGCTAGTACTATGGTGTCATCTGCATATCTTAAATTGTTGATTATTTTCACTCCCCCTTCTTCTGTGTCCATACCTGCTTATTGATCTATGAAAGGATGGAAGGCTGAGTGAACCTTGGAGCCCTCCTCTAGGATCAAACTTACAACGTTGTGGCCGCAGTACCAGAATTTAAGCACTGCACCACCAGGGCTCCTTGACATGTACATTCACTAACAACAAAATCGTACAGGACACATTTCAAGTGCATAGAATAACAGGAAGCTTTCATCTTAGTTTTCTTTTACGCTGTGTCTGCATGGGCCAAATACCACGTCCTTTCCTTGACCTCCCAGTAAGTAATCCTGATGACATGAGACTCGATGCCCGATTTTGGTGCAAAGTATCTGGATGACGACTGGCTAGTTCAGCGCTCAATCTGCCGTATACCATGCTTAAACTGAATTTTAGAATAATAGAATCATGGAATCATAGAGTTGAAAGATTCCACCAGGGCCATCCAGTCCAACCCCTCTGCCATACAGGAATATACAATCAAAGCATTTCCAACAGATGGTAATCCAGCCTCTGTTTGAAAACCTCCAAAGAAGGAGACTCCACCAAACCTTTTGCTCCATTTGTTCTGGAGACCTCTGGAGTAGCTGTTTACAATACATCTTGCTGTGCCATTTGCCACCACCATGAGTTGTTGCCTCTGAGGTAAGAACAACGTATCCAGTCTTTTGATTGATGCTTTGCACCTTGTTTTCAGCCTCAATGGGAGACTTTTTGGTGATGGTGGCAGTGGGTGGCACAGTCGGATATGCATGTGAACAGCCACCCACCATTGCTCTGGAGTGCCCATGCAACAGGGGGAAGTCAGGGCAGTTTCAAGGCCAGAATATTCTGGGCTGCCACTGGAGTATTCTGGCCTGTGTAGATGCCACCTTCCTTGCCCTGATTTCAAATTACCAGGGGTTAGTTTGTCCACTATCAGACCTCTCTTATTTTTAACTCACCAGAATATAAATTAAGACAATGATGAAAAATCAATAGTTGAAACAGCCACATGAATTTTGTTAAAAAAAAAAAAAAAAAGGTTGTCTCCACTTGTCTTCTAAAGGCCAACGAGGAGAAAGACAGAATCTCTCTGGGTAACACATTTCAATAATAGCTAAAATTTCCCATGAGACATTTTCTTAGAGAATATATTCAAATGTTCCCTTTTCTTTCCTGTCCCACCCAATTTGCTTTGCAATTTTTTTGAAGTACTTCCCACCCATTTTTTTTTTTTTTTTTTTTTTTTTTTTTTTTTTTACAGATGCCATTCCCCCATCTCTCATTCCACAATGTCCTGCACCAATGCTCAGTGTGGGGAATTGTGAAGGGTGCAGTATGGTGGCCAGCCTGATAATCCATTGCTAATCCATTTCCACTGTCAAAAAAGAGCCAACACAGGGATTGATGCTGAGCCTCGCAGCTGAGAAATCTCCCTTCAGGAGAATCTGAAGAAATGCTACTCCTTCACTACATACAATATTTCAGCCTAGAAACTGAGTAGAGAATTTTGATGTTCCATTTGGCACAGTTCTGGCCACCACTGGAAAAGTTCAAGATCTTTTAATCTCCCACTGTACATCAGACAGTGAAGGGCAAATGTACCAACAGCTTCAGTACCATTTTAAACCTTCATCAGGGCTTCATGAAGAACATCAGGTCATGTCAAGATGGTGTTGCTAGCAAGTGCTTATCACATTATCTGATGTGGGGAACTGGCTTTAGAGGTTTTTTTTTTCCTAATGTCCCAGGGACTGGTACCATTTTTTTTCCTCATTGGCTACTGTTTCTTTCTTGGAAACTCTCCACAGACTGACAGACTAGCACTCACAGACTTCTAGCAGTCCAGAGACCACCATGTTGAATAGCTGTTACCTAGTAGGACAAGGCATACTTGTAAGGCCTTCAAAAAATGGAAAGGGAGAATATTCTAAGAGTAAGTTCAGTCTTTATGCTTCTCAGTCCAGACTACTCCATTCAGGATCTGACTCTTTTCTGGTGAGTAGGGACCTCAGAAACCCAATCTTCTGACCTGAAGCCTCACATTCCATCTTGTTCTCATTGGTTTCCTCCTGGCTTATCACTTGCACTGGTGATCTGGTAGTGAGAAGCATGAGCCCCCAATGGTGGCCAGTCATCAGGGAACATAGGCACAACGTTTATGCTCTCTGAGGTTCCCTGTTCAGGCTCAATTTGGGGCTGTGTGCAAGTGTTTCCATGGCCTTCATTGTCAATCCATTTGATTTGCCCATGGTCTCCATGATGGAGTCTGAGTTGCTGTCCAGAGTCCTCATGACAGCCTCCTTGGAAGATGTGAGGGTTGTGTTGGTGTTCCCACGTGCTAAACTCATCAGGGATTCACCCAAGCCCAATTTTCAGCACAGCTCTTTGGATGTTTGAATTAGTCCTCGATGATATGCACCCTAATTGGGAACCATGGAATTAATTATTCGCAGATGCTCCAATGGTCATTGTGATGTCTTTTGGAAGTTAAGTAATTTGAATCAACAAGTCTTGTAATTCATAGTCTGAGAGACTATGGCCTTCAGTAAAGGAAAACCACAGGATATTGTGCTTTGGTAGATGCAAAGCTATCCATGTTAGTGGTCAGTGTCTGTGGTTAGCTACTCTTACAGTCGTTATTTGCACAGCTGTTAGCATTTACAACACTCACACTTTCTTTAAATAAAGGGGCACATTACCCAGGTTTGGCCATGGTAACATTAGGATAAAAGAGGCATTTAACAGGATAAAACACCAATGGAAAATGGAATTCATATAGTCATACTCTTCCTTCAATGATCATGCCATTGATAGATCTCACAACCTCCTTTTAAAACCAGACCTAATTTGGTAGTCATCCCTGAACTGTTAGAAATAAATCCAACAGTTTAGGTACATTCTATATGAAGAAGGATGCATCCCTTTTAAATCTGCCACCATTCAACTTAATAGATCGACATTCTCTGTGTGAGAGAGAAATGCTTTACTTTTTCTACACTTTGGCTGGAATCCTGTTGGCATCTTATGCAGGTATAAGTTCTATAGAAGTAGTTTTTGTCCAATGTAGAATGGCCACATTCAGTTCCAGGTTGAAGAAGTGAAGTTGCACATGCAGTGCCATTGCACATGGATGTACAGTGTGCATAGATGGGCATGCACATTTAGTTGTGGATTAACTTGCACATTTGGTGGTTTGGTTCAGTTGTTCAATCTTGCCATTCCACACAAGGGTTGCATGCTGCAGTTAAGGCAAAGCTCCACATGCAGAGATTTCTGCTATTGAAATCCAGCATAGGAGCTCATGTATAATTTTATAGACCTCTAATACCACCACTCACATTTTTCCTAAACCAAAAAAGGTTGAATGCATTTACCTTTCCTCATAAGAAAGGGTACTCCAACTCAGTTTGCTTTCTGCTAGCATTTTTGCCACTGGGACAATTCCTTGTGGCATTCTGACTGGTAATAATGAAGGGCTTTTGAAGCAAGGCCAGAGATTGGAAACTTACTTTTTTTGGAATTTTTTGTTCAATTGACAGGTTTTTAATTTTTGTACGCTGTGAATTTTTAACTGTTTTAACTGTTGTAAGCTGTCTTGAGTCACAAAAATAGGAAAATGACAGGATATAAATGATGATGAGGATGAGGATGAGGATGATGATGATGATTTCAGATATGCACATTTAGAACACATTGGTGAGAATTGTATTGCTACTCCCAGCTAAAGCAGATCTATTGAATTCATGGGATTTACCTAAGGATTCCAATGAGCATACTCAAGTTGGGACTACTAAAAGGATTTAAGCTATTGCATGTATGAAAGGCATCACAAAATTGGAATGGCACAGATTGCCAATTGCCAACTGTATTGGGTCCTATATGGGATAAAAGCAGAATAATAAAATAAATAAATAAATAAATAAATAAATACATTCTATGAGGTGTTAAGTGAGTAAGCTTGCATTAAAACCCTACCTAAAGCCCACATGTGCTGCATCTGCACTGCAGAAATAATGCAGTTTGACACCACTTTAACTGCCATACTGTAGAATTCTGGGTTTTGTAATTTTGTGAGATATTGAGCTTCTCTGTCTGAGAGCTCTGGTGCCACAACGAACTGCAAATCCCAGGATTCCATAGGATGGAGCCATGAAAGTTCAAGTGGTGTCAAACGACATTATTTCTGCTATCCAGATACAGCTTCACTCAGGTGTGCATCAACACATCTAAGAAAACAGGGTTTTTTAGCTTGCAAAAAAGTATCCCGCAATGTATTTGTCAGTTTTTTTATGATTCCACACAACTCTTTACTATTGTATAATGAAAGCATCTTTCCACATACAGATCATCCCTGCATTATATTCAGACCAAGACATTTGTCTTGCTCCAGTTTAAGCTATTGTTTCATAAATTTACAATTTTATTAAAAAGACATTTGTTTTCATAAGGTGGTTAGGGAGAGCGAGGGGGACTCTTCGTGACACTAATGATGCTATTGATAATTGTGCCATAAATTTTTAACTTGTGCATTTTTACTGATCCCTAAACAATTGGTCTCAGTGGAATAATAGCTCTGCCAGTGTCTTGCTAATCTCAACATAGAGGGAAGTGAAATTGCAACCTTCATTTTGTGGCTTATGACTGACATATTTCACCGCATAATCAGATTGCACCCTCTAAATTAATGTTGGCTCCATGCTGCCTCTTTCAATTTGCAGGCATTAATGAATAAATTTAAAACTACAGATGGTCGGGTTCTAAATTAGCTAAAGGAATAAACATATCTACATTCATAAATATATATCAACAGAGGGCTTTATTTCCTTCTTTCCCAAGGCAGGCAACATTGTTCCTATTAGCATTAATGGAAGCTAATGAAGGTGCGTTGAGAGGTAATGAGCTTCCTTGCCAAGATCTGAAGAGTGGGACCTTCATTCTATCTACTTGGTAGCAGGTTTTGCTTTCCGGTTGGCTGTTCCAGTGAAAAGATGAAGATTTATAAACCTTACAGCCTGATCCTGGCTCATTCCTAGACTGTAGATAATCAATGTAAGGCTCCACTCATATGGATAGGAATTTGAATGTACATGCCATTGATATCAAGGGGGGTGTTTAGAAGTAATTTCTAATATACTTGGATTCAAATTGCATGAAAAGAGATTCCACCTAAATGTTAGGAAGAACTTAGAAAAAAAAGAGCTGCAAGACCAATTTGACAGTGGAATACATGGCCTCAGAGAATGGTGCTCTCTCCATGTTTGGAGGCCTTGAAGCAAAGGTTGGATGGACATCTTTCAAGAGGGCTTTAGCTGTGTCTTCCCACATGACAGGGGGTTGAACTAGATGGCCCTTGTGGTCCCTTCCAACTCTAAGATTCTATGATTCTATGAAAAGGGAGGGAGGAAGGAAGGAAGGAAGGAAGGGGCCTCAGCCTGGGATAGAACACATAATTATGGGTTCATCTCTGACATCTCCTGGCTGGGAAAGGATCCTGAGAGCTATTATCATTATAAACTGGGATGATCAACCTGTGGCACCTGTCTTGTTTTTGCAGCTCCTAGATCATCTTGAAATCCCTCCATCAAAGAAGGGGGGAGGGGGGAGAAGGAAAAGAATGTATCAAAAATAAAAATTGCTGCTCCTAGAAAGCTCCAAAAGTGGTGAATCCCATCAAACACAAGTCGTAATACCTATTTTCACAGTCCTCCATGACTCTTCCTCTAAGAAGTGTTATGCAATGATAGACTTCTATCCATGTCTGAGGCTAAGGAAAATTGGCCTTGGATCTTTGAAGCATGCCATCAGTGCCCACATTGTGTAGACACTACTGTGCTAGATGAAACTATAATAATAGTAATAGTAATAAATTATTATTACTATTATTATTATTATTATTTATTATTATCCTACTCACCTCTCCTCAAGGCTCTGGTCTGATATATAAGCAAAATAGCTTTCTTTGATTCTAGAAACAGTTAAAACTGATGACAAATTGTTACTATTACCATTAACATATGAAAAAATAGCATCTTTGTTTTGTTCACAGCTCACAGACTTCCAAAGGAGAGTCACATTTGGGAAGAAAGGACAGGAGATTGACAGAAGACCAAAGTGGAGCTATGATAGTAAGAGCTGCAGCACGCTGTCAACTTGCCATAACCTAGCTGTTAACTGGGAGTCATGATATTAATTTTTTCCTCTGTTCATTTATTTGTCTTGTAGCACCTTTGAGACCAACTGAAAGAAAGAAGCTGGTACCATGAGCTTTTATAAACCTGAGCTTACTTCCTCAGATGCCTGGGGTGGAGTGGAGAGTCCAGAGACAGACCTATATAAGCCAGTTGTCTGTGAGAAAGGCATGGTGGAGTTGTGCCTGCCTCTGCTTCTCTCCCTCTCATGCCAGGGTAGTGGCAGTTGCAATGGATGGAAGGCCATTCATCTGCTTCTGGGCCTAGGTATGGTGGTGCTGTGCCTGTATCTCCTTCTATCCCTCTGAGGCCAAAGCAGTGCCAGTCGGGATGGATGGAGGGCCTTTCATTTGCTTTTGGGCCTAGCCATGGGGGAAATGTGCCTGCCTCTTTTTCTCTCCCTCTGAGGCCAGGGCAATTGCATTTGGAATGTAGGGAGGGTCTTACATCTGCTTCTGGGCCCAAGAATGGTGGAACTGTGCCTGTTTCTTTGAAAGAAAAAAGGTCAAAAGAAAATAGAATTGCTAGGCTGTATTACATCTCATCCAATAACATTCAAATCAGTTAAGACATAAGATTCAGAAAACACGCACTGGATTAAAAATAAGAACATCCATCATAATACATGAGACTCATTTGGGCTATGGGTTGTGACATCTACTTCAAGCAATCTCTTCCATAGCATTAATTATTTCTAACAAAATAAGAAATATAAATTGTTTTTTCCTTGAAAAAGTATTATCAGTTTAGAGGGGAAATACCATTAATAACTCATATATATATGTTGCAATGTACATGCACACTCCTTTAACATCTAGAGTTTCTTAGAGCTTCATTTGATGCCTGATAATATGTGAATTAAATATTCATGAACCAACACAGCAGGCTTTTGCCATAGCTGTGCAGCATTGTCTTCTTTAAACAATTGTCAAGAACTTTAATTAACATGCCTCTGGACCAGTAATACTGGATTTCATTCTAAACATGAATCTACCTTAGCTGCTTCTGCCTGGATAGAAAGAACCTATCCAATTTCCCATTAAGTTAAAAATTTGTTCCTTCCTTCTACTTCTCAGGAACACTAATATTATTACAAAGCTTCTAAGTCTTCAATTTGTTTCTGTCAGTGAAAGGGTCTGGCAAGTCCTGTTGATAGCTACAGGCTGAGGGACATCATTTATTCTGCAATGTGTGCAGCATATTCTGGACTGAAAATATCCAAGAGAACAAACTGGTTAAACTTTCATCTCTCAAGCCATGAGGTGGTCCTCAAATAAACTCTGAAAAGATTAAACTGGGAAGGATAAATTTTGGATTTGGAAAACAAGGTGAATGAGTTCCAGCAGACAGAAAGCATACCCCAGGCTGGAATCCTGTTGGTGTCTTATGGATGGGTAAATATGCCTACAAATGTGGTTGTCTGATGCATAGCATCTGTATTTAGTTCAAGGCCATGGAATGGACTTTCATCTCTGTGGAAATTGGCTGTTGTGCTGCTTTGGTTGCACATTTTCTTCTATATATCATTGTGCTTTATGGTTGTGCATTGTGTTGTGGATTCAATTGTGCAATATTTCTGTTCGACACAAGAGTCATGTAGTACAATCAGTGCATAACTCCATATACAGAGGTTGTCATTACTACAACCCCTGATCTAGGTTCTTGGCCATGAATTCCTACAAATAAAATCTCACCTATCTGTATAGAAATTCTGGCTTGGGTTGCTCCCGCCATCTTGTGATAGTCTGTCATCATGTGTACTGATGAAAGAGTGTATACATATATAGTGAAACAGAGAAAGGGAGAGTATATGTGCAGACATACCAATGCATGCAGAAAGCATAAATAAGAGTTTGCTCTATTGTTTAATAGGTTTCAATCTCTTGTGAAAAAGCAATGTAAGCTGGTAGCTGTCACATTGTTCTTTGGAAATATATGGCAAGTTGACACTAGAAAGTATCTTGGTTGTAATGCAAACTGCATTGGAAAAAAATAAGCCATCTCAATAGGTAAACACACAAAAATTGCCTCTTTTAGATATTCCATTGGCAAGGATATCTGAATTGATTTCATGTGGCATCATTTTTAATTATACCCTCTCCATGCCTTGTATGAAAATCCTTGATTTGAATAGTCGACATGCTTCAGGAAATGCCCAGTGCTCTTTTTGAAAAACCTCTTCTTATGTTGAAAATTGTTCATACTGGTTTAACGGTTGCTATTCTCTTTCCCCACACAATTCCCATAAGCCTGTAGCCCTGCTAGCATTACAACAATATCTCATGCTATTGTCAGATTGCCCTCCAGGGATTCATTTTATCTAAGGTTATGGGCAGGTATTTGTGTTCCCCTTCTCATCTATTTAGTGTTTATTTGTACATAAGTTGCAGGGGATTTTAGGCCTTGTTAGATCTTTATATCAAATCCAATAACTTGCCACCTTAATTTGCAGCTAGGAATGCCTTCTGCAAATAAAGCTTTGCTATATTATGCAACCAATACGTTTCTGTGTTGGAAAAAAAGAGTTTGCATCCAGATACATTCATGCTTCAATAACCCAGTTCACTGAAAACACAGATACAACATAGGCTGCGTTTTCACTGCAGAAACAGTGCAGTTTGACACCATTTTAACTGCCATGTCTCAGTGTTATGGAACTCTGGGATTTGTAGTTTGTTTTGGTACCAGAGCTCTCTGACAGGGAATGCTAAAAATCTCTCAAAACTACAAATCCTGAAATTCCATAGACAGTTAATGTGATATCAAACTGCATTATTTCTGCAGTGTGGCAGCAGCCTGTGAGGTGATGTGATATTCATCTTTAACTATCTGAAGGACTGTCATGTGGAAGATGGAGTGAGCATGGTTTCTGCAGCTTCACACAAAAGAACTGACATCAGTGGATTCAAATAACAGGAAAGGAGATTCTGACTAAACATTAGGAAGAATTTCGTGATGGAAAGAACTGCTTGACAATGGAACAGATTACTGTAGAAGGTTGTGGACTCCACTTTGTTGTAGGTTTTTAAACAGAGGTTAGGATAGACACCTCACACGGATGCTTTATTGGTAGATTCTTGCACTGGCAAGGGTTAGGACTTGAGCCTTGTGCTAATTTCCAACTTTATGATTCTATTGTTTGAGAGCCTTAATTTCATCATTGTATCTAGTATTTAGTCTTGCCTTCTTTCTACATCTCTCCATCTTTCCTAGCATTATTGTCCAATGAGTCATGCCTTCTCATGATGTGGCCAAAGTACAATAGCCTCAGCTTAATCATCTTGGCTTCCAGGAAGGTTTCTGGCTTAGTATCCTCAGCATTCCTCTCCAGCACCATTTCCCTTAAGAATTGGTTTTCTTTCTATCTACTTTTTTCACTGTCCAGATTTAGCATCTATACATGGTAATAGGGAATACAATGGCTTGTATGAGTCTAACTTTCATGCTCAGTATAGTTGCCCTCCCCATTCCATGTCTTCTTCTGATTTTTTTGTCTCCATTCTAATCAAAGGTACAGGAACTCCTTTACTATTTCAATTTTCTCATTGTCTGAGCTGAATTTGTGTAGTGTGCTAATACGCAGGCATAATTCTGTTACATTTTTTCAACACTGAGTTGACCAACATTTCAGATGAATGGAGACAAACATTATGAGACTAGTCAGTGTTTGGTTTTTGAAGCTGAGAAATAAAATTTACAAGCATGGGTGAGCTATTTCTTTTTATTCCTAAAATTTAAACATTACAGATTCATGCAGTTTGACTATCTGGTCTCACCCAGTAGACTCAGATCAGATTCTGGGAAGATGAGGTCTGCTGGAAAGGTTAGAATGTCTGTTATATTGCAGATGTATTTCCTCTTTCCATGAAAATCTTCACCTGCAGTTAAAACTTTTTTGTTATTTAGGCAGGGATTTTATTGATTTTAATCATATGGCAGAATAGTATTTAAAATTGTGTTCTCAGTTCTTTTTTGTGTTTTAAAAACAGCATATTTTTGTATTTGCATTTTAAAACTGTTTTTAACTATGTATTTTAAAATAACTTGACATTTAATTGTTTTTGAACTTTTGGATTGAACATTTCTTACTAAACTGTTATTTTAAATTTTGTAAGGTCCCTTAAGTCCTTGGCAGGAGAAAGGCAGGATATAAATTGAATAAACAAATCAATAAAATGAAAATATCTGTTAATTCTGGCTGAGGCTAAATTCTTCCACAGGAAACAAGAATCTTTAGCATTGGGGTAAGGGGAATCTCTGGCATATTGGCCTAATCTGGCGTGCAGGAGTCCAAATCCGGTCTTCAGAGCAATTCTTCAGAGTAGTAACAGTCCCCATTTGCCCTGATTCAGGCTGGAAACTTCAAGGAATCTCCTGGATGTACAGACAGTGCATTGATGTGGGGATGGGAGAGGAGCATTTGTGGGTAAGCAGTAGAAGTCAGGAGAAGGTGCCCTGGGCTAGGCAGACTGTTGATTTGCTGGAGCGTGTGGACAGTGCTGCTGGTATCAGCCTGTTGTGGGTGCCAGTTGTGCAGACAGCTTGTTCTACTCATTCCTACACCCCTTCCAAAAGTCCCACTCTGTGTGAAGAAATATGATGAGGAATTCACCTTGACCCTCAAATCGCTCCCCACTTCTGCTGCACTAGGGACCTGAGCAGATGGGGCAGGACCTCATGGGCTGAGCCATTGCTCACATGGGTTAGTTCCTGGGTCAGTGTGGGGACGGGCGGGTATTCACACACCCATCCCCACGACAGCCCAGGATTCAGGACTGCTCCTTACATTTCTGGTGGATGATCCATCTGAGAAGCCCACCAGTCATCCTGTCTGACATAGAAATGGGGCACCTGGATGTACCCATGTGGCCACAGGTCCCGTTTCCATGTCAGATGGGGCAACTGGGGGCTTCTGAGATGGATCACCCACCAGAAAGGTAAGGTGCATGGAGAGGTGGTCTGTTTTGAACAGCCTGGTTTTGCCATGGAGTTTCTTTAAAACTCCGTGCAAAACCAGGGCTATTTTACCCCAAGGTAAAGGCTATTTACCCTGGGGTCAGACCAGATACTCCAAATCTGTGTCTGCACAGGCAGGGTCAGGCCCCAATCCTGCCAATGGTGTTTTGATCTGTGTCATCTAATCTAGACAATGTGAGGGTGTGAGGAAGCCAGGATTTCTCATTTGTGCGGACACAGCCATATACATACATATATTGTCTTACTCATGCATCTGCTTTTACAGGGATTGTCCAGTAGTCCATACAGTTCATGATTTTGCAAATAGTTTTGCAAGCATAAACATTGCACATGCACTTTCATTTTCTCACCTAGTGCATAGCTATTTGGCAATCCCTTGAATATATTGCTTGAGAGTATGGAAACAGCCTGACCTATAGCTCCATCATCATTTGATTGCCATGTCACACTCCCCATTACACGATGGGACAATAAGAAAGCACATTGGCAGAAACATGACCAGTGGCAAAATGCCACCATTCATCATAAGAGTGGTCTAATGTAGACATCACAGAACTCTGCGGACATAGATGCATGCTGTTCAATCATAGAGTAGGATATCAGTCAGAATCTGATTAAGTTTGGCTGTTCTTACATTTTTGTCATATATGGAGAAATGTCCTGTGTACATTTACAGTGCATTCCTTTTAGGCCTGCAACTTGGTTAACATCCCTCATATGTCTGGGATTTGGAAAAGGCCCTTTACAACAGATCAGCTGGTATCATTTAAGCATAAACCTAAACCCTGGCACCTCTCACATTAGGACTGGAGCACTGATGTTCACTTATCAGCAGAGAGAAAATGTACTGCCTTAGCATGATCAAAGGCTGTGTGTACATCTGGAGTTAGGGGACAAACAATCCTATGCTTGGTGAGTTTGGCTTTGAGTTCATCTGATATGGAAAGATTAAACCTTAGAATTAAACTGGTTCTTAGACTCTCATAACAAATCAGTTATCACCATGGTAGCCTTTCTGGAACCTTCTTTATTTATGAGCTAAGATCAGAGGTGTGGAGAGATAAGTATATTCAAGAGCTAACTAGAAGCAAGCCCATAATGAGCTATTTTGTGTGTTGCAGTGCACATTGTCTTAATGAGACAAGAGTGCACATTTGGAAGAAAAACAGCTTTGTCTGAGGAATTAAGCTAAAGGTAAAATATAGATTTCTGCTGCATCTTACATCCCTTCCCCCCAGAAAAATATGGGCTGGAGAGAGGGAGGTGTGGGAGGAAAGACTTGTTAGCTGCAACACAATAATGAACTTCATGTCATATTTCTATGCCTAAGCAATTTCCAGGAAGTCAAATAGTAGGTGAACACTGGTAATCTTTCATTTATGCAAAATAATAATAAGGAGAGGCAATTGGCTCTACTGCCTATCAATTTTGAAGTGATGGCAGCTTTTAAAATTGGTAACTGCTGCATGATGATACTGTACTGTTTGCTTCACCCAGACAGGGGTCTCAGTAGTGGCAATGCTATGAGCACTTATCTGTCTGTATATAAGGAGATTACTACGTGTGGCCTTAACACTTGGGGGGGAAAAAGTCTTTGGTGATACTTATTGTACAATGCCATCTCTGAACCAAAGCTGATGTGTCTGTCTTCCAACCACAATTAGGGCATACCTTTCATTGTGAGGGGAATCATGTCAATGAGCTGTCAATAGTGCAAGTGCCAAAGTGGAAATGTTACTGCTGGGGCAGTCGCATTATTGCCAGTCACCCAGTGTCAGTGTCCTTTCTTCTTGCTCTGTCCCCTCTTCCCCTTGCTATTCCCAAGCAGCCTGATTACCTTCCCCCCCTGCCCCATTCTGTTTCTTTTTAAACTGACATTGCTATACATGTCAGCTCTGGAACTGCATGAGTTAAAAGGATTTTTTTTTAAAAAAAAAAAATACCAGTAGTCGTGCTGGGTAGGGCATGAGGCAGGGAGGTGGGGTTAAAGGTGACTCACCAAGAGAGTGCAATGGCAACAGCAGCCCTAGTCATTCAGTTCCAGAGGCATGCGATATTGGGGTATGTTTCCATTTTTCCCCCCATGAAGCCCTTAAGCAGATAATAATAATAATAATAATAATAATTTGTATGTCCCGCTTCTCCCAATGGACCCAATAATGATGATGATGATGATGATGATGATGATGATAATTTCTATCTCACCCCTCAGCGAACGCAACCGGGGCAGCTTACATCATTAAAAATACAATAGAGATACAATAAGATCCATAAACCCACCCACCCCTTAATATAATATTAAACAATCAAGCTTTAAAAATATACTTAAAATGTATCACAGTAACACAGAAGGAACAATAGGAGTAGTTGCGGTGACAATAACAGCCCCGATAGAGGGGGAGAAATGGACTAACTCTTGAGGCTGGGATAATTAATCAGGAAAGGCCTGCCAAAAGAGATCTGTCTTGACAGCCTTTTTAAAGCTAAGTTGGTGATATGACGGTTCTCATCCGGCAGGCCATTCCATAATCTGGGAGTGGCTGCAGAGAAGGCCTTCTGGGCGGTTGCAGACAGCCTAGTTTTCATAGGCTGCAGCAGATTCCTCCCAGAGGACCTGAGTGTGTGGGGTGGATTATACGGGAAGAGGCGGTCCTGAAGGTAGGTTGGACTCAAGCCATTTAGGTCTTTAAAAGTAATAACCAGCACCTTGTACTGTGCCCAGAAACTACGGTAATGTGCTGCTAGTGAAGAGATTTTAAAATTGGCATTATGTGGTCTCTTTTTGATGTTCCCGAGACCAGCCTGGCTGCCATGTTCTGTACTAATTGAAGTTTCTGGACCAAGCACTAGGGTAGCCCCATGTATAATGCATTACAGAAATCAAGACGAGAGGTTACCAGAGCATGCACCAGTTTCAAGTTCCCTAGATTCCAGGAAAGGGCATAGCTGGCATATCAGGCAAAGTCGATAACAGGCACTCCTGACCGTCATGTTTACCTGATTTGTCATCTGAAGCGATGGATCCATAAACATCCCCAGACTGCGAACACAGTCCTTAGAGGAGAGTGTGACCCCATCCAGGACTGGAGGATGTATCCCAATACCTGATTTCGAGGCTGCCACTGTGAGTACCTCTGTTTTATCTGGATTCAGTCTCAATCTATTTTTCCTCATCCAGTCCATTACCACCTTAAGACAATCATTGAGAGGCAAGACTCCATCTGAAGTCAAAGCCAAGGACCGAGACATGGAGAAATATATCTGGGTGTCATCAGTGTACTGATAACATCACGCCCCATGTCTCTGGATGATCTCTCCCAGCGGCTTTGCATAAATATTAAATAGCATCAGGGACAGGATGGCGCCTTGAGGGACGCCGCAGTTAAACTCTTTCTTTGCAGAGCAACTGTCCCCAAGCATCACCCTCTGGGATCTGCCCGAGAGGAAGGAATGGAACCACTGCAATGCCATGCCTCCAATTCCTAACCTTTTCAGGTGATCCAAGAGGATGACAGGGTCTATCGTATCAAAGGCCACTGAGAGATACAGTAGCATCAGCAGGATCGCACTACCCCTGTCGATGTCCAGAGGAAGGTCATCAGCTAAGGCGAACATGGCAATCTCAACTCCATATCTTGTCCTAAAGCCAGTTTGAAATAGATCTAGATCAGGGGTCAGCAAGTTCCCCTTACCTGGGGCCGGCCTGGGGATCCCCAGGTCTTCCGGGGGCCGATGGTGGTGGGGGAAAATTGCACCGCATGCGCTCACATGCACATGTGCAGTCCCCGTTGACCCCCGCTGCTGCCGCCACCACCACACGCACTCCACCACACCACCGCTGTGCGTGGCATGGCCATCATTTTGTTTTCCAAAATGGCATCCGTGACTCATTTGCACATGTGCAGTACTGCGCATGTGCAAACGAGTCACAGTCACCATTTTGAAAAACAAAATGCCAGCTGCGATGTGCGCAGCGGCGGCACACACGGCAGAAGCAGGGGGCAGCGGGGGACCGCGGCGGTGGCAGTTGGCGGGGGCCAGTCCAAAGGCCTTGGGGGGGGGGCGGACCCCTGATCTAGATAATCAGTTTCCACCAAGACATCTTGGAGTTGAAGAGCAACTGCCCTCTCGATCACTTTGCTCACAAAAGGAAGTAAAGAGAATGGCTTATAGCTATTCATATCCAGGGGGTCCAGGGAAGGTTTTTCCAGAAGCGGCCTAACTGCCGCTTCCTTTAAGAAAGATGGAACATGACCTTTCCTAAGGGATGCATTGATGATGCTCCTAAAGAACATCCTCAAGGTATCTCCCCCCTGTATGGCCAGCCACAGAGGGCAAGTTGTTTTCCTCACTCTACCAAGGAATTGTCCACGTCATTGGTACTTACAGATTGAAACTGATCCAGCAAAATTTCATCAACGGAGTTGCTGGACACCT
Source organism: Phrynosoma blainvillii (assembly GCA_026167975.1). NCBI lineage: Eukaryota > Metazoa > Chordata > Lepidosauria > Squamata > Phrynosomatidae > Phrynosoma > Phrynosoma blainvillii. The sequence goes on along the minus strand of JANUYF010000004.1, from coordinate 16,507,196 downwards.
CGTCTATTGATTATGTTACAACACTGGCATCTAAATCGGCTCTTATCTGAGAGATTTTATCTACAAAGAAGTTGTTAAACATGTCACAGCAGGTCGGGTTGAGCAATGGGTTCTACACAGTTGAGACCTGTGTCAGTTCCCTTACCACCCTAAACAGTTCTGCTGGATGGGACTCTGCAAACACAATACATGCAGAGGAGAAAGATTTCTGCACTGCACGTATTGCCTCTTGATAGGAACAAAGAAATTTCCTATGATGAGTCTTGTCAGACAAGAGTCAAGTTTTCCACCAGATGCACTCTAGTTGTTGTCCAGCCCGCTTCATCTTCCTAAGCTCTTCCGTATATCATGGCTTACAATTAGAAGCGGGTTGGAAAGGTCGCTTGGGAGCGATTGTGTCGATAGCCTTGGCCAGATCGGTGTTCCAAGTATTAACCAAAGCTTCAACAGAATCACCAACGTTACCAACCATTAAACCATCCAAGGCTTTCTGGAATCCGATCAGTTCCATTAGCCTTCGAGGGTGGACCATTCTAATGGGTCCACCAGCCCTGGTGGGGCGGACAGTGGCTTTTAGTTCAATCTTGACCAGGAAATGATCTGTCCATGACAATGCGGTGGTTTTGATAATCTCCGCCCACGAATATTCCTGTTCTGTACTAAAGACCGCACTGAGGGTATGACCTGCACAATGAGTAGGCCCGATGACCAATTGGGATAGGCCCATGTTTGTCATGGCTTCCATGAACTCCTGAGCTGCTCCTGTTAGATTAGACAGGCTGGTCTCGAGTGGAATGTTGAAGTCACCCAAAACTAAAAGTCTGGGCGACTCCAACAGCAACTCTGAGACCAGCTGTGTCAGCTTGGTTAGAGAGTCTGTTAGACAACGGGGTGGCCAGTATACTAACAGAATCCCCAAACTATCCGTGGTCTGCAGGCTCAGGTACATGCACTCAAAGTGGACTGTGTTCCGAACAGGTATCCTGGTCAAGGTCACATTGTTTTTATGAACTAAAATCACTCCATCCCCCCACCCACTTCCCCTTATCTGCTCACTGACAGAGTACCCGGCTGGGAGGGCCTGTGTCCAAGTTATAGTGCTGCCTTCTCCCAACCAGATCTCTGATAAAGCATGCCAGGTCAACAGCCTCATCTAGAAAGAGGACATGGATAATATGAGTCTTATTTTTAACCAACCTGGCATTGCAAAGGAGCAGAATAAGTTTCTGTGGAATGGTTGGAACGCTCTCCAATCCATTCTGGGCAGCAGGGTGAACTGAAGGCGGGATAGCTTTCAGACACCGATTCCGCCTTCTTTTGTAACAATCCTTTACCCTGTTCCTGCCATACCTTCCTTTCCCGACACCACCTCAATTTCCGCTGCCAGATCATTCCTGGCCCCTACAAGAGAAGATGGTATTAAAGCAGCTGGATGGCTTCCTTCCCAGATATCTCCCAGCAGCCCTGCTACAGATGGTACTGATATTAGGCAGCTGAATGTCTCCCCCACTGACTATCCCACCCAGCAATACCAACTGCAGATGGTAATAGGGTTGGGGGATGGCTGCAGTATAGCTAAATGTCCCTTCGTGGAGGATAGCCACGTCTGCAGATGTCAAGGCTGGTGGAGGGGGAGCTAAATCACCTCCACCAAGGCTTCTGGAGTCACGCCGCCACTGTCTCTGTGGATGTTAGAGGGGCAGATGAGGGCATATATATGAGATCTGAATGAAGCAAGCATTGTGAGACTTCCTCATAAGTGAAGATGAAAAACTGAACCCAGAAAGCTAACTTTATGATGGGAGGGCTGATGATCAAGAAATCCAGTGACTTACAAATTAAAACAAGTGCAATAGTGGAGATTAGCACATTCAATTTAAAGCAACTTATCCTTGACAGAATAAAGACATGTTTAAATTTAAAGGTGGGTGTTATCACACTCAGCCACAGCCGGGCGAGTGCAACCATATGTAGCCCAGATCCCAGCCACACTTATTCAGTGGCTTTTCAAAAATGGGAGCTTGCCATTTTTGAAAAGCCACTGCAAAAGTGTGGCTGGGGTCCAGGCTTCACATGAGTTGCACTTGCCCGGCCCTGGATGGGTGTGAAAACACCCGTTTTTAAAATTAAATTAACTTTATCCCATCAGGGATAGTAGCTTTAAACTGAATGCACTAATCTCCACAGTTAAAAGCATATGAAAGATCAACATTAATTCTATTAACTACCAATAATATTAAAACATAACATACAATTTAAAACAATAAACTTAGTAAACTTTTCCCCAGTAACTTGCTCTCCTCTTTATTTCCTATTCATGCCTCACCATTTTGCCTGGAAGAGGCTGTCTGGAAAAAGCAATCCAGAGCTATTACATTGTCATCTCTCTCGTCTGCCTTAAAAGCCTATGTCTGCCTTGAGACCTGGCAAATCCCTCAGCTGCTCTGTGGCAGGTCCTGTTTTTTGCATTGATCACAGACTGCCTCACTACTACCTCACAGAAACAATCAATAGGGAGTAAATATATAAATCATTGCAGGATCTAGTTCAAGAGGAGTGAAAATGAGACCAAGATGCTACTGGGAAGAATGTCATCACAGAGTATTTCCCTCCACCACAACATGTGGTGGGGTGTATATGAAACCCATAATTCTTCTTCCTCCCATGACTCATAGTATATGGATGATGATGGACTCCACATGCCTTTACTAGATGTACAAATGTATTGGATTAATCACTTGCTTTTTAACCAAATCAGTAATTATTGGATCATTTAAATAGAAGTAAATGTGTGCATTTCCCTAATTGGAAAACTTGAACATGTGAACCACAGTACCACTAGAGCTGAGCAAAAAAATGGACCAGTTCACTATTTGTAGATGCAAGGCTAAAACCCTAGCCTGTTGTCAATATATTTTGGCCAAGATCCTACATCATCCCTGCATATTGTAAAATTATATTCATGTAGGCCCGGGTGTACATGATGGGGTGAGCTCCCATCACTAGTCCCAGCTTCTGCCAACCTAGCAGTTCAAAAGCATGCAAATGCAAGGAGATAAATAGGTACCACTTTGGTGGGAAGGTAAACAGCATTCTTTTCAATCATGCTGGTCACATGATCACAGAGTAGTCTCTGACAACACTGGCTCTTCAGCTTGGTAATGGAGATGAGCACCACCCCTTAAGGTTGGACACGACTTGACAACTTTGTCAACAGGAAATACCTTTACTTTTTAAACCCTGTCTATATGAGCCAAATAAAACAGGATTCCCCCATCCCCTTGGAAGGGAGATTGGATGATGTACAGTCCAAACCCCAGTTCTGGTGAGAACAGACAGGGACAACCTCCAGCCTATTCAGCACTAGAACCAGGGCATACCCCTTTCAAAATACATTTTAAAACCTTATCAGTTGCTCCAGACCTTCCTGGAAGATCTTGAGCCCTCCATTCTGATACCAGGCAGCTGTTTGAAATGTGTCCCACTGAGCTGCCTGGCATATCTGCTGTTGCCAGCCATCACTAACTCTGGGGTCAGAATGTGACCATGTGACTGGGAGCATTATTCTGACCTCAGGGAGAAGTGACCTGTTGTGATGATGGACACACTGGGCAGCTCAGCAGAACATCTGTAGAAGCAGTCACCTGGCATAGGAGCAGAGGGCCTTTGCAACAGGGAAGGCTTGGGTCAACTCTGGGGCCAGGATACTCCAGCTGTCCCATGTAAATGCAGGCAGGATTGTAGTTACATGGTTGGATTTGACAGAACCCCTCAGAATCCTCAGCCCAGATAGACAAATTTGTCAGTTTTGGATTTTGACACCACTGATTTTTTTTTTAAAAAAAAATCAAATTCTTTCCATCCCAAATATGAAGGATGGTTCAGATTATTTATTTATCTCCTCTTTTCCAGAACATTTCTACATATGCTTTTCATTTTAACAAAATCCAAAGTGATTCACAATAAAAACAGATAACTTGCTGTGATCTTATATTATGCTTGCATAGTTACACAGTGGTTACTCTACAACACCCTACTATTGAACAACAACACTGCGCAACCAATAGTGTATCTGACAGTGTGCCTTCTTCTTTCCCTACTGTGCAATGTGAAATACACAGCAGCTATTTCTGCAGTCTCGGTGAATCAAAGGCTACACGGAAAGCACTAGCAAACAGGAACATCCATGAATCTGCAAATTCATGGCTGGAATCCTATTTCTTAGTTCCACCTAGAGCTGACACATTGAATAAATTGTTGAATGGTGACTCAACAAGAAGATAAATCCAACTGATTCAATGACATTACTTGTATCAGGACTAACAACAGGATTTAGGCCCATGTGAAATGGTTACACTTATGGAACTCCACTTAAGAAACAAAGAATTGAATATCTCCATTACACAATGGTCAAAGAACTGCTACCTCATGTGTAAAGGAACTCACATAGGAATATGACGCCAGCAAGAATTTAGCCTATGAGTGCTCAGAGCTGAACCAGAGCAAGGATACTACTGGCAGTAGTCTGTGGTATGAGCGGAAGAGAGCATCTTACCCCAGTGATGGGATAAGGTCACTCATTTTGAATCATGGGTCACTACATACATATGTTGTTTTTGAAGACTATCTTGCAGTGGGTCGAAAATTGCTAAAATTATTCCTTCCTTCCTTCGAGAAGAAACTTAGTGAGAAATTACATCACTACATTTGACTGAAGGCAAAGAACAAAATGGAGCCCTCTTCCATCCTATTTACAAAAGTTGCCCAGACTTGTAGTAATCATAGTCTTTTTTTCCAGTACTGGCATAACATCCTCCACTGCACCTAAAGGAAACTGGGACAGGATATATAGCAAACAGCAATCCCCTCTAACATCTTAGTCCTGCCTCCCAGCTGCGGGAGTAGATATTTAAAAAATATTTTTGTAGGCAAAAATGAATAACTTTGTAACCATTTTCCTCCTTGCTATAGCAAACTTCTAGTTTTCAAGGACTATGAACAGTCCTGGATTTACACAAAGAAATCCACAATTGTTTGTGCAGAAAAATTGTATTTTTCTCCAAAGAAAACAGCATTTTCTCCAAGTTATTATTTTCTGCACAGAAAAGGTTATTTCTGTCCACAAAAACCCCACATGCACTTTTTGTCCAAACTGCAAAGATTCTCATTCATCCAGGATTCACCAGGATTCCAGTTTCCTCACATTTGAAAAACCCATATTTAATTTCTTCTTCAAATATCTTTGCTACCTAAAGCAACTGCCTCAGATTGCTAATGATGAGGCCAGCCCTGCTCTGCAAATTCCAGTCTGCTTCCAGTCTAGCTACTAGAAGTCCTATTTTGTTTGGCTTCTCTCATTGTTATCCTTCTTCCTTGGGTCAGCTTTTTAGACGATATTTTAGGAGGGCAATGAAGTCTAGCCATTTATCAGCATGGCTGCTTCTTTTTAATACCATAGCCTTTACAGGAAAAGAATGATAATAAAATACACCTCACAGTTGCAGACAGAGAGCAGGGTATACATGTTATCCATGACATCCTCCAAAGAAAGACCATGGCTATACTATCAGTTCCTCCCTCCCTCTTTTCTCTCTCCCTTCCAGGTATGTTTGATTTGTCTGACATTATTGCAACCTTCATTTTCTCTGTGCGCATATTTCTCAGGCTGGACTCTGGCTGCCCTCCTCTGGTTTCCCCATATTGTCACAAGCAAAATTGTCAGCACAGGGGGAAAGGGAGAGGCTGTGCCAGATCAAGATTGAGCAAAGAAAAATGCAAAAGGGGCTGGCATCCAAACTGTGACCTGCTGGATGCTAGGCCTTTTTTTCCCCTTGGGGAACACAGAAAAACACATGCTCCTGTGAGATAGGAGCTTGCCAAGTGGCTAGCGGCCTCATAATGAAACTTTATCACTTCCACTAGCCATGAAGAAGCTGAAAGAGCCTATATTCTAATGCAAACCACTAAAGTGGGATTGATGTGGCTAAGCAATAGTTTTAAGGATTTGGCAGGACTGGTCCAAAATGTTTTGTAGTTTCACCCCACAGACCACATGTGGCCCTACAGAGGACTTGGAACCACGCTGTCCTCTCAAGTCCCCATTATGCCCCCAATTATTATTTTTTAGTCAGCCCCCTGATTTTTTGGCTGCAAACCCCTTTAGAAAGGCTTAAATACATGTACACATGCTGTTTCAGGCAGTCCCCTCATTCAAAACAGCAGGATATTACCCCAAACATCCCAAAAGGTGACCAGGAGTGTTGTGACATCTCTCAAAATGGGGGCTGTGATGGTATGATGGTAGCCCTCCAGAGCTCTGGATGAGCTTAAAATCAGTAGGCATTGCTCTCTAGCCTATAGATGTAGATCCATTGTTTATAATCTCAACTCTAAAATCCTGGGACGCTCTTATTGCCAACCCTAGTGCTTACAGGATTCAAGAGGAGTCAGTGGACACTGTTAAGACCCCACCATCACCAGCAGAGCACAGTGAAGACAGGTGACCTATGGCTCAGGTCCAAGGTATTTGAAGAATTGACCAATGGATGTGAGATCTTCTGGAGAGGCCCATCTCTCTTTCTCACCATCCTCCCAGATATCCCTGGTAGGGACATGGGAGAATGCCTTCTCCATGGCTGCCCCCGACTCTGAGATTCCCTTTGCAGGAAGGCTAGACTTGTTCCCTCCCTACTATCTTTCCACAGGCAGGAGAAGATTTTGTTTTATTCCATCAGGCCTTTGAGAACAGATTTTTTAAAAGGAAGCAGGCCCTGTATAAAGTGCTAGAATTGCATTGTAATGGTTTATGGTTTTAATGTTTTGATAATTTAATTACTCTTTAACTGTTGTATGCTATTAATTTTTAACTATGGTTGCTTTTATTGTTGTAAGCTGCTTTGAGTACCAGACTGAGAAGAAAACAAAGTATTAACAACAACAATAACTACAACAACCTCTCACTTGGAGAGGCTCAAGAGTTAAGACTTCTAGAACCCCTGACTGATCTTCACACATCCCAGCTCCACATCCTCTATAACTTTTGAAACTTCAGGCGTATGAGCAAAAAGAAGCCCACAACCAAAGGTGCACTATTCTGGGGGAGGAACTGAGATCCTTTAAATACTCAGGATCTGGAGTAAGTTGACACTCCAGGAAGCTGCAAGCCAACAGGACCAGATATGAAAAGATAGCAGCATTCCTATTTAGCATACTGATGATACAACTCTTCATTCCTGCTCAGCTCTCAGTGAATCTTTGGCTGGACAGCTCCCTTGTTATTTTTGAAAACCTCAGTCCCTGCCCTACTGGACAGCTCTGGAGCGAGAAGGGAATCTGAGCCATACAACAGAAATGAGGCACCTATCTTCATGTATTTCCGATTAGAGATTCATGTAGAAATATATTTTATCGAAATATAGGCCAATTGCACTGAAATGTGTTATAATTGCATTGAACTGTGAAATATCTGATCAGAGACAGTCTGTTTGAATAACTTTGCAGTGCCAGTATAGGCTAGTTAAAGTACAGTTAAAATGCTACAACTAGGAATAAAATCAATAAACTAATGTAAAAATAAAAAGAAATCAATATTTATGTATGTTTAAACATCATTAGTGTGGGTCATTAAATACCAAAATTCAAAATAATCTATGTCATGGTATTCTATGTATGGATTTGAACACTAGACAATGAAGAAAGCTGACAGGAAGAAAATCAACTCATTTGAAATAGGTACTGGAGGAGAATTCTACCAATACTATGGACTACTAAAAAGACAAGATAATGGATCTGAGACTAAACAAAGCCTGAAATCTCACTATATAGCAATAGCAACAGGAAGTACATTTCTATACTACTTATTAGTGCATTTAAGCACTCCCTAAGCAGTTTACAACATGTAAGCCAATTGCTCCCAACAAGCTGGGTACTCATTTTGGCAACCTATGGAAGGATGCAAGGCGGAGACAACCCATGGAGCCCTGCAGGATTGAACTCACAACCTTGTGGCTGCAGTACCGGCATTTAACGACTGCACCACCAGGGCTCCTAGAAATAGAGATGACTGAGGTTGTCATACTTTGGGCACATGGTGAGATGACATGGTAAAGGTAAAGATTGTCCCTTGACATGAATGTTTAGTTGTAACCTTCTGTAGGGGGTGATGCTCATCTCTGTTACTAAGCCGAAGAGCCAGCATTGTCCAAAGACAACTCTGGTGGTCATGTGGCCAGCATGACTGCACTGAATGCTGTTACCTTCCCACTTCCCACCTTTTTATCTACTTGCATTTGCATGCTTTCAAACTGTTAAGTTGGCAGAAGCTAGGACTAGTGACAGGAGCTCACTCCATCATGCAGCACTCAGGCCTCAAACTGCTAACCTTCCAATCTTCCGATCATCAGAATTGGCATCTTAACCACTAAGCCAACACATTCCTGGTGACAGGACTCACTGGAAAAGACAATAATGCTCAATAAATGCTGTCTGTCTGCCTTTAAAGCTTCTATAAATTTGTCAAGATGAACACTGCTGTTACATAAGCAGGAGGCATCACTCTTTTCAGTCATTCATTCATAAAAAAAGAGAAAGGTATTAAAATAGACATGAATGTGGCTATTTCTGCTGCAGTTCCTCAGGTTCTTTATTAAAGATTTCTGCTTCTCAAGCCAACTTGTGCTCTGTCCTGTGCAGTGAAGAAGATATGAAAGTGCTGCTTGCTTTTCATGTAACAGGAAACAAAGAAATAAGGGGTGGGGGGAAAACGGACATGTTCTGAATTGAATTTTATATTCTTCATGTGAAGTGGCAAGAAACTATCATGTAATCAAAAAAGTTTATAGATATCTTTTGAAATTAGACAGAAGATGAGCCAGTAAATATTATATTATAAAGTCATAGAATCATAGAGTGGGAAGAGACCACAAGGGCTATCCAGTCCAACCCCCTGCCATGCAGGAAATCACAATCAAAGCATCCCTGACAGATGGCCATCCAGCCTCTGTTTGAAGACCTCCAAAGAAGGAGACTCCACCACACTCCAAAGGAGTGTGTTCCACTGGCGAACAGCTCTTACTGTCAATATGTTCCTCCTAATATTGAGGTGGAATCTCTTTTCCTCTAGTTTGAATCCATTGCTCCATGTTCTATCTCTGGAGCAGCAGAAAACAAGCTTGTTCCATCCTCAATGTGACACCCCTTCAAATACTTAAACAGGGCTATCATATCACCCCTTAATTGTATCTTCTTCAGGCTAAACATACCCAGCTCCCTAAGTCTTTCCTCATAAGGCATGGGTTCCAGACCAATTTTTGGAGGGAAATGGAGGTATGGGGAAAAATATGGACCAAAGATGTGGACCAAAAAGATGTGGACAATGTCCAAATGCAGGCATGTGAAAAACGTGGACCAAAGATGTGGACAAAAAATTACTTTGTGTGGTAACTTAAAATAAAATATGCATAAGATGATGTACAGATACAAAATGAATTTCAACATAGAAAAATGTAAGGTACTACACTTAGGGTGGAAAAATGAAATGCATAGATATTGGATGGGGGACAACTGGCTTAATGTGACTATGTGTGAAAGAGATCTAAGAATCCTAGTAGACCACAAGTTGACCATGAGACAACAGTGTGATGCAGCAGCTAAAAAGGTCAATGTGATTTTAAGCTGCGTCAACAGAAGTATAGTGTCTAGATCAAGGTAATAGCGCCACTCTATTCTGCTTTGGTCAGCCCTCACCAGAAATACTGTGTCCAGTTCTGGGCACCACAATTCAAAAAAAGATATTGATAAGCTGCAGTGTGTCCAAAGGAGAGCGACTAAATTGCTGGTCTGGAAACCATGCCCTATGAGAGCTGGGTATGTTTAACTTGGAGAAGAGGTGGTTAAGAGGTGATATGATAGCCCTGTTTAAATATTTGAAGGGATGTCATTTTGTGGTTGTTTTCTATTGCTCCAGAAAAATAGGACCTGGAACAATGGATGCAAGCTATAGGAAAAGAGATTCCATCTAAACATTAGGAGGAACTTCCTGACAGTAAGAGCCAGTAGAAAACATTCCCTCAGAGTGTAGTGGAGTCTCCTTCTTTGGAACTCTTTAAATAGAGGCTGGATGGCAATCTGTCAGGGATGCTTTGATTGAGAGTTCCTGCATGGCAGAGGGTTGGACTGGTTGACCCTTGTAGTCTCTTCCAACTCTGCGATTCTAACTATCTAATAATCTGTGTTTATAGTTATCAATAACCTTAGTAAGCTTATTTAGCAATAGCAATAGCAATAGCAGCTTTATTTATATGCTGCTTCATACCACGCTATGCAGTCTCTAAGCGGTTTACAAGTGTAAGTTATTTAGATGGATCTGTAATAGTAGAGCTCTATATTCTTTTTAATCGGCTTTTGTTTTTCATTTTTTTTTTTTTTTGGAACAGGAGATCAGAATCCTGTTGTGTTTTAATTTTATTTAGTTAATTTTAGGGTATTAGTTAGTCTGTGTTTATTGTTTCAGTTTAGTGTTTTAGTATAATGCATAGTATGTGCTTTAATTCTACTTTAGTTTTAATATTAGTCATATATATATATATATATATATATACACACACACACACACACACACATCTGTTATATGTGTATATTTTTATCTTTTCTTCTTTCTATTTTTTCTCTTTTCTCTGAATGTTTTTCTGCTGATGGTGAAGTAGATTGTTTGTATTAAAACCAATAAAAATTATATACCATCAAAAAGGAAGTATGTGGGCTTTGAAAACTTTAGTGAAAGGAAACCAAGAAGAGAGGGTGTATGCATAGAACAAGCAAAGAGAGAAAGAGAACGACTTTGGTTGGCTTTTCTCTGGAAGCTATACATAGCTGTGTGTTTATAGTATGATCTTTCTTTCCTGTTTTTTTAAAAAAACCACTGTTTCCTGCCTTCTCAGAAACATGCCTTCTCGAGATTGTTACCAAATCACTTACACATTTGTCTACTTTCTAGCATTTTCTGAGTTAACAACATCAGCTCTTCTATTTTATATCCAACACCATGTTCCTAGCATGTTACAAGCCAAGTCCCTTTGATATCCAAGAGAATATGTTTAGACTCCAGATATCAGTTTTGAGCAGTCTCAGGCAAGAAGGTAACACAGAAGGATCATTAATTGTACATCTCCAGGACTTTAGAACATGCTATTACCCTGGTTTCACTTCCGTTGCTTCTTCCCACATATTACCATTGCAATGGCAACAGGTTCATATAAGCACAGGATGCTGCATTGTACTGGGTCAGACTCTCCTGACCCATTGCTGTTTAAGCCAAGCTTAATCTCAAACCGGATGCCTTCCAGATGTTCTGGACTACAATTCCTCTCATCCTCAGCCAATATGAACAACAACTGGTCTAGACACAGACCTCTGTTGGCCTGGGAGCATTGACTCTGCAACAAGGGTGGGGAAATTTTCAATTCAAGGGCTGAATGTAATGTCAGTGATGTTCCAGTGGTGGTAGTGCCAGAATCAAAAGGGTGAGATTAAAAAAAAACCCAGTCTATTTTAGTTTAAATTCCCTCACTGCCAGTAATTAAGCCTTAAGAGAAGCATTTCAACTTTATGGAGTAGAAAAAAATCTTGCCCAAAAGCTGGGAAGTGAACAAATTATGATGTTATAGAGAAAAGGGCATGGCCCTCTGAGGAGCCACAGTGATAGAATCATAAAATCATGGGATCTTATTGCTGGAAAAGGTCATGAGGTCCATCAAGTCTAATCCCTAGACATGCAGGAATACACAGTACTTCCAAAAGATGTACTTTCAAAAGATGCCCATCCAGCCTCTGCTTAAAGAAGGAAAGCCCACAGCCACCAAGGCAGTGTACTCCAATGTTAGACAATTCTCATGGGAAAGAAGGTCTTCTTTCTTCTTGTAATTTGAATCCATTGCTTTGTGCTCCAATCTCTGGAGCAGCAGAAAATAAGGTCACTCCATCTGTGTATGTAACTAAGTAGTCAATGTAGAATTTCAGTGTTAATGTAAATAATAATGATTGGAATTCAGTATGGGACTTTGATCTATGTAAGTGGACTTATATCTGTTGGAAATAGAACTGAACAGTTTGACAGTATCTGTATTCATCACTTTACTAACAGGGGAACCAGTGAAATTACCACTGCGCATCAGGCCTGATGCACATCATGACATGGGCTAGATACACATCAGTAGAGCTCAACATACATTGGGACACTGGCTAGGGAATGCCAATACCCATTATTGGAGGCCACTGCACATTGGGATACTCTCACCAGTGCTCTGTAATGCATCTTCACCTTTAACTAGGTGGTTCCAGAGCCCCCTGCTATGTAGCCAAGAATAAATAAAGTTACACAATGTACACAAAGTTACATAATTTCCACAATGTGATATAGAATCATGACCCAGAGTAGTAGTAGTAATAGTAGTAACAACAACAGCAACAGCATTTCTTCTCATCATGAACCCTCTTGGAAGGAGTTGAACCTTTCATCATCTTTTTTCCTGTCCTGGCTATCTCATAGTCAGACAAGACATCTCTTTTTGGGGCAAAGCTTGAGAATTCAAAGTTCAGGGACATCCTGCAGTCTCTCTGAGACACACCTGTCCTTATGGGTACAGTCAGTCTCTTTCATCATGAACTCAACTGTATAAAGGCAACTTGGAGGGATATTCTTACCTGGCACTATTGCAGGACCCAACTATATTTGTATACATTTTTTCTGTTTATACAAAAAAATAATATGCATTTTCTACAGTGTACTCTAGTATTTGCATGTTGTGCAAACACTTCCACATAGAGGCATTCTTTTCCCAAATGTTGTTTTCCCAAACATATGTATATTTGTACAAAGTTTTTTTTTTTAAATACACTATTTAATATGCAAATTTTTCTGTGTTGCAGATTTGGAAAAGTGCAGAATCCAAAGGACTGTTATGTTCCAGTTTGTGTGTTTGTTCAGGAAATGCAAATCAAGTCAATTTGGGTGTTGTTGTTTTTTTTTTAAAAAATGCAATCTAAATTATTTTATCCTCATCCCATGGATTGTGTAAGTAATCTCACTAAATCAGAGAACTTTTCATGATGGCTTTGTAGTCCTGTCCTATATGTAGCAACCAGCTTCTCTTGCAAGACAGACTTTCACCTAAACAAGTTAGATAATGCCCCCTGTTTGATGGGCAGAAGGTCAATTTGGATTTTCTTCACCCCCTTGTAGTCTCAAAGCCGGATCTCACACAGTCGTTGACAGACATCATTATGCTTCATCAGCAATTCATTAAGTTGTGTGCAGGTTTCTGATTCACTTCCGCTTGGTGTTTTTTCCCCATAGTTCTTTGGACAGGCAACACTGTTAACCCAGTGGCTCTTTCCTCAACCTCATCCCCAAGAATTTCCTTTAAGACAAAGGGAAGTTTCCTTTCCTCTTTATTTCTCATTCGATTCAGGCTTTCTTCCGGCCTTCCATAATCCTAGGCTGTGAAAACACACGTAGCTTTACATTAGCATTTGCTGAACAATCTGGTTTTGTTTGACCAACACTGAGACTAAGCAATTGAGGAATAAATACACGTTTTCTCTGTCTGTCTCCTTAGGTCTTAATTTTCAGACACCTGGATCAACTCCCAGCTCCTATTGACTTCTGAGCAAGCTGGGGTTGAAAAGCATGTCTATCTAGAGAGATTAGAGGGGAGAGGAATGGAGTAGGATGGAAGGCAGGGTCACAATTGGATTGATTTGAAACTGTGTTGTTTTGGGGATGTAATTTGTCTCTCTCTGGAAGTTTTCATTTCTCCATAGCAGTGTGCACTGTGAGTGATATCCTTTTTGTAACAAGTAGGCTTTTGGGAGCCAGCATGGTGTGGTGGCTTGAGTATTGGAACAGGATTCCATGAGACCCAGGTTCAAATCTACCCACCCCTGCAGCCAAGGAAACACACTGGTGAGCATAGACAAGTCACTTTCTCTCAACCTCAGAGGAGTGCAATGGCAATCCCTCTGAATAAATCTCGCTTAGAAAATCCTGAGATAGGGTTGCCATAAGTCAGACACTCTTTCAATAAACTTGATGCTTGCCATTTTGTCCACAATATACTGTTGAGAGGGTGGGAGTTAAGATCTCAGAGATTCATGTTAGGGGTGCAGTGAATCTCCTTTGGGATTTACTCCAGATTTTAAAGGTGTTATCTAATATGTAGAACTTATGGGGGGGATGTTTGTGGACAGCTCCTTTAAATGCTACAGCAAACCACACAGCAGATTGACATGGAAGCCACTGGCCACCATTTTCTTTCTCTCCCTCAAAGCCTTCTGGACATCCTCTTCTGTCTATCCCAGTGGTTCCTACACATTGGTCCTCCAGGTGGTTTGGACTTCAGCTCTCAGAAACATCAGTCAACCTGGTTGATGATTAGGGATTCTGGAAACTGAAGTCTAAAACATCCTCCTTCATACAAATAGTCATGATTTTAATTCTATTTCTTGGATACCCTAAGGCAAGCAGCCTACAGCACTGGCTGCTCTTTCTTCATCTCTGAAAGCCAGGAAGACCACACCCATGTTCCACAACTGCTTAGCTGCTCAGCTGGGTTTCAAGGTATGTCTTGGTGTTCTCTGGCTTCTGAAATTGCTGGAAATGGAAGAGGTCAAATCGACTCTCATCAGTCTTAAAATCCTAAAATCCTAGAGTTGGAAGAGACCATAAGGGACATCCAGTCCAACCCCCTGCCATACAGGAACACACCATCAGAACAATCCCAAAGATGGCTATCCAGCCTCTGTTTAAAAACCTCAAAAGAAGGAGATTCCACCATACTCTGAGGCAGCATATTCCACAGCTGAACAACTTTTACCACCAGGAACCTCTTCCTAATGTTGAGGTGGAATCTCTTTTCCTGCAGTTTGAGTCCATTGCTCCATGTCCTCCTCATCTCTGAAGCAACAGAAAACAAGCTTGCTTCAGCCTCAATATGACTTCAAATATTTTTTCATGTCATCTATTAACCTTCTCTTCTCCACGCTAAACATACCCAGCTCCCTAAGCCATTCCTCATAGGGCATGGTTTCCAGACCATTTTGGTCACTCTTCTCTGGACACTTTCCAGCTTGTCAACATCCTTCTTGAATTGTGGTGCCCAGAAATGGATACAGTATTCCAGGTGAGCTTTGACCAAAGCAGAATAGAATGATACTATTAATTCTCATGATCTAGAGACTGTATTTCTATTGATGCAGCCTAGAATCATATTGGATTTTTTAGCTGCCCCATCACACTGTTCCTTCATGGCCAGCTTGTGGGCTACTAAGATTCCTAGATTCCTTTCACACATACTGTTGTCAAGCCAGTTGTCACCCATCCATATCTGTGTATTTTCTTTTTACTGCCAAAGTGTTTCTCCCTGTTTAAATTCATTTTGTTCATTTTGGCCAAACTTTCTAATCTGTTAAGGTCATTTTGAATTCCGATCCTCTGGTCTAGGGTATTGAGCTATCTCTCCTAATTTAGTATAATCTGCAAATTTGATAAGCATGCCCTCTGTTCCATCATCCAAGTCACTGATAAAGATGTTGAATAGAACCTTGTGGTTCCTTCCTAGTCACTTCTTTCCAGAATGAAGAGGAGCCCTTTGGGTTAAGTCAGCCAACCAATTACAGATCCACCTAAGAGTCCCATTTCCCCATTATTAGTTGCATGTGTGTATATCTCTTTGTGTATGTGGGCACACATGCCCCCAGCTCTCCATCTGACATTGGATGTAGCTAGGGACAGCCAGAGGTTTGTATGACAGGGTCATATGGGTAGGGCATCTGCTCTGGATTTTTCTTCCAGACTTTGAAAAACTTACCAGGGTACTGAAACTATTTTAGGGATAGAGTTTAGGACTTTGGACAACCCCTTTAAAGTCTAGAATAATGCCCATCTCATAAAATTGATCCCAGGTGTGGAGCTGGAAAACTGCACTTTTTAGAGGGCAAAGTGAATCCCATGGCCCATACATACCTCCTCAGAGCATATTTGCTTGTCCTTCCTGGGATCACTTGACCCCCTGACAGTCACTTCTGGTTTTGAAAAAGGCCTCCATGTGCTGAAAATAATCTCCAAATGGCTTATCTCCAGAGCAATGTTCACCTTTTGAAGCTCCCAATTTTGGGGGTGCAAGGGATCTGTAGGGGGTGATAATGGTGAGAGAGATAGTTCATTTTGGGATGCCAATCATGGGCCCAAGGAAGTCAACCTCTCCTGGTATAACAGAACTTGTGAAATGTTTTCCTCCCATCAGATCTCAGAAATGTTACTTTTGTGGACTATGACTTCCAGAATACCCTAACCAGTTTGCTCACTGAGGAAGGAGGGAGGAAAGGAAGGAAGGAGTACATAGGCCTGTAACAACCCAAACTTGGAACAGGCAGTTTTGTTATGACAATTCCCAGAATCTCCTAGCCATCACAGCCATTGGCCATGCAAGTTTGGGGACTCTGGGAATTATAATCTCAACATAATTTTCCCAAGGTCTACTTATTGTAGCTCCATCAATTCATGACCTTCCTATCTTCTTCCTTCCTTTCTCCCCTTCCAAACCAACTCCTACAAGCCCTTAAGCTTTCTGGTGGTACTAATGAAAATTCTAGGATTTACAGCGAAGTGTTATGTGCAAGGGTACCCAAGCATTATTAATGGCATCGCTTGATCATGCCCATCTAATTCCAAAGAAAGCCATCCATCCTGAAGCCCATCCACTGGAGCAAAGCAGCTGCCAGTGATGTGAGACAGAGTGAAAAGTGAGTTGCGGCTGTTAGCTAGGCGTTGAGACTTGATTGTGTAAGAAGACACTCAGAGAGCCCTCTCTGTGAGGAGGCCTGCCCATAAATCTTCTGGTTATCTAGCAGATACAACACCAGTCTCCGTTAAATACGTGCAGCAACCCGTGTGCCATTGGCCATTCTGTATACGGTACACATCAGCCATCAGTTATTTCTACAGAGGTGGAAGGCAAAGCTATTAACAAGAACAAGCCTCCCTTTTATTTTATATTGCTTCTGGAAGATGCCTCTTCCTTCCCTCCCCGGTGGTCGTGGTGATGTTGACGTGCCTTCTTTATCACCCTCTTTCCGTTCAGTCCAAATGAGAGACCAGATGGTTAATCTCAGGTTCAAACAAATTAACAACACCAGAGAGTTGGTTTATTTTGCAAAGTTCCCTGTCCAAGCATGGAATCCTCTGCCCAGCAGAGATGGGTAAGAAGGTTCTTTATTTTGGGTTCCCTTCCCCCCAGAAGAGCTTGCCAAAAAGAAAATCAAATTTCAAAGTCTTCACATTTTTGACTACAGCTCCCAGAATCCCCAAGCCAATGGTCACTGAAACTGGGAACTGTAGGTCAAAAACATAAGTCAGGCTAGCCTCTACCCAATAGGTACTATACTCACTTTGCACTTTGAAAGGGAAGATAGCACCTACCCAAAGCTTGAAAAAGTTACTTTTTTTCTACAACTTCAGAATTGCCCAAGTAGCCTGGTTAGAGACCATGATGGCTGGGTTATTCTGGGAAGTATAATGCAAATAATTAACTTTCCCACATTTTGCAACCTGGCTCCTATCTTCTTAAAACACCAAACTACACATACCTCAAGCCCTTTCACAGTGAACAATTATAGCACAATGATTCCACTTTAGCTGCCATGGCTGCCTCCTATGGAACCGTGGGAGTTGTCATCTAGGAAGGCAATACAGTTCCCTCTGGCTAAGAATTCTAAATATCCCTCCCTAAACTTCATAATAAGCAACAGCTCATGAGATTCCTTCTACATAACAATTAAGGGTACAAGAGCTCTAGCCCATATTTCACCTGGCAACCTCCTTCCCCTGACTCCCCCTGCCCAACAAAATCACACCTGTCTAATGATAGGGCCAGCCTTACTTATTTAGAACTGTGGAAACAGAGGAAGGCATTGAGAGAAGAGCAGAAAAAATTATTGAACACTCGAAAACCACGAAAGCAACTTTGATGGCCACAAGTGGCCATCAAAGGGCCTCTGCAGATGGTGCAAAGCGCCGTCTTGGAGGCAGGGAAGGGGAGGGGAAGGCCCACGGCGACCGCCTCAACCCCTCCCTGAGGACGTCATCAGGGCACATGCCATAACGCACGGTGTGCGCCCTGAATATGTCCTCCCAGCACAGTGTCTTCATGTTTTGTGTGGGAAGAGACACAGAAGAGCCGTGCATCAGCTCTTCCGGCACCCTTTTTGCCACTTGAGAAAGGAGTGGTATTTTGACGCTCCTTTCCCAGGCACCAAAAGGGTGGATTGGGGCCGAGGCATGGGGCAGCCTCAGCCCCGATTCTCTGCTTCTTGGGGCGGCCCAAGGCTGTCCGTCTGCATCCCCCCAAAGTTGCTTTTGTGGTTTTCGAGTGTTCCATAATCCCCAGATTGCTCTTTTTCTGCTCCCCTGCCCCATGAATTACCTATCCCAGAAGCCTCTAGAAATGGCCATTCATCTGTTAAATAGGCTGGAGTCCCACTGAATCATTTAACATAAACAAAGACCTATTTTTCAAAACAACTTCTGTTTTCTTTTTTGCATCCGAGGCAGTCCACTGATTTCCATCAACCCATCATCCTTACCTGAATTATAGCAATGACAATTTGCTTTGAGCTCTCGGGTTTTACAAACATATCTCGATCCTCTGCTATAAAGTGCCAGAAGTTATGGGACAAGACATTCCAGGAGAGCTTCCTTCTCCTCCTTCTCCTCTTCATTCACTGACATCTTCCCTTCTTTCCACACAACCACCAGGTCTTCCAATGCATTCAGGTGATAATGTGAACATTTCACAATGCAGACACAAATCAGCCCAGAGGGAAAAAGCTAATTTGTTGACATACCAAAGTCTAATGCCTCCCTAGAAATGTCTCTTGTATGGTTGACAAGATTGCAAGATTTGGCACAAGCAGATGAAGAATTTGGCAAACAGGAAGGAACCCCATGGGTAAGACTGAAGGTTTGAGGTTAGATATAGGGATGGTGATCATCTGGTCTTCCAGATGTTGTTGACTGCTACTGCTAGAATTCCTCAGCATGGCCTATGCTCTTGAGGGCTAGTGGAAGTTGTTGTCCAGCAGACTCCTGGGTTAGAGGATGGCCTAGAAAGGAAGGGTGCTGGGACACAGGAAGGATGTAAACACCAAGGGCCAAGGGTAGACCTCATCAGTGAGTAAATAAACAAGAAATTGTAGTGCGAATAGGAGAAATTGTGTAAATATTACTTGTGTGATAGGCTTTGAAAAGCCAAACACATCTAGGATGCCCTCAGAAATGTAAAGAAATATACTTCTCAGAAGTAATCATCTTATAACAAACATCAGAATTTCCTTATGGAAGCCAAGTACACTGTATAGCTATAGCTCTGTTAACAATGCCTCTGACAAAGAAGTGCCTTTTTACGAAGTCTTTTCATGCCTGCCCAGTTCCCTCTTTCCTCACCAGCCTCTATCTACTTGGAAATTTTTTAGCAGCATCAACATTGAAAGAGAATAAAGGAGGGCTGAACAAACAGATTTTCAGTGTTAGGTTGCAACAGTGTGTCTGCGGAAATCAATACAATACAGCTTGCACTGAGAAAGAATGGGATTCTGAGCTAGCAAATCCTACTGAAGCTGTAAGGTGCAACAGGCAAGGTAGAAAGCATCCACTTCCAGAATCCCTTACTGAACATGTGTGAATGAACTGAAAAGAGAGGGGAGGGGGAGACCAGTCTGTCTCACTGGGCACCCTCAATGTGATTAAAACAACAACATAGAACTGTATGCATGGTCACGAAAACAGGCATAATTTTAAAAAGTGGAGGTTGCTGAAAGCAAACATCTTCCCTGGATGCATAGTGGAAGCAGCCTTCAAGTGATTTCAAGAAGAGTCAAAATGTTTTTGGTTACAGCTTTCTAATCTGTTAAGGTCATTCTGAATTGTGATCCAGTCCTCTGGGGTAGTAGCTACCCCTCATAATTTGGTGTCATCTGCAGATTTGCAAAGCATGCCCTCTATTCCATCATCCTAGTCATTGATAAAGATATTGAAAAGCACTGGGCCTAGGATAGAACCCTATGGCACCCCACTGGTCACTTCTCTCCAATATAAAGAGGAGCCATTGCTGAGCACCCTTTGGGTTTGGTCAGTCAACTAGTTACTACTATCTTGTTTGCAAGAATATCATGGGGACCATGTCAAAAGCCTTACTGAAATTAAGATACACTGCATCCACAGCATTCCCCTCATCTACAAAACTTGTAGTTCTATTTTTAAAAAACTAAGATAAGATTAGTCTGGCATGACTCGTTTTTGAGAAACCCATGTTGACTTTTAGTAATGTCAACATTCCAAGTGCTTCGAGACTGTCTGTTCCACACAATCATAGAATCATAGATCTGAGAGAGACCACAGGGGCCATCCAGTCCAACCCCCTGCTATGCAGGAATTCACAATCAAAACACCCCTGACAGATGACCATCCAGTCTCTGTTTAAAGATCTCCAAAGAAGGAGACTCCACCACTCTCCAAGGGAGTATGTTTCACTGTTGAACACCCTTACTGTCAAGAAGTTCCTCCTAATATTGAAGTAGAATCTCTTTTCCTGTAGCTTACATCCATTGTTCTGGGTCCTATTCTCTGGAGCACCAGAAAACAGATTTGCTCCATCTTCAATATGACATCCTTCAAATATTTAAACAAGGCTATCATATCACCTCTTAAACTTCTTAGCTCCCTAAATCTCTCCTCTTAGGGCATGGTTTCCTTCACCATTTTAGTCACCCTCCTTTGGACACATTGCAGCTTGTCAACATCATTTTTGAATTGTGGTGCCCAGAACTGGATACAGAATTCCAGGTGAGGCCTGACCAAGGAAGAATAGAGTGGCGCTATTACTTCCCTTGATCTAGACACTATACTTCTATTGATGCAGTCTAGAATTGCATTGGCCTTTTTAGCTGCCTCATCACACTGTTGACTCATGTTCAACCTGTGGTCTACTAGGACTCCTAGATTCCTTTCACACATAGTCGCGTTAAGCCAGGTGTCACTGATCCTATATCTATGCATTTCATTTTTTCACCCTAAGTTTAATACCTTACATTTCTCCATGTTGAAATTCATTTTGTTAGCTTTGGCCCAGCTTTCTAATCTGTTAAGGTCATTTTGAATTTTCATCCTGTTCCCTGGGGTATTGGCTTTTCCTCCTAATTTGGTATCATCTGCAAATTTGATAAGCATACCCCCTATTCTTTCATCCAAATCATTGATAAAGATGCTGAGTAGCACTGGGCCCAGGACAGAACCTTGTGGCACCCCACTGGTCACTTCTCTCCATGATGAAGAGGAGCCATTGCTGAGCACCCTTTGGGATTGGCCAGTCAGCCAATTACAAATCCACCTAACAGTTGTGTTGTCCAGCTCACATTTTACTATCTTGTTTGCAAGAATATCATGGGGGACCTCATCAAAGGCCTTACTGAAATCAAGATATATGATATCTACAGAGTTCCCTTCATCTACCAAACTGGTAATTATATATATAAAGAGATCAGATTAGTCTGGCATGATTTGTTTTTAGCAAGCCCACGTTGACTTTTTGTGATTATGGCATTCCTTTCTAAATGTGCACTGACTCTTTGTTTAATGATCTGCCCTAGTATCTTTCCTGGTATTGATGTCAGACTAACTGGGTGATAATTGTTGGGATCCTCTTTTTTCCCCTTTCTGTTCTAGATCATGTTTGCCTGGTTCAAAAGCTAAATCTGGGCCACAGCTGTTTTCAGATGATGCTTTTACTATTCAATCACAATGTCCCTTTGAAAGAAGATTATAGAAGTTCCAGATGAAATTATTCTCAGTTTGCATCCCTCCCATCTTTCCCCATCTCTTCCCCATCTCTTTTCTTACTAAAGAAAATGCATCCAGGAAAAAAGGAAGGAATAGGAAGAGGAGAGATGGAATGACTGTACAATTATTATCTACTTTTTGATTGTGTATGATGGTAACCCTTCATCTGGAAGTAGCCAGGTCTGGTTTAAAGACCTAAACAAGGAAGAGCAGAATCTTGTAAAGAGAGACAGAGAAACCCAAACTGAATCCAGAATTATCACAGTAGATTAAGGAAGCACACAGGATTGTAATCTGCACTATGCAATTATGTCTGTTTCATATCATTTAAGAGTCATTTCTCCACTGTATGGAGTCCTGGTGTTTGTAGCTTAGTGAAGGACTTTGAATTCTCTAAAGATAAGTACCATTGCACTCTAGCAGAGAATTCTAAACATTCCTTCAGATTACAAATACCAGGATTCCATAGACTGGAGCTATAACACTCATTTAACTGTGTATGGCACCTTAGGCTGCATCTACACTCAGCAGCGTCCCTGGCTCTAGTGTCACCTGGTGCAGGAGGTGGGGACTTCAGAGGTGGAAGGGCAGAGTTTCACCAAGGAGGCGCGTGTCTGGCGCACATGACTGCCACTTTCCTACTTTTACACTCTAATTCTAGTTGGCTGTACTTTGGGAACTTGATATCCCCACTACTACCAACTAATAAAGTGTCAGGGACTCACACTGCCTTTTTAGTGTAGTCCCACCTCCAGAATAACAAAATATTGGTAGCATGTTTTGTGACTAAAACAGAGGCCAAGTGATGTTGGAATAAAAAAGAAAAGAAAAGTTTATTTTACATCAACTTGTAACTTGTTCCAGGACTTGCTATTATAATCTTTTTTAGTTACAGACTTATAACATATGTTACTAATTCAATCACATTACCTCAGCCCCTCTGGCTAATAATATCTAACTGGAGAAAACACCACAGTAACTCTCTCTTCCAGAGCTCTGTGTATGTTCAGAGTTTACCCTTTCTAAACTCTGGGGGGAAGCAGACGGGTGGCCCTGGGCCACCCCAGGAAGCTGCGCCGCGGGACCGAGGCATCCCCACGCCTTGGTCCCGTGGCGCACCTTCGCCATCCCTGAAAGGAGCGCTAAATTGGCGCTCCTTTCACAAGTCGCTGAAGGTGTGCCGCAAAAGGCTGCGGCACACCTTCGGCAACTCTTCCACCGCAGCGCATGCAAATGCTGCGGCCGGAGGTCCTCCTCGGAGCACCAGCCGTGCTGAGGGCCAGCTGCTCCGAGGACAACCTGGGGAAGGGGTTGGGGCGCCAATCATGCAGCTGCCCCTCCCCTTCCCTGCCCCCAAGACAGCCCAATTAGCTGTCTGCTTAGCCCCTCTATCTCCCTCAAATTCAGTTCCCTCGAGAACACCTTAAACACAGCCCTCTCACTGGCTTAACTTTCCCAACACACTCTCTGGCCCAAATCTTCTTCTCCCCTCTAACGGTCAGCCTGGGCTTTTATACTACTCCCAGCTGAACTCCTATTGGCTGGCTCTCAGCTGCCTCCTGATTGGCCAGCTGGACCACAGTGTTCACCACAGTGTTCACCACAGTGTGTCATTCAAAATGAGTGCACACCCACATGCCTGCCCCTCCCTGCTGTGGCCCTCATCCTTGCCGCTATCCCTTCTCAGGGGAGAAGTAGGCAGTGGCAAGGAGCTGGGAGAAGTGCATGCATATCTCCCAGCAGTCCTTAGCACTGTCCCCTTCTCCCCTGAGGAGAAAGGGACAGTGGCAAGGAAGGCTGGGGAGCACATATTCATGCCTCCCAGCAGTCCTTA
Source organism: Phrynosoma blainvillii (assembly GCA_026167975.1). Classification (NCBI taxonomy): domain Eukaryota; kingdom Metazoa; phylum Chordata; class Lepidosauria; order Squamata; family Phrynosomatidae; genus Phrynosoma; species Phrynosoma blainvillii. Next base: position 16,483,476 of record JANUYF010000004.1, on the reverse strand, counting down.
GCACCACCCACTTCTCCTCAGGGGAGAAGGAGGCAGCGGCAAGCTGGGAGAAGTATGTGCACTCCTGGCGGTACTTGCTGCTGTCCCTTTCTCCTCAGAGGAGGTGGAGGCAGCAGCAAGGAGCTGGGAGGAGCATGTGCACTGCCCAGTAGTCCTTGCTGATGTCGCTTTCTCCACTGGGGAGGAGGAGGCAGTGGCAAGGAGCCTCCATGACCATCCTTGCCCCTGTCCCCTCCTCCTCCTCCGGGAAAATAGGGGCGGCTGCAAAGATGACTGGGAGAAGCATGTGCACACCTCCCGGCAGTCCTTAGCACCACCCTTTCTCCTCAGGGGAGAAGAGGGTGGTGGCAAGGAGGAGCCAGGGGCACGGCGTGTGCTCAGCCTGGCTCCTCGCCACCAGCCTGTTCTCCCCTGAGAAGGAGGCAGCGTCAAACATGGGTGGGAGAAGGGGGGTCAACTTGGTGTCACCCCCCTCTGGGGTGTCACTCTGTGTGATACACACCCCCTGCACCCCCTAGTGACAATAATAATAATAATAATAATAATAATAATAATAATAATAATAATTTTTATTTATATCCCGCCCCTCTGCTAGGCAATCGGGGCGGCGTACAGCATTTCAAAACATCAAAACAAACATTAAAGCAGAATCTCATCATTCTTTTCTATTCTAGGCTGGGTGGTGCTTGGCCTAGTGTCTCTCCCCCAGATGACATCAGATGGTAATGGAGGGAGGGCTCTTCTTCTTATTCCAGGCCCGATGGTGCTGGGCCTAGTGTCCTCTCCCTCAGATGACACTGGATGGAATGGAGGGAGGGCTCTTCTTCTTATTCCAGGCCCGATGGTGCTGGGCCTAGTGTCCTGTCCCCCAGATGACACTGGATGGAATGGAGGGAGGGCTCTTCTTCTTACACTAGGCCCGAAGGTGCTGGGCCTAGTGTCTCTCCCTCAGATGACACTGGATGGAATGGAGGGAGGGCTCTTCTTCTTATTCCAGGCCCGATGGTGCTGGGCCTAGTGTCCTGTCCCCCAGATGACACTGGATGGAATGGAGGGAGGGCTCTTCTTCTTACACTAGGCCCGAAGGTGCTGGGCCTAGTGTCTCTCCCTCAGATGACACTGGATGGAATGGAGGGAGGGCTCTTCTTCTTATTCCAGGCCCGATGGTGCTGGGCCTAGTGTCCTCTCCCCCAGATGACACTGGATGGAATGGAGGGAGGGCTCTTCTTCTTATTCCAGGCCCGATGGTGCTGGGCCTAGTGTCCTCTCCCCCAGATGACACTGGATGGAATGGAGGGAGGGCTCTTCTTCTTACACTAGGCCCGAAGGTGCTGGGCCTAGTGTCTCTCCCTCAGATGACACTGGATGGAATGGAGGGAGGGCTCTTCTTATTCCAGGCCCAATGGTGCTGGGCCTAGTGTCCTCTCCCCCAGATGACACTGGATGGAATGGAGGGAGGGCTCTTCTTCTTATTCCAGGCCCGATGGTGCTGGGCCTAGTGTCCTCTCCCCCAGATGACACTGGATGGAATGGAGGGAGGGCTCTTCTTCTTACACTAGGCCCGATGGTGCTGGGCCTAGTGTCTCTCCCTCAGATGACACTGGATGGAATGGAGGGAGGGCTCTTCTTATTCCAGGCCCGATGGTGCTGGGCCTAGTGTCCTCTCCCCCAGATGACACTGGATGGAATGGAGGGAGGGCTCTTCTTCTTATTCCAGGCCCGATGGTGCTGGGCCTAGTGTCCTCTCCCCCAGATGACACTGGATGGAATGGAGGGAGGGCTCTTCTTCTTATTCAAGGCCCGATGGTGCTGGGCCTAGTGTCCTCTCCCCCAGATGACACTGGATGGAATGGAGGGAGGGCTCTTCTTCTTACACTAGGCCCGATGGTGCTGGGCCTAGTGTCTCTCCCTCAGATGACACTGGATGGGATGGAGGGAGGGCTCTTCTTCTTACACTAGGCCCGAAGGAGCTGGGCCTAGTGTCTCTTCCTCAGATGACACTGGATGGAATGGAGGGAGGGCTCTTCTTCTTACACTAGGACCGAAGGTGCTGGGCCTAAGTGTCTCTCCCTCAGATGACACTGGATGGGATGGAGGGAGGGCTCTTCTTCTTACACTAGGCCCGAAGGAGCTGGGCCTAGTGTCTCTCCCTCAGATGACACTGGATGGAATGGAGGGAGGGCTCTTCTTCTTATTCCAGGCCTGATGGTGCTGGGCCTAGTGTCTCTCCCTCAGATGACACTGGATGGAATGGAGGGGGGGCTCTTCTTCTTACACTAGGCCCGATGGTGCTGGGCCTAGTGTCTCTCCCTCAGATGACACTGGATGGAATGGAGGGAGGGCTCTTCTTATTCCAGGCCCGATGGTGCTGGGCCTAGTGTCCTCTCCCCCAGATGACACTGGATGGAATGGAGGGAGGGCTCTTCTTCTTATTCCAGGCCCGATGGTGCTGGGCCTAGTGTCCTCTCCCCCAGATGACACTGGATGGAATGGAGGGAGGGCTCTTCTTCTTATTCAAGGCCCGATGGTGCTGGGCCTAGTGTCCTCTCCCCCAGATGACACTGGATGGAATGGAGGGAGGGCTCTTCTTCTTACACTAGGCCCGATGGTGCTGGGCCTAGTGTCTCTCCCTCAGATGACACTGGATGGGATGGAGGGAGGGCTCTTCTTCTTACACTAGGCTCGAAGGAGCTGGGCCTAGTGTCTCTCCCTCAGATGACACTGGATGGAATGGAGGGAGGGCTCTTCTTCTTACACTAGGACCGAAGGTGCTGGGCCTAAGTGTCTCTCCCTCAGATGACACTGGATGGGATGGAGGGAGGGCTCTTCTTCTTACACTAGGCCCGAAGGAGCTGGGCCTAGTGTCTCTCCCTCAGATGACACTGGATGGAATGGAGGGAGGGCTCTTCTTCTTACACTAGGCCCGAAGGTGCTGGGCCTAAGTGTCTCTCCCTCAGATGACACTGGATGGAATGGAGGGAGGGCTCTTCTTCTTACACTAGGCCCGATGGTGCTGGGCCTAGTGTCTCTCCCTCAGATGACACTGGATGGAATGGACACACTACTGTCTACACTGCAGAATTAATGTCATTTGACACTGTTTTAACTGCCAAGGTTCAATACTAAGGAATTCTGGGAGTTGTATTTTTGTAAGATATTTAGCATTCTCTGTCATAGCGCTCCAGTACCACAGCAAGCTACAAATCCTAGGATGCCATAGTATTGAGCCGTGGAAGTTAAACAGGTATCAAACTGCATTCATTCTGCAGTGTGGCAGCAGCCTTTGGTAACATGTTATACAATTCTGTCTCTTCTTCTCCACTTCTTCTATCAGACTGACAAGGGTTGGACTTTAAAAGCTGTATCAGGTTTGAATAGAATTTTATACAAAGTTTTAAATATATTTAAAATTTTAATGTGTAATGTTTTTAACTTTTAAAAATTGTTTAATTGTTTTTTAAACTTTTAATCTACATTTTAATGCTTTTGTTAGCCGCAAACAAAAGTTGAGGAGAAAGATGGGATATAAATAAAATAATCCTCCTCCACCTCCTCCTCTTTTAGAGATATAGGGGCTGTACAGACGGGCAGGAAACTGCCTTTTCCCTAAGCTGCAGCAACTGCACCCCCTGCCCTGAGGATGCCCTAAATGGGGACAGAGCAACTGCATTGGGGGGCAGTCAATGCGACTTTTCCGAGGCCGTATTGAAGCCCGGTCAACCGCACTGCTGCCCCGGAGGATGCCGCAAAGGGAGATGGAGCAACTACACAGGCTGGCTATGGCTGCTTTAATTTTGTTTTTGTCCTCAGATACATGCGCACATGCACAGGAACACATCCCTGCACACCTGCACACCTGTGCGGAACATGTCATACGCTGGTATACAGTCTGTCACTCTCTGTGTACAAAGGTGACTGATGTTCAGCATCCCTGTGCACCTGTGCAGGACCTGTCATACACCCACAAATCATGCAAGGATTTGCTAACCTCGGCTTCCCCCAAGTAGACAGTGTAGACAGGCACTGCTGTCTGATTGTGCCACCCTTGGGGTGAAGAAGCAAGTTTGTCCCACACAGATCGGGGGGGGGGGGGAGAGGTACATGCAAGGGAGGCTTGTGTGGATAGACTGGATACATACAGCTGGTGGTCATGTAAGGGACATGGTCAACAGGACACACAGACAAATATTACACCAGGACCCCCCCCCCCAAGCATGCTAGGAAGTGGTGTGCAGGTCTTATGCACACCTGCACACCTGTGCAGAAAAGGTCACAAAAGCGTACATGTGATGGAATGCATTTATTGTCATAATAGAGAACAGTTGCTAGGGCACATGCGTAGGGTTACAATTAAGGTTAGGGTTAGGGTTCCAATTAGGATTAGGGTTCTATTATTCAAGCACATCTGCAGTGCCGCACCCACACCTGGAAGCCTAGGATGCTTTAAATTAAAGCCTGCCTCATAGGGCGCATGGTCTGGATCGCGGACTCAATTTCTGCTGCATATGTGGCAGTGCATTTATACAGCCGTTTTAAATCTCCAGTGCCCTTTTTCTGATGCACTGGTGTCACTGCATACATATGCACATGCAAAGGTGCACATCTTTCTAGTAGAAGCAGAAAAAAAGCTGCTCCTTTTTGGAGCGGCTTTTCCTGGCATACGGCACCTAGAGGGTGCTTTCCTGCCAGCTTTTAGGCACGCCATGCCTCCAGGTCAGCCTGAAATCATTTCTTTTTTCCCATCTGTACAGCCCCATAGTTGCCCTGTTCTGAGGATTCATACCTTGTTCCCCATCCATGGTAGATTCCAGATTCCCCCCCCCCCCCCCCAGCTCTGACTCTGACAAAGGAGGGCAACTAAAATGGTGAAGGGTCTGGAAATCAAGCCCTATGAGGAACAACTTAGGGAGCTGGGAATGTTTAGCCTGGAGAAGAGAAGGTTAAGAGGTGATATGATATCCGTGTTTAAATATTTGAAGGGATGTCATATTGAGGAGGGAACAAGCTTGTTTTCTGCTGCTCCAGAGACTAGGACCCGAAACAATGGGTGCAAGCTCCAGGGAAAGAGATTCCTCCTCAACATTAGGAGGAACTTCCTGACAGTGAGGGCGGTTCGACAGTGGAACACACTCCCTCAGAGAGTGGTAGAGTCTCCTTCCTTGGAGGTCTTTAAGCAGAGGCTGGATGGCCATCTGTTGGGGATGCTTTGATTGGGAGTTCCTGCATGGCAGGGGGTTGGACTGGATGGCCCTTGTGGTCTCTTCCAACTCTATAATTCTATGATTCTATGACTGATCCCACCTACTCAGAAATTTAACAAAGGACCTATTCACCACAGCTTAATGGTATGGAATGCTGGGGTTTGTAGTTTGTTGTGGTACCAGAGGGCTCTGACACTCAGAGAGTGTCAAACTGGATTATTTCTGCAGTGGGGATGAAGGTAAAGGCTTGCATATCATTGAAAGGGAGAGGGAAGGAAGGAAGGAAGGAAGGTACTTTTTCTCCCCCCTCTTCCAAAAGACTTGGTTTTGTTTTGTTGGGTTTTTCCAAAAGAGATTCTATAGATGCACCAATGACATCACCAAGAAGAGGGCTAGAGTGCTCTTTCTTTGCAACCTAACAAAAACTGAGGCATCAAGGCCAGCTCTTGCCACTTGTCAGATTTGGCATGCTCCGGCCAACAGCTGGTGGAGGTGACTAATGAGGCCTCAGCTTTTCACAGAGCCTCTGAGTGCAGCTTTCATTGGCAAAGAAAAGGCAGGCGGCCTCAGCCCGTTTCCCCTTGTTCTCTTAACAGAGGCCTGCGCCATCCGATTACCTTGGCCCTGGGCCCAAGGCTTGTATGTCCCTTGCCTGCCTGATTTTTCTCCATGGCAACAAGGGATGCAAGCTTTTGCCAAAGCAGCAGCTGGTAGATACTTGGTAGATTACCTGCCAAACAGATTTACTAGCTGCAAAGTGCAGCAGCGGGGGCTGTCGGATGGGTTAAATAAAAACTAGGAAGCACTATGGAGCATGGGGGGGGGGGGAGAGAAGAAGGAGGAGCTGGGGTAACAAAAAGATGCCTATCTCTTTTAAAACATGCCTCCCCACTCCCTCCTCCATTTCCAGAGTTCCAGCTGCTGATTTGTTGTAGACCACATCCCTATTCTTTGGGGTATGAAAGGCCTTAAACAAATTGGGCTTTATCTTAATTTCAAGTCCTTCCTGGGCTTTTTAGTCTGCAAACAAATACATGACACACACACACACACATATATACACACACGTTTCTCAAAAGCTTATTTGCATAACTGGAGGTCTTTTCCATCTTTGGCAAACCCCTGTTGCTCTTTTAAAAATTGGATTTGCTATTTCTTTTTCCCTCTTTTTTCATACTTAATTACTGCTGGTAGATCCTGGTCTTGGGTGCATCTATAAAGGTAAAGGTATTCCCCGTTGATAAGTTGTCAAGCCGTGTCCGACCATAAGGGGTGGTGCTCATCTCCATTACTAAGCCAAAGAGCCAGCAGTGTCAGAGACTACTCTGTGCTCATGTGGCAGCATCATTACACAGAACACTGTTTACCTTCCCACTGAAGTGGTACCTATTTATCTACTTGCATTTGCATGCTTTCAAACTGATAGGTTGGCAAAAGCTAGGACTAGTGACAGGAGCTCACCCCATCATGCAGCACCCAAGCCTCGAACTGCCAACCTTTCAGTCAACAGAGTCAGAGTCTAGTCTTAACCACTTGAGCCACTGCAGTTTGACACTAACTGCCATGGCTCCATCCCACAGAATCCTGGGATTTCAAGTTATGGGAGGCACCAGCACTCTTTGGCATAGAAGGCAAAAGACCTTGTAAAACTACAAAACCCAGGATTCGACAGGACGGGGCTACAGCACTTGAAGTGGTGTCAAACTGCATTCTTTCTACAATGTACGTTCTCCCCTTGTTATGTTATGCCTAGAATGGGAACTTCAACTGATCCTTGTCTGTGTGAGGCTGAGATAGTCAAAATCAGTTATTCAGAGTGCCAAATGAAGATGCAAGCCAAACCCATCAAAGAGAAGAAGGTTTGGCATGGAATGAGGAAGATAACATAGGAATGGGGACAGCCACATGATAGTGCATCTTTCCTTCTCAGGAATTCATCTACTTGGCAGCCTGTCCTTGCTACAATCAGGGGGATAAAGTTCTTTTTTCCTAGGACCACTAGCAGACAAGACTTGGCCCCAGAGCTCAGGGTGCATTGGTTTCTTGGAGGGGAAAGGACAGCAAACATGTTAAACCAGGGGTAGGCAACCTTTTTGAGCCGGGGGCCGGGTTGCTGTCCCTCAGACAATTGGGGGGCCGAAGCACCAAAAATAAATAAATAAATAAATAAATATAATGTTTTAAATAATAATAATAATAATAATAATAATAATAATAAAAATATGCATGCACACTCTCTCAGCCCCAGAAAAGCCATGGCGAAACCCCTGTGGAGATTTTGCCAAGAAAACCCCAAGAACAAGTAATAACAACAATAATCAATATCATCATGGCGGGCGGCGGCAGCGGCGGCAGGGGCCGGTCCAAAGGCCTCGGGGGGGGGCGCATCCGGCCCCCGGGCCTTAGGTTGCCTACCCCTGTGTTAAACAATTGGCTGCTTGAGGACACAATCCAAATGTTGAAAGAGGTTTTTCCCTTAATTTCAGCACAATTGACAAATGAAAGGAATAATTCAATTGGAGATTCAGCCAAGGGTTTGTTGCTAGCAAAGTACAATTTTAAGTATTTGTCTTGCTCAGAGTTCTATAAGTATAGTGGAAGCCAACAAGGCATTTTAATGAAGATACATTCATAGGAAAAATCATGAAATCATAGAATCTTAGAGTTGGAAGAGACCACCAGGGCCATCCAGTCCAACCCCCTGCCATGCAGGAACTCACAATCAAAGCATCCCCGACAGATGGCCATCCAGTCTCCATTTAAAGACCTGCAAAGAAGGAAACTCCACCACTCTCTGAGGGAGTGCGTTCCATTATCAAACAACTCTTACTGTCAGGAAGTTCCTCCTAATGTTTAGGTGGAATCCCATTTTTCTGTAGCTTGCATCCATTGCTCTGGATTCTATTCTCTGGAGCAGCAGAAAACAAGCTTGCTCCATCCTCAATATGACACCTCTTCAAATATGGTTGAGTACATGATAAAATACAGTATGTGTAATATAGCTATAAATAAAACATATGAAGTGAATTTATATTTATACTAGTAAGCCAAAACAGTAAAAATGAGGCTGTCGTACTTTGGCCACGTAATGATCCTTGTAGGCATGGATCACTAGAAAAAAACAATAATGCTAGAAAAGGAAGAGAGGAGAAGAAGGAGGGGAAGACCACATGCCAGATGGATGGACTCAATCAGAAGGGCCAAAGGCATGGATTTGCAGGATCTGAGCAGAGCAGTGGAGGACAGAGTTGACTCGAGAGCAGCTAACAAGAACAAAAGTGTTTTTGGCTTTTATTTTGGAATGTCCTCCATTTTTCTTGAATGTCCTGCATTTTGGGGTTCCTTACCCTCCCTTGTGGTTATAACATCTGGTCACCCTGCTCCTGGGGGAAGAGGGGACACTGGTGATAGGGAAATCCCTCTTTCTTCTGATCTCTAGACTGTGATTGCTGGGCTTGGGAATAAGAGGCTGGGTTCTGCACTATCATATGCATGTCTGGGGACAGGTTGATGGTAGCACATTTCCTGTTGCAATGGCGGGCAGTGGTATAACCTCATTCCAACACCGTTGAGTGAATGTTCAATGGAATCTGACCCTGAAAGGTAGTGCAGTTTAGAACCTACTCACATGTCCATTTCTGTGGAACAGTGTGGAGGAAATAAAGCTGGTTCTTCTTATAGTGCTCAGATTGCGAATGTCCATCATCCAAGACAAAATGCTGAACCATGCTTGAAAACTAGCTAATGTGCAAGTCTTCACCACAAAGGGGCTCAAAATAGCTTCTGCCTGAAGTTTCAATTCTCTGTTGATGTTCCTCAGAGCAACTTCCCTCTGTGCCCTCATTCTCAGAACTCTGGGGTGCCTCCTGAGATCATTGTGTTTTCCTTCTCTGCCATGAACATTGAAATAACATTAAAGAAAAGGTTTAAGAGAAGGGAGAAATAGACTTTCTGTATTAGCATCTAATATAACAAATGGTGAGTTAGTATAACCTGTGTCTCTTCCTCTCACCAACAGAATTGTTAACAAATAGGAGCAAAGCTCTGCCAAGTATGAAACACCCAAAAATGATAGAGATAACTGATGTCATGACAGCCAATGTTTGTTTAGCTGCAATGCAAGAAATTTCTTTCAAGTGTATAGAGTTTTTCCCATTCTTTACTGAAGTTCCCCCAACAGCCCTGCAGTGTAGGTTAGCATTATAATTCAGCCAGTTTTAGAATAGATCTACACTCTCATCGTGTTGTTGTTGTTGTTTTTATGTGTCTTTAAGTTGTTTCCGACTTATGTTGACCCTAAGGCAACCTCATCAGGGGGTTTTCTTGGCAAGATTTGTCCGGGGGGGGGGGTGTCTTTTCCTTCCTCTGAGTTTGAGAGTGTGTGACTTGCCCAAGTTCACCCAGTGGGTTTCCAGTGCTCAGAGGAGTTTTGAACTCTGTTCTCCCAGAGTCCTAATCCAACTACACTATGTGGTTCTGCATAGCATTGCGTTAACACTTTAATAGGCATGATTCCATCATAAGAAACCCTGTGATCTGTAGTTTAGTGAGGGAAATAATAATAATAATAATAATAATAATAATAAATTTCTTATATTCCGCCTTTTGCCTAAGCAATCAAGGTGGCTTACAAATAGAATGCTCTGCTAGAGAAACTACAAACTACACCAAACTACAAATCCTAGGATTCCATAGGATACATTCATGGCAATTAAAGCAGTGGAAAGCATGTGTAAGTCTGGAGTGTACATTACTCCTAAGACTTTCAGAAAGCTGCCTCCAGCCTTAGCAGTATAAGTATAGGAAACTATTGGTAATCCCATTCTTTCCATGTTATTTCTGCCACTAGTATCAACTTTTCTGGTAAAGAGGTAGTGATCAGGAATACATCTTCTTCGTTAACTGAGACATACCTGTACATGTCAAACTGGTATAGCCTGTGATCAGCCACCTCTGCTTTCCTAATGCAACTTTATTCAAAGGACCAACACCATGCTGGCTTTCAGGTAAGAAAGGGACAAGGTGTTGTTTCGCAAATGTACAACAGACTTACTAGAGCCATCAGCAGTGGAATGGAAGTCAGCTCAAGGAGTGGTTTTCTCTGATATCCTAATAAAGGTGATTCCAGGGGTGGAGCAGTGTATATGTTGTGTAGAGAATAAGGGCACTGCCCCCAATTAAAAATTCTGCCCCCTCAATGAAATTTTCCTTGAGTCCCCAAATTTCTAGTATTGCAGAGTGAGATATTGCAAATCATTTACACATACAACTAATCTATTTGCTGTCTTCACATTGCCTTGGTAACTTTTCATGCCCCCTTTCTGTTCTAAACTGTATTTCTAAAGGCTCAACTGAAGTTTAAAGTTTTTGCAAAGGTAGAAAGTTGGGAACTGAAGGAAAATTTCATGTAGGGACAAAATTGTTATGGGCAGCAATATCCCCATAGCCACACCACTGTGTGACTTCTTATTTTGATCTGCAAAGTGCTGGAAGGTATGAAATGGAGCAGAAAGGGGAGTCAAGGAGATACAGAAAGAAAGACAGACAAATTGCAGTTCTTTCAAGCTGTCTTTTGCAGCCCAAACCTTCCAGTTTAATAATAATATTTGGTACTTCACATCCTTGACTGGGAAGTGGCAGATGGTGGAGACACCTGTTCTTCTCAGATCAGCTTTTACTCCTGTGTTCTGCCTTACTTTCAGACTGGAGATCATTTGTTTGTTTATTATGAACTGAGCCTCTCTTCTGAGATTAGCGCAACAGAATTTGTACTTAAGAGGGAGCACACCAACATGTAAACACACATTACAACAATTACAACCCAAGTCCCACAACCTGTCTTTGTTTCAATACCACAACTGGCATCAGGCTCTTCTGCCCACTTCAGAGGGGCAGAATTGCTTGGAAATCATGCCATCTCAAACCGACTGCAAGTCCGTAGCTTAGAAAAAGCTTAATAAATCCATCTGCTTTAATTGTCGAGTTCCCCGAGCATGAAAGACAAAGACAAAAGAAGAATGTTAAATGGGTCTTTCCCATCCCCCTCTGGGAAATGGAAGTTTAAGGAGCCAAAGCGGAGAAGGATTCATTATTGCAGAGGCTTTCTTATTATCCTGCGTGAGCTCATTCGTGTTGCTTTCTTGTGGAGACAGCACTTGTCAAGGTCGTGCCTTAATTACTTACAGTTTGGGGTGGGAGGAGGGAGAGGTCATCCTTCCAATGTCACTATCAAATCCCAATGGGAAATACACAAGAGAGTTGAGTGATACAATATTTATGAGCACAAGAGTGGATATTTCCAAGGAAGACGCTCAGCATGAGGGTGGTGGATCCGAGGACTTCTGATTCATCCAATGTCAGTTTAATAGGTGCATCAATCAACTGAGATCCTAGTTGCAGCTTAAATGTTTGAATTGGTGGTTCATTCGCTCCAGGCCTTTCTTCTCCACCCCAGCCTTGCTTATACACTCTGCAGTGAGACACGTTCCCTCCTCACCATAGCTGTCTGATGCTGGTGATGCCATTGAAAGCCCTAAACAGCCTGATACCTGAAGGACCATCACTCCTTATATGTTCCTGCTCAAGGTCTGAGGTCTTCAGGAAAGGTCCTCCTCTGTGTCCAACCAGCAGGAACAATATGGTGTGGGAGGACATGGGACAAGGTCTTCTCAGCTGTTGTGCACCATATGTGAAATGCCCTCCCAGTGAGCACCAATGTTGGTTTCTTTCTGGCATCAAGTCAAAACATAGCTTTTTATTAAAGCCTTTGGGGGTTTCATTGGCTTTAAATGTACACATTCATGTCTTTTAAAAAAAATTGTTGTAGCCTTTTAGCTGTTTTATCTTGTCACATTTAATATGGGTGTAAGAGAGCCAGTTTGGCATAATGGTTTGAATGTTGGAGACCAGGCTTTGAATCCCAGCTTGGCCATGAAACCACTGAATGAACTTGGGCAAGTCACACTCTCTTAGCCTCAGAGCAAGGCAATGTACATGAATGAGCAAGGCAAACCTCCTCTGAACAAATCTTGACAAGAAAACCACATTATATGTTTGCCTTAGGGTTGCCATAAGTCAGAAACAAATTGAAGGCACATAACAACAACAAATCATCTTTAAGCTATTTTATTCTTTTAATGTGGAATTGCCTTACCTGTATGTGACCCTGGAATCCCATGATAAAGGGTGCATATAAATGATTTTAATAGAATAAATAAGTTAACAAATGTGTCACACATGAAATAGCCTTAGGTTATGGTTCCACATACTGCATTGCTGGACTCGTTCACAAACAACAACCCTCATTGCATGGTGGAGAAGTTTGAGGCCATGTCCTCCACCACATCACTTGAGAATAAAGTGAAAACATTTAAATCATTCTTCTTGAAAAGTAGCAAGGTTGCCCTTTGTTATTTTAAAAAGTAAGACATTACAAGTAACTTACATTTTAAATAAATTATTTTTAAGCTCTGGGAGCAGCTCATCTAAATTGCATGAATTAGCTCAATGTCTCCATGTCTGCATTGTGGTCCTAGGGGGAAATTAAATATTTAAATGTGCTCTAGCTCCTTCCAGTATTTCATTACTTCCTGATAGTGGGAAATGGCCACTGTCTCTCTGTGTAAATAGTAAGCTGTTGTCAGTATGTTATGGTGCAGAATGCTAGATATGTATCTGGTTTCAGCTCCTTCCTCTGAACTGCTGGTATAGGCTTGTGTACAACATTGTCTTTCAGCCTCTCTTTTCCTACCTACAAAATGGAAACAACTGCTCTCCTGCTTAACAAAATATTGTCAAAACAAATACAGGAAAGCTTGAAGGAGGGGAAAACATTCACAAATTGAAAATGCTACATGAATGATTTATAGAGTGACAGCAGTATGTTTAAAAATATAAGCAAAAACCCAGTTCTTTTGATATTTCCAGGTCACACAACACCACCACAAATCCCAAATAACTATTGTTGGTATTTTAAAAGGCACATTGAATGGTGCTAGAAATGTATTCAGCATCTGTTCAACCCTAATGTTTAATTACATGATAGGTAGCTAATCAGGTCAAAGAGCCCTATTAATAACTAATAACTACAGAGCAAATATGATTAAAATTAATTACAGTGAGCAAACCAAGCTACAGTTTTCTATAGCTTTTACAATTTATGTATTTATTTACAACAGAGAAAGGAATTCCTGACAGTTATTAATACTGCTATGACTTGGAGCAATACCATAAGGTTCAACAACTAAAGTCTAGCAGATGCGAAAACTACAGTGACAGACAGTTACTGGGTTGTCATGCATGTTTACATTCTGTGGGTTATTTAATCTAAGTAGCATTTGTCTGGTGATTTATTGATCACACTCCAGGCAAGCCTGTGCAACCTGTTCACCAAACACACTCCACCAAGTATATAGTATGGCTTGCTGTGTGTTTTCTACACCTGCAGGATGCAACTTGGTTCCCCTGTTGGAAGAGAAAGCAAATTGAGGCCCATGTATCTACTCTTCAGCATGTATCTTCCTTCCTAGTTTCTGCTAGGAAGGATAAGGAAAGCAGTTCCTGAGCAGCCATATTGAGTGGGTGAGTGTTTAAATTCTTTTTAAAAACATTTGGGGAGAATGTGTCTGTTGCTGAACTAGCCAATTAGCTCTATACAACTCCTCCCAGAGGCTTTCCATGTCAGTTCCTGCTAGGAAGGAGAAGGAAAGCAGTTTCTGGGCAGCCATTTTGAGTGGGTGAGTTTTTAAATTCCTTTTAAAAACACTTGGGGAGAGTGTATAGCTCTGTACAACTCCTCCCAGAGGCACATGCCTAATGGTACATGAATTTTTTCCATAGGACAAGGGAAAGCACAGCACAGGTAGAAGGAGGACTTTGACCTTTCTCTTTAGAGGTTCTCCTAATAATAATAATAATAATAATTTAAAGGGTTTTGAGGTTGTTGTTTTTTGTTCAGAGGGAGAGAGACAGAGACTTGCCTCCAGAATAAGATAGCATCCAAGAGCTCTCTGTGGAGTTAGAAACCCAGTTGATTAAGCTCACTGAAAGAGCCTGGTGAAAAGACCAGGAGCACAGGGCCCTTTACATGGGTCTTTACCAGGGGACTTTTTGAGAGAGAAGCCCCTAGTCCCCTTCCAGTGCTTACTTCAGACTTCTCAATATGGACACTGAGGGAGTTGCTGCAGTCACCTGTAACACTTGTGGGATGTTTGTCTTCTTGCCAAGAGATGTGGGGAACTTCACCTGCACCAAGTGCAAGTTTGTAGCCCTCCTGGAAGAGAAAGTCAAGCAGCTGGAGGCCCGGGTAGCTATGCTTCAGCATATTAGGGAGCAAGAGGTTTTCCTGGACAGAGTGGAAAGAACGGTCTTGGATGGGGACCACACAGAGGAAGTTGTTGAAGAGGAGGTCATTTCATGCACGCAGGAGGTGGACACCTGGAGGAACATCACACATAGAAGTAGGGAAACCAGGGATTGTTCTCGGAGCTTGCAGCTACAGAATCGATTTGAAGCTCTCTCCCTTATTAAGGATGAAGAAGAAGAGCAGCAGGGACAGTCCTCAGGGACAGTGCAGGGGACCTGAAGAGTACCACCACAGGGTACAGCCACTGCTAAGCCTCAGAAGAGGCATGTGGTGGTGGTTGGGACTCCTTGTTGAGGGGTACAGAAGCAGTGATTTGTCGCCCTGACAAGATGTCCCGGGAGGTGTGTTGTCTCCCTGGGGAAAAAATCCGTGATGTGACAGTGAGACTGACAAGACTTGTCAAGCCTACTGACCATTACCCCTTCCTCTTTGTCCACATGGGAACCAATGATACTGCAAGGCAAAGTCTTCAGAATATCAGAAGGGATTATGAGGCTTTGGGCAGAAAGCTGAAAGAGCTGGACACACAGATTGTTATCTCATCTCTTCTCCCAGTTGAAGAGCATGATCCAGGAAGGGAGAGGAAGATAGTAGACATGAATAATTGGCTCTGCAGATGGTGCAGCCAAGAACAATTTGGATTCTTGGATCATGAGCTGCGGTTCCATGAGGGTGGACTTCTAGAAGAGATGGGCTGCATCTCACACCAGTTGGCAGAAGCGTTTTTGCCAATAGTCTCAAACATTTGATCAGGAGGGCTTTAAACTGAATCATGTTGGGGAGGGAGACAGTATCTTGGAAGGTATCTTGGAAGGCAGGAGTACATCATGGACTGGAGAGAATAGTAAAAGTGTTATAGAGGGAACAAGGCAAATGATGCAAGGACAAAACAGTGGAAGGAAAAAAGCTCACACAGGCAGCAAGTGGGAAGGACACATACTCTTAGATGTCTCTACACTAATGCACAGAGCCTGGGAAATAAACAAGATGAACTTGAACTCCTAGAACAACAAAGCAAATATGATATAATAGGCATCACTGAAACCTGGTGGGATAATTCTCATGATTGGAATGTAGGAATAGAGAGGTATAACCTTTTTAAGAGAAATAGGCCAAACAGGAAAGGAGGAGGAATAGCATTATATGTCAGGGATGTTTACAGCTGTGAAGAAATCCAGGATTTAAATCCTGGAAATCAGGTGGAGAACATATGGATAAAAATTAAAGGGGAAGGAAACAACAGGAATGTTATAGTAGGAGTCTACTACAGATGCCCATGTCAGACTGAAGAATTGGATTATGCCTTTCTAAAACAGATGACCACACACTCAGAAAGGAGAGATGTACTAGTGATGGGTGACTTCAACTATCCTGATATTTGCTGGAAGTCAAACTCAGCCAATACATCAAGGTCTAGCAAATTCCGCACTTGCCTCAAAGACAATTTCTTTGTCCAAAAGGTGGAAGAGGCTACAAGGGGATCAGCTATTTTAGATCTGATTCTAACCAACAGGGATGACCTGGTCAATGGGGTGCAAGTGGTGGGATCTTTAGGTGAGAGTGATCATGTTCTCCTGGAGTTTCTTATACAGTGGAAAGGAGAAGCTAGGCATAGTCAAACACTCATTCTTGACTTTAGGAGAGCTGACTTCAACAAACTTAGGGAAACATTAGGAGTGATCCCATGGTCAGGAATACTAAAGGAGAAGGAAGTTCAGGATGGATGGAGTTTCTCAAAAGGGAGATACTGAAGGCATAATCTCTAACTGTTCCAATGAGAAGGGAAAATGGGAGATGTCTCAAGAAACCAGGTTGGATAACAAAAGAACTTTCAACTGAACTAAGTTTTAAATGGGAGATGTATAAGAAATGGAAAAGGGGCAAAATCACTAAAGAGGAATTCAAAAAAATATCTAGCACATGTAGGGGTAAAGTCAGGAAAGGCAAATCACAGAATGAGCTCAGGCTTGCTAGTGGTTAAGCACAATAAAAAGGGCTTTTGGGGGTATGTCTGTAGCAAAAAAGAAAAAGAAATGGTACGACCACTGCACAGAGAAGATGGAGAAATTCTAACAGGGGACAGAGAAAAGGCAGAACTACTCAACACTTTCTTTGCCTCAGTCTTCTCACAAAAGGAAAAAGGTATTCAACCTGAGGAAAATGGAGCAGAGGGCACAATAGGGGAAATGCAGCAGTGAATAAGTAAAGAGGAAGTACAGGAATACCTGGTTAACCTAAATGAATTTAAGTCTCCAGGACCAGATGAACTATATCCAAGGATATTAAAAGAACTGGTAAATGTAATCTCAGAGCCACTGGCAATAATCTATGAGAACTCCTAGAGAACAGGAGAAGTCCCAGCAGACTGGAGGAGGGCAAACGTTGTCCCCATCTTCAAAAAAGGGGGGGAAAGAGGATACCAACAACTATTGTCCAGTTAGTCTGACATCAATACTAGGAAAGATTCTAGAACAGTTCATTAAACAGAGAGCCTGTGAACATCTAGAAGGGAATGCCATAATCATTAAAAGTCAACATGGGTTTCTCAAAAACAAGTCATGCCAGACTAATCTAATCTCTTTCTTTTTGATGAAATTACCAGCTTGCTAGATGAAGGTAATGCGGTAGACATAGCATATCTTGATTTCAGTAAGGCTTTTGAAAAGGTCCCCCATGATACTCTTGCAAACAAGATAGTAAAACATGGGCTAGACAATACAGGTGTCTAGGTGGATTAGTAACTGGTTGACTGACTGAACCCAAAGAGTGTTCAGCAATGGCTCCTCTTCATCCTGGAGAGAAGTGACCAGTGGGGTGCCACAGGGTTCTGTCCTGGGCCCAGTGCTCTTCAACATCTTTTTCAATTATTTGGATGAAGGAATAGGGGCATGCTTCTCAAATTTGCAGATGACACCAAATTAGGAGGAATAGCTAATACCCCAGAAGACAGGATGAAAATTCAAAATGATCTTAATAGATTGGAAAGCTGGGCCAAAGCTAACAAAATGAATTTCAACACAGAGAAATATAAGGTACTGCACTTAGGGCAAAAAAATGAAATGCATAGATATATGATGGGGGACACATAGCTTAATGAGACTACATGTTAAAGGGATCTAGGAGTCCTAGTGGACCACAAGTTGAACATGAGTCAACAGTGTGATACTGCAGCTAAAAAGGCCAATGCAATTTTAGGCTGCATTAGTAGAAGTATAGTATCTAGATCAAGGGAAGTAGCAGTGCCACTGTATTCTGCTTTGGTCATGCCCCACCTGGAATACTGTGTCCAGTTCTGGGCACCACAATTCAAAAAGGCTGTTGAAAAACTGGAGTGTGTCCAGAGGAGGCTGACTAAAATGGTGAAGGGTCTGGAAACCATGCCGCATGAGGAAAGACTTAGGGAACTGGGTATGTTTAGCCTAGAGAAGAGATGGTTAAGAAGGGATATGATAGCCCTGTTTAAATATTTGAAGGGATGTCATATTGAGGAGGGTGCTAGCTTGTTTTCTGCTGCTCCAGAGACTAGGACCCGGAACAGTGGGTGCAAACTCCATGAAAAGAGATTCCACCTCAACATTTTGAATCCAACAAATTGTGTTGGATTCATTGGGGATGAGGACGTTATATAGAAATTATTCTTTTTTCCATCTTGGAGGCTGCGGAGGACTGCCTCCCAACTTGCAGTCCTACGAGGACCACCTGAGCGGCCTGAGCTGCCCCACCCCTGAGAGTTTGGGAAGGGTTTATAATCCTTCCCCAGTAATACCTTTTAGTAACAATGCAATCAAGCTTTTTTGTTGTTTTTGCATATTTATATTGTGTGTTGTATATTTTTAATAACTGTTTTGTAATTTGTTTTGCTGAGTTGTTTTTGGGGGTGAGTGGGGGTGGGAATGAGGGAGGGGATCTGATTTTATGTGAACTGTTGATGTTTTGAATTCTGTACGCCGCCCCGATTGCCTGGCAGAGGGGCGGGATATAAATAAAATGTATTATTATTATTATTATTATTAGGAGGAACTTCCTGACAGTAAGGGCTGTTCGACAGTGGAACACACTCCTTTGGAGTGTGGTGGAGTCTCCTTCTTTGGAGGTCTTCAAACAGAGGCTGGATGGCCATCTGTCGGGGATGCTTTGATTTTGAGTTCCTGCATGGCAGGGAGTTGGACTGGATGACTTTTGAGGTCTCTTCCAATTCTATGATTCTATGATTCTATATTAGGAAGGACGTTTTCTTGGACAGAGCAGAGTAGATTGTCCTGGATGAGGAATACACAGTGGAGGTCCCTGAGGAGGAGGTCAGTTCCAAATACAGGAGGCAGACATTTGGAGTAATTTGAAACATAAAAGTAGAAAGACCAGGGATCATTTGTGAATTTGGAGCTACAGAATTGATTCAAGGCTCTCCCTTATTAGTGATGTTGAGGAAGAGCAACATGGGCAGCAGTGTCCTAGAGAACATGCAGGTGACCTTGGAAGAGTCAGCACATGGATTGACTCCTGCCAATCCTCAGATGAGATGTGGTGGTGGTGGTGGGACCCCCTGCTGAGGGGAACAGAAGCAGTGGTTGTGGATCTGAAAGGATGTCTTGTGAGATGTGCTGTCTCCCTGGGCAAACATTTTTGACATAACACAGAGGCTGACAAGATTCATCAACCCCATTGACCATTATCCCTTCCTTTTGGTCCACATGACAACCAAAGACATTGCAAGGGTTAGCCTTCAGGATATCAAAAGGGATTATGAGGCTTTAGGTAGGAAGCTGAAAGACCTTGATGCATACCCAGTCAAGGAAGGGAGAGAGAACAGTGGAGGTGAAGAACTGGCTCTGCAGATGGTGCTGCCAGAATGATTTCTTTGACCATGGTCTGCGATTTCATGAAGATGGATTTCTGTAATGGTTTGCACCTCACAGTAGTTGACAGGAACATTTTTGCTAACAGGCTCACAAACTTGATCAGGAGGGCCTTAAATTGAATTATGTAGTGGGAGGGAGACAGTATTATTGAGGACAGGAGTTCATCAAGTGATGGGGATAAAAGTCCAAATGTTATAGAGAGAAGTAGGTAAATAGTACCTGAACCCAACAGCAGGATGAAAGACCCGGGACTCCTCATTGCTGCTGCTTTGGCGGGGAAGCATGGGAGTCAGAGAAGCCCTGCTTTTTCAAGGAGGCAAAGTGGGTGACGCCACTCCCCTGCCCCTTCCCTCTCCTGTCTCTTAGTTTCCTGTAGATGGCCCTGTGCCAATTGGCCATCACTCCCACAGCGCCTGTGGCTGGCTGGGGTGCTCATTCCAGGAGGACTGGATGCCGCAGAACAGCTGCTGGGCTCAGTCTGAGGCCAGCTGAGAAGGGATTCCAGTGGCAGTCGCTGGAGCCTTGCCCCTCACTCATTCCCAGGTAAGGTGGAAAGCCAGTCCCCTCTTTCCTCCATTCAGATGCACTAACTCCCAAGGAGGGTGGTGCTGCTGAGCTAGAGCAGCCAAGTGGTAGAGAAACGGAACTGTAAATCAGGAAGTATATGAAGGGGTGTCACATTGAAGATGGACCAAGCTTGTTTTCTTCTGCTCCAGAGACTAGAAAATGGAACAATGGATGCAAGCTACAGAAAAAGAGATTCCACCTTGACATTAGGAGGAACTTCCTGACAGTGAGAGCTGTCTGACAGTGGAACACACTCCCTCAAAGTGTGGTGGAGTTTCCTTCCTTGGAGGCTGTTTTTAAACAGAGGCTGGATGGCCATCTGTTAGGAATGCTTTGATTGTGATTTCCTGCATGGCAGGGGTTTGGACTGGATGGCCCTTGTGGTCTATTCCAACTCTAGGATTATATGATTATATGAAAACTTAAATAAGTGGACAGAGGAAATGACCAACTATCTATCATGTCTCTACATTAATGCACAGAGTGCGGGAAATAAGCAAGATGAGCTTGAACTCTTAATACAGAAAAGCAAATATGAGAAAATAAGCATCACTAAAACCTGTTGGGATGAGTCCCATGATTAGAATGTATTAATAGAGGGGTATAACAAATTTAAGAGAAATAGACCAAACAGGAAAGAAGGGGAAAAGCATGATATATCAAGGATGCTTACTTCCCCGCCCCCCCAATTTGGCACAGTATTGTTCGTCCGAATTATCTTTTATTATCATTGTCAATTTGTCCATTGTCATCAAGTCATGAAGTTTTGTTAGCCAATCTTTCTCTAAATTCTCCTTTATCTCTTTCCAATATTTTGCAAATGATATTCACACAGCTGTAATCATATAAAGAATAACATCCATTTCTTCCTTACTTGTTTTGCTTTTCAATTCTGCTGTTATATTCAATAGGTACAGTTTAGGATCCTAATTAAATGTAATTTGAAAGTTTTGTTTTGCTTTGTTTTGTTTTGTTTTGTTTTTTGTATTCTTATATGGATCAGTTTCCAGAAATCCATTGCCGTCTTGCATTCCCACCACATGTGAAATAAATTAGCTTTGTTTTGGCCACACTTCCAACACATGCTTTCTGCTTTGCCATTTAGCTTAGCCAATGTTTCAGGGGACATGTGCCATCTATAAAGCATCTTGTAATAGTTTTCAATTAAATAAGTGCTCTTCGTGAACTTAAGTTTTTAAACCATACTTCTTCCCAGGTCTCTAGCATGATATTTTCTCTGATATCTTGCATCCACTTTATCATACAGTTTTTTTATCAATTCTTCTTTTAAGTCGATGTCAAGTATCATCTTATATAGTCTAGTTATCATGTTTTTCCCCCTTTCTCCATAATTTTTTCTAGCGCTTTTTTTCTGATTCTATTCCAATTTTTGCCATATCTTTTTTAAGTCTTTCTTTTATTTTAAGTTAGCCTAACCATTGTACCCCAAATCCTTCTTTATTAAGTTCTTTCAGTGGTTTTATCTTTACTTCATTTGTTGACCTAGTTAGAATATCTTCATATGTAAGTCATTTCCCTGGAATTAGATTATTTTCCTTATGAAAAGCTTCCTGTGGGGAAATCCATCTGGGGATTTTGGTGTATATAATTTTTTTTATTTCCTCCAGATTTTCATTAAAGCTTTCCTTATTGTGTGATCATTAAAACTGTTGTTTGATATCTCCTTCTCGTATTGTAAATACTTATGCCATCCTTCCTTAAGGTTAAACCCTTCCAATGCTAATAATTGCATGTTCTTTAATTCTAACCAATCTTTTATCCATGTAAAGGCTGCTGCACTGTAATAAGCTTGTAAGTTAGGTTGACCTATACCTCCTTTTCTTTTCTCATCTTGTAGCACTTTTATTTTGATTCTTGGTTTCTTCCCTTGCCAAATAAATGCACTGATGTCTCTTGTTCAAGTGTTAAAGATGGAATTAGATGTGATCACCAGAATGTTTTGAAATAGGTATAACATTTTAGGGACATGTTGTTGTATTATTGCAACTCTACCCAATAAGGACAATTGAATTGTTTTCCACCTTTTTAGATCTTCTCTAATTTTATTCCAGGTCTCTGTGTAGTTGTTAATTAGGAGATCCTGATTTTGATTTGTTAACGTTATACCCAAATATTTTGTTTTCCTTATTATCCTCATCTCTATTTCCTTAGCTAGCATCTCCTTTTCTATTTTTGTAAGTTTTTTTGGTTAATATCCTGCTTTTTTGTTTATTGATGTTTAAGCCTGCCGAACTGCATACCTCTTCTATGGATTTCCATAGTTTTGTTATGCTTTTTAATGGATCTTCTAGTATGATTGCTAGATCATCTGCAAAAGCTTTGGTTTTATATTGGTGGACCACTGTTCGTAGGCCTTTAATTAGTTCATCATTTCTTATTTTCCTCAATAATATTTCCATTGTCATGATGAAGAGGAGTGGTGAAAGGGGGCAGCCCTGGCGTGTCCCTTTGTTGATGTTCCATTTATCTGACTTTTCCCCATTTATGTCTAATTGGGCTGATTGCTGTGAATAGATCATCTTAATCCAATTTTGAAATTTGTTTCCGATATTGCTTTGTTTTAATAATTCTTTCATGAAAAACCAATCAACATTGTCAAAGGCTTTTTCTAGATCAATTAGGACAATACCTAATTTTTTCTCTTTTTTCTTTTCGTAGTACTCTAAAGTATTTATGATTGTTCTAATATTATTTTTAATTTGTCAGCCAGGTAGAAATCCTGCTTGATCTTCATGTATCCACTGCAATAGTTCTTTTTTTAATCTATCTGCTATAACTGTAGCATAAATCTTATAATCAAGATTTAGCAATTAGATGGATCTATAATTTTCAATTAATCTTATATCTTTGTCTTCTTTTGGGATTAGTATTATAGTTGCCTCCTCCCATGTTTGTGGGTAGAGATCCATTTTTATTTCTCTTATCATATTATATAGTAGATTTATAAGCTCATCACTGAATGTTTTATAAAATTTAGCCATTCTTTATTGTACTGTTTATTTCTTCTTTTGTGATTGGTCTATTTAATTCTTTTTTTTTTTTTTGTTCCTCTGAGAATTTCAAGATTTGTTCCTTTTTAATAAATTCTTGAATCTTTATTTTTTTATTCTCAGAAAAAAATTCCGATTGAAATAGATTCTTAAAATAAGTTGTCGCTATTTGTTTAATTTTGTCCTGTTGTGTATGTTCTTTCTTTTTCACTGTTTCTTTCATTATCGTTCTTCTTTCATTTTGTTTGTTTTTTATTTTGTATGCTAGCCATTTACCCATTTTGTTAGCATGCTCAAAGTGATTTTGTTTTAAGTATTTTATTTTATTTGCTATCTGTTGTATGATTTTTTGGTTTAATTGGTTCTTTAATTTTTACAATTCTTGATATAATTTCTTATCATTTGGGTCTTTTTTGAGTTTTTGTTCTTTTTCCCTTAGCTCATCCATTATTATTTTTTTCTCTTTGTCATTCTATCCTTTTCCCCCTTATTTCCTGTTGGATAAGATATCCTCTTATTACTGCTTTGCTAGCATCCCAGGTGATGTGGGCTCGCATTTTGGTATTTGTGTTATCTTTAAAGTACAAGCTTATTTCCTTTTTTAGTCTTTGTACAAAATCCTCATCTCTTAATAAGTAGACTTTCAGTTTCCAATTATAATCTCTTTTATTTGTTTTCAGTTCCAGTTTTATGGCGTTATGATCTGACAATGTTTTAGGAATAATTTCTATTTTTTCTATATCTTTACTGAATATCTTTGAACCACATATTGTATCTATCCTAGACCAGGTTTTAAATCTATCTGAAAAAAAATGTGTAATCCTTGTAATTATTGTGGCATCATCTCCATATCTCTATTAATTTCAAATTCTCTAACAGCTTAAATGCTGTGGTTGGTAATTTCCCTTGGTTGTTGGTTTTTTTTTTAACTAAGATTCGATCCCAGATGCCACTCCAGTCTCCTGATATTATAATCTTCTCATAGTCCAAACTTTCGATTTCTTGGTGTAGTTTCTTGAAAAAATTTCCTTTGTTTTCTTGTGGTGCATATAGATTTATTAATAATGTTTTTTCACCTTGGTATAATATTTCAATTGCTAAGTATCTTCCCTCTACATCAGAGGTAGGCAACCTAATTTTTCTACAGGAAACTGTTTGCCATGAAAGAAAAAACAATGTTTCTGCTCTGCCAAAAAAATATTTTCATAAGCAGATTTACATTTGTGAGAATCAAAATTGTATAGTTCTGTAACATCCATATCCTGTAAGAGTTATATTACTACATAGAGGAGCTGGCAAAGTGATTGATGTGCATTGGGAGATTGTTGCTGGTGTCCTGTTATGCATCTTCACAATTCAATAACCATTTTTTAGTCCATCTATTGCATATGTAGATGTAAAGTTATGTAATGTAGACCATGATAAGGGATTCCAGCCAATGCTTTCTGTGAAAAACAATCATATATGTATTTTGTGCAGACTATGTCCCCAACTATAGCATTTTCTGCTCAGGAAACAGCATATTTTGTTAAAAATGTTGTATTCTGCATTGAAAAGAAGCATGTACAAATTTTGTGTAGAATAAGCTCCAAATAATGAAGATTCTGATCAAGATTTCTCTATACTTAAGAAACACATTTTGACCATTTGGTGGATATTTTTGATCATTCTTCCCAGTAGGGATGGTGTCACTGCATCCCACCCCTCCAGATATATTTTAACCATAGGCACAAAATAGGCCAGCCCCCATAGCAAAATTGCTCCCAAAAGGACCTTTTAATTGAAAAACAAAATGTTACAGTAGGATGTCATGGGAACCAGAGGATGCAAGGGCACCAGGGTATGAGTGCTTTGTCAACGGCTTGTTACCCATGGGTCATACTTTGCTCACCCCTGCTTTAGAGGGACAGAGTAAAAGATGAGACATGGGGCTTCTATTTTTTAAGGCTGGAAAGAGTCTGCTTTACCATTTAGTCATAGCTTTGGGTGTCAGCTTCAGCTAACATGAGTCCTATTTCATTTATGAAATAGCTTGTAACAGTGCATGAAAGATAGATTTTGATGAATAACTAAGATTTCATTATCTGAGCAAGCAGGAGGCTGAGACCAATGGGAAGGAGGTTCTATAAATCACTGGGGAGAAATGACAGACTTTGTGTGCCAGCTTTAGCCAAAAAATTGTAAATCTCTCAATTTTGATCCAGATTTATTAATAAATCAATGCAGAAAGCAGAACTGGACCATGAAACTCAAGAGCAATTAACTAAGCAAAATGCTTCGTTGTACTGCTTAGTTTTATGTAGGCAATGCATTATAAATTTTCCTCTTGATAATATTTCCACACAAAATACAAGATGATAGGAAAACACATTTCCTTCCTTTTTCTCCTCTGCCTCAGAACCTTTGCTATCATTAAGGAGCACCATAAAAATAGTGAAATAACAGCAATTTGTCAGAATGACCAGACACCGTTAATGGAGAAATTGTGTTCGATTGCTGAATCTTTAAGTAGTATGTTGCTCAATTAAGTTGGAAATCTTTCACTGGTGTCCTGGTTCTATGCAATAGGTGCTAGTATCACTGATGGTAGTTTGCACATAGAAAAACCACATGCAGAGTTCATAAGCAGTTAAGCGATGTCTACAAAACAGTCCAATTTGATTGTATGCATGAGCCAGCACACAAATAGCAGGTGTCCAAAGAAAAGATCTAGGCAGCTAAGCCAAGGTTACAACTAATAATTCACAACCAAGATACTGGCAGAGTAAGGAGCATTCCAGAAACAGAAAGAGCAATGAGACACTAAGGGCCTTTGCAGACTGCTAGAAATAGTGCAAATTGAGTCCACTTTAACTGCCCTGGCCCAGTGCTAGGGAATCATGGGAATTGTATTTTTTTTCTGAGACATTGAGCCTTCTCTGTCAGAGAGCTCTGGTGCCACAATAAACTACAGTTCCCATGATTCCCTGGCACTGAGTCAGGGCAGTTAAAGTGAACTCAATTTGCACTATTTCTGGCAGTCTGCAAAGGCCCTAAGGCAGGGGTAGGCAACCTTTCCCCTTTAAGGGCCGAGGGACTTCAGCTTCCAGAAGCCTCAGCCATGTTGGCCAATAGTCCCATGTTGGCCAATAGCTCCTGGGATTCTGGGAGCTGAAGTCCCTCGGCTCTTAAAGGGGAAAGGTTGCCTACCCCTGCACTAAGGTTTTCACATGTTTCTAATGAAATGTGACATCACTAGCCATGCATTTATCCAGTTGCAACTCACTCCCACTCACTATGAAGATGTATAGTGATGTATACTGCAGTTCCTACACTTTGGAACTTGTATGGTTCCTACACTTTGAAACTTACTGTCCACTACACAGATGTATAGTGTTAGGCTTCTTCATGTGGGATTCCAAACTATCTGTGCATTTTTTTTGCTGCACCCCCACACACTTTCTTGGGTAAAGTTATTCAGTCCTGTCTCATCAAGATTTGGCAAACAGGGACTTGGGGTAGGTCTGCTTCCTAATCTTGTGTAGAATCCCTCTTCTCCAGAGGAAGCAATCCCTCGGGTGTCACCTGGGAATTCTGATTCATCTTGGACCCTGGTCTCTGCTCCATCTACTCTGGAGTATGGTCCAGGGACTCTGAGAGCTTTGGATCTTCATCCAATGAGGACTTTTTTTAGTGGGGGCATGTATCTGACCTGTGCCATAATATTATTTTTAATAGCATGTGGGTGGGAAAAGAGCAAAAATTATTACAGAACTATACACTTTCCTATTATTTTCATTTCCAACCATCTGTCTTAAGCTCCTTTAAGAAAAACAACCATGCACATGCTGAATGAATTGGAAAATGTAAACTACAGGGCTCTATAGACAGCCCCTCAGGGATAATTATGTAAATTATTATGATGCAGAGTCACATTGTGTGAGCTGTGTAATAGACATATATATAAATTAAATGTTCATAGGCCACTGAGGAAGACAAGAGTCGAAACGCGTCTGGCCTTGGTTTATGAATTTTCATTTTACCTTTTTCTGCATTTTGCAGATCCTTTAGTGAGGTAAATGGTACCCTTTTAGTAATTTGTTTTTTTTTAACTACAAGTGTGTTTTTTACGGGCATTGTTATTCTTCTTTTTTAAATTTGGCCCTTGATTTTTAGTGCCTTTTATCACATTATTGGCACTTGATTTAGTGGGGTACTTTTACCCTTTTAGTAATTTTAGGGACTTTTCTGCTCCTGGGTTTGGCTAATCCTTTCTATATTTCTATATATCTTACACCATTGGTTTTGAAGTTGGGTGGGGCATGGTAGTTTTTATTACTTTGGCATAACCCCCTTCTTTGGTTTTTCTGCCTCCTCTATACCCACCTGTAAATTCAGCAACAACAGATGAAAGATGTTTAAACAATCATTTCACACGCTTTAAATTCACCATCTCAGTTTACTGCTGAAATTCATCAACAGAAAATAATTCCTTACTTTAATTGGATTTTCCCTATTTGTCATCAGATTTCTCCAGGTCTTTGAGTAAGAACCACCACATGTTGGATTATATCTTTGCTGCTCTTGGTTTGTTAAAAAGGCCAGGGATCACTGGATGACTGGGTGGAAGGAGTAATCCATGCCTTCTTTCAATACATCAGGGCTCCAATATGCCTATGTTGCTATGGACCTTATCAAACGCGGGCCACAAAGCGATAAGAAAGCGAAATAAGAATAAATCCAGGAATAAATCAAAAGAAACCCCACAATACGTAAGTGGCTATCAGACGCAACTAGCATCATCGCACAATTAAGGAAAGCGCAATAAAGCGCTCCTGGGAACTGTATTTGCTGTTTGCACACAAGTGAGAAAATCCCGGACATAACCAAGCAATGATGCCCTGCACATGCTCAGTACAGCCGTGGCTGTCACTTGCCACGGCTGTCAAACACACCCCTTCCCAAGCCGGCTGTCCCCCAAACCCCTTCCCAAGCCGGCACAGGGTCCGCGCTCCGAGGAGAACGTCCTCAGAGAGGCGCCTCTCTGAGGACGTCATCCTTGAAGCTCGGACCCTGCACGGGGCCTGAGCTCCGAGCAGAACATCGTCGGAGAGGCGCCTCTCTGAGGACGTCATCCTTGAAGCTCGGACCCTGCACGGGGCCTGAGCTCTGAGCAGAACGTCCTCAGAGAGGTGCCTCTCTGAGGACATCCTCCTTGGAGCTCGGACCCTGCTTGGATTCTCCTTGGAGTGCAGGCAGGGGCGGGGAAATGCTCCACAATACGTATTGGGGAAATGCTCCCCAATACGTATTGTCTTTTCAAACTGATAAGGTCCTTACAGTAAAAGTGAAATGATTCCTGTCGCACACTTGTACTTCCTGAAGAAACCGAAATACAAAAGATCTCGGTTCTTGCTGCATTCTGTCGGGGTTCTGTCGGGGTTCTGAGCAACGTCGTGTGGGCACACGGAAAAATAATACGTATCAGGTCAGGATTTCATTTGGGTTCTGACTGCTTTGGGCCCCGTGTGATAAGGTCCTATGAAGAGCTGCAGCTACAGTGTCAACTGGAACTGTTTACAGTAATCATACAACTATCCTCCCCCAGCAGCTTCACTGGCTGCTGGTTTGTGTCTGAGAGCAATTCAAAGTGCTGGTTATGACCTATAAGACTCTATATGGCTTAAACACGGGCTACCTGATAAACTATCTCCAGAAATGAGCCAGCCTGGACTCTGAGATCCACAGGAGAATCCCTTCTCTCAGTCCCACCACTTTCACAGGTAGGGTTGGTGGGAACACAGGAGAGGGCCTTCTCAGTGGCTGCCCCTACACTTTGGAACTTGCTGCCCATCCTTGCTGCCGTTCTGTTGGCAGGCGAAACCCCTTTTTTAATCAGACAGGCTTTTAGAATTGAAAGCTTTTAACAAAGGGCAGCATTGTGCTGTATTATTTTAAATTTTGTTATTTATCTGTTTAAAAATCTTTTTTTAAAAAAAGTCTGCTTTTAATATGGTTGACAGTTTAATTTGGTTTTAATGTTTTGTTTTGTTTTTGTATGCGATCTTTTTGATGTGTAAGCTGCCTTGAGTCCTAGTCTTGGGGAAAAGATGGGGTATAAATAAAGTTAACAATGACAATTTTGGCAACAAGCTATTGCAAGCCATTTAAACGCAACAAAAAGCATACATTACATTAGATCTGCACAACTTGGCAGTAGGAAGGGGCCAAAATTAAATAGGCTAAACTTCTTCGGGCTGCATATAGGTTTAATTAAATAAATAAATAATAAGTATTAGCAATTAATATTTTAATATTATTTCTGTCCTGCTCTGCCTGGCCCTCTCCTCAGGAGAAAGCTGAGCAAGCCTTGCCCATCCTTCTCTTCCTCATCTGGACTTCTCCTCAGGAGAAGGCTGAGCAACAGAGGAGCCATGTAGCGTGAGCATCGGCCCCTCTTCCTCCTTCACTGCCCTCAGCTGTCAGGTGGAGGAGGAGCCTTGCAGGGTGAGTGTTTGCCCATCTTCCTCCTCCACCCGACCTTCTCCTTGGGAGAAAGCTAAGCAGCAGAGGAACCTTGTAGGGTAAGTGTTCACCCATCTTCCTCCTCCACCACCACCAGGCCTTTTCCTCAGTAAAAAGCCAGATGGTGAAGAAGGCTTGAGGGCAAGTGTTTGCCCATCCTGCTCCTCCTCCACCTGGCCTTCTCCTTGGAAGAAAGTTGGACAGTGGAGGAGCCTTGAGTGTTTGCCCCTCCCTCCTCCTCCTCCTCCTCCTCCTCCCAACCTTCTCCTCAGGAGAAAGCTGAGCAGCAGAGGAGCATTGTAGGGCAAGTGTCCACCCTTCTTCTTCCTCTTCCACATTGCCCTCTCCTCAGAGAAGGCTGTGCAATAGAAGAGCCTTGAAGGTGCTCCACATCTTTGTGGGCCACCCAAAATCCTTTGGTGGGCTGCATGCAGCCCCCGAGCTATGCGTTGTGTAGGCCTATATGTTGGAGGGCTTTTTGTTGGAGTGGCATGATTTGCTGCCAAAGTTCAGCAGTGTGGTTACTAAGGGAGCTCACCCCCCCCCCCCAAAAAAAAACAGGCCTTGTAAAAAAGAAAAGAAAAATGGCCCAGGGAAGGCTCAAAATATGACAGAGTTGCAGTCCATACTCTAGGGGATTGAGAGGTGTTTGGGAACAAAAATAAATTGGGAATGGCATGCCCTCCAATTGTCCCATTTTGTCATTGATAGTCCTGATTAACTCTGGGGGAGAAGCAGACGAGGGCCTCTGGGACGCTGCGGGACGGTGTGCTGCGGGACCGAGGCATCCGCACCCCGGCGCACTGTCAGCGCCCCTGAAAGGAGTGCCAAATCAGCACTCCTTTCAGATGTCAGTGAAAGTGCACCCCAAAAGCGTACAACGCACTTTCACTGACTTATCCGCCGCAGCGTGTGCGGACGCTGCGGCGGGAGGTTGCCCTCGGAGCGCCGGCCGTGCGGAGGGCCGGCGGCTCCGAGGACGACCTCGGGAGGAGGAAGGGGCACCGAGCGTGCGGCTGCCCCTCCTCTTCCCTGCCTCGGAGACGGCTCTATTAGCCGTCTGCCGAGGCCCTCTCTCTCATTCTACTTTCCATTCCACTGGTTCTCAGCTTACCTCTATAGCTGCAAACTGAGTTCAAAGTGCAAAACTAGTTTGCATTCAATTACCGTATTTTTCGGCATATAAGACGCACTTTTTCTTCCCCAAAACGAGGGTGGGGAAGTTGCTGCGCCTAATGAAGCGAATATACAAGCTGAGGGCAAACTGCCGAGGCCTAGGCTAAAAGTAGGCCTCATTTCAACCTCAGCCTTGGTGCTCCAGTGGGCTCCTCCCATCCCAGGAAGAGCCCATTGGAGCAGCCAGGACGGGGGTGGAAAGAGTCCTCTTTTCCTGGCTAGTTGAATGTGCTCCTCCTCTTTCCACCCCCATCCTGGGTGCTTCAATGGACTCTTCCTGGGGTCAGAGGACATCCTCCCATCCCAGGAAGAGTCCATTGGAGCACCCAGGACGGGGGTGGAAAGAGTCCCCCCCTTGAAGAAATCTGTCTCAGCCTCAGAGGGTGGAAATTGCAAACTCACTCCTCTGAAGAAATCTGCCAGGAAAACGCTCATGGTAGGGTCAAAATGATCCAGAAATTACTCCAAGGCACTGGATTAGTACCCTGGCCAAGTTACACTGTCTCAGCCTCAGAGGGTGGAAATTGCAAACTCCCTCCTCTGAAGAAATCTGCCAGGAAAACCCTCATGGTAGGAACAAAATGAGCCAGAAATTACTCCAAGGCACTGGATTAGTACCCTGGCCAAGTTACACTGTCTCAGCCTCAGAGGGTGGAAATTGCAAACTCACTCCTCTGAAGAAATCTGCCAGGAAAACCCTCATGGTAGGATCAAAATGAGCCAGAAATTACTCCAAGGCACTGGATTAGTACCCTGGCCAAGTTACACTGTCTCAGCCTCAGAGGGTGGAAATGGCAAACTCCCTCCTCTGAAGAAATCTGCCAGGAAAACCCTCATGGTAGGATCAAAATGAGCCAGAAATTACTCCAAGGCACTGGATTAGTACCCTGGCCAAGTTACACTGTCTCAGCCTCAGAGGGTGGAAATTGCAAACTCACTCCTCTGAAGAAATCTGCCAGGAAAACCTTCATGGTAGGATCAAAATGAGCCAGAAATTACTCCAAGGCACTGGATTATTACCCTGGCCAAGTTACACTGTCTCAGCCTCAGAGGGTGGAAATTGCAAACTCCCTCCTCTGAAGAAATCTGCCAGGAAAACCCTCATGGTAGGATCAAAATGAGCCAGAAATTACTCCAAGGCACTGGATTATTACCCTGGCCAAGTTACACTGTCTCACCCTCAGAGGGTGGAAATGGCAAACTCCCTCCTCTGAAGAAATCTGCCAGGAAAACCCTCATGGTAGGAACAAAATGAGCCAGAATTTACTCCAAGGCACTGGATTATTACCCTTGCCAAGTTACACTGTCTCAGCCTCAGAGGGTGGAAATTGCAAACTCCCTCCTCTGAAGAAATCTGCCAGGAAAACCCTCATGGTAGGAACAAAATGAGCCAGAAATTACTCCAAGGCACTGGATTAGTACCCTGGCCAAGTTACACTGTCTCAGCCTGAGAGGGTGGAAATGGCAAACTCACTCCTCTGAAGAAATCTGCCAGGAAAACCCTCATGGTAGGATCAAAATGAGCCAGAAATTACTCCAAGGCACTGGATTAGTACCCTGGCCAAGTTACACTGTCTCAGCCTCAGAGGGTGGAAATGGCAAGCTCACTCCTCTGAAGAAATCTGCCAGGAAAACCCTCATGGTAGGATCAAAATGAGCCAGAAATTACTCCAAGGCACTGGATTAGTACCCTGGCCAAGTTACACTGTCTCAGCCTCAGAGGGTGGAAATGGCAAACTCCCTCCTCTGAAGAAATCTGCCAGGAAAACCCTCATGGTAGGATCAAAATGCGCCAGAAATTACTCCAAGGCACTGGATTAGTACCCTGGCCAAGTTACAATGTCTCAGCCTCAGAGGCTGGAAGTGGCAAACTCCCTCCTCTGAAGAAATCTGCCAGGAAAACCCTCATGGTAGGATCAAAATGAGCCAGAAATTACTCCAAGGCACTGGATTATTACCCTGGCCAAGTTACACTGTCTCAGCCTCAGAGGGTGGAAACGGCAAACTCCCTCCTCTGAAGAAATCTGCCAGGAAAACCCTCATGGTAGGATCAAAATGAGCCAGAAATTACTCCAAGGCACTGGATTAGTACCCTGGCCAAGTTACACTGTCTCAGCCTCAGAGGGTGGAAATGGCAAACTCCCTCCTCTGAAGAAATCTGCCAGGAAAACCCTCATGGTAGGATCAAAATGAGCCAGAAATTACTCCAAGGCACTGGATTAGTACCCTGGCCAAGTTACACTGTCTCAGCCTCAGAGGGTGGAAATGGCAAACTCCCTCCTCTGAAGAAATCTGCCAGGAAAACCCTCATGGTAGGAACAAAATGAGCCAGAATTTACTCCAAGGCACTGGATTAGTACCCTGGCCAAGTTACACTGTCTCAGCCTCAGAGGGTGGAAATGGCAAACTCACTCCTCTGAAGAAATCTGCCAGGAAAACCCTCATGGTAGGATCAAAATGAGCCAGAAATTACTCCAAGGCACTGGATTAGTACCCTGGCCAAGTTACACTGTCTCAGCCTCAGAGGGTGGAAATGGCAAACTCCCTCCTCTGAAGAAATCTGCCAGGAAAACCGTCATGGTAGGATCAAAATGCGCCAGAAATTACTCCAAGGCACTGGATTAGTACCCTGGCCAAGTTACAATGTCTCAGCCTCAGAGGCTGGAAATGGCAAACTCCCTCCTCTGAAGAAATCTGCCAGGAAAACCCTCATGGTAGGATCAAAATGAGCCAGAAATTACTCCAAGGCACTGGATTATTACCCTGGCCAAGTTACACTGTCTCAGCCTCAGAGGGTGGAAACGGCAAACTCCCTCCTCTGAAGAAATCTGCCAGGAAAACCCTCATGGTAGAATCAAAATGAGCCAGAAATTACTCCAAGGCACTGGATTAGTACCCTGGCCAAGTTACACTGTCTCAGCCTCAAAGGGTGGAAATGGCAAACTCCCTCCTCTGAAGAAATTTGCCAGGAAAACCCTCATGGTAGTGTCAAAATGAGCCAGAAATTACTCCAAGGCACTGGATTACTCTGGCCAAATCACACTCTCTCAGCCTCAGAGGATGGAAATGGCAACCCCCCCCTTGAAGAAATCTGCCAAGAAAACCCTCATGGTAGGGTCAAAATAAGCCATAAATTACTCCATAAGCCAATGGCCTAAAAACTCCAAAGGTACCAGTCCATCTGATCTTGGAAGCTAAGCAGGGTCAGCCCTGGATAGTCCTTGGATGAGAGACCGCCAAAGAATCCCAGGTGCTGCAGGCTGTATTTCAGAGGAAGGAACTGGCAAAACCACTTCTCGAGTCTTCCTTGCCTAAGAAATCCCTAAGAAATTCATGGAGTCACCATAAGGCGACAGGAGACTTGCAAGAAAGTTGGGCAGGAATTTGTGCAATACCTGGCCCTGCTGCTGGCTTAAACTTATATTTACAACTTAAAATTGTTCTTAAACTGCTGTTAACTTTATACAGTTGATATAAAATATTTTACTACAGTATTTGGTTAAGAATCTTTTTTTTCTAGATTTTCCTCCTTTAAAATTGGGTGCGTCTTATATGCCGGAGCGTCTTATATGCCGAAAAATACGGTAGCCCAATTAACACTCAATTAACAAGGAAGAGAGGAGAGGAGAGTGCAGAATCTTCCACTGCCCCATAGACTCAGGCAAAAACAAACTGCTGTGGCCCCTTTTAACCTGTATGTTCTTTTGCACTTGAGGACTTTTGTCATCTTGACCACACTCTGAGTTTGTGTGGTCACATGTATCTTGTTTTTTAATCTTTGAAATGTTGGAAGGTATGTCAACTAAATATGCAGAGGTTTAAGGCATGGCATTGGGTTTGTGGCTAGTCAGTGTGGTCCCAAGTGTATGTTCTGTGAATGTATACGTATACTCCTGAAGGGAGCTTAACCTTCAAATAGAGGTTTTGTCCCTCCTCAAAGCAAACATCAGAAGCCATGAATTTATTTATTTATTTATTTCATTTATATCCCGCCTTTCTCCCCAGAGGGACCCAAGGAGACTCACAGATAAAACTTTTAAAACTGCAATAAAATTCAAAACAATTAAAATGTCTATATCCAATATAAAATCACCTAAAATATACACAAGTTAAAAACAGACTAAAAACCCGCTTGTTCCACAAAACCACCCTTCTATGCATTATATACAGAAAGACTGCCAGCATAAAAATGTTTTTATTTTCTGGCAAAAGGCCAGCAGGGAGGTGTCCAGCCTAGCCTCCCAGGGTAGGCTATTCCAGAGGGTGGGAGCAAACACCGAGAAGGCTCTCTCTTGTGTCCTCCCCAGGCGAGCCTGTGATCTTGGTGGGACTGAGAGAAAGCCTTCTCCTGCAGATCTTAGGGCTCTTTCAGGTTTGTATGGGGAGATACAGTCTTTCAAATAGTCTGGACCCATGCCATGTACGGCTTTATAGCTCATGACCAGCACTTTGAATTGTGCCTGGAAACGAACAGGCAGCCAATGGAGCTTTTTTGACAAGGGAGTTATATGCTCCCTGTAACTGGCCCTGGTCAGTATTCTGGCTATGGTGTTTTGAACTTGCTGAAGTTTCCGGACAGTTTCCAAAGGCAGTCCCAGTTGAGTGCATTGCAGTAGTCCAAATAGGAGGTAATCAAGATATGAGTCACCGTAGACAGATCTGATGTCTCAAGTAACAGGCGCAGCTGGCGTACAAGTTTTAGCTGTGCAAATGCATTCCTGGCCACTGCTGAAATTTGGGCATCCAGGCTCAGAGTGGAGTCCAGGAGCTCACTCAAGCTGTGAGCCTGAGATTTCAGGGGGATTGTAACCCCATCCGTCACAGGCAATGTCCCTATTCCCTGATCTGCTTTACGACTGACCAGGAGCACCTCTGTCTTTCCTGGATTAAGCTTCAATTTGTTTGCCCTCATCCAATCCATTACTGACAGCAGACACTAGTTCAGTACAGAGACAGCTTCCTTGGAATCAGATGGGAAGGAGAGATAGAGCTGGGTGTCATCAGCAAATTGACAGAGAGAGAGAGAGAGAGAGAGAGAGAGAGGCTTTATCCTTTCTAGAAAGCCATGCCACAAGTTCATCATAAGTTCAGATTCCTTTGAAAAAAAATTGATTTCACTTTCCAAAATTTGTAGGTTCCACCTTTCATAAGCAAAGTGATATTTATTATGATATTTTACTTCATTCCCCCCCCCCCCCAGAGGAATATCACCAGATTTTTTTTCATCTGAGAAGATGTGGTTGATCTCTCCACAGCACTAAGATCAAGCTGCTTTGCAGCAATTTTGCAGCAGCTGGATTCAGTTAATTTTCAGTTATTATCCACATTACTTTCAGACAGTAGTTAGTTGCATCATCTTCTCAGGGACTCAAGAATGACCTAAGGTGAAAGGCTAAGCATTTGGGGATCATTAGTAAAGAACTGCATGCCTCAAGGATGAGGAAGAGGAAAGCATAATTGTGACCATTTGTGAGCAAGGAAGGGGTGTTTCCTGAGCCACAGTGTTTATTTTATTTATTCATTTATTTAAACATTTTAAAACCACCTTTCATCCTCACAGACACCAGGGCCATGTCTAATTAAAGCAATAAAAACAGCAGGGAAAAAAGCAAAAACAAAATCTAAAATGAAGCATCATAACTGAAATATAGGAAAGCATCAGATATAATAAAAGACTCAGCCAACTGATGGCCCAGGCAGTTTGGGTTTGCCATTAAAAACACAGTCTGATCATCCAGGTTTGCTCAGTATAAATGGCATTTGGAAGTGCTTAACTGTAGTATTTGTTGTTGTGTGCCTTCAGGTCATTTCCAACTCATGACAAACCCTAAGATGGAGATACCTACCAATACCTAATAACTCCAATGGGCTTTTGAAGCTGCCAGACTCCTGAGGCTACACTACATGCCATTGCAATGGATGCTATGAAGATCGATGCATCCCTTTTAGCTCCATGTCAAAAGATTGGCATGCTTAGGGGTTTCTTCCTCCTCCCAAGGATTGACTTTGCTCTTTGGGGATCGTCAGTCCAGAAAACAGCATTTAATAGAGTCGATTGAGCAATTACTGCTTCTTCAAAGAAATGGCTTAGTCCTCCTAAGTGTGCTACTAACGACATTCTGCACATTACTCAGTGATGTGGAAGAACAGGGATCCCTGACCTAGGAGATTCAGGGGATGCTGCAACCATCATCCATGCATACCATCTTCTTACCTGCCCTGACAAGACTGTAAAATCCATTGCTCTAGGATCCCTAAAAGAAGTCATCCAAAAACGCATAGCTAGAACTCCATCTAACAGTGATCTGGCAACCTATCTTTCTGATTCACTGAAAAGTGAATTTGGACGTGGTGATGGTGACTTTTCTTACCTCTTCTCTCGTACCTGGAACACTACCCATCAACTAAATAAACTTATTGGCTGTGGATGAGTGTGGGCTGCTGATGAGGAGTCTGAGCTCACCATAACCAAAGGGAACCCCCCAGAAACAAAGTTTCTTCCAGAAAACAAGACTTTTGTTAGAAAATTCATTGAAAGAATTTCTAAGAGAGAAATATACCATCACGCTTCTGAGCAAGCCTGACCAGGGCAAGATTTTTGAGGTGATATTGCAATGGGATTCGTGCAATCATTTTATACCACACGGAGATTTCACCTGTTTTGCTGACTGGCAATTTGTTCACCAAGCCCGTCTGAATGTTGTGCCTCTCAATGGTGCTGTTAAAACTGGCAACCATAATAAACATTGCCATTGTTGTGGCCATCCAAACAAGACACTTCCACATGTGCTCTGCAACTGTCCCCTACACTCAATAGCCTGGAAACATTGGCACAGTGCTGTGATGAATTGGCTGGCTAAAGCTGTCCCAGCTTCAATGGGCACCATCTCTCTAAATTGAACTTTGCCTGGCATAGATAGTCAGCTGAGACCTGATATAGTAATCACATATGAAGATCATAAGAAGATTACTATTATGGATGTCACCATCTCCTTAGAAAACAGGAAGTCAGCCATGAGGGAGGCCAGAGAATGTAAACATCAGAAGTATACCCCTTTGGCTGATGTACTGAGACAAAAGGGGTATGAGGTCTCTGTCCGTGCATATCTTGTTGGACCCCTGGGTGCCTGGGATCCAGCAAATGAACCTGGGTTGAGAGTTTGTGGCGTGGGAAAGCACTATGCAAAACTTATGCACAAGTCAATGGTGTCCGATACCATTAGATGGTCACACGACATTTACATTGAGCGCATCTTGGGCCACCGTCAGTATGAAGAACCAGCTAAGGTTTTGGCAGGGGGAGGGCATGATGTTTCTTCATCTCCTTTTTCTTTTCTTTTCTCTCCTCCCTCCTCTTCCTTTTACTTTCTATGATATGCAACTGATTGGATATATTAGT
The DNA here is from genome assembly GCA_026167975.1 of Phrynosoma blainvillii. Lineage (NCBI taxonomy): Eukaryota > Metazoa > Chordata > Lepidosauria > Squamata > Phrynosomatidae > Phrynosoma > Phrynosoma blainvillii. The sequence goes on along the minus strand of JANUYF010000004.1, from coordinate 16,445,395 downwards.
GACCACCACTGGTGATCTAAAAGTAAAGGTCTCCTTAGTATGTTTTATTTTATTTAAAATATGTTTTAATAACTTAACTCATCTGAGGAATGAAAATCGCTTTGTATGTAACTTCTTTATATATTATTATATTACTATATGTATTTTATTTGCAATTGCATTCTTTGGACTTGATATGTATTATTTATTACTCCATGTTAAACTATATTTCTAAATATTCTCTAATAAAAGGTTTAATTTGTTGTTGTGTGCCTTCAGGTCATTTCCAACTCATGATAAACCCTAAGATGAACCTATCACGAGGTTTTCTTGGCAAGATTTTTTCAGAGGGGGTTTGCCATTGCCTTCTTCTGAGGATGAGAGAGTGTGACTTGCCCAAGGGTTTTTTTTTATGGCTGATTGGGAATTTGAACCCTGGTCTCTGGAGTCCTAATCCAACATTCAAATCGCTACACTACACTATACTAGCACTACACCACACTTTTAGTAGTAGTAGTCTGTCTAGCACCCTGTCTGCATGGACCAAATAAAATAGCCTCCCCGAATCCTCTCAATGGAGAGTCTGGATGATGCATGGCCCAAACCCCAATGCTGGTGCAAACAGACTGGATAACATCCAGCCCATTCAGTAGCAAACCCCAGGTATACCATTCTTAAACATATTAAAATAACTCTCTGTTTGCTCTGGATCTTCTCTCTGTTTGCTCTGGATGTTGTGATGTGGGATGACTGTTAAAACATGTCTCGCTATGCCACCTGGGACCACTGCCACTAGAGTACATCACTCGCTATGCGGTCAGAATGAGGTACCCAACAATGGGATTTAGAACTCAGAGTGAAGTGACACACTGTGATGGTGGCGGCGACAGGCAACACAGTGGGAAACTCATGCAAACAGCCACCCAGTCTCAGAATGAAGGCCCCCAGCTAACAGAGGGAGGTTGGGGAGGCTCTTTAGGGCCAGAATACTCTGGGCTCTCCCAGAGTATCCTGGTCCATGCAGACATCACCCAGGATAATCATGGTGGATACTAGCATTATTAATAACATAGAGTGAAATCACGTTGCACAGTTATAGCACTTTGATATTACTTGAAGTGCCATGGTACCCTGTTATAGTGCTATTATTCCACTTTAACTGCCATGCCTGCCTCCTTTGGAATTCTGGGATTTGCAGTGTAGGAAGGAGCATTTAGAATTCTTAGCCAGAGAGCTCTTAGGCCTCACTGAACTACAAACCCCAGAATCACTGTAGATAGCTGTAGATGTTAAAGTGGAATAATAGCACAATAACAGTGTAGTGTGATATTGTCTATGATTCTATCCTCTGGCATGCTGGGATTTGCAGTCTAGTAAGGGGCTTAAAATTCTCTGGTGCACTTTCTTGAACTGCAATATTAGAGCTGTCTGGCAGAGAATTCTAACTATCTCACAAAGCTACAAATCCAAGGATTCCATAGCATGGAACCAGGACAATAAAAAGTGGCATGAAACCGGTATATTGGTGTGGTGTGAATACTCTGATAGCTACCCTAGTCAAATAAGGACACTGGCTGAGCTTTTATGTTAGAAATGTGTAGCATAAAGTCTACATCCATATGGTTCCATATGGAACCATTAATTGTGCTGTTCAGTCCTTGCATTGAATGGTAATGTGCAGTTGCACCCAAGACACCAAATGCACATTACTTTTATAGCCATGATCACAATCACTGCTATTTTTTTTTAAATTAGAAAACACTTTGTCTCTCTTTCTCTCTGCCATGTCTCTCCTGATAAAGGTTACATCCAGACTGATTGAAAAGCCCAAGATTTTGTTCCTATTCTTTCTGTTTTTATACTGGGTTTGAGTAACCTAATTTGGGTAACTGGTATAAAAATTCTCTGATCCTAATGGGAGGTGAGAGAAAATATTCTGGGATAAGCAGAATTTGTATGGATCTTCAAAATAAAATTGCAAAGAGCAGGAGCAAAATCTGGGATTTTCTAGTCTTTTCAATTGATCTGGAGCTGGAAAACATTTAAATCACGGATGTCGCAAAACTGGACTGCTTTGTCTTTGCCTCCCCTCCTCTGGGTAATAATCCCTGAGGAGGCTTTGCTTCAGGAATGTTGTGCTTGAGCCTTTAGTGAGTTGGATGACAATTGGCTCCTGTTTTTTAAAGCCTTGGCTTTTACCCCCCCCCCCCCCTTCACTTTCTAGATCTCCAAGCTTCCTGTGCGGTCTCTGTAGTATCCCCCAGGGCCTTTTCTGCTGTCACGACTAAGAAGTCGCTATCATCCTGACAGCAAAGAGGCTGACTTTCCATTAATATTCTATACAGATATCTAGCCCATTTTCGTCTTCAACTACAAATGGGTTACTGGGCTTTGGGATGTTTCATTAGTGACGTTCTTCCCAAAGTGCCCTTCCATTTTTTGGGGGGGAAAAAACCAAGGTAGACCCAACCTCAGCTAAAAAAAGGAATATGGGTAGGCAATTGAATCCATGCTTTCTTAGAATACGAAAGCTATGGTAAGGTATAGTAAGGATGCACCCTTAGGGTTAAGCTATATATTATAGCAAACATATAGTGTGCCACTGAAGATCTTTCTTTATACCCAATAAGGGTGCACAGTGACAATGTGGACGGTAACTATTGCACTTTGGTGAGGTGATTTAAACTTTTCCTCCATTTTTTAAAAATTAAATGAATATCCATCACCTCCCACTCATGTAGGGGATAAAGAATTCACCCTCTCCCACCAATGTAATGGATAAAGAATTTTAATAATCAATTAATGTCAATGGATTTTCCCCCCTCATGGGTGTGGAATTTTTAAATAAAAACTGGGTGGGCTTATCAAATCTCCTTTTCGTTTTTAAAACACATGAACCTCTATCCAGACTGGGACCGTGATACATAGGTTGAGGAGTTTTAAAATCACCCCAGATTATGCCTTATTGTAACACTGTGAATCAGAGGTGCATGTGTTTTTGTGTGTATATATGTGCCTTCAAGTCACTTGTTGACTTATGGAGGTCCCATGAATTTCATAGGGCTTTCTTAGGCAAGGAAACTCAGAGGTCATTTGTTGCATGGGTCTTATTTTACATGTGTATGCTTTTAATCATTATAGATAGTTAAATTTTAACATTTTGTTCTTTGTTATAAGCAACAGCATTCAGCTGTATCTGTTTTAATTTTTGTAAGCTACCTTGATTTCTAAAACTGAGGAAAAGGCAGGATATAAATAAATCATAATATAAAATAATAAATACAGGACTCAAGGCGATTGCTGCATAAATGAAACACAGTTAAACCCCATCAGTTATAACATCAAGGAACATTTTTTAAAAAAAATAATGATGATGAAGCTATAATATTAAAACCAAACACTGAATTAAATATTTTAAAATGTTTGCAGACATAAAAAGAAAGAAGGAAGTACAACTTCTTTTATCCTAAGGCAAGTCTATGAAGTTGGCAAGTTTTATTCAGAGGGGGTTTGCCATGGCCTTCCTCTGAGGCTAAGAGCACATGACTTGCTCAGGGTCACCTAGTGGGTTTTCATGGCTGAACAGGGATTCAAACCTTAGTCTCTCAGTGTCATGCTGACCTCATCAAGAAGTATAACACCTTCCATTAAAAGACCCTTCTGCAGCTGGTAGTTAGCAAATAAAAAGCCTGTCTGAATGAAAAAAAGATCTTTGTCTGCCAGCAATAATAATAATAATAATAACAACAACAACAACAACAACAACAATAAAGATCTCAAAACCTAGGCAGGTTCATATAGATAACAGGAACTCTGGTTTCAGGAACTCTCTTCTCTTCCCTTCAATTCCCTTCCCTTGTTCATGGCTCAGTCAATTACTAGTTGGTGTGATCAAAACATAGTTTGCTATGTTGGCCAAATGAGAAAGGTATGATTTAGAAAAATCTGAATCGAGCCATGGTTTGCTATCCTGGTTTGAAAGACTCATTCCTGATTTGGAGACTTATCTAATTTGCTGTCTCGGGTGCCTTTGTCTGATTTGATCAAACCAAGCAATAATTGAAGACATGAGACAGAGCTCAAGCCATGACCCAATGTCACTCCATCAAGCCACATTAAGAAGGATTGTTTAAATGCAGTTATCACGGAAAGTCTGGCAATCAATCTAGGAGTGCCAGCTCTACTATCTAGAAATGGTAAAGCTAAGAAAGTGCGGTTGCCTGATAAAAAAGCTAATGAGACATCACCAGGACTGTCCTGACAGCTTATTCAAACAGTGGAAAATAAATTATTAAATTATAGATTAAACAATTTAAATTGGGCAGATCGGGACCACAATATGGCACTGGAAATTTTATTGGATGCTTTGCTACTTTGATTGTCCAGGCATTTAATTCCCTCACACAAGCACAACTTGAAAAGGGATGAAAGCAATAAGTTCTGCTGAGGCTTCCCTTCACCACATACAATGACTGCCATTTCTTTCTCTGAGGAACAAAACATTTCTTCACTCATTCCCCCACACCACTAAACCCAAGGTTTGTTGTCTGTAAACTAATCTTCCCTTGTCTTCTTTTAAAACTGAAGGCAGCATCTCATGTTTTGAGCTTCCATCGTCTTTGAGAAACCTTTGCCTCTGGGGGATAGGTGGACTTTGAAGGCCTACATTCCAATGGTATTTTATTTTATTTTTGTCTTGCTAATGACCTGGGGGCCCAGTTAGATGTCCAGTTGTGTGCCTCTATTTCTTCCATAGCCTGGAAGCAATCTCACCCACAGGGGAGTTCAGACTCTCAACAATAATGTCCGAGGGGAGCTCTCTTTCATAGGATGTGGAGGTCATGCGCAGCTCTGCATTGACAGACAGCAAGGCCTAGGATGGGAAATGGGTAACAATTGGGCTTAACAATGGGATGAAAGACATTCTCCAGAGCCACTAAACTGTGAGGAAATGAGGAGGGCTGCCAATTGTGGTGCACACAAAGGATTAAGGGGTATGAAGTGGGAAGCCATATGACAAAGGGACGCCAATTATAAAGTAATGAACCTCTTTCATGTGTTCCTCTGGAGAAGGCGATGCACTTGTGTGGCGCATGAAATGAGATGAGGTGAAGAGGCTTAGACGCAGCTCGTAATGCAGAGAGCAGAGACACATTCACATGGAATCCATTGTGCTAGTTCAGGTCTTTGCTTCATGGTCATGGAGGGAAAGACTTACTATAAGGCCTCATCTCCATAGCTGGTCTTAGGGGTGGATGGACCACTCCGGGCACCAAGCTGACTTGTTTTTTGAATGACTTGGGGGTTTTTTGAGTGTACTGTCTTCAGGCAGTTTGGAAACAGAAAAGGAGTGTCTTTAAGCATTTTGTACAAGTCAATTAGGTCCTAACCAGAAAAACGAACTTCCCTCAATCATTGTTGTTGCGTGACTTTGAGTCATTTGCAGCTAATGGCAACCCTAAAGGGGACCTATCACTGAGTTTTCTTGGCAGGATTTGTTCAGAGAGGATTTGCTATTGCCATCCTCTGAGGCTGAAAGAGTGTGATTTGACCAAGGTCACCCAGTAGGTTTTCATGGGGATTCAAACTCTGGTCTCCCAAATTCCTAGTCAATATTCAAACCACTACACCACATTGGATCTCTCTATCAATTTGTTTGGTTGTTTGTTTGTTTTTTTAAAAAAATATTTTTTACATTTTCACCTTCATGCCTTTGTTTTGGATCAGGGTAAGAACTGTGTTCCATCCCCGCCCCCAATTTGTTAGAGAAAATGGCCCTAAAATGGTGACTTACTGATTATGTTAAACAGCCTCCCCAAATAGCTTTTATTTTCACAAATAGAAGTGACACTTTTAAAAAAAATGCTTGGATGAGTTCCTTAGGAATCCTGCTTGCTTTAAAATGGGGCAGGTGCAGCCTTTAAGAATAAGATGGCTGCCCACCATCCATCTTCTTAGATTTTAAAAAAATGTGCAAAGTTATAAGAAATACATTATTTTCACATTGCCAAGGTCTCTGAGTGGTATGACTACTCAGTGGTGACTGGTGGGTTTCATGTCAGTGTAATGGTAAATCCATTCCACATTTTAATATGAACTTTAAGGAACTATCCAAGCTGGAGACAGGGTTCAGCTCTTTGGATAGATCCTTTAAAGTTTGGTCAAGTGGATTCGCTGCTCCACTAACATGGACATTAACAGTTGCCACTGCAAATATATATGATGGCAGAAATTTAGAAACTTTGTCCAGTGGGGGTATTTAAAGTACTCCTTGCCCAGGCAGGCCTTTTTTCCCCCTTTTCCTTTTCCTTTCCCCCTTTACAATTTTCTCAAAATGTGTTACTACAATCAGAACAGAAGGCCACGTAACAGGAGTGAGAAGTTTGGGGCAACTCTGGAGCCAGGATAATGTAGGATGCCCCTGGAGTGTCCTGGCTCATGAAGACAAAGCCCATAACTTGGGAGCACTGAGGAATTACAGTCTGCACCATATTTCTACTTACGAATACCTACTTCGATTTCCCATAAAATAAAATAGAACTGTTAGTCCTTCAGGCACCATAGAAGATGGGATTAGGAAAAAAAAATATTAACTAGTTTAAAATTGGTCTTCTGAGCCAAACAATCAAACACAAATTATCAGGTAATTGGTAAGTCTTCTATATTAATAAACCCCAGAGAGAGAGAAAAGTAGTGATTTTATCAAGTCCCCTGATAGGATTTATCTCATTGTATGGATTACAAGCCATTCATCATTTGGAGCCATGGAGAAGAAGATCTGGCTGTGTTCCTGAATCACCTGAACAACATCCACCCCAGCATCTAATTCACCATGGAAAAAGAAAAGGAAGGAACACTGCCATTCCTGGATGTCCTAGTCATCCGCAAACCAAACCAACATCTGGGTCACACAGTATACAGAAAACCTACACATACAAACAGATACCTGCACAAGAACTCCAACCATCACCCAGGATAAAAAAGAAGCACAATAAAAACACTGGTAGACCGGGCAAAACGCATCTATGAACCCCACTTCTTGGAAGAGGAATTGAAGGACCTAGACCGGGCTCTACAAGAGAATGGTTACTCCAGCTCAGACATCAGAAGGGCTGCCAGACCCAGAAAAACCCAGAGAAGTGAAGACGAGCAACCACCCAAAGGGAAGATATTTTTACCATACATCAAAGGTGTCACAGGCAGAATAGGGAAAGTGGGGAAGAAACACAACCTCCAAATGGTTTACAAACCGACCAAGAAAATCCAACAAATGCTGCACTCAGCAAAGGACAGGAGAGACCCTCTCACAGCCACAGGAGTTTATCGCATACCATGCAGCTGCAGACAAGTCTACATAGGGACACTAAACACAGTGTCCAAACATGAATCAAGGAACATGAGAGACACTGCAGACTGGGCCAGCCAGAAAAATCAACAGTAGCAGAACATATTATAAATCATCCTGGGCATAAAATGCTGTTTGAAAACACTGAAAATCTGGACCATGCCAACAACTATCAGGTCAGAATGCACAGGGAAGCCATAAAAATCCACAAACACTTGGACAACTTCAACAGGAAAGAAGAAACCCTAAAAGTAAACAAAGTTTGGCTACCAGTCCTGCAAAATAGGAAAATCAACACTCAGCAGATGTAAATGGGAAACCACCCAGGGTCAGGGGCTTTCCCGGCAGACAATAAACACCAATTTCCAGACAATAATCCTCGTTTGCATATCCTCCTACCCTGAGGCCCTGCCATCTACACAGAACAATACACAATCAACAACAGAACAATACACAGTTTACATGGGAATCACTCCTCCCTACCCAGGGTCTCACAGTATAAATATAGACCCATTCTCTTCCATTCTAGTTTTTTCTGAAGATGCCAGCCACAGATGCTGGTGAAACATCAGAAAGAAACTCTTCTAGAACATGGCCACACAGCCCGAAAAACCCACAAAAAACAAGCCATGGGGATTGTAGTTCAATGAGGATACTGGAAGCAGAGGTGTAATTCTTCTTTAAATTTCTTTGAAGTAACCAATGAGTAACTTTCAGAATTTTCTTCCCCCTAAGAGAATGTTTTCAAAACCTATTGCCATTCAGGACTCATTCTGTGCAAAATTTGCATGTGGTTACTTAGCACAGAAATCTGCATTTTCTGCACAGAAAATAATATTTCTGCACAAAACAACCATGTGTGGATTTTGACCAGGATAACTCCCCAATTCCAGCATTCTCTGTAGAGAAAACAGCATTTTCTGTGAAGGAAATCATATTCTTGTGCATAAATATTATTTTCCGTGCTGAAAAATCTTATTTGCTGTACACAAAATGTGCTGTTTTCTGCACAAAGCTACCATGTGTGAATTTCGCTCAGAAAAAGTCCCAAACTGAAAAGATTCTCATCAGTCTAGGATTCTGTGTCCAGTGTCATGGATTCCTGATTTTTCAATGATTTTTCCCAATATTTTTTTAATATTTTAATATTGTTTGCATCTCTAATTACAGAAAGTATTTCTCCATACACAGAACTGAAATGTCTGGAGTTCCTTTATGCCACAGTAAAAAGAAAAGAAAAGATAGAACTAGAAATGTGCACCTGTAGTGTACACATGTCCTTATGAATCATGTGTCTCCAAAGCAATGTTTAAATGGGAAACTATAGCCCCTGGAGACTTTTTAAAGCCCCCCAACACATTTTTAAAACATTTTCTTTAAGAAAAATAGGGTTTGTGGGGGGGTCTTGGTGGGTGATCAAGACTGGGAAGGAGAATCAAAGATTTATTGTCAAGATCAGCATGTGGCCTGTGGACTACATGATACCATCCCTTTTCTCAAAGAAAATGGGTGTGACGAATAGCTTTCTCTAAATATGAAAACCTGGTTGTGGGTGCAATTAAATCAGTGTGGATTGTTTTTCTCAGTTTGGAGCAAATTACTCCAGAATCAGTGGTCTGAAGACTACAGCCATAACAACACCCTTATTCATTTAAGCTTCAGCTTTGCTGCAGGCTAACTTTACTGTCCAGGATGCTTTCCCTCACCCCACACACCCCTGCTTTCCTCCCCCCTTCTTTTTCTTGTTTCAGCGTGACACAGATCATTGGGAAAAGACAGGATTTTAACTTCTTCCATGTGGTCCAAAAGTGTCCAGAGTTTTCCCCCTATCCTTCGCCTCTCATTTAACACAGGGTTGTGGTTGAAAAGTTAAAAGGCCTAATTAGGTTTCATGTCAGAAAGAAAGAAAGAAAGAAAGAAAAGGGTATATATGATCAGTCAGTAAATACATGACTAAAACACATCTACATTTGGCCCTCCACAACTGCAGCTTTGACTTTTGTGGATTTGATTATCCATGGGCTTGATTAATATGTTCTCTCTGGGAATCTCTAGATCTTTGAGCACAAGTCTATGGTCAATATCTGCCAAAAGGTGCACTAGAAGACCAAGAAATTCCTAGAGAGAACACTTCTTTAAACATTTGTAGGTCCTCCAGTGCAATTCTGTGGTCAACTTCTGGCAAATGTTTCCAGAGAGGTGTTCTCTCAGGTTAAAAAAACGGTGGGGTTTATTTATTGCTGGTTTTTCCACTTTCATGGGGATCATGTGCCCCTACCCCCAGTGAATGTGGAGGGCCACTGTGGGTTTTTTTAAATGGTTCTAAAATCAGCAATAATTTAAAAAATACATATTGACATTTACACTGCAAAACACCATTGCAGGATCTTGACCAAAACAGAGCTATCATGATGAGTTGCCATTCCTAGCATTATCTTCCATGAATGTGTCTCATCTCTTTATTGCAGGGACAGGGACCATAGAAAGATCCTGATATTGATGGGCTGCCATGCATGATTCCTCAGAGTTGACTACATTGCCTAGGGCTGATGGCAAGAGCACTCCAATGCTGTCTGGAGAGCCATGAGCTGCCCAACTCTGCCTTAAAGCACCCATGTTGGTGGCAATCATCATTTCTACCTTGAGTCCTAGCTTTGGGGAAAAGGTGGGGTATAAACAGGCTAATACAAGCTAACTCCCCCACTCCCACTTTTTACAACCTCAATATTGGGTTACTATCCACCAGCTCCCTGCCTAAATTCCCTAACAGCATTAGGTCCTGTCTGATCTTGGAAGCTAAGCAGAGTCAGCCCTGGTTAGAACTTGGATAGAATTAAGGCTTTACAGTTTCACTGAATGTTGCAATAGTACTGAGTATCACAGGCAGAAGAGTCCTGAAGTCAATTCCTGCATTGACACCTCAGTGGATGCATGGAATTTTGGGGACAGGGTCAAATTAATTATATCATTTCTTATATTCTAGATCAGGGGTAGGCAACCTTTCCCCTTTAAGGGCCGAGGGACTTCAGCTCCCAGAAGCCTCAGTCATGTTGGCCAATAGTCCCATGTTGGCCAATAGCTCCTGGGATTCTGGGAGCTGAAGTCCCTTGGCCCTTAAAGGGGAAAGGTTGCCTACCCCTGTTCTAGATAGCTAGCTGGCTAGATGCATAGATAGATATTGAGATTTAAAGCGCAATTGTGTTTGCAATATTTAATAATAGTTGGCTCCATAGAAGCTGGGAAGTTGTACACTTCCAAGCTCCTCAACTATCCATAGCATTGTTTAGGTCCTTGGCTTCAAGTGTCCATCCATTCCAAACAGGCTGAAAAGCTACAATGTCAGATTATATACCACCATTTTGTTTAGTTGGGTCATTGAACAAGACAACCAATGTGGGGAGAGAAATGCTAGGTGGAAACCCCATAAACATTTTGAAAGCTAGTTCCTGCTTTGGTTTCTGGAAAGATAAACATGTGGTCAGATTTCAGGAGTAATTTTACCACCAGCATTCAAAGCACACACAAACACATACACCTCTCTCCTTTTTATTGAACCAAGTTAAATGATTTTGGTGGGACTGCTTGTTTTCTTAGCCTTTCTTATCCTTTCTGTTGCTTCAGCTGACAACCAAATAAATAGAGGAGTCTCTACCTCCAGTGCTGGCTACACCCCCACATGCTGCAGGTAATTGTTTTTAGATTTATGGACTGTGAGATGCCATCATTCTGCTTTTATTGAATCAACATTCTGTAAATAATCAGAGGCAAGGCTGTGGGTGATCAAACATAGGGGGACGGAGCAATGGAGACAACCATTTTAGGGGTAAATTTCACCCACCCATTGACTTGGATGGAACCAGTCATGGGAAGAAAACCTGGGAGCTGCTCCATCAGCTTGACACCATGATTGGCATGGTGCAAATAATGAAAACACAAGATATGAAGGAGGCAGGTCCTTGCTTTTCAGGTAGTAGGGTGAAGTAAATGGCTGAAGCTGAACAAAGGGTAGGGATGAATTGTTGGGAAATGTAAGATATAGTTCCGGATTTCTCCAGAAATCAGATTGGCCAGGCAGAGGTGGAACAGCAACCAGTCCCATGCCCACATGCCCAGTATCTAGCAGGTAAAGGAAACAATCTACATCTGCTCTTGCAAGATATAAAAGTAGCTTCATTTATAATACTTATTTACAATTAAATATATGGTCTAATGGAGGAGAGTAAGAAATGATAAGGTGGCTGCAGGTTAGAGTAATGCAGGAAGAAATGACATGGAAAAAACCCTAACAATAAAGGAAGTCACTATAAACTCATAAACTCCTATAAAGTAACATGCAAATGAATAATTGCTGAGCAAAGGTGTGAAAATTTTGCTAACTCAGACATGAGTGAGAAGTGCTGTCAATTCTGTTAAAGACTTATCAGCTTTTCCAATACTTGGGAAAGAAATTGACATGTTTATAAATGTGAATGTGGGAAAAGCTGAAATGGACAGATTCAGCCATCCAGGTTCAAGAGTATTTCACACTTAAAAACCTGACATTCAATTCCTTATGTATTCAACAGTATTCATGCTGAATTAGTATTTCCACCTCTTTCCCCTGCTGAAAGTCTCCTTATCTTTGCATCTGAACAGCAATGCTTTTGAGATAGAGAAATATAAAGAAATCTTGTAGAACTTAAGTGAGAAAAAGAAATTTCTAGCCTAAATTTCCGGGAATTCCAGTCCACTTCATCAGATACAAGATTCACTTCATCTCTTCCATACTGGAAATAGATATACCTATCAAACTGAATTAGTGCAAACTGGAGGGAATTAACTTTTAAAAGTAATTTCCAGCAATCATATACCATATATCAGTTCCTCAACTTACTATCAAAGTTATCTTAAGTATCATATATACTTAACTATGGGGGGGTTGCAGACTGTCAGAAATAGTGTGAATTCAGTCCACTTTTAGGGTTAGGGTTAAGGTTAGGGAATCATGGGGACTGTATTTTATTGTGGCACTAGAGTTCTCTGACAAAGAAGGTTCAATGTCTCAGAAAAATAACAATTCCCATGATTCCCTAGCACTAACCCTAACCCTAAAAGTGGACTGAATTCACACTATTTTTGACAGTCTGCAACCCCCCTATGTTGACCTCATGTATAAGTCAAGAAGAGGTTAAGTGTTAACACTGTATCAAAATAAATTTTGATTTGCTCCAGTTCATGCCAGAAACAATGAACTATTGCACCAGCATATGGACTGCATTCTGGTGCAGAGAGGGGAGAGAAGCCGGGTGGCCACCAGCACCATTGGTGGCCTTTTTTTGTTCTTGTTGTCCACCTGTGAATAGATTGTACAAGCGCATGAATGGTCAGCTACACCACTGCACACCCCATGAAGCAAAATGATGACAGACACATCAGATTACCAACAATACAATAAACAATAAACACATTAAAAAAACTGGCAAGTCTAACAGGGGGCCAAGGGGATAGGGAAGAAGGGGATTATGAACAGGGGGATACCATATTTATGCTGTCCCAATGTGTCACTGGGCACACTGATGTGTTGTATGGACAGTCAATTGATAATGAGATTGAGTGGCTGGTTGCACAGCTGGTCAAGGGGAGTGTCCATGGGCCAGTGGCTACTCAGGATGGGGGGGGGTGATTGGCAGCTGTTGATGAAGCGTCTGTGCACTGGTTCACATGCATTTGTGGGGAAACGGGGGAAATGGTTTAAAAAATGATGCAGTGCAATTTGTAGGAGAGCCAACATAGTGTAGTGGTTTGAGTGATGGACTATGACTTTGGAGACCAGGGCCAATTCCCAGCTTGGCTATGAAGTGCACTTGATGACCTTGGGCAACTCACATATAAGTTTATTGCATGGTGTTCTTGTAACGTACTGGGTACATAATGTAAATGGAATTAAATGAATTTTATCACACGGTATGATCCTCATCGAGTTCCCATTCCATGCTCTGACAGCCCCTAGCCCATTCCAACAGGAGAACTGTAAAAATGTGCAAGAACAGTTACAGACCGTTCCAGATGATGTGTGTGTAATAAACCTACCCAGTCTCAATCCATCCTCATGTTCTGATTGGCTAAGACAATGTACTGCCCTCCTGTCCTAGAACGTCCACAAATTCAACTCTTCTTCCGGTGTTGACACAAGGAGGGTGTCACAGGTAATTTTAAAAATATTTTCTTTTATTTTTATAGTTGGAATTGCATCATGTTTATGAGGGGGGAAAACAATGAATGCTCACAACCTAAACCTCTTGGTAGCATTCTTTCCAATGCAGACATACAGGTTTTCACCATACATTATAAATATTTTTTTACATACAACCTCATCACAACAGTACGCATGCGCCAAAGGAAGCTGGGGAATGACCTGAGCACCAGTACGAGTACTACAGTAAATTCAGTGGGATAATATGTGTTCTCATAACGTTATCATTGTGTTATCACTAGTCTAATGTGGTAACACCCATTCCCATATCATTATCTTTCTAGGATTCAGTGGTAACATTACAGATACTGGTGCGATAAACTTAATACTCTCAGTCTCAGAGGAAAGCAATAGCAAACCCCCTCTGAACAAATCTTGCCATGAAAACTCCAAGATTGGTTTGTCTTAGGGTCGCCATAAGTCAGAAAGGACTTGAAGGCATTCAAAAAAAAAAACAAAAAACTTGTAGCTATGAATGCACCATTATGGGGAGGGCTTTCGTGAAGCAGGAAGGGTGGTGGCATGGACTGCACATCAGTTGTCAGGCCATTATGGGAGCCAGCAAGGTCAGCATGTTCTCCCCATGAATCAGGAAACCCTGGGGGTAAGCTGGCTTTCCCCTTCCATCTACTCCCAGCCTAAGATGGATATAGGTAGTTACTTTTTAAAATGACATCTGAATGGTGCAAGGCACTAGCCCATCATACAAAAAAAATCTCCACAACAGAATGTGAAAGAGCAGCATAAGCTAGTGCTTGAACTATGTACTATTCTTCCTCCACTATTTAGTGAAGTAGCCCTCCAGCTCTTAAAGTAACCAAAAATTATTGTCACACCACCAAATGAGTGAAGTTATCATTCAGTAAGTCACAATCTTAATGTAAGGCAGCTGTATCTCCATTATTTGTGGAGAGGAATTGATTTCTAGGAACAAATAAGTGTTTCTTCCAGAAAATTGTTCTTTTGACTACAACTCCCAGAGTCCCAGAAGCAGCTGGTTGGAGGATTCTATCAGTTGTAGTCCAAAAAACCCCAAGCACTCTGGTTGCAGTAGTCTTCCACTTACTCTACAGTTAGGGATCAGAGCACTGTCAAAAACTGGAAATCGTTGAAATGCAAAATCTATATTACTGTACTGTATATTATATTATATTAAGAGCCAGTGTGGTTTAGTGATTTGAACATTGGATTATGACTCTGGAGACCAGGGTTCAAATCCCAGCTTTGCCATGTAAAAGCACCAAGTAATCTTGGGCAAGTCACACTCTCTCAGCCTCAGAGGATGGCAATGGCAAATCCCCTCTGAAGAAACTTGCCAAGAAAACCCTACTATAGGTTCACCTTAGGCAAAAATGAAGCTGCTTTAGGGTCACCATAAGTTGGAAACAACTTAACAGCACACAACAACAACATTATATTGTTGTATAAGCACAAGTGTAAATGTGAATATCTGTACAGTGTTGTATTATAAGCATATAATGACACCACAAATGACTTCTACAGTACACAGTACACAAAATGAATGAAAAGATAGTGCCAATTTAAGACAACAACAACAACACAATGTGTGGTCAGAATAGCACTGTGCAAAGCCCCATCTTTTCATTTGGTCTGTAAACAGTATAGAGTAGAAGTTGTTCATGGTGTCTTCGTGTGCTTATAATACAGCACTTCACAGGTATTCACACTTACATTTGTGCTTATATTTGTCGAAAGAGCAGACCACATGTTGAACAAATGGGATCTGGTAATAATTGGGCAGTGTCAAAAGGACAGATAGTTGAAAAGTTATCCATCAAAAAGCAGGGAACAACTGTACTTTCTGAGTGGGGTGTGGAATGAGGACAGAGAAAGGAACAAATGCAAGGCAAAAGCAAGTCCCATGTAGCAGGTAGTGTTTTCAGAAACATCACATCTTTATGTAGCACATCTAAGACTTCAGAGGATTAATTGGCAATCATCTGCCTAAAAAGCTCTTCTGTGGAAGCTCCAGATGATGGCTAATCTACTTACTTTGATAAGTGATCATATATTAGCCCACCGAGCTTTAGGGGGTTCATGCTCTGGCATAAGGAACATAACACACTGGCAATTAACAGCTATTGATCCCTTCTGTATTCAGGTGTTGTCTTCCTAATTGACCCCTTTTGCTTTGCTTTTTAACAGAGATAGGTGGGCTGTTTTGTGCTTTGCAAAATTCCGTTGCACACAGTTTGAGGGCTGTGCAGTTTTATTAATATCAGACCTAAATCCAATTGTTAGTTCTGATCCATTAATGTTAGACTCATTGAGAACTTGGTAAGGCAGTACCTGTAAGTTCAAGTAATTCAATGCGTTTACTCTCTGGGAATAACAATTGGATTTAGGTCTTAGTTTTCACACAAAATATCCCACACCCTGGGGAAGTGAGAGGAGGATTGTAGTTCCATCCTATGAAATTCTGGGTTTTGTAGTTTTACAAGGTCTTTAGCCTTCTCTGCCAAAGAATGCTGGTGCCTCACAAAACTACAAATACAAGGATTCTCTAGTATGGTGCCATAGCAGTTGAAGTGGTGCCAAACTGCATTATTTCTACAGTGTAGATGCACCCCAAATTTCCCTATGATGATGATGGTGGTAGTGAGAGACAGCGCTAAGACAGGTGCATACAAGGAATTCCATAGATGGATTAGTTCATGTAAAGAAAACTGAATTATCTGATGTCCCATTCAGATCAAGGGAACAACACAAACAGAGAAGACTGCTTCACAGCTTTCACATCCCATCATAAAGACTGATGTGAGATGAATGTAACAGCCATGTTTGTACAGTATGATGTCCAGGGATTAGCATTAATTTGTGGACCAGAATATCAGCCCAAACAATGTAGTTCCTTCAAAAGTAAAGTGATGACTAGGAAGCTGGATCTCCCATATGATTATGGGGAGTTCAAACTTTCTGTTGCCATAGTCTACCTTCCCTGCTGCCTGACACACCAAGCCCTTTTCTCTTAGTGTTGCTTCAGTACTGGAAATGTGCTCGTGGTGACATTCAAAGCCCTAAATGGCTTGAGATCTTGATCCTTGATGGAGCATCTCTTCCAAGATGCACTTGCCTGAGAACTGAGATCTGCTAGAAGGAACATGTGCTAGAACAATACCCTGTGGGAGGACACAGGAGATGACCTTCTCTGCTGTGGGACCCCAGTTCAGGAATGCTTTTCCTAATAAACAGGACTGCTGCTGACTCTGGCTTTATGCTGGTGCCTGGTAAAAATGAGGGCTGTCAGGTTGAATAAATAGAGTGCTGGGTTGCGGCCTTGCCTGATCCCTTTGTCAACTGAGGACCATTCTGTTTCTCCATATTCAGTTCTGACAGCAGCCTTTTGCCCTGAGTAGAGATTATGCATCACGACAATCAGATGTATAGACCTTCCCTTTTCTTTGAGAGTACTCCATGGCTTTTTGTGGTCTATGTACCTGTACTTCATTTTAAACTGTTTTAGCCTTTTCAACATATTCTATTATTACAATTGTTTAATATGCTTTTTGGGCTGCATCTGCACTGCAGAATGAATGCAGTTGGACACTGCTTTAACTACCGTGGCTCAATGCTATGGAATTCTGGAGTCTGTGGTTTTGTGAAATATTTAGCCTTCTCTGTCAGAGAGCTCTGGTCCCACAACAAAATACCAACCCCAGGATTCCATAGGATGGAGCCATGACAGTTAAAGCAATGTGCCGTGTGGCAGCAGCCTTGGTCTGTTTAAAAAAATGATTTTACTTGTATGTTGTCCTGAGATCAATTAAGAGAGGGAGGGTGGAAAGTTAGGGCCTAAGCAGACTGCCAGAAATAGTGCACATTAAATTGAGGCACTGCCCTGGCTCAGTGCTAGGGAGTCATGGGAACTGTAATTTATTGTGGCACCAGAGCTCTCTGACAGAGAAGGCTCAATGTCCCAGAAAAAAAAATACAGTTCCCATGACTCCCTAGCACTGAGCCAGGGCAATGCCTCAATTTAATGTGCACTATTTCTGCCAGTCTGCTTAGGCCTTTAGTTGGCTGAGAGAGAAGTGCCTGCCAGGACAATGAACCACTTTGTGGTATAATATAGATAGCCCATCTCCCCAGTTCCTCTTGCTTATATCAACCAAGTCAGTTGCAAAAAGAGAAGCGAATGCTTCACATGTCTATTTTGGGCCCAATATTAGAACTAAACCTACCATTACAGAAGGAGAGGGTCTCAGATAGCAGAACCCACAACAGAAAGGACCACAAATAACAGAGAATATCCTAAGTAGACTATATGTCAGGATAAAAAGAATCATTTACAAAATATAGACATATATATAATCAGTAACATTGTAATTTTGATATTACTGATTATATCTGTGCCTATGTTTTGGGCATTCTCTGTTATTTGTGGTACTTTCTGCTATGGTTTCTTACCATTGCACCACTATGACATCCTGGACACACCCAATGGCATCTGATTTTGGAAACTAAGCAAAGTCCAGCCTGGGTTATTACCTGGATGACAGAGCACCTGGGAACACCAAGGATCTCCAAGTAGGTCAGGAAGAAATTTTGCCTGAAATCCTGGAAAGCTAAATGGCAAAATCAAGGTCAGAGTTGGCAGTACTAAGCTAGATGGACCAGTGGTCTGATTCAGGATGAGGTGCCTTCACTGCCTTTCATAGTAAAGCAGTTGCCATGCAGCAGATACTGGCAGGTGCATCATGGTAGTGGAGAAAAGATCTGTGCATGTGGCTTATGCTGTTAACCTGCCACCTCCAAAAAGGGGAGATAGTAGATGCTCTAGACTAGAATAAAAGAAAAACTGGGGGGGGGGGAACTAAATTACAATAGATTAGACTAGGAATAGAAAGGGCAGCCATGAAAGTGCTAAAAAAAGATCCTAAAGAGGAAAGATATACAACTGAGCAATAAAGTTAGAATTGTCCAAGTCATGGTATTTCCCATTACCATGTACAGTTGTGAGAGCTGGACAGTGAAGAAAGCCAGCAATAAGAAAATCAATTCATTTGATATGTGGTGCTGGAGAAGATTTCTAAGGATACTGAGGATGGCCGAAAAAACTATCAAATGGGTCCTTGAACAGATCAAGCCTGAAATTTCCCTGGAAGCCAAGATGATCAAACTGAGGCAGTTATATGTTGGCCACCTCATGAGAAGGCACGACTCATTGGAGAAGACAATAATGCTAAGAAAGGTGGAGGGACTATAGAGAGGAAGACTGCATGCAAGCTAGATGGATATACTCAATTAGAGAGGTCACAGGTTTGAATTTATAGGACCTAAGGAGAGCAGTGGAGGACAGGGAGTCTTGGAGATGTTTCATCCATAGTGTCACCATGAGTTGGGGTCGACTCAAGGGCAGTTAACAATGACAACAGCGGATGCTCTCCCATATCAGGCTCTACTGCCAAAGCAAATGGCTTTTGTACAAAGAATGGGAAGGAACACTATTTTCCCCCACCCAAACAATAAAAAAATACCTTGGTGCAACCCTGTCCATCCTTGATCAGATTCGACTCGGTCTGCCTTTTCAGGATGCAAAATTGTTGTTCAATAAGTTCTTCAATATCTGTTAATTTGCTACATGGACAATCAATGCATAGCAATTTCTTATTGATTTGTGTTAATGAGGTGAGCTGCTTTGCACTATGTAATGCCTGCAGAAGCAGCATCCTTGTGCTCAGCAAAAAATGTTGTCACCCCACTTCCTATCCCTGGCAGCCTCCAGATCAGACTGGTTAGTGAATCTCAATATGCAGCTTTTGTCTTCTACGGAAACTTGTACCTTGGCTCATGTCTGTGCCATCTGGATTATATAACTAACCTATGGCTTACCTTCAGGAATCTTTGGCAGAGTTCCACCTTGCTACTTGTAGCAATTTAGGGATGAATAATGCCCACTAAATCTAGCAGATGGTTTGATTTGGTATGTGTGGAAATACATTTATCCCATGTACAAGAAATTCACTTCAACAAGGGTTGGAGTTGTTTTCATGTGGATTTATCCAAACTGTACTTCTTGAACGGAGCATAGAAAATGACAGTATTTGCAATGAGAAATCCATAGATTTCTGGGCTTTTGGTGAACTCAGCAAAAGAATGAAAAATGTATTTGACAAGATATGCATCTCATGAGATAAGAATACTTAGGAAGGTCATAGACTTTCCTTGGTCCTTGGTCAGATAGCTACCTCTAGACATTCCTTAGTTGATTCCTACATTGGAAGGCAATTGAAAGAGAGAGCCTTTCCAAGCCTATGGTCTAATCTGCACTGCAGAAATATTGCAGTTTGACACTGTTTTAACTGGCATGGCTCAGTTCTATAGAATTCTGGAATTTTTGAGATATTTAGCCTTTCTGACAGAGAGCTCTGCTTCCACAATAAACTACAAATCCCAGAATTCCAAAGCATTGAGCCATGGTGAAAAAGTGGTGTGAAACTGCATTATTTCTGCAGTGCAGATTAGACCTCAGTCATAGTTCATGATACTGTAAGACACACACATTTTGGGGGAAAATGCACAAAAATACTTCCAGAATGCCCTAAAACATGCCCTAGTCTT
Source organism: Phrynosoma blainvillii (assembly GCA_026167975.1). Lineage (NCBI taxonomy): Eukaryota > Metazoa > Chordata > Lepidosauria > Squamata > Phrynosomatidae > Phrynosoma > Phrynosoma blainvillii. The sequence goes on along the minus strand of JANUYF010000004.1, from coordinate 16,425,257 downwards.
TGGGTATGTACTTCCATAAGGCATCCATGAATGTGTCCATTCATTATATGCATTTGAAAAATGCACACAAAATATGTATAGATTTGTTTTCCATTTTAAAAAGTCTGCATGGAACCAAGACGAAATAGACTTTGGAGTTGGGAAAAGGAGGAAGTCCATAGAAAGCATTCTGCTCATTCCTAAAGGGGAAAGTCTGAGACATACCTGAAGATGATAATGAATGTAAGGAAGATGTTCCATCTAGCCCGATACTGGGTCAGACTGGGCAGTGGTCTGGCTCAATATAAGACAGCTTCCTAGGTTCCAGAGTAAACCAGAGTATTCTTCCTTTGTTCCAGGGCAGAGTGATTTTGCTATCTAGAGCTACTTCTTACAACAAAGCAGTGAAATGGATAGAATGACTCAGTCAAGTGCAGTCAGCCCTCCATATACATAGATTCTGCATCCACGGATTCAACCATCTATGGCTTGATTTTTTTTAAAAAATATATATATCCAAAAATCAAACCTTAATTTTGACATTTTATATAAGTGACACCATTGTAGTTGCTATTGCTGATGTGTAGCTTCAAGTTGTTTCTGAATTATGGCAACCCTAAGGTGACCCTATCATCGGGGTTTTTTGTTTTGTTTTGTTTTGTTTGTTCAGAATAATAATAATAATAATAATAATAATAAAATTTATTTTTATCCCGCCCTTCTGCGTATGCAACCAGGGCGGCTTACAACATTAAAAATACAGTAAAAATACAATACATATCCCCTAAACCCACCCACCCCTAAAAATAGTATTAAACAATGAAACAATTTAAAACATACTTGAAATAGGTCATAATAACATACAACAAACAAATAGAATCATAGAATCATAGAATCATAGAGTTGGAAGAGACCACAAGGGCCATCCACTCCAACCCCCTGCCATGCAGGAACTCCCAATCAAAGCATCCCTGACAGATGGCCATCCAGCCTCTGCTTAAAGACCTCCAAGGAAGGAGACTCCACTACTCTCCGAGGGAGTGTGTTCCACTGTCAACATTAGGAGGAACTTCCACTTACTGTCAGGAAGTTCCTCCTCATGTTGAGGTGGAATCTCTTTTCTTGCAGCTTGCATCCATTGTTTCGGGTCCTAGTCTCTGGGGCAGCAGCAAACAAGCTTGTTCCCTCCTCGATATGACATCCCTTCAAATATTTAAACACAGCTATCATATCACCTCTCAACCTTCTCTTCTCCAGGCTAAACATCCCCAGCTCCCTAAGTCGTTCCTCATAGGGCTTGCTTTCCAGACCCTTCACCATTTTAGTTGCCCTCCTTTGGACACGCTCCAGTTTTTCCACATCTTTTTTGAATTGTGGTGCCCAGAACTGGACACAGTATTCCAGGTGAGGCCTGACCAAAGCAGAATAGAGTGGCACTATTACTTCTCTTGATCTAGACGCTATACTTCTACTAATGCAGCCTAAAATTGCATTGGCCTTTTTAGCTGCTGCATCGCACTGTTGACTCATGTTCAACCTGTGGTCCACCTGGATTCCTAGATCCCTTTCACACGTAGTCTCATTCAGCCAGGTGTCCCCCATCGTATATTTGTACTTTTCGGTTTTCCGCCCTAAGTGCAGTACCTTACATTTCTCCGTGTTGAATTTCATTTTGTTAGCTTTGGCCCAACTTTCTAGTCTGTTCAAGTCATTTTGAATTTTGATCCTGTCCTCTGTGGTATTAGCTACTCCTCCTAATTTGGTGTCATCTGCAAATTTGATAATTATGCCCCCAATACCATCATCCAAGTCATTAATAAATATATTGAATAGCACTGGGCCCAGGACAGAGCCCTGTGGCACCCCACTGGTCACTTCTTTCCAGGTTGAAAAGGAGCCATTGTTGAGCACCCTTTGGGTTCGACCAGTCAACCAATTACAAATCCATGTAACAGTTACTTTGTCTAGCCCACATTTTACCAATTTGCTTGCAAGAATGTCATGGGGAACCTTGTCAAAGGCCTTACTGAAATCAAGATATACTATATCCACAGCATTCCCTTCATCTACCAAGTTGGTAATTTTATCAAAAAAAGAGATCAGATTTGTCTGGCATGACCTGTTTCTCTGAAACCCATGTTGACTTCTTGTGATTATGAAATTACCTTCCAGATGTTTACAGACTCTCTGTTTAATGATCTGCTCCAGAATCTTTCCTGGTATTGATGTCAGACTAACTGGACGATAGTTGTTGGGATCCTCTTTTTTCCCCTTTTTGAAGATGGGGACAACATTTGCCCTCCTCCAGTCCGCTGAGACCTCTCCTGTTTTCCAGGAATTCTCAAAGATTATTGACAATGGTTCCGATATTACATTTGCCAGTTCTTTTAATACCCTTGGATGTAATTCATCTGGTCCTGGAGACTTATATTCATTTAGAGTAACCAGATGTTTCTGTACTATCTCTTTACTTATTCTGTGCTGAAATTCTCCTATTCTGTCCTCTGCTCCATTATACTTAGGTTGCGCACCCTTTGCCTTTTCTGAGAAGACTGAAGCAAAGAAGGTGTTGAGTAGTTCTGCCTTTTCTCTGTCCCCTGTTAACTTTTTGCCATCTTCTCCACACAGTGGCCCTACCATTTCCTTCTTTTTCCTTTTGCTGCTGACATACCCCCAAAAGCCCTTTTTATTGTTCTTAACCTCTCTAGCAAGCCTGATTTCATTCTGCGCTTTAGCTTTTCTGACTTTACCCCTACATGTGTATAACAATAACAATAACTGCGGCAAAAAAATAAGGGACAAAGATGGGCTGACTCTTGAAGACTAGGGTATCTATTCAGGAAAGGCCTGCTGTAAGAGATCCATCTTAACAGCCTTTTTAAAGCTGTTTAAGGTGGTGATATGACGGATCTCATCCGGCAGGCCATTCCATAATTTGGGAGCAGTTGCTGAAAAGGCCCTCTGGGCGGTTGCAACCAGCCTAGTTTTTATAGGCTGCAGGAGATCCTCCCAGAGGACCTGAGTGTGTGGGGTGGATTATACGGGAAGAGGCGATCCCGAAGATAGGTTGGACCCAAGCCATTTAGGGCTTTAAAGATGATAACCAATACCTTGTACTGTGTCCGGAAACTAATGGGCAGCCAGTAAAGTGATCTAAAACTGGAGTTATATGGTCTCTTCTAGTTGTTCCAGAGACCAACCTGGCTGCCATATTCTGTGCTAATTGGAGTTTCCAGAGGTTTGCCATTGCCTTCCCCTGAATCTGTGAACATGAGACTTGTCCAAGGTCACCCACTGGGTTCCATGGTTCAGTGGGGAATCAAACCCTGGTCTTCAGAGTTGTAATTTCCACTCAATTAATTAAGCAGGAGGGAGAGGAGAGGAGGGGCAGAAACTTTATCTTTTCAGTGGACTCAGGCAAAAACAAACTGTTGCAGACTTTCCTAGCTTGTCTGTTTTTTCCTCATTAGTAACTTTTGCCATCTTGACCATACTCTGAGGTTGCATGGCCACACGTGTCCCAGTTTTCAAATGTCGGATGGTATGTATCTGAGGTCTTAAGGATCTGTTGCCAAAATACACAGTACTTATCTGCATGGATTCGAAGACAGAGTGAATATGAGGTGACTTCACATGTAACACATTTCAAGCTATTAAGGATTTTCCTAAATTTTCAAGATCCCATATATTGCAGGATTAGTCTACAATTCTGCACCAACAACTTTTTGCCAAATGAGAACCTGCACCAAGTGAAACCACTGGTCTGTCTCAGAACTGAGAAGAGCTGTAGGATTTGGGGGACTACAATTCTCAGAATCCATGATGGCTGGAGGATTTGGGAAGTTGAGAGCCGGTGTGGTGTAGTGGTTTAAGCGCTGGACTATGACTCTGGAGATCAGGGTTCAAATCCCTGCTTGGTGACCTTGGGCAAGTCACACTTTCTCAGCCTCAGAGGATGGCAAAGGCAAACCCCCTCTGATGAAACTTGCCAAGAAAACCCTGTGATAGGTTCTCCTTCAGGTCTCCATAAGTCAGAAACGACTTGAAGGCATACAACACACACACAGTCCAAGTAGCTTGGACCATTTAGCTGAGCATTGCCCACAGAAAGAGTGGGGCGTATATAGGACTATCATTCCCATAAGCATTTAGCATTGACCATGTAGGCTGGGGCTTCTGGGAATCAAAGTCCAAAACATTTGGAGGCTCAGCATTTCCTCACTGCACTGATTAGGAGGGCCTTTCTATATTTTCAGAAAGGTATCTTTCCTAGGCCACCCTAGAAATGCCAGAGGTTGAACTTGGAACTTTTTTACATGCAAAGCATGTGTTCTGCCACTGATGAGTTACAGCCTTTTTTGTTCCGCAGTGGCATCTTTGCAATTTGCTATGATCAGGCCCTGGGTTATGTCCCAGTAAAGTGGCAGTCCTGCAGTGCATTGCAATTTAGCAGATTATATACTACCCTGTAAATGGATAATACATGGCTCTGGGGAGCATTACCATAGTTCAGACACTCATGTAAATATATACTGCTGGGTTGGAATGAACCATATCTTATATGGTAAAACAAGTGACGGCAGAGGGTTGTATTTAGGCCATGTGCTCAGCTCTCTTGTTCTCTGAGTAAACATTTTACTTTTCTCTGCTTCCAGTCCACAACCAAAATAGGAGAGCGCTGTCTAAAATTAACCAAGGCTTTTTCATCTTCAAGACATTTGGATTTGTAATTTCAAGCATGGCCCCGTATGTATGTGTGTGTGTACATATGCATGAAAGAAAGAGAAGGAAGAGGGTTTTCTGTCTTCCTTGCAACAAACTCCCAGGAATTTCTGGGCTTGCTGCCCTTAGCTAGATCAACAGGAGGCCCTTCATAAGTGGGAAATGGTTTTTTATCTCTATGTATCCTCTTTTCTGTAACTTTCAAAATACGTTGGGTGAGGTTCCACTCAACAAAGTTTGTGAGAAGTATCAGTTTAATGGTTTGGACCTCTGTTATTACAACAGAAGCTCCCCTCAGCTCTGGAATTTTGAACATATTTTGATTGGGATGAAAGTGGTAACAAGGATGGAATAGATCAGAACATCTCAGATAGCAAGCCAAAACTCCCACATTAATGCCTTCAATGTGCCATTATCATTCCTTAGTAAACTTAAAATAGCAGCTGGAATCCTGCTGGTAATGTACACATGTTTAATTTGGGATTAAGCATGATATAAAGAGTCAGCATGGTGTAGTAGTAGTTTGAGTACTGGACTACAACTCTGGTGATTTGGATTGGTTGAGCATAAGAGTCAAGGATTTGATTCCCCACTTGAGCATAAAAACCCACTGGGTGACCTTGGGCAAGTCACATTCTCTCAGCCTCAGAGGATGGCAATGGCACCCCCCCCCTTTCAGGTATGGTTTCAACCCTGAATCTTCTGCATTTTGTCCTCTAAATGTTCAATTTTAGAACATTGTCTGGTTCCAGCTGTGTCCCAGACATATCTTTTGGGGCAAGGGTGTGCCATGTTTGGCTCTTGAACTTGTTTCATAGAATCCTAATTTCAGTCTCTGCCAACAAGTCATTTGTTTGGACTTCTGAACCTTCCTCAGCACAGATCTTATAACCATTGACCAGAATCCTATTGGGCTCTATGAATGTGTAACCAAGAATTACACATTTGTGACTGCTTCATATATACAATCCCTATGTATCCCCTCATTTAGGGGACACATAGGGACAGGGATTGTACTAAACAAGGGTTTGTTCCCTTGCTGATCAAGAAGCAGCCAGCTGATGGTAGCTGACTCTGCATCGCAGAATTAACATAGTTTGCCACTGCTTTAACCTCCATGGCTTAATGTTATGGAACTCTGGGATTTTTAGTTTTGTGAGATATTTAGCCTTCTGTCAGAGCTCTGATGTTAAAGCAAACTACAAATACCAGGATGCCACAGCATTGAACCATGGCAGTTACAAATGATGTCAAACTTCATTAATTCTGCAGTGTGATAGCAGCCTTTGATAAAAATTTGGCATGTACTACATTGCTATGCAACTACTATGGCTATGTAACAACTAATGCATAGAGAATTCCAGCAATTCTTTTTAGACTACAGCTCCCAGAATCCCCATGTTGGCTGTCTAAAGCAGGGGTAGGCAACCTTTCCCCTTTAAGGGCTGAGGGACTTCAGCTCCCAGAATCCCAGGAGCTATTGGCCAACATGGGACTATTGGCCAACATGGCTGAGGCTTCTGGGAGCTGAAATCCCTCAGCCCTTAAAGGGGAAAGGTTGCCTACCCCTGGTCTAAAGGAAGAGGTTTTATGGCCATCACTCAAGGATACTGTGGGCTATGTGGTTGTGCCTAGCACTCAGGTTTTGGCCTTGAACTCTCAGGACCTTATCCCACGCTGCTGTAAAAGTGGCAAGAAAGCGATATAAGCATCATCCCACTACTATAGCGCTAGCAATCCCCAGAGATGGCAATGGCCAGCACACGCAACTGGCATCATCGCGCTATTGACGATATCGCGATGATGCCCCCCCACGGAAAGCGCATTTGCAGAGCACACTACAGCATGGTATAGTGGGATGATTCCGGCAAGCATATTCTTGCACATGCACTAACTTTTTGCTTTGGCGTCAACACATCACCAAAAGTACTACAAAACATGTTATCATTCACCCCTATGCTCTGCCTGCACCCACAAGCCTGCACCCAACAAGCCTGCACCCTACAACCCAGCACCCACACGACAGGAAAATGTCCACCGGCTGTGTTTGTGTCCCTATGCAAAAAGGAAACACGCCATAGGATGCTGCCAGAAAGAACGATGGGAAATAGCGCTAGGAACGATGGGTTATGAAGTGGAAATGCTCACGGGGAGGGAATTGCTGACCATACCTACAGCGCTAGCGCTTTCATAGCGCTAAGAACCAGCTCGCGCTATTGCAATGCCTGGTGAAACCGACATTCAAAAGAACGTGAATGATGCTGCATTCCGAGCGGTCTCTTGCCGGATTCTTAGCGGCGTCGTGGGATCAGTCGGAAAAATTTAGCGCTATAGCGCCGGATTCTTAGTGGCTTCTTAGCGACGTCGTGGGATCAGTCGGAAAAATTTAGCGCTATAGCGCCAGATTCTTGGTGGATTCTTGCTGCTTTTGGCCCCGTGGGATAACGTCCTCAGAGCCTGGTAAAGTCCTGATCTTGCTGCCCCAATGTAGCTGCACATCTGGAATATGATACTGTGCAAACTGAATAAACAGTAAGCTGAGGACTGGGGTTGAGGAGTGCTGGAAAGGAAAGACTTGTCAGTGGCCCTGCTGGCTGGAGGATTATGGGATTTCTAGTCCAAAATGTAACTTTCCCAAGCTCCACTTCACTCCATTTTTCCATTCTTAAATGGCTGTCATAAGAAAGATCTGAACTGGAGAGCGGGAGATAATTGAATGAAAATGGTGTGGTGCATGGGTTTGGAATACTAAAAGGAATTTCTTTAGGGTTTGGATGTGTATGTGTGCGAGAGACAGCCTGTGTCTCTCAGGGCTAGGAAAGTGGGTGTGCATAAATGTGTGCATGTATATATAAATGGAACTGAATTGTTCAAAACTGATAGTAAGGCTTTAAAGGGATTAAGGAAGGAAAGGATAAGAGAACAAAGAGGTGGAACGAGGGAGGTGCATTCAGAGCACAAGCTGCCCCAAGCCTAGGAAGGAAGCATAAGGCTGAAATGAATAAAATCCATACAGAGCTCCTCTGTGGAAACGTGTGAGTCTGAGTGGAGATTTTGGCTGAGCGCCTAGAATGAAATGAACTTTCCCCTACAATGTGTAAGGGAACTTTCCATGCACACAAGTGCGGCTCTGTCAATTTAACTTCTCAAAAAGAATTGCTGTCTGGTCCTCTTGGCAGACGTTTCTTTGGGTGACATTATTATGCTGGGATGTTATCTTTGATTTGCAAAGAAAGAAAGATTTTTAAAAAATCAACAACACCCAAACCCACACTGTTTTCTCTTTCCAGTAATTGAGAAGACGGTGCAGTTTCTAGCATTTCCTCTCAAAGTCATGCTGCCTTTTCTTATTATTACCTCCACCCCTTCTCTACAGATCTTGCTGTTGGTGAAGGCAGAGGTTGTCCTGCTTTTGCCTTTGCTGACACCTGCTGATCAACCTGAGAGGTTAAACTTTTGCTAAGAGCTGGGCATCAAGGTTGGGAAAGACGCCAAGTGATCCAAATCACAGCTGTCTGAGAGCTCCTTAACCATATCCATCAACATTGCACAGATGAAAACTGGGGATGCATCTTCACTGCAGAATTAATGCACTTTGACACCACTTTAACAGCCATGATGCAATGCTATGGAAATTTGGGATTAGTAGTTTGTTATGCCACCAGAACTCTCTGACACAGAAGGTGAAATATCTCACAAAATTACAAATCACAGAATTCAATAGCATCAAGTCATGGCAGTTAAAGTGGTATCAAACTGCATTATTTCTGCAGTGCAGATGCAATCTGGGACACACATCGCCCAGCAACATCAGAATATGGTCAAGAAAGCAAATGTTATCAGTGAGAGACAGCAGACAAGCTAGGAGAGGCAACAACAGCAAGCCAGAGCTGGGCCGGGCGGGGACTCACCATCCAGCCCACCCACCCTTCTACACCTGGGAGCCCATGCAGACTGGAGCGGAGGTAGAGTGGAGGGCTAGTTAGCCTGCTCGAACCCTCCGAGCCCAACAGTGGCAAGCCAGAGCCAGACCAGGCGGGGACTCACCATCCAGCCCGCCCGCCCACTCTTCTACACCTGGGAGCCCATGAAGACAGGAGCGGAGGTGGAGCGGAGGGCTAGTTAGCCTGCTCAAACCCTCAGAGCAGAACCCAACAGCAGCAAGCCAGAGCTAGGCCAGGCGGGGACTCACCATCCAGCTCGCCCGCCCTTCTACACCTGAGAGCCCATGCAGACCGGAGCAGAGGCAGAGTGGAGGGCTATTTAGCCTGCTTGAACCCTCAGAGCCCAACAGTGGCAAGAAAGAGCCAGGCCGGGCGTGGACTCACCATCCAGCCCACCCACCCTTCTACACCTGGGAGCCCATGCAGACCGGAGTGGAGGCGGAGCAGAGGGCTATTTAGCCTGCTGGAACCCTCAGAGCAGAGCCCAACAGCAACAAGCCAGATCCAGGCCTGGCGGAGACTCGCCATCCAGTCCGCCTGCCCTTCAGACCTGAGCGGAGGTGGAGCGGAGGGTAGTGGCATGTGGCATAGGAAGTTGGTGCGGTGTGTGTTTGGCCACCCCTCCTTCTCTTTAACATCTGAGACAGTGCCTTCCTGGCCAGAGGGAAGGTTATATAACCCTCTCAGCCCTTAACACCATAGATGGTAGCGGGGGCATGGAGCGTTTGAGAGTTGAGTTTTTGCAGGTCTCCTTTATCTAGCCTGCCCTGCCCTCCTCCAACTGGGACAGCCACAGCTGTAATGTAGTTGGGAAAGTTACGTGGCCTCATTAATTCCTATTCTAGCTGAGGCCGGGAATGGTCTGGGGGCAGAGATTGGAGTTGTGCGGGGGAAAGGGAGATATGGCGAGAACAGAGTGAACAGATGTTACAAAAGAAGGCGGGTTTGCTGTTTGAAAGCTATCCCACCGTCAGTTCACTCTGTTTCCCGGAATGGATTGGAGAGCGTACCAACCATTCCACAGAACCTGACCTTGCTCCTTTGCAATGCCAGGTCGGTTAAAAATAAGACTCATGTTATTTACAACCTTCTTTTAGATGAGGATGCTGACCTGGCTTGCTTCACAGAAACCTGGCTGGGAGAGGATAGCGCCATAACTTGGATGCAGGCCCTCCCCGCTGGGTATGTTGTTACTGAACAGGTAAGGGGAAGTGAGCAGGGGGGTGGAGTGGCTCTGATTCACAAGTGGCTGTTACCTTGATCAGGATACCTGTCCAGAACACAGTCCACTTCGAGTGCATGTACTTGAGCCTGAGGACCAAGGATAGTTTGGGGATTCTGCTAGTATACCATCCACCCCGTTGTTTAGCAGACTCCCTAACTGAGCTGACACAGCTGGTCTCAGAGTTGTTGCTAGATTAGCCCAGGCTTCTAGTTCTGGGCGACTTCAACATCCCTCTCGAGACCAGTTTGACAAATCTAACAGGTGTGGCTTAGGAATTCATGGAATCCATTACAAACATGGGCCTATCCCAACTGGTCATTGGGCCCACTCATTGTGCGGGTCATACACTCGATGTGGTCTTCAGTACAGAACAGGAATATCCGTGGGCGGAGGTTATAAAAACCACCGCTCTGTCACAGATGGATCATTTCTTGGTCAAGGCTGAGCTAAGAACTCACTGGGGATGGTGGACCTATTAGAATGGTCCACCCTCGAAGGCTAATAGAACCACTTGGATTCCGGAAAGCCTTAGAGGGTTTAATGGTTGGCAATGCCGGTGATTCTGTCAAAGCTTTGGTTAACACCTGGAATACTAATCTTACCAAGACTATTGACACAATAGCTCCCAAGCATCCTTTCCAACCCACTTTAAACCAGAAACCATGGTAAAGAGAAGATCTGCAGAAAATGAAGAGGGTTGGACAATAACTAGAGTGCACCTGGCGGAAAACTCGACTCTTATCTGACAAAACTCGTCATAGGAACTTTCTTTGGTCCTATCAAGAGGCAATACATGCAATGCAGAAATCTTTCTCCTCTGCACATATTGTGTCTGCAGAGTCTCATCCAGCAGAGCTGTTTAGAGTGGTAAGGGAACTGACGCAGGTTCCACCTGTGCAGAACCCATTACTTAACCCAACAACGGCCTGCTGTGACATGTTTAACAACTTCTTTACATATAAAATCTCTCAGATAAGAGCTGACTTGGATGCCAGTGTTGTAACAGAATCAATAGACGAGGTGTCCAGCAGCTCTGCTGATGTAATTTTACTGGATCATTTTCAATCTGTGAGTACTGAGGATGTGGACAAGGGACTTGGTAGAGTGAGGAAGACAACCTGCCCCCTCGATCCTTGCCCTTCGTGGCTGGCCGTCCAGGGGGGTGCCTTGGTGATGTTCCTTAAGGACATCATCAATGCATCCCTCAGGGAAGGGTGCGTTCTATCTTACTTAAAGGAAGCATCAGTTAGACCACTTCTGAAAAAACCTTCCCTGGACCCCCTGGATATGAACAACTATGGGCCGGTGTCTACGTTACCATTCTAGAGCAAAGTGATTGAGAGGGCGGTTGCTCTTCAACTCCGAGTGGTCTTGGATGAAACCGATTATCTAGACCCATTTCAAACTGGCTTTAGGACAGGATTTTGAGTTGAGACTGCCACAGTTGCCTTGACCGACAACCTGCATCGGAGTATCAACAAGGGGTAGTGTGACCCTGCTGGTGCTTTTAGACCTCTCAGTGGCTTTTGATACGATAGATCATGGATCGCCTGAGTGGGTTAGGAATTGGAGGCACTACATTGCAGTGGTTCCGCTCCTTCCTCTCGGGCAGGTCCCAGAGGGTGCTGCTTGGGGACAGTTGTTCGGCAAAAAAGGATCTTATATGTGGCGTTCCTCAGAGTGCCATCCTGTCCCTGATGCTATTTAACATCTATATGAAGCCACTGGGTGAGATCATTCAGAGATATGGAGCGGGGTGTTATCAGTACGCTGACGACACCCAGATCTATTTCTCCAAGTCTCGATCATTGGCCTCGACTCCCGATGGTGTCTCTCCTCTCAATGACTGTATTAAGGCAGTAATGGGCTGGATGAGGGAAAACAGATTGAGATTAAATCCAGACAAAATGGAGGTGGTAACAGTAGCAGCCCTGAAACCAGGAATTGGGTTTCAACCTCCAGTCCTGGACAGGGTCACACAATCTGTGAAGGATTGTGTTCACAGTCTGGGAGTGCTCCTAGATTCGTCGCTCCTGATGACAGATCAGGTAAATGCGATGGTCAGGAGTGCCTGTTATCAGCTTTGGCTGATACGCCAGCTGTGCCCTTTCCTGTAAGTAAAGGACCTTGAGACTGTGGTGCACGCACTGGTAACCTCTCATCTGGATTACTGTAATGTACTCTACATGGGGTTATCCTCATGCTTGGTCCAGAAACTGCAGTTAGTACAAAACATGACAGCCAGAGTGGTCTCAGGAACATCAAGGAGAGACCACATAACATCTGTACTAAAGTCTCTCCACTGGCTGCCTATTAATTTCCAGGCCCAGTATAAGGAGTTGGTTATGACCTTTAATGTCCTAAATGGCTTGGGTCCAACCTATCTTCGGGACCACCTCCTCCCGTATAATCCAACCCGCGCACTCCAGTCCTCTGGGAGGAATCTCCTGCAGCCTATAAAAATTAGGCTGTCTGCAACCTCCCAGAGGGCCTTCTTGGTGTCCGCTCTCAGACTATGGAATGGTCTGCCAGATGAGATCCGTCAAATTAAGACCTTGAGCACATGTTGATATCTATTTTTATTCATACCTGTATCTGTATTTGTGTTACATGTGTCATCTTGGTGTTTCTTTTAATAAATAAATATTAAAAAAAAAAAGACCTTGAGCAGCTTTAAAAAAGCTGTTAAGGCGGATCTCGTCCGGCAGGCCTTTCCTGATTAGATTTCCTGGCCTCAGGAGCTCCCCCATTCTGCCCTCTCTCTCCTTGGATGTCGCCGCTTCTCTGCTTATTGTAATTTGTATTGGCTTGTTTTTAGTTATTGTTATTTTGGATTTAATTATTTTATATTGTTTAATTATGATGTTTTAATATTTTATCAGTTTAATATTTTTTTAAGGGATGGGTGGGATTCGGGCTGTGTATTATATATATTGTATGGAATTTTAACTGTTGTTAGCCACCCTGATTGTTGACAGAGGGGCAGGGTATAAATTATTATTATTATTATTATTATTATTATTATTATTATTATTATTATTATTACTGGAGTTTGCTTTTGCCTGAGCTGACTGAAAAAGGCAAGATTCTGTCCCTTCCTCTCCTCCCTGCTGTGGTTTCAAGGAGTGCAAGCTACTTCTGGACTTTAAATTCAGGCTGCAGCAACTGAAGTAAGCTGAGGACAAAAGGGGAAAGTGGGATGGGGAAAGATAGAAACACGAGTATTTTTAAAACAGCTGAAAAAGTGAGATGATAGAGGATTAATTGGGACTGTCCCTGCCCAATTGGGATAGAAAGTATGTACAACATTAGACCTTTTTGGCAGCAAATACTTTTTAGGCTGAGCCACACTACAGAAATAATCCAATGTGACACCACTTTAAATACCATGACTCAATACTGTGGAATTCTCGGAATTGTGATTTGTGCACCAAACTAAATTGGCATCAAACTACACTGTGATCTTGCTGTGTGGATGAATCCTCCATTGGCCAAAGGGGAGTACTTGGCAGAACACTCAAGGAGATGGTCCAAGGACCAGTGCCAGTCTGCAAGATGTCAGCAGCTGGTATCTATTCTTACATTTCCAGAAAAAAAGAAAGATTTCTAGACAATGGGCAGAAATATGGTACCCATCACTGGCACTTTGAAAAATTAACAATCACTGGTCCCCACATCAGATATCTTGGGAAGCACTAGTTTGCACTGCCTATGCTTCCCCAACCTGTCTCTGCACAAATGTAGTGGACTACTACTCCATGTTGGGAACCATGGTAAAAAATAATAATAAACCCAACCTTTACCTAGATGACACTAGGTGGAGAAAGATTAGTCTAGCGTAACAGTTTGCAGTTGGGTTTAATTTTCATTTATTTCAGGAGTGGGCATTATGCATTCTTGGGGCGATATATTGCTCCTCAAGGTTGTTTGTTTGATCTCTGAAACCCCCTCTAGATTTCTCCAAAGTCCTTTTTTCCAACAAAAACAAGTTAGAGGCCCCCAGAACCTTTTAAATCAGGGTTGGTTAATTGCATGGAGGGCAATTTTCACCCCACAGCCTCCACATGGTCCACACTCACATTTGGGTGACATCATACCATATCGTAGTATCATTTGAGTTGATTTCTTTGTTCTTGAGGTGGTGCAGTGGTTAAATGCCCGTACTGCAGCCACTCACTCACAAACCACAAGGTTGTGAGTTCAATACCAGCCAGGGGCTCAGGATCGACTCAGCGTGGCATCTTTCTGAAGTCACAAAAATGAGTACCCAGCTTGTTGGGGGCAATTAGCTTACACATTCTAAACTGCTTAGGGAATGTTTAAGTGCACTGATAAGCAGTATAGAAATGTACTTGCTACTGCTATTGCTATTGAGTTCAGGGGGGTGGGTAATCCAAACTGATACATTTGAGGGCACCTTAGTGCCATTTTGGCTACTTTTCATGTTGTTGATGTTGTTGTGTGCCTTCAAGTCATTTCCAATTTATGGCAACCCTAAGGCAAACCTTTCATGGGGTTTTCTTGGCAAGTTTCTTCAGAGGGGGTTTGCCATTGCCATCCTCCAAGGCTGAGAGAGTGTGACTTGCCCAAGGTCACCCAATGGGTTTCCATGGCTGAATGGGGATTAAAACCCAGGTCTCCCAGAATCCTAGTCCAACACTCAAACTATTACACCACACAGACTCTACAATGGCAGAACATGCCATAGTATTATTGCAATTATTATACATTCCAATAGCCTTGGGATGTATTCAGGGGTATCCATGTTGGCCATGCAGCAAAATGCAACAAAATCCAAAATATGCAACACAGTGATACATTCTGGGCCAACCGAAAAGCAAAATATATGCTAGCTTTTGAAGGTCACTGCCTTCCTTACTAGGCAAAAATGTTTAAAATCATACAGCAGGAAAAAAGTGGCAGTGTTGGAGTCACAGGCCTTCATATTGTCTGACTTGTTTCTTAAAACTATTATTCAAGGTGGTCCTGTGGGAAAGTTGTTGCAGGTAGAAACCACAGCCCTTCTTGGCCATGTGGGGACTGAGGACAGGAATGTAACTATGGGGTTGTTGTTTTTTGGCAAAATAGGGTATTGACCCTTCAAATAAGAATATTGCTCTTCCAAATGAATGTTCTCTTCACTCCCTAAATTTCTTGCAATGCAGAGTGAGGCATTGAAAATCTTTCACACCTAGAACCTCGATATTTGCTGTATTTCCATCTCTTTAGTAACTTTGCCTGTCCCTTCTCTCTGGTTGCCTACAATAGTCAACTGAAGTTTTAAGTCACTGCAATGAGGAAATTGAAATAGTTAAAGAGTTCCCATGCCTAGGATCAAACATTGATCAGGATGGTGACTGCAATCAAGAAATAAGAAGACTAGCAATGGGAAGAGCAGCAATGAAAGAACTAGAGAAGATCCTAAAGAGTAAAGATATACAACTGCACACCAATGTCCAAGACATTGTATTCCCTATTGCCATGTATGGATGTGAGAGCTGGACAGTGAAAAAAGTGGATTAGAAGAAAATTAATTAATGTGAGATGTGGTGCTGGAGAAGAGGGCTGAAGATACTATGGGCAGCCAAGAAGACAAACAAATGGATCCTAGAACAGATCAAGCCTGAACTCTCCCTGGAAGCCAAGATGACAAAACTGAGGCTGTTGTACTTTGAACATAGCATGAAGAGAGGACTCATTAGAAAAGACAACAATGCTAGGAAAAGTAGAAGGCAGTAGAAAGAGAGGAAGAATGCACATTAGATGGATAGGCTCAATCAGGGGGATCACAGGACTGAATTACAGGATTTAAGCAGTGCAATGGAGTTCAGGGAGTCTTGGAAATGTCTCATCCGCAGGGTCACCATGAGTTGGGACCAACTCAAGGGCAGTTAACAACAACAAAATGCTAGAAATTTGGGAATGGAAGGAAAATTTCATCAGGGAGCACAATATTTATTTTGGGAGGCCAATGCTTTCATTTTGCCCTTCCTTCTCCCATAGCTAGATTCCTTACAGAGAATGAGGATACGATAAAAGCCAGGTAATGAATGTGCATTTCCATTAGCAGTGACAAAGTAACTCCTTACCAATGCTGCCTCTGTCCTGTGTGCGTCTGCAAGCCACTTTATAGGCAGATTCCAATGAGTCTAAGAGCCTCCGAGCCTCCTGAGGCTTGAGGAATGATGATTAGGATCTTCCTCCATAAGGAATAACACTCTGTATCCCTTTAGTGTGTGTAGCATCTGTTCCACCAATTTCATTTTTAATAGGGCTTTCTGGTTGTTGGGTGTTTTTGTTTTGAAGGAACATCCACATGAGAGCACATGAGAGAGGGTGAATTCCCTCTAGGTTTCAGTTTGAATTTTAAAGGAGGGGTTGAAGCTTTGGGAGGGGGTATGGTTCAGTAACTTGGATTGATCCTTTAAACATCAGACTGAACCTCAGAGCAAATTATTCACCTTGATGACATGTAGGCCACCAGCCTCAACTCCATAAAAGAATGCACATGGTACTTGGTGTTATGTGCCTTTAAGTCAACTCCAACTTATGGTGACCATTTTGTATGTGTGTGTGTGTGTGTGGGGGGGGTTCTTGGAAATATTTCTTCAGAGTTTTGTCATTGCCTTCTTCTGAGGCTGAGACAGTGTGGCTTGCCCAAGATTACCAATGCGTTTCCATGACTGAATGGGGATTCAGACTCAGGTCTCTCAGAGTCCTAGTCCAACACTCAAACTATTATACCACATGGGCTCTACAATGGCAGGGCATGCATCTATTTTATTCCTCCAAAGTTATTCTGTCTGCCATCACACAATATTTCCCACACAGCTTCCTAAGTCCTAATGGGTAGCAGAATGCACAGAGTTACTAAATTTGGCAAGAAAGCCTTGCTAAAATTAACCCAAGACTCATTGGCTTATCCTAGTGAATGAAAGGCCCAGATGTGCAACTTGGCAGTGTCAGAGAAGTCGTAGTTAATTTCACAATCCTTCCTCTGAAAGTATGCCTAGAACATGTCCTTACGATGAAGGAACAGTCAGTCTATTGCAGCAGGTGTTGTGCATAGGATGGAGAAATCAATCTATTTCTGGCCTATGTCAAGATATGCATGCATTTTTTCTGAAGTCCATTTGTCCCAAATGCATCAATGCAATATCTGGCCTATGTCAAGATATGCACGCATTTTTCTGAAGTCCATTTGTCCCAAATGCATCAATCTGGGTATGTTTGAAAACTGTACTCAGTTTTCCTGAACATGCATGCTTTGTAGGCAATTGCAAAAAATGAGAACCCAGCTTAATTTCTCCCCCCATATCTAGTCAATTAGTCCAAGGCAGTTGTGCAGTCAATGCCTAGAAAGGCTTTTTTATTAAGGGGGGGGGGGAGGGAATACTACAGATCCCAGAATGGTGTTTGTTTGTCTGGGGGATCCTGGGAATTTTAGTCCACAAAGTAATATGTCTAACCTCTGGTAATGTGATGCTTAGTAGAAAGTAAAAAAGATGAGCAATGGAACCCATGGTTGAAATATTGAGAAATACTTCTATCAGGGCCACTGTGAAGCTAGAAAGAAGCTTGAATCACTCCTGGGAAGAAAAATTGCTACATCTCCTGTCTGTCACAGAAGTTTCTATGTACCCAAAGTTTGGAAAGATCCTACCTAACTCACATCTGCTCAGGAATTCTTTGAAGGAAGATTGGTGGTGTGTGTGTGTGTGTGTGTGTGTGTGTGGCAAAGTAGTGAGAAAGGAGGACTTTTTAAAAAAACATACCACAGACCTTTGTGTTCAGAAGACATTCCACATTTAGTCATTAAACTCTAATTGGTAACACGCTGAGCGTGGTATTGCCCTTTGACTACTCAGTATTTCCTAGGTCACAGCACTTCAAGATGTTCTTTGGCCCCAAGGCCCTTTTATGCCCTGCCCTTTTGAACTCTTAATCCTATTCCCCCCACCAGAAAAAAAATAAAGTATTAGCAGCTTGGATCACTAGAGAAACTAGCAGAATGTTGTTTTTCATGTGGATAATTTCTCCCTTCCTTCCTCTCCCAGCCCCCTTGGTAATTATTCACGATTGCCTTCTGAGAGCCAAACTGAAGGGCAAAGGGGTAGGATCCTGGTATTCTGTGATAAAACTATTACCCTTGGTAAATGTGGGCGGGGGGGGGGGGGGAGAAGACATCTCCCACACTCAATGCAAACAGTCATGATCTATCACATTGTTGTAGAGTTAAGACCTTGGCTCTCTTATTTGTCTTTATCTTCTTCTATGTGAAATCAAATTGCTCTCATGTCAGCCCAAAAGTCCATCAAGGAGCTCTTCACTGGAGCAACTGGTGGAAAAGAATGTTACCCAGTATCACAAACAATTGTTTTCTTATTTCTTTGGGTCTCTTTGAAATGGACAGGCCCTAGAAAGACAAAATGTGAAGCAATTCTGAGTATATTTGAGAATGATGGGCTTTAGAAGAAAAGAATGTGAGGGAAAGCGTAAAGAAAGTCTTTTCCACATGATATTTTACAGTTCGTGGAATTCCCTGCCACATTATGTTGTTAGTTGCTTTTGAGTCAATTTCAACTCATGGCAACCTTGTGAATGAGACATCTCCAAGCTCCGCATCCTCTACTTCTCTGCCAGGTCTTGTAAGCTCAGGCCCATGGTCTCCCTGATTGAGTCTATCCATCTGGTATGTGGTCTTCCTCTCTTTCTACTCCCCCCACTTCCCCAGCATCATTGTCTTTTCTAATGAGTCTTGCCTTCTCAAGTTGTGACCGATGTATGGCAGCCTCAATTTAGTCATCTTGGCTTCCAGGTAGAGTTCTGGTTTAATCTGTTCTAGGACCCATTAGTTTATATTTTCAGCTGTCCATGGTATCCTCAGCACTCTTCTCCAGCACCACAACTCAAATGAATTAATTTTCTTCCTATCTGCTTACTTCACAGTCCTGCTCTCACAGCCATACATAGTAATAGGGAATACAATAATAATAATAATAATAATAATAATAATAATAATATAATAATAATAATAATAATAATAATAATAATAATAATAATAATAATAATTTTTATTTATATCCCGCCCCTCTGCCAAGCAATCGGGGCGGCGTACAATATTTATAACAGCAAAACAAATAGCATCAAAACAAATAAATAACATCGATCAAATACCATCCTTCCTTCCCACCCACTCCAAGCCCACCCCACAAAAACAAATCAAATAAACAATATAAAACAATTGTTAAAAATATGCAGAATACAATATAAAATGCCCTATACAATTTAATTACATATTTGTATTGTTGCTGGGAAAGATGTTGCTAGGGAAGGGTTTTAAACTCTTCCCAGTATCTCCAGCCGCATTCTAGCCACCGGTGAGTTAGTGGGAAAGGTGTTAATCCCTAACAGCCGGGGGGGCGGGGCGGTTCAGGGCGCTCAGCTGGTCTTCCTGGCTGCGTGAGGGAGCAGTCCTCCGCGGCCTCTGGAGCGCTGCCTCTCGCCGCATGGAGCCGGGGAGGGTGTTGTCAGGTGGCATTTTAAAGCCACCGGTGCTCCTCCAGACAGCCGCAGGGGCGGGGCGGCTCAGGCCGCTCAGCTGGTCTTCCTGGCTGCATGAGGGAGCAGTCCTCCGCAGCCTCTGGAGCGCTGCCTCTCACCACGTGGAGCCCACGGCTGGAGAGAGGGAGATTGTCCCAGCACAGCCCCAGTAGCTCTATCCTGATTGGCCAAACCCGCCCATGTGATTGCGCGGGGGGGCGCGAAATGTTTTCTTCTTTCCTGGGGGGGCGTGACAGAAAATAATGGAGAAACACTGCCCTATATAGAGGCTTTTGATAGCATAATTCTCCCTTTTCCTGGAAACCATTATATTAATATTGATGACGATGATGATGATGATGATGATGATGATGATGATGATGATGATGATGATGGCTTGGAGAACTCTGATGCAGGTCAGGCGGCTGCATTGATAGTGATAGTGGTGAAAGTGAGACATCCTCCTGGGATACAGAATAAAGGAAAAGCTGAATGTAATTGGATATGCAATCTGGACTTTAAGAAAGCTGATTTCAGTAAGCTTAAGGAAATACTAAGTGGCATCCTATGGTCCAAAATTGAGTTCATGGTGGATGAGAGTTTCCTAAAGCATAGTCTCAAACAATTCCAATGGGAAAGAAAGTTGGGAGGTTTCAGTTGAGCTGACATTTAACAGTAGCTTTTATAAGAAATTAGGATAAGTGTGATTCACCAAAGGAAGGGTGCATCTGCGTTGTAGGAAAAATGCAGTTTGACACTGCTGTAAGTGTCGTAGCTCCAGCCTGTAAAACCCTGGGATTCATAGTTTTTAGCCTTCTCTGCCAAGCAGTTCTGGTGCCTTACAAAACTGCAAATCCCAGGATTCTGTAGAATGGAGCCATGGCAGTTAATGTGGGGTCAAATGGCATTATTTTTACAGTGTAGATCACTCAGAGAGTACAAAAAATAGTCCATACAGTGGGCCCCTGGTATCCAGGACCCCCCACGGATACCAAAATCTGTGGATGCCCAAGTGCCATTAAATAAAAATGGCATAGTGAAATGGTGTCCCTTATATAAAATGGCAAAAACAAGGTTTGTGTTTGGAATTTATATATTTTTTGAATATTTTGAAGTCATGGATGCTTGAATCCGTGGGTAAAAAAAAATCCATTGATACTGAGGGCTAACTGCAATTGTAGGGAGATTAGGAATTAGAGAACTCAGAATGAGCCCAATGTTGCAAGGGAGGTTAATAATAATAAAAATGGGGGGTCCATATCTCTGGAGTAAGAGGAAGAAGGTTTGCTGCATGAAGAAGAGGTGAATGGTAATGGGTAAAAGAGAGAAAGAAACTATTCAGCACCTAATTTGCCTCTGTCTTCTCACCAAAGAAAGACTGATCAGCCTTGTGAAAAGAGGATAAATGAGGCAGAGAGATGGCTGCAGCTCAAAATTGGTAAAGAGGTGCTACAGGAACACCAAGCTATTTTAAATGAATTCATATCTCTAGGGCAAGATGCATAGCATCTAAGGAACTTGTAGATGTAATTTCAGAGCATCTATCTATAATAATCATTGAGAATTCTTGGAGAACAGGTGAGGTGCCTGCAGAAAGAAACAAAATACAGCCAAAAACAATTATTATAATAAAAACAGTTAACACAATTAAATAATCTATCCTATTGAAAACAGAGTTTGGGGGCCCACCCATGAGAGGTATTTTAGATAAAGATTCCTAAACAAGAAGAGGTTTGAACTAGATTATGATCCATTGGATGTGTTCCAACTCTATAATTCTTTGAGTCTTTAATATTTTTTTCTCTCTCATACTTTACTCCCTCCTCAGACAGCAAATGAGAGCATGGTTCAATGTTAGCCAGCAAATCCGTGCAAAACTATACCAGCAGGAGGTTACAAATCTGGCAGTGATGGAAGGCTATAAGAATTTTCTCCAGAAAACATTTGACTCAACTTTTGATCCTGAGCCATGAAAGGAGCTCAGCCATCCACATTTGAATGGCCAACCACCCTTCAGGAGAGACTCCTTACTTATAAAGTGGCAGTGAATTTCCTAAATTAGAATCTCCCTTTGCCCAGACATTCTAAACATTTGAGGCATCCACTTTCTCTTCTTGCCAATGGCCTGAGATGAACTTTGGACTTGAGTGACATCTTGCAGCTGGGAGAGCTATTTCTTTAGCACTTTCCAAGAAAGAATATTGGAAGCGATTCCCCTTGCGTCATTGCTCTTTTTTAAAGACAGGGAATCAGTGTGCCCCAAGAGACAACTTTACAAAACCTATTTCCACACTTAAATGTTGCAACAAAGAATATTTGGTTTGGCATAACTTTTATATCTTTCATCTATTTGTATCCTGCTCTTTCTCTGAGGAGCTCAGAGCTGAATGGAGTTTTCCAGTCTGATCCTAACATCCCTGTGACATAGGTTATACTCTGGCTATCCAGTGTCTCCTAATCCAAGTCCAGCACTGTAGCTGCTACACAACTTTGTCGCTTTATGTTTGCCCGCCTCTGGATGTTGTTCTGTGCCTTCAAGTAATTTCCAACATTTCACCATAAGGTGAACCTATCATGAGGTTTTCTTGGCAAGCTTCTCAGGGGGGATTTGCCATTGCCATCCTCTGATGCTGAGAGAGTGATTTACAGTGGGTTTACATGGTCAAGAAGGAATTTGAACTCTGGTCTTCAGAGTTGTAGACCAACTCTTAAACTACTGCACCATGCTGGCTCTATTTGACATACATGCTGGATGTACTTGACTCTATAGTGCAGCTAGACACTACTGACCTCCCTGAGAAATACTCCTTGATCAACCAAGTTAGCACCAAAGAGGTAAGAAATAAAGGCACAGAAAATATCTCAGGTCCAAGGGGTGGCAAAGTTTAGCAACAAGGATACAGAACCATAGAGAACAGAACTACTTTCAAGTCTCCTTGTAGTGGAGATCTCTTCCAAGGGGACTCCAATACACATCAAGGCAGCATGTTCCATTGTTGAACAGCTCTTACCATCAGGAAGTTCTTCCTAATGTTTAAGTGAATTTTCTTTTCCTGTCACTTGAATCCATTGTTCGGTGTGCTAGTCTCAGGAGCAGCAGAACACAAACTTGCTCCGCCCTCAATATGACACTCATTCAAATATTTAAACCTGGCTATCATGTCACCTCTTGACCATCTCTTCCCCAAGTTAAGCATACCTATCTCTCTATGCCACCCATCATAGGGCATGGATTCCAAATCTTTCACTATTTTGGTCACCCTTCTCTGGACATGTTCCAGCTTGTCAACATCCTTCATGAATTGTGGTGCCCAGAACTGAACACAGTATTCCAGAAGAGTCAGCAGTAGGATAGTGGTGGATCAGGAAGCAGAGTGGGATACTCAAAGTGGGCTTCCCTTTGCAGCAGGTTGCCCACACTGAAGAACAGCAGACCTTCCAGGAGTAGGACCTTCAATTCTGTGTGGCTCTGTTGTGGTGAACTATTAGAACTCCATCCTGGAGCATTATCCTGGCAACAAAGTAGGTTATAGACTGACCCCTAATCCAGCCTGGGGGAGTGGTTTAAGCATTGGATATGACTCTGGTGACCACAGTTCAAATCCTGGCTCACTGTGTAACTGGTTACATGCTCTCAGCCTCAGAGCATGGCACTGGCAAACCCCCTTTGAAGAAATCTGCCAAGAAAATCCCTTGATAGGTTTGCCTTAGGGTCACCATAAATCAGAAATGACTTGAAGGCATGCAACAACAACAACAAGAACAAGAGTGGTAAACAATTTTCTGTTTGGGCTCAGGCCTTGGGTGAGCAACCCAAGCTTCCTAGCTTACAGAACTAGAAAACGTTCTCCAAAAAAAATAACTTTGAACTTCAAAAAATAGGTTTCTAAAAATATAAGTATATTTTAATTAATAATTTAATTTAAATTATATCCCACCTTTCCTCAAAATGGGACTCAAGGCAGCCCACAATACAGATTTTTTTTTAAAAAAAAATACAGCTTTAGAAATCATTATAGTAAAAAGGCCATTTCTTTATGGCCTCCAAAAATCGTTAAGAACCATTCAACAACAACATTCACTGAACTTGCCACAAGAGAGAAATGTTTCTATAGTATCATGTTTCCCAATCTAAAGTCCTCTCCCACCCCATAACTAGGTTAAGAAAGTGGATTAGATAGGTTTTTTCAATTAGTTGAGGGTCTCTGTAAGAAAAATAACTTGAATCTTCTTCCCACTGGGCTAACAACAGGCTTTTATGCAGCTATACCCATCAGGAAAATCCATTGATTCCATACAGGTTGATTCTCCTTTATCCAGAATTCTGAAATCCAAAATACTCCAAAATCCAAAACTATTTTCATGGGTAGCTGAAATAATGATACTTTGCTTTCTGCTGTCAATACACTCATGCATATAAATATTAAAAATATTATGTATAAAATTACCTTCAGGTTATATGTATAAGGTGTATATGGAACATAAATGATTTTTGTGTTTAGAATTTGGTCCCATCTCCAAAATATGTCATTAAATATATTCAAATAAATTCCAAAATCTGAAAAAAATAATCCAAAATTCAAAACACTTCTGGTCCCAAGTATTTTGGATAATGGAGATTCAATGTAGTGGGTTTGATTCTAAGGAAATGTACTTGGAAATAAATCCCATTGAAACCAGTAAGGCTTATATCTAAGTAAATGTTTTTTAGGCTCAGGATTCCAGGTATCAGCTTTACTTAGGTCCAAGGCTTCAATCGTGAAGTATACTGTATTCTTTCCTCTTCATTTTTCTCAAGTGTTACTTTCAATGCATCTTGGATGCAGTAAATCATCTAACTTTGGAGGGACATTGAATAAACCTATATCTCACCATATGGCCCAGATTGGGATTCAAAATGCCTTTCTTTTCATTTTTTTTTTAAAGATCCATTAGAAAAAATCAGTATGAAAATGATCAGGCCTCTCCAATAACAAAGTACGCAAGAGTTATAGGTGCAGGCTACCCTGTCCAAAAGAGAAAAAGAACAGACTTATTCAGCATGATGGGAAGGGAGGATACTTTAAGATCCATTGGCACTGGCTTTAATTGAGGAACAGCTGTTTTGTTTGCCCTTCTGTTTGGTAGAAGGAAACTGGCAGATGGCTAAGCATGAGTCAACAAATAATACATACAAGCTGTGCCCTGTTACACCACCCGTAGAATTCATGGGAACAGACGAGGAGGAGATAGTTATGTCCTAAAATGTGTCTTCTGTTGTCTTGCAGTGGAGAATTCCTATGCCGATGCTGTAAAATGTTTTAAGATGTTCAGATGGACAGACAATAATGCAGAGCCAGTGGATAGGGACCTGAACCTCTCTGTAGTCCTCTAGATGAGTCCCATTGAATCAGTGATATTTTCCTTTGTTTTGACACTTTATTCAATAATTGAACTAATAGGTTTACTCTTGTTGTAAACAGTGGTGTCACCAGGGTTGGTGTCACCCAGTGTAGTAACTCCTGGTGTCAACCCCAGGATCCTTAGTAATGTTTTTTGTACTAATTTTATTCACAATGTATAATTCCCATATATCGCTGAATATAATGGTAATAGTTGTGACATAAACAATGAGCAAAATTCAAATGATACTTTGAAATTACAATATTATATGCAGAGCCTGGATGTATTTACATGTACATAGTTTCATGTGGTTAAAATGAACAATGGGTAAGAAGTAATCTTTTATTTAAAAATTAAACAATTAAAATTTTAAAATTTAAAATTTTGTTAAAATCTAGGAGTTCGCCTTTCTCCTCCCCATTGATCCTCAGCCCACTCACACCATCTGTTCAGTATCTTAAAGGGATGTAGGAAAATTTCACATTCTGCTTCTGCTAAAAGGCAGATGTTTGGGGAGCAGTGGTTTCACCCACCCTTGGGTGTCACCTGGTGTGGACCTTACCCCCTGTACATCCTTAATGATGCAATCAACCAATAGGATCCAGGCCAATGAGGGTAGTCATGTGGTGATATTTCTTATTAATGTCACAACCTTGTCCAGAATTTGTGGGTTACAAAAGGATTGAGAGTAGACCAAGGACAGAGCATCCAAGTTAAAGGCAACAGCCAAAAGGATGTTGGAGATGGACAAACTGCAGAGGTACATATTTCTGAACCATCTCAATCATTTTTCTTTCAGTGGATGATATGCCTTTAAAAGAAAACATAGAGGAAGACATCTCAATGAGCATCTCCAGTTTAAGCTCAGCAAACCCACTTAATGGTAATACAGAGAGCATTGGTTAATGAGCAGTTATGGATTAATCTCTCGCAGTGTATCAATTTAAGAGAGGAAATGCTTATAATCCATTTAAAAATGCATTCACGCCCCCACTTCTGTTGCTGCTGTCCGTGGCAACTTGGGTCTGCCTTTTCCTGATGATAACATGTCATACTAGGAAGTAAAGTACCCTAATCAAATCTGTGGTAGACAGGCTCAATTTAAAGCTTTCTCTGTGGGCTCGGTTCCCACCCCCTCAAATGATCCTTTCTACCTATCCTCCATAATATTTGCAGCTATGGCTAATCCTATTCAGGACTCTTGCATATCCTCTGTGTTTTAAAATAAAATAAATAAAAGTCAGAACTCTTAAATCCAGAATTACCTGCATACAAATGACTCAGAAATCTGATCTGAAACTAGAAAAGCTGCATTCTTGAAAATCTACATATTATAGTAATCCAGCACTCATTTCACACAATTTATTCAACAGTTTGTATGTTTTATGTCTAGAGAGGTGTATTTTAATGAACATTGCATATAAGGTATAAAAAAAATTCTCCAATCACTGGAAGAGCTAATAAACAGAAAGTGTGGTTTCTTTAAAACAGAGGTGGGCAACTGTGAAAGGCTAGGGGCTCATTAGTTTCCCCTTCCAAGAGATCTTAGAGGGCTGTGCCCCTAACAAACATGCAAAAAAAATCAAATCACCTCAAATGCCAGCAGAGAAGAGGAAAGTTGCCATCTTGTGCTTTCCAGCAAACTCTGGCAAAAGCGAACTGCTGCAGCCTCTCCTAGCTTGCACATTCTTCTTCATAAATAATTCTTATAATCTCAGCCATGCTCTGATGTTGCTTGCAAAGCAAAGCAAAAAACAGCTTCATTTATATACCGCTTCATGTCACGCTATGGGATGTCTAAGCGGTTACAACTGTGAGCTGATTGCCCCCCAACAAGCTGGGTACTCATTTTAGCGACCCCGGAAGGGTGCAAGCCTGAGTCGAGCCTCAGCCCTGACTGGTATTGAACTCGCAACCTTGTGCTTTATGAGTGAGTGGCTGCAGTACAGGCATTTAACCACTGCGCCACCAGGGCTTGGCCATACGTGTTTCATCTGTGATATGTTGGAGGATTCAGCATATCCAGCCCTAACTTTCAACACCAAAAGAAGGTACTTGCCAATTCTTTGTCCATGTTTAATACTAAAACAGATTATTCCAAGAAACTGAAGATATGATTGTATAACTTTTTAAAAAACTATTTACTAATTTACTAAATCTCAGTAAGGTCCTTATGGACAGAGGGCAGACCCATGGCTGTTTAGCATTTTTATTAATGTTCCCAAAGTAGGAGCAAAGTACATAGCCATTAATCCTATGAAGACAGCTCAAATAGGAGGGTGGTGCAAGAACTCTCTGGAAGGAATTGGATTGTAAAATATTTGAGCGAAGAAGGCATAATGAAAATTGATTGCAGGAGGAAGGAAGGAGGGGGGATGCAAGTCAAGGTAAGGGGACAGGACTCTGTGATTTCTTTAGAAGAACAATACAAAAATTGAAAACAGTAATATTGCAAAAGTGCTATGTTAGTCAGGGTGAAAGAACAGTCCATAAAGAAAGAGCAGTGTGGTATACACAAAAAGATCAAGCAACCTTGAGCTGAAGGACCACAAGATATGATGGGCCCAAAAGACTAGTGGCAGCTTAGAGGAAGGATGGAAAGAATAGTCAAAGACTCAGGGGAAGACTGAATTGTCATAGAATCAGAGAATCACAGAGTTGGAAAGGGCCTCATGGGCCATCAAGTCCAACTCCACCCCACAATGCAGGAATTCTAGCCAGAGAATCCCCAGCAGGTATCTGTCCAGCCCTTTTTAAAGTTGCCTAGAGAAGGAGACACCATCACCTCTCTAGATAACTGGCTTTATTGTCAAACAGCTCTTATGTCAAGAAATTTCTTCTACTTTTCCATCAAAATCTACCCTCCTGCAGCTTGAAACCATTAGACCTGGTCCTCTTCTCTGAGCAGCAGAGAACAGAATAAACTTGCACTCGCTTTCCCATGGCATCCCGTTAGAGATGTAAAAGAATATTAATATGACATCCCTGAGTCTTCTTTCACCAGTCTGAACATGCCCAACTCCTTCAACATTTCCTTATATGTTTTGCTCTCCATACCAATTCCAAAATTTCATTATATTAGCTACCCTTCCCAGATGAGTTTAATCTGAAAGCATAAATAAGGATTTCCCCTACCCAATCATCTAAAATCACTGAGAAAAATGTTGAAGAGTGATGGCCCTGGGAAGTTAAACAGGCATGGTATTACATGAAAAGAGGTTCCATCTAAGCATTAGGAAGAACTACCTGACAAAAAGAGCTGTTTGACAGTGAAACATGCTGCCTTGAAGTGCAGTGGAGTCTCCTTCTTTGGAAGTTTTTAAACAGAGGGCAGATGGCCATCTGTCAGTAGTGTTTGATTGTGTATTCCTGCATGGTAGGGAGTTGGATTAGATGGCAGGGGTTTCTTCTGTTTCTATGGTTCCCCACTCCTATTTCTTAGACTAAGGGATTGGGGTCCTTGCCACTTGCCAGCTAATTCTAGCTTTTGTCTGGGGTCACTTAACTTCTGATTGTCCAATTTATGCTAATGGTTAAATCACTACTTAACATCAGCACTCCAGTTAAATATCTTCAGGTCTTGAAATTCCAGGATATTTACATGGAAAGGAACAGATTCTTTGGTGTTCTTTTAGGCTATTTATTATTATTATTATTATTATTATTATTATTATTATTATTTTATTATTATTATTACACACACACACACACACACACACACATTCTCCACAGGGAGAAACTCAGAAAAGCATTGTCTGGGCACTTTAGCTTTGTTATATTCTATAACATTATATGTAAGGCATTATTATTTCATTTTATTATATATAGAACATCTTATATTAAGTCATGGGTAGAGACACCTGGAGGAAAACTCGACTCTTATCTGACAAGACTCGTCATAGGAACTTTCTTTGGTCCTATTGAGAGGCAATACGTACAGCACAGAGATTCTTCTGTTCTGCACGTATTATGTCTGCAGAGTCCCATCCAGCAGAGCTGTTTAGGGTGTTAAAGGAGCTGACACAGGTACCTCCTGTGCATAACCCGTTACTTAACCCAACAATGGGCTGCTGTGATGCGTTTAACAATTTTTTTGCAGATAAAATCTCTCAGATAAGAGCCAACTTAGACACCAGTGTTTTGAAAGAAAGAACTGACGAGGTGTCCAGCAACTCCGCTAATATAATTATCCTGGATCAGTTTCAATCTGTGAGTACCAATGATGTGGACAAGCTTCTTGGTAGAGTGAAGAAAACGACCTGCCCTCTTGACCCTTGCCCATCATGGCTGGTCGTCTGGGTGGGAGGGATGCGTTGAGGATGTTTCTTGTGGATATAATCAATGCATCCTTCAGGGAAGGTCATATTCCATCCTGTTTGAAGGAAGCGGCTGTTAGGCCGGTTCTAAAAAAACCTTCCCTGGACCCCCTGGATATGAACAACTATAGGCCGGCATCCATGTTACCTTTTTTGAGCAAAGTGATTGAGAGGGCAGTTACTCTTCAACTCCAAGCGGTCTTGATGAAACCGATTATCTAGATCCATTTCAAACTGGCTTTAGGACAGGATTTGGAGTTGAGACTGCCATGGTTGCCTTGAAGGACAACCTGCGTCTGAGTATCGACAGGGGTAGTGTGACCTTGCTGGTGCTTTTAGACCTCTCAGCAGCTTTTGATATGATAGATCAAGGGTGGGCAACCTTTCCCCTTTAAGGGCTGAGGGACTTCAGCTCCCAGAATCCCAGGAACTATTGGCCAACATGGGACTATTGGCCAACATGGCTGAGGCTTCTGGGAGCTGAAGTCCCTCAGCCCTTAAAGGGGAAAGGTTGCCTACCCCTGTGATAGATCATAGCATCCTCTTGGATCACCTGAGTGGGTTAGGAATTGGAGGCACTACATTGTAGTGGTTCCACTCCTTCCTCTCGGGCAAGTCCCAGAGGGTGCTGCTCAGGGAAAGTTGTTCGGCAAAAAAGGATCTTACGTATGGCGTCCCTCAGGGTGCCATCCTGTCCCTGATGCTATTTAACATCTATATGAAGTCGCTGGGTGAGATCATTCGGAGATATGGAGCTGGGTGTTATCAGTACGCTGATGACACCCAGATCTATTTCTCCAAGTCTCGATCATCAGCCTCGACACCCAATGGCGTCTTTCCTCTCAATGACTGTCTTAAGGCAGTAATGGGCTGGATGAGGGAAAACAGATTGAGATTAAATCCAGACAAAATGGAGGTGGTAACAGTAGCAGCCCCGAAACCAGGAATTGGGTTGCAACCTCCAGTCCTGAATGGGTCACACTCTCCATAAAGGACTGTGTTCGCAGTCTGGGGGTGCTCCTTGACTCATCGCTCCTGATGACTAATCAGATAAATGCGACAGTCAGGAGCGCCTGTTATCAGCTTCGGCTGATATGCCAGCTGCACCCTCTCCTAGAAGTAAGGGATCTTGAGACTGTGGTGCATGTGCTGGTAAACTCCCATTTGGATTTCTGTAATGCGCTCTACATGGGGCTACCCTTGTGCTTGGTCTGGAAACTTCCATTAGTACAAAACATGGCAGCCAGAGTGGTTTCGGGAACATGTAGGAGGAATCATATTACTCTGGTATTAAAGTCCCTCCACTGGCTGCCTATTAGTTTCTGTGCCCAGTATAAGCTGTTGGTTATTACCTTTAAAGCCCTAAATGGCTTGGGTCCAACCTATTTTCGGGGCCGCCTCCTCCCATACAATCCTCCCCACACATTCTAGTCCTCTGGGAGGAACTTGTTCCAGCCATTAAAATCTAGACTGTCTGCAATCTCCCAGAGGGCATTCTCGGTAATCGCCCTCAGATTGTGGAATGGCCTGCTGGATGAGATCCGTCAGATTGCAATGCTAAACAGCTTTAAAAAGGCTGTTAAGACAGATCTCTTCTGGCAGCCCATTCCAGAATAGACTTCCCAGCCTCAGGAACTCCCCTATTCCATCCTTTCCCATCCTGGATCCTGCCGCTACTCTGGTTGCCTTATTATATTATTGTTATCTATGACCTGGTTTTTACTGTATTTCATTTAATTAAGATGTTTTAATTGCTTTTGGTTTAATACTTTTTTAAGGGGTGGGTGGGTTTGGGGCCTCTTATGAATTTATACTGTCTGTAATTTTAATTGTTGTTAGCCACCCCGATTGTTCACAGAGGGGTGGAGTACAAATAAATATTATTATTATTATTATTATTATTATTATTATTATTATGTAGCCATCACATTATATCAGTGCATTCATAGAAACTATTTCTCTATTCTGCTCTTTAACAGGCTTGGCAATAAGTAATATATGTAAGAGCATCAGCCTTCTAAACAAGTTAATATGTAACATTTTCCTTGTATCCATTAGTGGCCTTGCTGGGGGCTTGAGGAAAAATGGATCAGTTGAACAATTTCTCCTCGCTGTAAGAGCATCTTCAAAAACTACAGATTTTGAAGATGTTCCCATAGTGGGGAGAAAACTGATAGAATTATTTATTCTCCACTGCAGGAAGAAATAATTCAAATGAAGCTATCCACACCTTGCAGAGTTACAGCTGAGACACTTTCGCAAATGGAGACTGACTCGGATCTTAGCACTCTCTTTGTCCAAACTTCCTCGCCTAGGAATTACACCTTTCTGTCCAGCATCTTCAAAAAACACCCCACCACCTTGGAACTGAGTATGTTGATGCCTCTCAGTGGCTTCTCTGCTAGCTTACTCCCATCTCACATTGGGTAGATGTTGTGAAGCAGGAGCATCTGGACCCGTCAAAGGAACAGGGATTTATATCAGGTATATTTCACTGTTATGTCAGTTTCATACAACTTTAACTGCCATGGCCCCATCTTATGGAATCATAAGAGCCCTGGTGGCACAGTGTTTAAATGCCAGTACTGCAGCCACGCACTCACAGCCACAAGGTTGTGAGTTTGATTCCAGCTAGGGGCTCCAGTGTTGACTCAGCCTGCCAATCCTTCCAACATCACTAAAATGAGTAGAGAGCTTGCTAGGGGCAATTGGATTACACGTTGTAAACCACTTGGAGAC
The DNA here is from genome assembly GCA_026167975.1 of Phrynosoma blainvillii. Classification (NCBI taxonomy): domain Eukaryota; kingdom Metazoa; phylum Chordata; class Lepidosauria; order Squamata; family Phrynosomatidae; genus Phrynosoma; species Phrynosoma blainvillii. The sequence goes on along the minus strand of JANUYF010000004.1, from coordinate 16,393,407 downwards.
TGCTTAGTTCAGTATGAACAGGTATAGAAATGTAGCTGCTATTGCTATTGCTATCATGGGATTTGTAGTTTGGTGACTCCAAAGCTAGAGAATTCTAAATAATCCAGAGGAGTTCATCAGAACTTTCAAGCAGAGAATTCCAAATTCTTCACCTAACTACAAATTCCAGGATTCTATAAGGATAGGAGCCCTGATGGCGCAGTGGTTAAATGCCTATACTGCAGCCACTCACTCATAGACCACAAGGTTGCGAGTTCAATACTAGCCAGGGCTCAGGCTAGACTCAGGCCTGCATCCTTCCGAGGTCGCTAAAATGAGTACCCAGCTGTTGGGGGGCAATGAGCTTACAGTTGTAGACCGCTTAGACATCCCACAACAATATGAAGCGGTATAAAATGAAGCTGCTATAAGATGGAACAATGACTATTCAGTTATATCATACTTAGTGCAGATGCATCCTTAGACCTGAGGTGTGGGTAGTATCTGTAAGGGACATGGCTCACAGGAAATAGGTTCATACTCATCTGCTTTAGGTCAAGTATCCAGAAGTATGGTAGCCACATTTGACTAGCTCATCTACCTCCATCTCTGGCTGTTGTTCGTGACCAGAATGTGGCAGAATGTGGCAATGGCAACTCATGCATTCTATCACTGCAGCTTCCAAGACTGAGTACAATAGAACAGAGTGGAGACTTGGCACACACATAACAGAGACCATCAGTGAGTAATGACTAGGGCTACCAACTCTCAGGGTGCCAGCTGTGGCCTCAGGGAACTTCTGTGTCTCCATGGGGAGAAAAATCTCAGCACAAGTGGCACTGGTAGAGTTTTGTTTTTATATCTGAGGCATCTTTAAAGCCTGGGCATCCCTCTGTACCCATCCATAGCTGGTATCATGGATGTCTGGCTCAACATAAAGATGTTAGTATGTGTGTTGCACACATGTAACATCAATACATAAAAAAAACACCCAAAGAGTAGGAGGATGGGATTGTAAAGAAAGATTGTGACTACACTAACTTGTCATTGAGAGCACACCAGGTAGTAAAATGCCAGCATCATGACTCAAGAGTTTTCTTGTTGTACAAGCCTTGGCAATAGTGGGGCAGGGCCTGGAAAAAGCACACCAAGGCTGACAGTGAGCCTTTTATAGGCTCCTGCAGCAGAGTAGAAAAATTGTTGCAATTTTCAGGTAATTTTTGCTCTTAATCCATGCAGCCACCCTCCAAATGTGTGAAAATATATAAAAATAATCCATTATTCCCTCATAAGCATCATAGAACCCTGTACTACCTGCAAATACCTCTCTTTTCCTCTGTAGTCCATCTCAAAATGGCGGCCAGAACTCATGTAATGTCACGTCTGGTTGCCATTTTGAGAGGGGATGGAGGGAAAATGAAGGTATTTGGGTGTGGGTGTGATCCAAGGGGGGTGGAAAATATAGGGACATACACAGTTGTCCACCCCTGCCCTATTACCTTATTAGCTGAACTTTGGCCAAATTCTAGTTCCATTTATCTAGATTGTTTCATGCCCATTTCTACAATCAGAAGACCCATTTTTAAACTCTTGCCTGCTCCATCTCTGTGGCATCACAAGGATTCACCCATCTGACATCCCAGGGACCTGCCCATGAGACATGGCAGCGCCCCAGCCCCTGGGATCAGATCTTGACTCTGATATGCCAGGGGATGGGATGCTGTGTGCTGACCTGGCAATCATAGTGGTAATGGAAGCACAGAGCTTCTTCTCAAAGAGGGCCCATAGTAAATGCAAATGATGACAAGAGATGGACAGCCTTTCAGGTTTGGTTTCTTTCATTTTCTTATTTTTCTAGACTTTGGTTTATTTTATTGCAATCTTTTTATTTTTTACAAAAGGACATTAGATTATGAAAACTGCTGGCCAACAATGTTTACATTATGTATGTGTGTGAAAGCTGGGCAGTGAAGAAAGCTCATAGGAAGAAAATCAACTCATTTGAAATATGGTTCTAGAGTTCTGTAGATACTGTGGACAGTCAAAAAGAGAAATAATACAGCAAATCAAGCCAGAAAACTCCCTAGAAGCCAAAATGACTAAACTGAGACTCCTATACTTTGGCCATATCATGAGAAGACATGACTCACTAGAAAAGACAATGATGCTAGGAAACATGGAGGAATGTAGAAAGAGAGGAAGACCAATGACAGATGGTTCCAGATGCTCTGGAACTGACCCCAGATTGGTCATGATGGTGGGATCACATGCCAGGCCAAAACTAGTGCCACAGTGCAGCATTGACTGCATGGTTGAGCTGCAGTGACATTGTATTGGCATGGCTGGCCTGTCCCCCATCGCTGGAACTGGCCCCATGGCAACCCATACAAGAGCTCCATGGATAGGTCTCCTCCTGGTGGGCCACCACTTCTCTAAGGGGTGGGCTTGCCTATATAACAAATGAGGAAATATGACAGAGGGCCCCCTAATTACATGGAGAAGTGGGGGGAGGCACAGTACCTGGTATGCAACCAAATGGCCAGCACAAATTGGACCAATCCATCTGTTTGCATGCCACAAATAAAACCCACACTAACACTGAGGTTTTGAGGAAGCACCAAGTTTCCTGTGACTTTGCTAACTCCAAGGCAAGGTCAGGTTAACCAGGGAAACCCACAGATTTCACCGGAAGTCACCATGCATCGTGGGAACAGGCAGCATCAGTGTCAGGATGAGTATGAGTTTTCCGCCCATACAGACAAGACCTGAAAGGTCACCAGTAGTGAATAAACCAGGCAAGCTTGATGAACTATTACCTTTTGACCATTTAAACACCAGTGTGGTCAAGGTATATTTATTTCTAGTGTTGTGGAGTCTTCAGATGGCAAGCTATTTTGTTAACTTGGCAGCAAGAGGGAAAGAAACTCCTGCATTAGCAGTGTAAGCAGAAAGTACTATGGCATGAATTTAAAGAGCCTATAAAATATGAAGGAGACCTGTCAAATCACATTAGCCAAGTGGGCTGTTCTTATATTTTATTTTTTGTTGCCGGGGAAAGATAAAGGGTCACAGGGCAAAATTCTTCAGAGGCTGTTTTGTTGCAAGCAATTTAAGGTTGAAGTACCACTATTGGCTTTTCAGTAGAGTTGGGTAAAGGAAGTTCACAGCATGATCTTTCTGTCTTCACCTCTGTTGTAAAGGCATGTACTTGTAAACAACAATCGGTGCAAAGAAGGACTATATTAAAAACATTCCAGCAACTTGATCCTAAAGCTGGCTAAACAGGAGAAAATATGGATAGGATCAAGTGCAATAAAAGTTGGGTGAATTTCTCCTGCCTGGCCTATTTAGCTGGATGCCTGAATTAATAGCATTGTAGGCATGTGGCATTAATTGGCATTTTAAAGGATTAAATTAAATTAAAAGGGTTTAATAGTATTTGAGACATCTGGCATTTAATGGCATTTAAGGGGAAGGGCCATAGCTCAGTGGCAGAGAACATGCTTTGTATCCCAGACATGCCCTAGTGTGTGTATGCGCTTTTAAGTTACTGTCAACTTATGGTGAGACCATTAATTTTCTTGGATTTTCTTAGGCAAGAAGAATACTCAGAGGTGGCTTTGCCAGTTCCTTCCTCTGAAATGTAGCCTACACCACCTGGTATTCCTTGATGGTCCCTTATCCAAGGGCTAACCCAGCCTTGCCCCACTTAGCTTCCAAGATCAGCTGGAATCTGGTGGCTTCTGGGTACTGAGGTCTTTCTATCACTACACAGGTAAATAGACTGGCTCATTCTAAATCTTCTGTGTTCCTCAGTGCCTAAGGATTACCAAGCTCTCCAGGTTACAAATTTTATTTATACATGCATTTATAAAATTATGTACATGTTGCCTTTCAGGCCACAAGAAGTGCCAAGGAAGCTTATAAAATTTTGAAGGGGATTACCTGAACAAAGTGCCAGTTTCATCCTGTTGCTTGGAGATAGACTGAGCCTCCTCTCCCACAAATGGGCTTGTTGAGCAGAGTTGTTCCTAAATCAGGAAGGGAAAAAATAGCCCATCAATTCATTTGAGATGTGGTGCTGGAGAAGAGTGCTAAGGATTCCATAGACAACCAACAAGACAAACAAATGGGTCCTAGAAGAGATCAAGCTGGAAATTGCCCTGGAAGCCAAGATGACTAAATTGAAACTCTTGTACTTTGGCCACATCGTGAGAAGACATGAATCATTGGAAAAGACAAGTCACCTGCTAGAAGATTGATGGACTCTATTAAGAGGTCACAGTATGAATTTGTAGGAACTAAACAGAATAGTGGAGGATAGGGAGTCTTGGAGATGTCTTATTCACAGTGTCTCCATGAGTCAAGATCAACTTGAGAGCAGTTAACATTAACAATAACTGATGAAGAAGCCAATGGAGCTTTGAAAGCTTGCAACATGTATTTTGTGTATTTTGGCTGACCCCATAAAGTTATCACCGTTTTGTGGATTTTGGATAGAAATGCAGATGTTCTCATCTCTTGCTTCACATTTAATTGGGCATTCTGCCCAGCATTAGCCTGTCTCTGTTTCTTCTCTCTCTCTCTCTCTCTCTCTCTTTCACACACACACACACAAAGATACATGGAACTTCCTGCATCGTATCTTATATCTTATGTATTATACTATATAGGTTATACTGTGTACTCCACATGTATATTCCCAGGCCTCAAAGCTGGCAACCAAAATGAGCCTGGCATCTAAAAAGAGGCTGAGGGAACTTCAATAAATAATGCTGGGTGTGCCTGGTGCAGAAAAGACTCTGCTTTGTCTGGTGGCTAATCTAGACTTTTGTGCACAACTGACTCAGAGGATCTTCAGGATTAAAATAGCTTGCTGTTTGGAGGCAGTAATGGTCACACATTACTACCTCTCATGCCTATATCAATACAGTGAAAGTCCTGCTATAATCAGTGAATTATAATGTCATTACCCTGTAGACTGGCCTCTCAAAATTGTAAGAATAGCAATATCTGGTGAATTTATGACATTTAAAATATAACATGAAAACATATGTAACTCTCTCTCCTTCTCTCTCTCTCTCTCTCTCTCACTATATCAGGTGTAAACAGTAGCATCACTTGGGGGTGCGAACCTCACTGGATAACACCTCAGAAGGGGGATGAACCCAGCCGGTCCCCTGCCCCCTACAGGGTTTCCCCATGGCCACAGGCCTGGTTTATGGGGCTCGCCACAGTTGCTGGCCTACTCCATGGGGGCACTCAGGGCTTCTGCAGCCTTCCCCAGGTCCCAAGGGCTGCTCCCCGGCCCTTCCCCTGGGTGCATGGGACTGCTGCAGTCCTCCCCAGGGCTGCCCCCTGGGGGTACGTGCGACATCTCCGGCCGTGTGCTGGCACTCCCATGCACACCAGAAGCATGCTGGAAGTCCTGCCCCCATAAATTCCTCCCCCCCATGAGTGACCACACTGGGTGACAGCAAGCCTAGGGACACCGCTGGCTGTAAATCAATTAAAGATTTTTAGTGGAATGATCATTTGGGCTTAATCAATCAATAGGGTTTTTTATTTTTCGAAAATGTTGCCAACATCTCAGAATTATAGACCTACCAGTTGAAGTATAGTGGAAGAAATGCAAAATAATGTTCATTGTCTGTGAAAGGTTATTCTTCATCGTATAAAGAAAATCCACTTGCACTGTTTTCTTTTGCATTCTTTATAAGAGGAAAATGTGCCAAACCCAGAAATGTCATGAAAAAATAAACTAGACTTCCAGTCTTTGCCACAGGGTAGACATTTTTCCTTATTCCTAAATAAGCTAAGGTTTTATCTGAATAATTTACCAATGAAAATATGTTGATATTTACAGCAATTTATAGTCAAACATAAATTCTATTTCATCTGGTCAACACTAGATACAAAAATCATAGGTCTGAATCCTATTGTTAGTCCCAGCTAAAGTAGATTCATTGGACCAGTGGCTTTTATATGTTGACCCAGCATGCAAAGAATTGATTAAACGCTACTCTAGTCAGGTTCATATTCTTCAATATTTTTCAGATACAAATTGGGACATGTGTTACCAAACAATATCAGAGTATGGTCATGATGGCAAAATTTTTAATAAGAAGCTAGAAGAAGTAGCAGCAGTTTTGCTTTTGCCTGAGTCTTCTTGGAAGAGCAAGATTCTGCTCTCTCCTCTCTCCCATACTGAGTTAACTGAGTGCAAACTACTTTTGCAAATTGAACTCAGTTTGCAGCAAATGGATTAAGCTGGGATCAAAAGGCAAAAGTAGGAGGAGGACAGAGAAATTTGGAGCTTTTAAAAGGAGCTGAAAAAATGGGACAATAAAGGAATAATTCTGGAATGAAATGACCTTGCCTGATAAAGTTGGAAGAAGTCAACACTACCCACTATGGAAGAATGGTTGTTGAAATTGACAATTTATCAGAAATTGATCAATTGTCTGGTTTGAGAAATGTTAAGGACATTTCTCAAAGTCTGGAAACTTCTTATAGCCTTCTTATGAAAAAAGAAAATAACTTGGTAGCTTTTCATTTTAATGGATAGAAAAATCAAGCAACTGAAAGAAGAAAATATGCTGTAATTTGTTAGGAGTTTATCACACAGGGGCAAACTGCAAAAATCCTGTCTGGAACAGGATTTAAAAACTGTGGAGGAAAACTGCAAAAGCAGTAGTTTTTCACACATGACGGGGTTAATGTGACATTAACCCAAACAGAAAGTAGACAAACCCCACCCCTTTTTTACTTTCGGGATCTTCTGAAAGTAAAAAGGAGCGGGTTTTGTCTAGTTTCTGTTCGGATTACTGCCATGTTAATTCTTATTAACGTTAATGTCATCTGAAAGGCAACCCACTTTTGCAGGTTTTTTCTACTTTCTGTTTGGGTTAACCCCCAGCGTTGTCTGAAAAACAACGTGCTTTTGTGGGGGTTTTCAGTTTAAATCCAGTTTCTGCCCAGGATCTGTCCCGTGTGCTAACCTCCTTAGAGAGATATGAGTAACTATAGATATATATAATCAAATAGAGGAAGATCAAAAGTCACCTTTTTTTGTTTCCCTACTTTCTGTACCATTAAATGTGTTTTAAAACGTTTAATAAAAATACTTTTAAAAAAGAAAAGAAAGACTGACACATTCAAATTGGGACATTTGGAGAGTTCAGAGTTCTTTGCATTTTGTTCTGAATTTTGCTTTTTCATTTGCTTTTACCTGGGACTTGCAGGTAAAGGTTGCTGCCCCTGAACTGGAAGAGGTGAATAAATCTTTTCCAGAAGGATGCAAGAGCCTTTCAAGAAAGTTGTAAGAGCTTTTCAAGAAAGTCCTTTTTTCAAGCCAGGAAGTAATAAAGAAAAATCACATTTTTGATCAGTGTGGATTTCCTACCAAGACCGAGAAAGCTGTTTTGAGAAATGGCAAAACCACAGAAAGAAGGTGTGGTTTCAGCAAACTGTTTTGGTGACAGCTTGGTCATTTGCCAAACATTGTGGTTGCTGTTTTCTCCAAACAGTAGTCATGTATTTTAAAACTGCCAGGAGTTCAAAATCTTCTCCTTGCAAGCTTTGTTTGCCTTTCATGGGGATATTAAGACCTGATGGTTTGGGAGATGAATTCAGATGCTAGTCCTAAGTAGAGATTCACTCAGACGCTGAATTAAAATTATAGTTGATCCATTGACTCATCCAGCAATTGAATCACTGAGTATACTCTAGTGGAGTCTAATAATTAGCTTCAATCCATTCTACTTTCAAGCCTGAACAGATGATCTCCAGTGTGGGTATGTGATACATTGGTTGACATTCATGAACAGCAAGAGGCTAAGCATCAAGATGACCCATTTCTAACAACTACACAGCCCATCTCCATTTCCAAGTGTTCTGATGGCCAGTGGGTGGAGTGGAGACTCCATTTAAATATCTCACAATGCCCTGGGGAGATTCTACATCAAAATTACCCTGGGTCATTCTAGAAAAATTGAATGAAAGCACCAGGTCATATATTGCTCATTGGCAGTGTGACCAGATGTCATTCTTTTCCTGGACATGTCCAACATTTCAACTGTCTGTCCAGGAGGAATTCCAAAATGTTCTCCATTTTGAGCATTGAGTATCACCACATTTGGTGTTTCTCCTCCAGAAACCTGGCAGCTTGTGTCCTCACTGCAAATAGGGGGATAGGATGGATCCTTTCAAAGTTCCTTTTTCCTAAGAGCAACAGGAGACAAGACTTGCCCCCAGAGCTCAGGGTGTGATTGTTTCTTAGAAAAGGACAGCAGATGTGTTGACCAATGGCCTACTTGAGGACACAATGCAAATGCTGAAAGGTCTTTTCCCCCTTACTTTCAGCACAATAGAGAAATCAAAGAAATAATTTAAAAGTAGATTCAGTCGAGGGTTTGTTGCTAGAAAAGTACCTTTTTAAGTATTTGTCTTGCTCAGAGTTCTATAAGTATATTGAAAGCCAAGAAGGAATTTTAACAAAGATAAGTTCATTGCAAAAAACGGATGTAATAAAATAAGGTATATGTAATATAGCTGTATTTAAATTTATATTAGTGTTTGTAGCTTTTATTTTGTAATGTCCATTATGTTTCTTGAATGTCCTACATTTTTGCATATTGTCACCCTGTTCATTGCTTCATTTTGTTAGGCAAGCCCACCAGGCTGAATTAGTAGCAATACAGAACAGGCCCCACTATACTAAGATGCTCCTCAGGCCTGGAACCAGCCCTTGATAGAAACTGCACTGCTACCCTGCCATCGGGTCCATAAACTAAGGGGCTCTGATAACTTTTTGTAAGTTTTTAGTTATGATTTTGTAAAAACTTTAAATTTCATAAGCCACCTTGAGCCCCAGGCATCATCATTATCATTTTTGGGTGTTCTTAGTTAATGTTTGTAACTGGGTTTAATTGTAATTTTTATGTACCTTTGTTTTCTGATGGTTCAATGCACAACTAATGCCTGATACTTCCCCAGTGAGTCAAATGAGTTTAATCTCCAATCCTAAAGGCTGCATCTGATTATCATGATTAGTACCCATTAGTAGCATTAACCTCCATGTATTTATCTATTCTCCCTTTAAACTTGTCTTTAAATTTGGTTTCTATGGAAAATTTCAATCATTTAAAATATATTTTAAATTTACCCCCCCCCCAAAAAAAAAGTACACATGAAAGGGATCTAGGAGTCTTAGTAGCCCACAAGGTGAACATAAGTCAACAGTGTGATGCAGCAGCTCAAAAAGGCAACATGATCCTAGGTGACATCAATAGGACTATAGTGTCGACTCTACATCAAGAGAAGTAATAGTCCCACTCTATTCTGTTTTGATCAGGCCTCACCTGGAATATTGTGTCCAGTTCTGGGAACCATAATTCAAGAGGGATATTGACAAGCTGGAGCGTGTCCAGAGGAGGACAACCAGAATGATGAAGGGTCTGGAAACCATGCCCTAGGAGAAGTGGCTTAAAGAGCTGGGTATGTTTAACTGGGGAAAGAGAAGGTTAAGAGGTGGCATGATAGCCATGTTTAAATATTTGAAGGAATGTCATATTGAATATGGAGAAAGGTTGTTTTCTGCTGCTCTAGAGAACAGGACACAGAACAACGGATGCAAGGTACAGGAAAAGAAATTCCAGCTGAACAATAGGAAGAACTTCCTGATGGTAAGAGCTGTTCACCAATGGAATACACTGCCTTGGAATAGAGTGGACTCTCCTTCTTTGGATGTTTTTAAACAGAGGCTGGATGGCCATCTGTCGGGATCACTTTGATTGTGTATTTCTGCATGGCAGGGGTGCTGGACTGAATGACCCTTGGGGTCTCTTCCAACTTTATGATTCTTTAATTCTATGAACTTTGTACCTGACTGCTAAAAAAAAGGGGGGGAGAGAGGTGGATACCTCTATTGAGTGTGTCTTGTTCTATTCCTTGAAGACCTTTCTGATTTATGGACCATAAGGCAAACATATTACAGGGGTTTCTTGATGAAAGTTGTCCAGAGGCAGATTACTATTGCTTTCCTCTGAGGCTGAGAGGGCATGGCTTCTCCAATTCACCCAGTGGATTTCCATGACCAATCAGGGACTCAAACCCTAGTCTCCCAGAGTCCTGGTCCCAAACTCAAATCACTACACCACTTAGGTACCTAATTTAGCACTGGAATCATTGAAATCACAAGCAAAATTAGACCTTAAAGATCTAAGCACAAAGTCCCTGGACCTTTATGGGTAAATCTGCCACTTGCTTTCACATTCTTTTATTTTTTAATCAAGTTCTCATCATCTTGACTATGAAGAAATCTGTGAATGTTAAAATTCTTTTAAAAAGTGAATTGAAACACAATGCCCATCTCTAGGAAGAACAACACTGAGAAAGGAATATTTATACAATGAAAATTATCTTCCTAGAACAGTGGCTTCAAGTCCATGGAGTGGTGAATGTGTTCTGGGTTTTAGTTTGAACTTTAACAGAGGCAACCAAATGATGAATCCTATCCCCAATATAGGTTCAGCACCTTGGATTGGTCTTCTAAAACTTACACTAAAATCCAGGTTGAATTCACCTTCTCCCCAACATAGTAGTCCCCAGATTGGGAACTGATTGAGATCTCTGATCTCACAGTCTGAGATCCATCAGGAAACATAATGCTTTGTTAGATGGACATTTGCATAGTATCAGAAGGTTGTTTTTTTCTATTTTGTTTCCCCCAAGCCTCATGCAAAATGCCCTATATAACAAATCTCTTTACACTGGACTTCCTTATGAGAGAGAAAACAAAAGGGAGTGAATTGCAGCTACTGTAAAAGGACAACATGATTTAAAAGTCATCCTTAAATGTCTATTTGTGCTACAACCAGAAGTCTTTAAGAGCCATCAGGGACCGAGAGGCAACAAATCTGATTTGCAATTTGGGTTGAAGTCCAGTAATTGTACATATAAACTCTATATCTTGCTGCTGCTCTCTCTCTTTTACATAACCATTTATAAAGACTTGGTAATGTACAATGGGGAGTTGCAAATCCTTATGGTCTTCTTTCAATTATTCATTTGTTTTTGTTTTTATTTTCTTGGAAGGAGTCGGTAGCATATATCCTTGTTCTTTGATATGCCATTTGATTTCTCCCAAGACACAATGGAAATAACAGCCCAGACCACCGGTGAAGATTTCCTGTTGTCTGAAGAAGATGAACATCCTCCCATCAAAAATCAAGTCAGCACTGTTTAGAATTTTCCAGTTCATTTGGAAGATTGCCCTTGTAGGGTTTTTTGGACTGCAACTCCCGATGGCCATTCTTGTTGGGGCAGTCTAGGAGCTGTAGTCCAATAAGTAACTTTCCCAAGTCCTGCATCATACAATCTGCACTGGAAAGGTTGGCAGGGAGGACATTCAAAATGAAGGTTGGAAGTTGAGGAAAGTCATTGGCTCACAGAGAAGTTAAATATAGGAAGCAAAGAGAGTCTTGGTTCACCTTTCCTGCAGCCTAGTGCCCTCCTGATGTTTTGAGATTATAATTAGCTATACTGGCTGGAATTTATTAGACTTTGAATCCAAACAAAAGGGAGGTTGGTGTTATTGTTGTTAATTGCCCTCTAGTTGACCACAACTTCTGGTACCTTGTTTATGAGACATATCCAAGACCCCCTGTTCTCCACTGTTCTGCTTAGGTTCTATAAATTCAGGCCCGTAGCCTCCTTGATAGAGTCTATCCACCTGCCATGTGGTCTTCCTCTCTTTCTACTACCTTCAACTTTTGCTAGCATTAATGTCTTTTCTAGCTATTCATGTCTCCTCATAATGTAGCCAAAGTACAACAATTTGATCATCTTGGCTTCCAGGGAAAGTTCAGGCTTGATCTGTTCAAGAACCCATTTGTTTGTTACTAGATTGGGGGGGGAACCTACTCTGGGGTGTTTCTGAATCTCCTAGTGGATCAGACTAAATGTCTCCCTATCCACCATCCTGTTCCTTCATTGGCCAACTGATGTTTTTGTATACCCAGTACATAGGACTGAGAGGCCCATTACCTCTGATACTGGAAATAATATATAGTCAGCCTGACTAGTGGCCATTTATAGCATTCTCCATCAGTTTATTTAAACTGCTTTTAAAACTTTCCAAACTGGTGGTCATCTCTACATTATGTGAAAGCAAATTCTCCATTTGACCTGTGCTTTGTTGTGAAGAAATATTTCTCCATGTCAAAATTATTCCTGATAGTTTGGAATTCCAGCTTAGCTGGTTTTATTTAAGGAGCAGAACCAACACATTGGTACCTATCCATTGTCCAATCATTTATTTCAATTTTTTACATGGAACTAGTATATATGGAGGGTACTGCAACTTTCAGTTCCTTCATGTTTTTTCTTCCATGTACATGTGACATTTTTCTATCAGGATTGTTTTTCTGTCAGTCAGAGTGAGAATATGTATGATTGTAATAAGATTTTTTTTTATAGATCTCCTTTACCAATGTATGGGAGAGATTGGAACCAATCTCATTTTCCACCTCTATGCATGGCCACAGCACCTAGGAAAAAGTCATCCTGACTCTTTTAAGAGGAGAGATTTGAACCCAAGACTTTTTGCAAACTATATATTTTTCCCTGCCACTGAGCCAAGACCTAAAATTTTCTGCATTCAAAACATTTCCTAATATATAGACTGAAACATATGATTGTCAGGTGAGAAACAGAGCAGGATTCCTGTAACTTTAATAGTTGTGTAGAAGAGAGAATTTCAGCACTTGTCATGCAAGTTCTACCTGCTGAAATTCCTTTTTCTGAACAACCATTAAAGGTAAAGGAGCTCTGTCCTGTTTTTTGCCTGACAATTCTACTGAAAAGCCAGATGCAAAAGAGCAGGAAATGCCTTGGCCCACCTTAAAAGAAATGCACAAAAGTAATTAGGCCAACTATGCTGATTTACATGATCTGACACCAACCCAGTGCCATCGCTCATGGTGTCACACGCTCACACACCCATTGACTTCATCCCATACCACACCCATTTAGAATCCTTAGTAACCTTTTTGGACTAATTTATTTATAAATCATAACTTCCATCTATCACTGAATGTCAAGGTAACAGTCGTGACATAAACAACTAACAAAATTAAAATTATACCTTTAAGTTACAATATTGTATGCACAGAATAAATGTGTTTACATATAGTTTCATGTGGTTAACATGAAAATTTGGTAAAGTGTGACATTTTTGAATAATTTTTTTAAAATTAAAAATTTAAAAAAATATTCACTTTATACACATAGTCTGAAGGTAATTTTAATACATTACAGTCAGCCTTCCATACAGTCAGCCTTCCATATCCACAGATCTTGTATTCACAGATTCAACCATCCGTGGTTTGAAAATATTCCCACTCTTTGAAAAAAAAAAGTCAAAAAGCTAACCTTAATTTTGCCATTTTATATAAGGGACACCATTTTACTAGATCACTGTATATAATAGGACTTGAATATCCACAAATTTTGATATCCATGTGGGGTCCTAGCACCAAAACCCAATGGAAACCAAGGGCCCAGTGTATTTTTAATAATTGGTGCATGAAACAAAGTTTGTGTAGTTTGAACTGTCAGAAAGCAAAGGTATCACTATCTTAGCCAGCCACTCATGAAAAATGTTTTGGTTTTTGGAATATTTCTGGTTTTGGAATTCTGGATAAGAGACACACAATCTGCAAATAAAAATAAATAGATGAGACAGAATTGTGCTTCCTCTCTTTCTTATTTAAATAAGCACATTAGACTAGGATTCCCAAAGGAAGCCTGTCAACAGCTAAACTCCTATTCATTTTTGGCACATATGAAATTCTAAATACTCTCTTTGAAAGCCTCATAGAGAAACACTACACTACTTGATAGTTGGTTTGCTTCTCTGGATGTATAATCCCATGAAGTTTTGGCTTCTACCATCCAAGCCAGCTGTCTAAATATCTCATTAAACAGCTATTTTGCAAATATGTTCTTCAACTTTTTCTGGCTTTCAACACCACCAGATTCTAGAAGCTCATTTAACACCCCCAACCACCACCTTTTTTAAAAAGGACTTTGAACTCAGATTCCAGTTTGCTTGAACACTTCTATTAACAACACATTGAAAAGTTTATTTCCCAGAGGTGAATAAACTATGTATCATTGTGCCTACGGTTTTTGAAGCAAGTTTTCTCTTTTTTTTGGACTTGTGTATATATAAGCTCCTTTGGGTCTCTTCTACAAAGACTTCTTTGGAGGTCCTTCTGTGATTGTATGCAATGGATTCGTATGCTGATGCGGGTTAGACTAGATGACCCTTCTGATTCTAGGATTTGGTGATTGCATTATTTTATATTTCCTTTTAATGAACGTTAAAAGTTTTTAACCCTATAAATTATTTAATTTTTTAAATAACACACACACACACACACACACACACCTGAAATTTTTGTATGTTTTTAATCTTACTGGTTTTAATAATTTGTAAGTCACATTGAATCCCATTATTGGTATAAAGGTGGGTTATAAATGAATAATAATAATGGCCAAAATACTGTATGCATAAACACTGTAGTTATGGTGCTATGCACTAAATCCCATTTGCCCTTCCAATTCTATGATTCATTCATAAAATGGGAAGAAGTGTGTGTGTGTGTGTGTGTGTATGAGAGAGAGAGAGAGAGATTTAAATTTACATATTTGGGCCCTCTAATAATAATAATAATAAAAATAAATTTATTTATACCCCGCCCCTCTGTTAAAACAATCGGGGCGGCTTACAACAATTAAAATACATCAATACAATCTAAAAAAAACCAAACCCCCCACCCTCCCCCATAAGAATGTATTAAACTAACATCCACTAAAACCAAGTAAATCATAAATAACATACAATAAAGAATAAAAATAAATAGACAATAAAAAAAGAAATTCTTTAGGAATTCTAAATTCTTTAGGAAGCAAACCTGAATACAGAAAACTCTCTAGTCTTTGTCATGTATTCATGAAACAACCATTCTCTCTATGCACCCACTTTCAGAACATTTTGGTTCCCACTCCACTCCATTCATAGAACACCCTCCAATTAGAGGTCCAATTGGCACCAACATTGCTTTCATTCCAGCACCAAGTAAAAACCTGGTTGCATACCTTCCAACTTTCCCAAATTGGAAAAACAGTCGCAATAGAGCCTATGTCAGATGACATTTTCAGCTGCTTTTAAAAGGTCCCAGGTTTTCTCTTCTCGTCCCACTTTCCACTTTGTCCTTAGCTTGCTTCACTTGCTACAACATTTCAATTTGCAAAAGTAGTTTGCACACAATTAATTCAGCAAGGGTGAGAGGAGGGGTGGCATCTCCCCTTCCTAGTAAGCTCAGGCAAAAGCAAACTGCTTCATATTTTTGTCACTTGTGTGTTTTTCCTCTTTAATAACTTTTGTCATCTTAAACTCATTCTGAGATTGCTTGGCAACACATGTCCTGGTTCCATCTGTGAAATGTTGGAGGGTATTCTACTATCATCACAAACATCTAAGGCAAGTCATAAAAGGGCTAACAAAAGGGCTAACAAAGTCCTCAAATGTCTATGAAATATAATGCGTATGCATTGGTGGTGGTGGTGTTTTTCCTTCTGCCATTTCCAACTTATGATGACTCTGAAGTGAACCTGGCATATAGTTTTATTGGCAAGATTTCTTCAGAGGAGGTTTGCCATTGTCTTCTCTTAAGGCTGACAGCATGTGACTTGCCCAATGGGTTTCCATGGTTGAGCAGGGATTTGAAGTCCTATCTCCCACAGTTTTAGTCCAAAACTCAAACCACTGTATATCATACTGACTCTATGTAGTGGCATAGAGGTAAATTTGAAGGCCAGGCCATCATCATAACAGTGTCCCCAAGGTGAATCTAAAAATGCAGGTAGCAGTTTTGATCCTTCCATTTAGTATATCTACCTATCTATATAATTTCTAGCAGTTTTCATCTCTACGAGGAGCTGGTCTTTTACCATGCTAATAGATCTTGCCCACTGAATGTTGGAAAATGTAACTTGTGTGAAAATGTATAGATGTGGGGAAATTACAATGTGGGAAAATAACAGAGCAGGAGGTAGTCAAGGTCATAGTGTGTCTGGGAAAATGAAGACAAGATGTAAACATATTAGATCATCATATTTGGTGGGAACTACTGTTCATGTGATGTGGGACACAGGAAGGAATCACAGGAAGAGGCTGGGTTTTGAGGCCACATGGAAAGTGTCTATAAATAATCTGAGCACACAACATGTGTCTTCTTTCTCTTCTGCTCTCTCTTTGTACTTTGTTTCTTCATGAGAATGTAAATAGGGTTTTTTTTCTTTGTTACTACTGCAACTAAAGAATAAATGCCTCTTTGGAGTTAGTTGCTGTCTACGGCTTGTTTCTGGGGAGCTGGATGATTACATTCCACAGCAAGAAACAGCTTCAAGGACAGGCGGCTTGGAGATTCTCTCGCAGTGGAGAGGAGCAGGCTTCCAGAAGATTTATTCTGCGTACTTACTTTGCTATAACACTGAAGACACAATATTTTGGAATATAGCAGATTTAGCGCATAACAATACGTTGTTGCTGGAGAAATTGATGCCCTCTCCAGCTATTGTAGGGAAATTAGCTAAACTCAGATAGAAGAGGGGAATCTGGGTTGGGAGTCGGGTAGTATATGATGGCAAAGACCTAGCTAATCAAAAAGTCATGAGGCTTCAAACTGAGAACCCCGGATCTACGATACAAGAGGCTTTACATAGGTGTTTGTCTAGAGGTGAAGATTTGGAAAAATCCTGCTGTCTGGACATTCCTACACATCCAAGAGCTTCCCAGACCTTTGTGTTTTAAGCAGAAACATTTGCAAGAGAGTTTTGTAATTGTCTGTAACTGAATGCAGTTACAAAGTGCCTAGGAATCTGGCATCATGGGGTTTCCAGTTAGAGGAGCTCTGTAGTTGCACTAAGTCAAACTTGAACCTGGGACTGTCTGCATGCCAAGTGTGTGCTCTCCCACTAAGTAATGTTCTTGCCCCTGAGTACTCTGTCTGTTTGCAACGTCTAAATAGTCCAAGGTTTGGGGTTATTTTTTTTTTAAATGAAATGAATCTCTTCCTCTACTTTTTTATTTATTTAATTTATATGCAGCTTTTTCCCCTGGAAAAGGAATCAAAGTGGCTCAAAGATAAAATAGTCTTTTAAAACTTTACAATATTTTTTTTAAAAAAGATTTAAATCATTTTGCTAAAATAGTATAAAATCACAGAAACCATACAAAAGTTAAAAACATGAGAACACACCCCAGTTAGGGTTAGTTTATTTATTTAACTACAGACCAAATGCTTGTTGAATCACCCTACACTGCAAGACTGCTTTCCTTTGAAAGGAACAAATGACAACACCCAACCTCATTAAAATAAATCCAACCCATTCCCAGCATCCTTGAAAAATACAGGAGTGACAGTCTGCTCAAAGGTGATGTTGAAAAATCTGTCTTTGGGTCTTTATCCTTTTATGGGGGATTTTGTCAAGAGCTTTCTCCTTGTCCATTTTGACTTGAGGGACAATAATTGACTCGGGGGCCTTTCGTGTGAAATTAGCTTATCAAATACCCCACAAGAATCATACAGGAGGTTGATATTTATCCAGTGTTGGATGTAATGTGCTTCTTCCAAGATAAAAGATTCAGAGATGGGAAAAGTCATCCCCCTGGGGACCACAAATCCCAGCACCTTTTAAATGCAAGCATCAAGTTTACATTTTCCTCTGTCAGATTGTAAAAGTTACTTTTCGGACCACTGCTTTCAGAATCCCCCAATCAACACAGACTACTGGGAAAGTTACAAACATCCCACCAGAGGTAGTCATTGGAAAAGTTATTTGGGGGCCACAACTCCCCAAATTCTCCAGTCTGGTTGGCCAATACAGAGTCCTGGTGGCACAGTGGTTAAATACTAGTGCTGCAGTCACAAGGTTGTGAGTTTGATCCTTGGGCTCCAAGGTTGACTCAGCCTTCCATTATTTCTTAGGTCAGTAAAATGAGTACCCAGCTTGTTGTGGGCAATTGGCTTGCAGATTGTAAAACTTTTAGAGAGTGCTGGGTTCACTGATAAGTGGTACAGAAATGTAAATGCTATTGCTGAGCATAACCCAGTTGGTGCTTCTGGACCCCTCAGTGGCTTTTTGATACGATAGATCATGACATCCTCTTAGAATGCCTGAGAGAGTTAGGAATCGGAGGCACTGTACTCCAGTGGTTCCATTCCTTTCTCTCGGGCAGGGTGTCACTCAGGGACAGTTGCTCCTCAAAAACAGAGCTAAAATGTGGCATCCCACAGGGTGCCATTCTGTCCCCGATGTTGTTTAACATCTATATGAAGTCGCTGGGAGAGATTATTAGGAGACATAGAGCTGAGTGTTATCAATATGCTGATGACACCCAAATATATTTCTCCATGTCTCGGTCAACTACTATGATGGGAGATGGCAGTTTTCCCCTCAATCAATGTCTCAAAGTGGTAATGGACTGGATGAGGAAAAACCGACTCAAGCTGAATCCAGACAAAATGGAGGTACTTACAGTAGGGGCCCCCAAACCAGGCATTGGGCTGCAACCTCCAATCCTGGATGGGGTCACGCTGTCTGCTAAGGACTGTGTACGCAGTCTGGGGGTACTCCTGGACTCATCGCTTCACATGACAGATCAAGTGAATGTGGCAGTCAGGAGCGCTTGTTATCAGCTTCAGCTGATATGCCAGCTGTGCCCTTTCCTGGAAATAAGGGACCTAGAAACTGTAGTACATGCCCTGGTAACCTCCTGCCTCGACTTTTGTAATGCATTCTTACATGGGGCTACCCTTATACCTAACTCGGAAACTACAATTAGTACAAAATACGGCAGCCAGGTTGATCACCGGAACATCGAGGAGTGATCATATTTCACTGATCTTAAGATCCCTCCACTGGCTGCCTATTGGTTTCCGAACACCGTATAAGATGTTGGTGATGACCTTTAAAGCCCCACATGGCCTGGGCCCAGCCTACCTTAGGGAGCGCCTGCTTCCATATAATCCACCCCACACTCTCAAGTCCTCTGGGAGAAAGCTGCTTCAACCAATAAAGACTAGGTTGGTGGCAACCTCCCAGAGGACATTCTCTGCTACTGATACCAGATTGTGGAATGCCTTGCCGGAGGAGATCCGTCAGACAACCAGCTTAGAAGGCTTTTTAAAAGCCATTAAGACGGATCTCTTCCGGCAGGCCTATCCAGAATAATTACTTGTCTGTTTTCGATATCCCCCCCCCCCACATTTTTAGAATGCCTAATGTTTTTAACTTTGTTTATGGTTTTAATCTCTGTTTTTAACTGATATTTGAATTTCATATATTTTAAGGGGGGTTCGTGTGTTTGTTAATATGATTTGTTGATTATTGTGGGTTAATTTATGTGTTTTAGATGTCCTTGACTGCTTTGGCAAAAGGCGGGGTATAAATAAAATTATTATTATTATTATTATTATTATTATTATTGCTATCAATAGCCATGTTGGCTATTTAATTCTGGGAGCTGCATATCCTCCAACTGTCCCAATTTGGCAGGGACAATCCCAGTTGAGTCTCTGTTGTCCCACTTTTTAAACTGCTTTTAAAATGTCCTTCTCCATCTCCCCCACCCTGGGTCCTCAGTTGCCTTCAGTGGCTACAAAATGTGGTCAAAAAGTGCAAAAGTAATTTGCACTCAGTTAATTCAGAGAGCGAACAAGAGAGGAAGAGGCACAATTGTGCCTTTCCCTGTAGTCCCAGGCAAAAGCAAACTGCTGCAGCATCTTCTAGTTTGCATGTTCTTCCCCATTTATAACTGTTGCCATCATGTCACCTGGTTATACATGTCTCATGTCACCTGGTTATACATGTCCCAGTTTTCATCTGTGAAATGTTGGAGGATGTGGAGTTGTAGCCTAGAAAGATAATTTTCCCAAGTTCTGCTTTCAGTATCCATCTATTCCATGACTTGATAAACAAATGGAAAATTGTCCCCCTTTCCCCCTACAAGCTTTTCAAAGTTTCTCCAGTGGTGGGCCTTGTCTCTCAAGATCCTCAGGGCACAGGAAACCTGCACATGCTTTTATTTTTCCCCCTTACAAAAAAGAAAAGCCACATGACCTAGAACAGGAAAGATGTCTAAGAGAGGAATGTCCTCAGCTTTCACAGGAAATTATTTCAATTTTATGCCATTTTCTGTTACTTTTTATGGAGACTGATCTGACCTCCCATGCTCTGAGCTAATCTGTCGGCAGCAAAGAGCACAGAGCAGAGGGGTTCTTCATGGGTCAGCGAGATGCCAGAGCATTAGGTGCATAACAAGGAACAGAACGTTCTGTCAGCAAGCAGGCCAGTCTCACTATGTTGTCGATTATTAAACAAAATCACCCAGTGCCTCTCAAGGCCTCCAGCTTCATAAGGCCAATATTCATTTATACATTCAGCCGTGCAATTGGTCAATCAATCACCCAGGCAGACATTTAGTTTTGTATTCTGTGGCTGGCATCCCATTGGTGTTTTACTCAGGTATAATGGTTTGAGCATTGGATTATGATACTGGAGACCAGGGTTCCAATCCTGACTCATCCCAGTAAACCCACTAGATGCCCTTAGGTAAGTCATATCTCTCAACAAATGGCGACCCCTCTCCCCATGATAGCTTTAGGGTCACCATAAGTCAGAAATGACTTGAAGGCACACAACAATAACAAATACTTCCTCTTCAGAAGGTGTTGGACTGTTTTTGTTTTGCTTTGTTTTTTGGTACAATGCAGAACAGCTACATTCACTTCAAGGAGGTGGAATTGTGCATGTAGTGCTATTGTGTACAGATGCTCATTGCAAATCGGGCTCTGTATTTGGTTGCACATCCAACATTTTGGTTCATATTCTCAGTACTGCCATTCAACACATGGGTCCTGTAGCACAATTAATGCATAACAGCATGCAGAGATTTATGCAACATGATTTATTATATCATGTCCCATGCCTTCCAATAAAAAAAATTATGATTAACCACAATAAATCAGAAACAGGAAGGAGGAGGGAGAAGCAGAAAAAGAATAATAGTAGTAATAGTATTTGGGAGAAACGCAGAATATTAAACAAACAAATACTAAATAGTAGTAGGAAATAACTAAATATGAAAAGAAAGCAGTATTCTGTAATTGAGAAAAAGCAAGCTAAAACACACAGGGCATAGGCAAGTTTTTGGTAGTTCCAGTCCTGCAACTATTCTGAACTTATAAGGGAAGAGTGTTGCTGCTACTAGATCAGCACACAAAAAGTGTCATCATTACAATCAGAGGGAAGAGAAGAGACTGCAACATAAATGGTAGGAAAATTTCCACTGGATATGCCAGAGATCAGTACTTGGGTGGTCAACAGGACTGAGTCCACACAATACCCTCTAGATTTATATTCTGCAGCAAGGGAGAACTGTAGTTTGGCAATCTTATTAGACACAGGGAAAACCTTGGCTAGGAAAAGGTTTTCCTCCCTCTCTCAGTCCAGGATCATCTAGTAAAGCTGAATGATTGAAGGTTCAGAACAGAAAAAAAGAGGGCACTCACGATCCTAAAAGGGTGGGGAAATCCAAAGAAAGAATGTGTGGATAAAATAGAACAGTTGAGGAATTCATTTGTTTGCAAATCCTTACATCCACATTTGGACCATGACCTTGAGTATACATTGGGCCCTAAACCTGTGGATGCTCAAGTCTCATTAAATACAATGGCATAGTAAAATGGTGTCCCTTATATAAAACAGCAAAATCAAGGTTTGCTTTCTGGAATTTATTTATTTATTTTAATATTTTCAAGCCATGGGTGGTTGAATCCATGGATAAAGGATCTGTGCATACAGAAGGCAATTGTAAATCCACATGCAGAATCATACATTAATTGTGGTATGCAGCCTTTGCACTGAATGTTGTACAACTGAACCAAAATACCAAAAGTGTAAATGAATGTGCAACCAAATGCACATGTGCATCTATGTGCAATGTACAATATTCATCCATGAGCAATGCACAATCCATACACAATAGCACCTTCAGGTTCAGCTCTACTTCTCTAATCTTTACCTGACTGTAGCTGTTCCACATCAGGCAAAAATGCCCGACCACTTCCTAGAAAGACTTAGGGTCTTTACAGACTGCCAGAAATAATGCAGCTTGAGTACACTTTAACTGCCCTGGCTCAGTGCTAGGGAATCATGGGAAGTGTAGTTTTTTTCTGCGGCACTGAGCCTTCTCTGTCAGAGAGCTCTGGTGCCACAATAAACTACAGTTCCCATGATTCCCTAGCACTGAGCCAGGGTAGTTAAAGTAGTCTCAAACTGGATTATTCCTGGCAGTTTGTAAAGGCCCTTATTTAGTTCAAAGGAATCAGCAGGATTCTAGTCCTGATCTACAACTCACAGGGATGAGAATTTAGCTATCCATGTTAATCCATATGTCTCCATTTGTTCCAATACAGGATTTGGCATATATGTGTGTGTGTATATACATAGGTTAAGATAAATTTCCTATGTAATATAAGGAATGTACATATTTAAGTTTTTAAAAAGTATTTATATATATATAATTTAATGCCAATTATTATATATATATATATATATATATATATATATATATATATTCTTTAAATGGCAGAATAAGGCAGAAGCTAAATGAAATAGTTATGGATAAAGCTTCGGGATTGTAACACAGGTCACACAAAGCAGATGTAAATCTCAAACAGGTATAAGTGTCAAATCGAAGCTGTTGAACAGAAGTGGGCAAACTGTGGTCCTTGATCCTCTCTTGCCCCCTGGAGCCATTTGGTCCACCCTGTAGCCCCCACAACCTGAAAAGGTTTGGGGATAGAACTTATTCAAAAATGGTAAATGTCATCCCCTCCTCAACTGCATCTAACAACAGCAGCCATAACAAAACCAGTCCCAAATACCCAGAAATGGAAACTGGGAGATACTACAGTTTTGGTTTGAGCCCATTTTAGGGATGATGTGGCCTACCACTATGGCATGGAGTAAAAACTGGCCTCCATGATCTCTGCTGTTGCTCATTTTTATTAGAGGAGGAAGAGGGAACCATCGTATGGCACTACTATGCCACAGCAAAAGCAAATTACTACAGAGTCCAGATTATATTACAGTGCTACTTGCTGTCAGGAAATTCCTCCTACCTAATTCTAAACCTGATCCAGTTAGACTTAGCAATATTGCGGGTTATACCAAAAAGCATTTGGGACCTCAGTGTGCTACAAGGAGAGAGAGAAAGGAGGGGGGGAGAGAGATTCAAATGAGATCTGATTTCCTGAAAGGAAATGACTTGACCTTCAGAAACAAATCTGATCTGAAGCCATGAAAAAAGTACACATGTGTATGCCATTGTTATTTTATTATACAGCTTGGCTGTGATCGGGGATAAGAGTATCAGATGTCTGATGCTGAGCAAGATCAAAGATGTGGCTATAGTCTAATAAAAACAGTGATCATGATTGACCTCAGCCAACCTGCAAATATACAACTCTCCCAGCACCCCCAGGTAAAGGTTTCAATTTACTGACACTCTTCACCTCCCATGCCACACACACAAAACATTATTGCTTCTAGGAACAACTATTAATCAGCTTCATCCACTTGGGCTACTGGCAAGTGGTTCGTTCCAGCAATTAATGCATTATTTCTAACAGCTGCATACCCTAGACAGCCATACCTAGGTGGTTTGGCATGGTGCACTAAGACCAGCACATGAAGTAATGATTAAAACACAGCTCCACTGAGCCAGAAAACCCAATCCATACCCCTCACCCCACCCCATCTCCCCCCTTCCCAACCAGCACTTTACAAGATTCATTATGTGACTCTATGTGAATGATACTTGACCCATTGGCCTCCATGAAACATGGATAATACCCAACCCGTGGGATTGTTGGAAAGTTCCCTTGGAACGTGCATAGAACAAGTTTTGAAGCGTTCAGAGGGGAAGGGTATAAAATAAGGCTATTGTTTTACAACTCCACCATGCATGCTGCTCCTGAAGAAAGATCTGTTGAAGAACATCAGCAGATGTTCACCTCAGTCATGAGTGTTCTCTCCAATTAGCCTGAGAAAAGATATGATTTGATACACACGCACACACTCCATGACTGAGATGGAGTAGAATGGAGTCCACAGTCATTTGTCTCTGTAACTGATTTATGGTGCCAAGGTGGGAAACAGAAGTCTTTGGCCTCCCAATGGTGGAGAGATGAGAAGAGGGGCAGCTGAAGTGACGTCTTGAAGAAGGAGGAGTCTGGAGGAGACCATAATAGTCTTTGCAAGGAACCAATGGGAAGTCATTCACTTCAGCATCCTAATTCCCTGTGGAAAGAATATTGGAGAGAGATGATGGTAAGGACTAAACAACATCCCCTCTCCCAGCCGCATTATGTGTAATTTCAAACATCAGCTAGCTTTTCACTCCTGTAGACAGAAGGGTCATTTGTAAAATGTTCCCATTGCTCTGCATTGCTTCTTTTCAAGCTGCAATGTCAAGTGATCCCACAGGCAAAATGGCCTTGCTGCTTCTAACTAAAATCCATTTTTAATGAGAAATTTTGCTCTGATTTGCTCCCAGCCACCCAATCTGTGACCTGCCAAGAAGGCAACCTATCAGCTTTGTATTTCTAGCCTGATAAATGCCCTTTAACCCCCACCCTTGGTTTTGTAGTATGAGATGAGCAACACAAAAGCATGTTTCATAAATATCTCAGTGAGCTGTCAGGATGCTGAAAAAAATACTCCACCATTCTTCTGATTCTCCCTATAGCAACTCTTTATATAGTGACTTTGTCCTTTTAACATGCCAAGAAACTCCATATCATTTTGGAATAGTATTTCATCTTTTTCGTTCATTGTCTTAGTGTTGGGCATTTGTTTACACATTGCTAGGAAATAGGAAATGTATCATAAAAAAGAGGGTGCCTATTCATATATGCTGATGTATGCATCTATATGCATATTTAAATAGAATGGGTATAATTTAAACAGAAATACAATAATAATAATAATAATAATAATAATAATAATTATTATTATTATTTTTATTTATATCCCGCCCCTCTGCCAAGCAATCAGGGCGGCATACAGTATTCAAAATATCAAAACAAGTCACATCAAATCAGATCCGATCCCTCATTCCCACCCCCACTTACCCCCCAAAAACAAAACAAATAAAACCAAACAAATTAAAGACAATTATTAGAAATATACAATATAAAATATACAGTATACAACATAAAAAGCACATTACCATAGTGGGGAAGATTTTAACTAAAGAGCCAGTGTTCTGTAGTGGTTCGAGTGTTGGACTATGACTCTGGAGACCAGGCTTCGATTCCCAGTTTGGCCATGTCACACCCTCTCAGCCTCAGGAGAAGGCAATGGCAAACCTCTGGACAAATCTTACTAAGAAAAACCCATGATAGGTTCACCTTAAGGTTGCCATAAGTCAAAAATGACTTGAAGACACACAACACACATGTCTACACTGTAAAAATAATTTAGGTTAACACTACTTTAAGTGTGATAGCTCCAGCCTATGGAATCCTGGGATTTACAAGGTCTTTCATCTCATCTGCCAAAGAATGCTGGTACCCCCCAACTACAAATTCCAGGATTTCATTATTTCTGCAGTACAGATACACCCTATGTGGCCCACATGCCTCCTCATCCTGAATAGTCCAGATACTAAATTTAGATGGTCAACTTTAAGATTCCTGCTCTTCTTATATTTAATATTCACTGAACTAGATTTAGACTGGAGAGTCCTCCAAACAGACAACTATCTTCAGTAATATAAACAAATGATACCACACTTAGTGATCGTTGTGGCAGTTCCATAAGGTAGGCTAGTACTATTATTATGAGATTATTCAAAGAATCATGCTAAATCTGAATGAAGGTCTGTCTAGTCTAGCATATTGGTTCTCATGGTGGGCAAACAGATGCTTCTAGGAAGCCCACAACCAGGCCTCCACTTACTCTGTGAAGGCAAGAGCTCCTACCCTCTGTTGATCCCCAGCAATTGATTATAGAATCATCGAGCTGGAAGAGACCACAAGAGTTATCTAAACAAACCCCCTTCTCCATGGAGGAAGACATAATCAAAGCACTTCCTAGAGATGACCATCCAGCCCCAAAGATGGAGACTCCATCATACTCTGAGGGAGAGTGTTCCACTGTTGAACTATTCTTACCATCAGGAAGGTCTTCCTAATGTTTAGGTAGAATCTCTTTTCCTGTAGTTTGAATCTGTTGCTCCATGTCCTAGTCTCTGCAGCAGCAGAAAACAAGCTTGCTCCATCCTCAATACGACACCCCTTCAAATATTTAAACAGGGCTATCCTGTCACCTCTTAACCTTCTCTTCTCATAGGGCATGGTCTCCAGACCTTTCATCATCTTGGTTGCCCTCCTCTAGACAAGCTCCAGAGGCATGTTTAGGGGCATGCTGTCTTCAATACTGGAGGTGAAATATAACCACTATGACCAGATGATGTCCATATTAGAAATGGTGATGGAGTGGGAATGAGATTTGTGGTTTTCCTAAGATCATCTATAGAATTCATGGTAGAATTGCGGTCAGAATCAGGAAATTTACAGCCACTTTCCAGTCTCTGAGAATCCAAATCAGAGTGGATCTTATAAAACTTAAAATAGCACTTGCTTTTTGCAGTGCTGTTTCACACTGACATGGGGCCCATTCACACGATACAATTATAGTCCTACATTCTACTTTAACTAACATACAGTCCTGGAATTTGCAGTGTAGGCAGGGACCCTTAGAATTCTCAGGCAGAGAGATCTATTAGGGCACTAAACTACAATCCCCAGGATTCCATAGTGTAGAACATTATCAGTTAAAGTGGAATGATAACACTATAATTGGGTAGTGTGAATAGGTCCTTGATGACTTCATGGAATTACTCACCACAACCGCAAGACCACAAAATCCCTGTGTTTCCATACAATTAAAAGCATTAAACTTGTTACAATGGCAATCTTGCATACATACCGACCACTTGACTCATTGAGTTTAACAAACTGAATGCAGGATTGCATCTCTAATATCCAGTAGTATCTAGATCAGGAGTGGGCAGCTACACAAGCTCTGGGGCCCTCATCAGACCCCAGAGGGCTGGAATCCCCTTATATGATTTTTTTGACACACAGGTTGCTTCCCTCTACCACCATGGCATAGAGGTTTGACTGTTGGACTACAACTCTGGAGATCAGGGTTTGATTCCCACTTGGCCATGAAACCCACTGGGTGACGTTGGGCATGTCACATGCTCTCAGCCTCAGGGGAAGACAATGGCAAGCCTCCTCCGAACAAATCTTGCCAAGAAAATTCCAGTTTAGGGTCTCCTTAGAGTTGCCATAAGTCAAAAATGACTTGAAGGTACACAACACAGCACACACCACCCCCCAAAAAACCAAAAACCTCTGGGGCATATCAGAACAATTTCATTATGTTTTGCTAGGCCAAAGAGACCATTTTTAAAGAAGGAAATAAAATGGCTGGAGCCTCAAAAACAGTCTTGGAAGCCACATTCACATGCTTTTTCTATTTCTGAAATAGTTAAACACAGAGAGAAAAACAGACAGACAGAAAAAACTATACGCTGTGTTCACTGTAGAACTGATGGAGAGAAATGAGTTTCCATTTCCCAGTATTAGTTCTTTGCAAAAAATAAAATAAAATAAAAATCATTTCCCAAGTGCTTTCTTTTTGCTCTTTGAGACATTTGGAGTTGTTCTTTAAATATTTAATTACCTCTTTTGGTTTATGAACAAGCTCTGAACAGCCCCTAGGGTTCCACTTGACATTTTCTTGCCAATCTCTCCAGCTTCAGGTGTTCCAGACATCATGTTTCAAAAATAAATCTGGAATCAATTTAGTTAAACCATTAGGCTACCCTGTGTAACATCGCAGCATTTCTCCTCCTTTCAATCCCTGCTTTGAAATCTTCCCTTATGGGACATTTATCTCCAACCAGACTTGTAAGGTGGAAAAGGGATTTTCCTGTTGCTAATTACACAGTACTGTGATGTTTCTGTTCTTTCAAGTAAAGCAGAGGGGGAGATCAGGAGATGGAGGCAGAAGCAGCAACATCAGTACCCTCGAATTGCACTGCTTGTTTCCCACTAGTGCCAGCCCTACCATTAGGCAGAGGTGGACAAGCAGCTCAGGTCACAGATTGACAGTCCCTAGCTATTCTTCCTGAGTTTCCCAAGCATTCCTTTCTGTTGGACAGAGTACTATAACTCACACAGCCTTCTCTGTGCCACTAATGTACTAACTTCAAGTGAAGTGGAGTCTACTGGCCTCCTTCAGTTCTGAAATAAGAATGAATTGCCAGTCCATTTGGAATGGGGAATGCAACATGAATTGAGTTAGGGGAGGTGCCTTCCTCTCTTTTCTTTCTGAAGCAATTTAGACCAGGGGCCCATTCACACTACACAATTATAGTGCTATTCTTCCACTCTAACTGCCATGGCAACATCCTATGGATTCGTGGGCTTTGTAATTTAGGGCCTAAGCAGACTGCCAGAAATAGTGCACATTAAATTGAGGCACTGCCCTGGCTCAGTGCTAGGGAATCATGGGAACTGTAATTTATTGTGGCACTAGAGCTCTCTCACAGAGAAGGCTCAATGTCCCAGAAAAAAAATACAGTTCCCATGATTCCGTAGCACTGAGCCAGGGCAGTGCCTAAATTTAATGTGCACTATTTCTGGCAGTCTGCTTAGGCCTTGTGTGAGGCATAGAGCTCTTTGGCTAAGAATTCTAAAGGCTCCTCTGTAAGCTGCCAATCCTAGGTTTCCATAGGACAGAACTATGTCAGTTAAAGTGGAAAAATAGTGCTATAATTCTGTGATATACATTAGCCACAAATCTGCTCCACCTCTACCCTGTCTAACTCTACCCTCATCCTGTGATTTTTTTCTTCTCTGGGTTAAACATCCCCCCAGTCATCCCTCTTGTTATTAACATTTGGAACCTGCATTTTCTCCACCACACAGATTTAGGCTGCATACAGAGGACACTCAGGTGAATCTAAGAAGAGTCATGCTAGAGCAGACCAGAAGGCCATTCATAAATCTAGAAAAAGGACATGAAGTCAGTAACACCTTCCCACTCATGGGCTTGAATCCTATTGGCAATCCAAATCAGAATACACTCATTGAATCAATTTGACTTTCCACTGTGCTCACACACACCCCATTTGACCATTGATTCAAGAGGTCTATTTTAGTAGGGATTGCCAATAGGATCCAGGCCATGACTCTCATTAACTGGGGCTGTGCCTCATATTGGAGGTCATTAGTAGCCTTAACTTCCATGAATATGTTCAGTTGAAAGCAGAGAATGGGAAACTTTGGTCCTCCATGTGTTTGAACTCCAATTCTCACAATCCCTTATAACTGGTCATATAAGACGAGCTGGTAGCAATTGTAGCCAAAACATCTGAAAAACTAAAGGTTCCCCAGCTCTGTTTTAAAACTATATGTGTTCGTGTTTTTACTACATGATTTGGTGTTGAATTCCCTAAGCTAACAATGCACAGTTTGAACATGTACTTCCTTTCATTTGTTCTTGCTGCTAAATCTACTGGTTTCTAATCAAGTTAGCATCAACAAGATTGCTGTGCTTTTTGATCATAGTCTAAGCATTCTGTTCTTTCCCTAATGAAATTTCAGAGATGTGTTTCTTTGGTCATTTTGTCCTACATACATTTTTGAATACAAGTGGAGAATGGCATGTGATGTTGGAAGCCATTCTTAGAGGAACAAACCCATTCATTTGCTTACCACTGAAAACTGTAAACTGTAAACTGTAAAACTGTAAACACTGTAAACTGAAGTATAAACCCAAATTATGGAGAGTTGGGGAAAGATTTGAGTTATACAGAGCTTTTTGGTTCAATTGCATTCTCTGAATTAAATTCATGTATTTAGGATGGGTGTTGTCAGCATTTACCTTGCATGCCCTCATTTCCCCAGGACCTTCAAGGTGTTCTTAATTAAGTAGTTTATCAGAATTGTACATGTTGTAGTTGAAGTTCTTTTTTTAAAATACATTTAGAGAAGTGCCAAACATCCACCACAAGGAATGTTGTGCGGTGTGATGACTTGACCTGATTATGGAGGAATGCCTTTGATGCAACCAAAATTGCTTCAAGAACATTCAACTTTGATAACACTCCTCTCAGTAGTACAAGCTTGTCAGCAATCAAAAGGATTTATGCATCAGCCAATACTGGCATATTTGAAGAAGTTCAGTGCTGAAAATCCTATGTGAGATGCTTCAGTCTGATAGACTGTCACCATGGCCTGTTTGAGATACTCAGAAGGAAACACTCTTAGAAAGACTTCTAATATTCAGAAGGTCCACTGCTATAGAGAGTGCAGATGGCAACTCCAGAAATTTCTGAGAATTGCCCCTGAAGAAGGCCAATTGGCTGAAATGTGTTGGACTTTTAAAGAAATAAAAAGTTTTGACCATCACACAGCATGTGGGACTTGTCTCCTTTTATTCTTCCATTATTTTAGTAGGAAAAAAAATTCTTAGCCTCAGACTTTGAGAAATCAATGGAGAAGACTTCTAGAAGTTAGGGAACACGCACCAAGAATACTTTTTAGTATATTTAGTATATCCAGTATATTCTCCCCAGGTCATTTATTATTATAATTCCCTCTCAGAATTCTCCTTTCCAGATCTACAGGTCTCCAACATTTTCTTGAAGCCCTCCAGGCAGCAAGAGTCCACAAATTGAGGTAATCAATTCTACTCTTTAATTGCTTTTATTATTGATAATTTTCTCATAGTAGTCAACTGAAGCGTAGTCTCCTGGGGTTCATTTGGCCTAGTTATGCTCTCCAGACCAACAGAGTACAAGTCTTCCCCTTCCTTTATTTGACAGCCCCTCAGAGATTTGGAGAGTGTTATCATGTCTTTCCGCTGAGTCTCTTCTTTTGTTCCATCATAATCACAGGAATGTTTGATAAGGACACAAGAGAAGGCTTTTTTGGTGGTTGCTCCTAGGCTATGAAATTCCTTCAACTACTTTGGCTTCACCTCTTATTTCTTTTTCCTGGCAGGCAAAAACCTTTTCATTTAGACAGGACCTTAGTATTTAATTCTCTATTGTAGAAGAAATTTTTAATGGTGGGGGGTTGCTGTAGTTTTCTTCATTGTTTTAGTTTAAAACACTTTTAAAACCACCTCAAATCAGTGTTTTTAATTGAATTACCTATTTATACTATAAACTGTTTTGCCTGTATTCTGTTTTCACTTGTGTTGTAAACCACTTTGGGTCCCATATTGAAGGAAGTGGGGTGGATTAATATAGCCACAAAATTGATAAATGTGATGTTCTAGGGAAGCCCGATGTAGGCCGCTCATGAACTAATCTGATTATTTTCTAGAGAACTAAAGATAGTAAAGATTCCTACCAGAGTCCATGGTTCTAGACCAGGGACCGGCAACCTACGGCCCGGGGGCCGGTTAAGGCCCCGGGCCCCGGACTTACCGGCCCCGTCCGAAGGCTGCCGCCGTCGCTGCCGCTGCGCGCCACCCCCGCTGCCGCGTGCCACTGCCGGGGAGTGTTTTCGGGCGCGCTTGTCGCGGCCGCCATTTTGGCTTCCAAAATGGCGGCCACGCATGTGCCATGGCAGCTGCGGCGGCACGCGCTATGGCGGCGGCCGCGGGGGGGGGTCGCACGCGCAGGAGGAGGGTGTGCGCTCGCATGTGCACGCGTGCTCCGCCATTCCCCCCCCCCTTGGCCCAGCCGAGCGGCAACCTTTTTGAGACCGGCCCAGGTCTCAAAAAGGTTGCCTGTCCCTGTTCTAGACCCTAGAAATCTATCAAAAAATTTCATTCCTATTGACTTCAATGGGATAATTTATCCCATTACATTTATCCTATTAAAGATACTGAAATTTTGCTGGAATAGTTCCTTGCAGTCACACATTTGTTGTTAACAGCACTTGAGTTGCTATGATTCATGGTGAGAAACCACCAAGCCCCTGTGTCTTCAACTCCTCCGCTCAGGTCTGTAGGCTCAGAACCATGGCCTCCTTGATTGAATCTATTCATCTAATATGTGGCCTTCCTCTCTTTCTAGTGAGTCATATCTTCTCATTGTGTGGCTAAAGTATGAGAGTCTCAGTTTGTTCATCTTGACTTCAAAGGAAAGCTCAGGTCTCATCTGCTCCAGGACCTATTTATTTGATATTCTGGCTGTCCATGGTGTCCTCAGCACTCTTCTCCAGGACCACATCTCAAATAACTTGGTCTTCTTTCTATCTGCTTTCAGCAATGTCATACATACTGACAACATTTCCTTCTTTAAATATTGTATGTACAGTGGGCCTTTAATATCCACTGCAGTTTGGTTCCAGGACTCCCACACACACGGATACCAAAATCCATGGATGCCCAAGTCCCTTCCATTATATACAATGGCAACCCTTATATAAAATGACAAAGTTTGGAATTTGTGGGATGCAATTTGAGTTTCCTGGGATGTTAACTCTTTAAAAGGAAACAAAAATATGCAAGTATGAAAGTTAAACTTGTTAAGAGTAGAGCTTTCATCAGCAGAAACAGCAAAAGTGTGGTCAGACTATTTATTCTAA
This sequence comes from Phrynosoma blainvillii, assembly GCA_026167975.1. Lineage (NCBI taxonomy): Eukaryota > Metazoa > Chordata > Lepidosauria > Squamata > Phrynosomatidae > Phrynosoma > Phrynosoma blainvillii. Next base: position 16,360,666 of record JANUYF010000004.1, on the reverse strand, counting down.
ATCTGTGGGGTTTTGTGGGGTTTTCAGGCTATGTGGCTGTGTCCTAGAAGATTTTATTCCTGACATTTCACCAGAATCTGTGGCTGACATCTTCAGAGAATGCTGGCATGGACTCTGCCTTCCTACAGAATAAAGACTTATTACAAAATAACAACAAACATGCAGTTTGTGGTTTAAAAACAAATAATGATTTTAATAAATAAATACATAACAAATTCCTATCCTAACTGGTGATGGTTTGGGTATAGCAGGAAGAGACTATTACCCTCACTCAGAGGAGGCTGTTACTCCAACAGAGACTGAGAGGAGACAGCTTAGAATCTTGAGAGAGAGTCTGTTAAACAGCATCGAAGAGTTTAGATAGAATGAAATAGATAGAGAGAAGTCCCTGTCTACCCAAGGAGGGAAAGGAGAATGCAATACATAAATTTTCCAACAGAATTTATTTACTTTTCAATATTTTCAAGCCACAGATGGTTGAATCTCTGGATGCAGAATCCATGGGTATGGAGGACTGACTGTATCAAAACTGTAAGGATTTTTCTCTCCTCCCTGTTTTAAATGTTAGCATCACCTTGTGGAGACTTGCACACCTAATAATATCTGTAAACTATTAAGACACAAGCCTGATTCAGAAAAGATGGAATTCAGCACAATGTGGTTATGCTGCTATGTGCTTCAGGCTGGTCAGTTCAGGCTGGTTTGACTGATCTGTTGCCTTTGCACAGTCTATTTGAGTTATCAAATGGATGATTAATATAGGGAGGGAATATCTAAGCCCAAGTCTTACTTAACCTACAGTAGACTCTTTGAGGCTTAAAAGCGTCTGCCACAGATGAAATGCAAGCCTACAGTCAGCTGTAGGAACAGCTCTGCCAAGAAACAAAATGCCAGAAAATAATGTAAGATTAAATTAGACATAAAGGCAGAATTTTGAAAATATATTTTTAGGACTATAACTCTTAGGGCTCGTTCCCACTTACATTTAAACCAGTTTGCAATTTGCGTTCGCTCTATGTCGATGAATCGATTCCAAAAGGTCCGTCATTCTCACTATGAAAGTGGATCTTTTTTGGCACAATTGTCATTCCCACTAGTTTGTGCCACTTCAAAATGCATGTCAATTATCTACACGTTCATTGGTGATGCAAGTGGCAACACGGTGAGGACGGGCCATTCCAGGCGCCAAGCAGGATGACTTTAGCAACTGAGCCTTCCTCTGCCCCTGAGCAACCAGGCTGTTCAAGCACACCATTTCCACTTTGAGCAGCCCAGCTTGAGAACTATATTTTTTTAAAAAAATTGACAGGATATGCAATCCATTGGTTTTGCAGCTACTTGCCTTGCTGAGCTGTCCACCCATAATTGCAAGTAGTTGCAAATACAATGGATTGCATATTCTATCAATTTTTTATAAGCGCCCATAGGTCACACGAGAAGCACAAAGGCAGCGCTGTAGTTTATTGTGGCACCAGAGCTCTCTGACAAAGAAGGCTAAATGTCCCACAAAAATACAGTTCCCAGAATTCCCTAGTGTTGAGACTGGGCAGTTAAAGTGGTCTCAAACTGGACTATTTCTGTAGTGTGTTTTGGACCAGAGTTGGGTTTCAGAGCATATTGGAATGAGAACAAGGTGATTTGGATTGGGTCTAGATCAGAGCCACCAAATCTGGTTCCAAACCAAATTCTTATCCTTTCACAAAGACGTAATTGTGATCCATTAGCTTTACAAAAGAGCTTCTTCTGGTGAAGATGAAAATTCTTAGATATTGTTTGTCAATATGAATCAATGTAGCTACGTGCATTTTGTACTCTCCTTGGAGCCATGGTTATAGGAACTGTCAAACGTGAATTTCAAAATCCTTGCTATATCACTGCTTGTTTTCCTTAGCCTTTTTCTTTCAAAACTGATTAAATGAGATGGGAGCACCAGTCTCAAGAGGCGTCAAAAGCAGCTTTGCATTTGACATGCTAAGATTGATGTGCTTTGGTAGAATTGCCACTGCATTTCCAGGTCTTGAAAATCAGCTGACAGAATGGCTTAATCCTGCAAAATGCTCTTTCACAAGAGCAACCCAATTCTAAAATACTTGCACCCCAAGAAAGCCCTCTGAGCTCTGGATTTTGAGAGATATGATGGAGTCCTGGAAATGATCTTGAATCTGCCTTAGCAATTAAGCCATTCCTCTTGAGGAAAGCCTCTGAGAACCTTCCTCCTGAATTCATTCAGACTGTGGGCTGTTTTCCAAGACCAGCAATGAGGATGCCAGTTGTGGTGAGAGCGGTTAGTCTGATGTGGCCTTCCTCTCCACTCCCCACCCCCTGGTCTTTCTCTGAAAGGACCTGCTCTTTCTGGACTCTGCATATTCTTGGAAATTCCAGCATTTTTCAAAACTGTCACAGCAAAACCAAACCCCAAAGTATTCAGCTATACAAACCAGTAATGTATTTTCAGCAAGGCTTTATGCCAACAGCCATTCACTTGGCATTGCACAACTGCTTAGGGAGGGCTGTCTTTTGAGGCTATATTGCTCAGTCCTCTAAGAAACTATATAATTTTCTGGGGTTTTTTAACCATGATGGAAAGATTGAGAATGGGCAGCAGAGGAGAGCAGAATCAGTACTAGGAAACTCTTTGTTCCCTCTGCTCCTGTAAAGGCTTTAAACTGTTGTGTGCCTTCCAGTCATTTTTGACTTACGGAAAGCCTAAGGTGAACCTTTCATGGGGCTTTCTTGGCAAGATTTGTTCAGAGGGGCTTGCCTTCCTCTGAAACTAAGAGACTTGCCCAAGCCCACCCACTGGGTTTCCATGGCTGAGCGGGGATCTGAACCCTAGTATCCATAGTCATAGTTCAACACTCAAACCACACTGGCTATCTAAGCCTTTGAATACAGAAGACATTTGACATTGTATTGCAGAACATACTTGTACTTCTAGTTTTGTAACTGAAACTCAACTAATTTGTGATTGTGTCTTAATAATGGATAACTTTTATTCATGTGCAATGGCACCTGTAACACCAAATGACGTTGATTCATTTAGGATCAGGAAGCAATAAACACCCCAGTAGGTGAAAGGAATGACAGATTTATCAGACAGCAGCCAAAACTTAACTTATATTAAATAAAGTAAGATCTCTACCTAAAGCAAGCCCCAAAGAGCAACTCACATCTCCAGTTACCTTTTGGGAGCCTAGAGAAGGAACAGCAGAAATACCCAATTCCAATAATGTGCAGCATCATGCCAGTTCTACTGGTCTGTGCTGAATTTTCTCACAGCAGTCCTACAGGGATTTTTCTATACAGCAACCCCTCCAGCGTACAGCGAGTCTTGCACTCCCTATCGGTAACACCTGTTGTCTGCTGGACATGTGCTTCTGACTAATGGCACCTGTGTCTAATGTGTACATCTAAAGAAACTAACAAATAATACTTACTTGGATAACTGGATAACTTATTATCTATATTTATTCCTAGTTGGTGAGGGATCTTAACAGGTGGTTGGTAGAAGTTCCTTCCTACAGGCCAAGGCCATGCTGAACATGTGGTAATGATAAGCACAGTCAGAGGCCAAGGCTGTACAAGTTTAACACCTTGGAAAGCTAAGTCTTAGCATCAGCTGAATCTGCGGAGTCTTCTGGGAGATATAAGCTAAGAAAGTGAGCATAACAGGCAAAGAAGGTTCATATAATGGGACAATTTGCACATCTCATCATAACCCTCCCCATACAAAGTTCTTCTTCCATCTTCATAGAGCCTCCCTTGGGGTCTATGGGGCAGGAAAAGAAGGCATGGGGGCTGCACCTTGTTCTCAAGGAGAATCACTAGTCTTGGAGGCTTCCAGAATTGGCAATTCATCTTTTCCATTAGAAAAATGTAGAGGTGGTAATGGGGTCATCTAGAGCAGTCTGAGATGGCCTGTGGGTAGCAAAACTGGCCCAAAAGTCATAAGCAGCCCAGGAACTATGACTGGGGTCTAGTCTGCACTGCAGAAATAATGCAGATTGATACCAAGTCAGCTGCCATGGGTGTATCCTATGGAATCCAGGGATTTACAGATTTTGTGGCACCAGAGCTCTCTGACAGAGAAGGCTAAATATCTCACATAACTACACACCCCAGCATTCCATAGCATTGAGCAATGGCAGTTAAAGTGGTTTCAAACTGCATTATTTCTGCAGTGCAGATGAGACCTGAGCTCCCACAATGAGACAGAGTATCATTTTGTGCTCGCTAAGTTATTCTGAGGTTGTGTAATGCCACCTCATGATTGAACTGTGATGTTGTGTGCCTGAAGGTGCAGCCAAATGTGTACACACACTTTCAGGTGATGCATACAGTGCATAATGCACAACTTACGGCACATGCCCAACTCTGTTTCTGTAACTTTGAAGTGCATTTTAATAAAAAAATATACTGGTTGCTATCTGTACATGAAGGTTCCATTTAGATATTCTGGTTGCTATCTGTCAAATAGGCCTATTCTCTGTAGATGGATCAAGCCCTGGCTCAAGCTGTCAAAAGCCGGCGGGGGGGTGGAGGCACATTGGCCTCCTAGGATACTTTGGAGGACTTTGCACAGGCACACAAATACACACACTCTCACATACATACACACACACACATTTCCTGTACCCTTCATTTTTTTTAAAGGCCTCTTCTGGCCCAAAGGCTCCCAAAAACATGCCAAAAATGCTTCCCATAGAAGGAATCTGGATCATTTGGAGTCAACCACACTCTGTCATCTAAGACACATACAGTCCATGGGCTGCATTTTGTCTACCCCTTCCCAAGTGAAAGCCATTTGCAGTGGTGTTATCCATTTATTTACTTAAAGAACTTATAGCCTGCCTTTCCTAAAAAAAAAAAAAAGTCTCCCAGGGCAGCTTAAAATCCCAGGGCAGTTTAATTTGACATTCCCCTGCCCCCAGGCTTGTAACCCAAGTAACACATCCAAAGAAAGGGAAAAGCATTGGTCTAGGTGATTATGTCCAGGTGATGCTGGCTGCTCTTCTCTCCCTCAGAAGCCAGGACAATGACAGTTGGAAGGAGGACCTCTCATCACCCACTGGACCAATGCATGATGAAGCTGTGCCAGGCTGCACTTCTCTCCTTCAAAGGCCAGAACAATACCAGTTGACATGATGGAGAGCTTCTCACCAGCTCCTGGGCCAAGGCATGATGGAGCTGTGCCTTCTCTCCTTTAGAGTCCAAAGCAATGGCTGTTGGAACATGGAGGGAAGATCTTCCACCACCTTCTGGGCCAAGGCATGATGGAACTGCTTCTCTACTTCTTTTGTAACTCCACTGCCCAACTTAAAATCATTTGCTTGCAAAGAAGACCCTGTGCTACCCATTTGTGAATCTATCACCAAGTAATGTTTCTCAGTTCAAGGTATGAGAAGAATAATTTATATTAATTCTGTAGCACACTTAACCCTAAGAGTTTGAGAATGAATATTAATACTTTCAAAAGCAGAGATAAAATTAGGAGTTTAATATAGATTCAAGCAACTAGTTAAAATCCAATGAATTAAACTTCATACTTATTAAGATGCCATCTTCAACCTGGGCAATAGAAATCTAGCTCAAAAGGAGAATTTCAGAGCTCATCAAGATTATAGTCTCTGAAAGATTGCTTCTTCACACTGCTTCATGTGTTCAGTGAAGGTCTGCAGAGAGTAGAGTGGGGAAAAGGCCTATACCAGGAGTAGGAACCTTTCCCCTTTAAGGGCCGAGGGACTTCAGCTCCCAGAAGCCTCAGCCATGTTGGCCAATAGTCCCATGTTGGCCAATAGCTCCTGGGATTCTGGGAGCTGAAGTCTCTCGGCCCTTAAAGGGGAAAGGTTGCCTACCCCTGGCCTATACTATAGCAATGGCTGCCAGTGGCTCTGATATCAGTGGAATAGTAAAACCATGTCTGAACCCAGGTTTTAAAAGAGCTATCGAAGATTGGAATCCATTTTTTCAAAAAGTCCCAGCACCATGGATAGTTCTCTTAAAACTAGCCAAAACCTGGCATGGATCCACGTGCGAGCCACCAGCCACCATTGGCCTACAGGCCCTCCTTGAAATGCCAACATCCCTATTGGCTCCCCTTATCAGTGGTTCATAAAAATCATATCATCATAGGATCCTAGAGTTGGAAGGGATCACAAGAATCATCTAGTCCAATTAATTCCCCACCATGAAACTTTGACTCATAGGGCATGGTTTCCAGACCTTTCACTCTTTTGGTTACCCTCTTCTGGACATGCTTCAGCTTGTCAATATCCTTTTTGAATTGTAGTGCCCAGAACTAGATACAGTATTCCAGGTGGGGTCTGACCAAAGCAGAATAGTACCACTCTATGGTATTAGAAGGTTAAGAGGTGATATGATAGATGTTTAAATATTTGAAAGGATGTCATACTGAAGATGGAGTCAGTTTGTTTTCTGCAGCTCCAGAGAATAAGACCTGGAGCAATGAATTCAAACTACAAGAAAAGAGATTCCACCTCAACATTAAGAAGAAAGTAAGAACTGTTTGACAGTGGAATATACTGCCTCAAAGTTTGTTGAAATCTCCTTCTTGGGAGGCTTTTAAACAAAGGCTGGATGGCCATCTGTCAAGAGTGCTTTCATTGTGTATTCCTGAATAGTAGGGGGTTGGATTGGATGGCCCTTGTGGTCTCTTCCAACTCTATGATTCTACGTAATGAACAAACACAGCACTCCTAAAAGATGTGCATTCAAGCTCTATTTTAAAATCTCCAAAGAAGAAAAGCCCACCACCTTCTGAGGCAGTCTATTCTGCTGTAGAACAGTTCTTACATTAAATAAGTTCAATCTGATGTTGAGGTGGAATCATTCCTTTTCACTTGAATCCATTTGTTCTTGTTCTTGTTCTGGTTTCTGGAGCATCAGAAAATATATTTACTCCATCTTCTACATGCTATTGCTTCACATATTTAAAGATGGCTGTCATGCCACCTCTCAATCTTCTCTTCTCCAAGCTAAATATAACCGCCTCCCTGGTTCATTTCTCATAAGACTTCTGGGCATTTGATCATCTTGGTTACCCTTCTTTGGACACATTCCAGCTTGTCAATATCCTTCTTTAATCTTGGTGCCCAGAATGTTGGTGCTTCCTGTATCAGTGGAACAATGAATCTACTATTGGTTTTATTCTGACCTTTTGAAGAGTTATCCAAAGTGCTGAACATTTTCAGGTGTCTTAAGGGGGTAATAAGGGGGTTATTTTTCTCCAAAGGGATCCATTGCAAGGAAAATCAACCCCCAAAATGCAACTGGAATTCATGTGGCCATGCTGGATTCTGGGAGCTGTAGCCCAAGAAAGAAACTCTTTCCACATTGTTATCTAAGTGCTCGTAGAAGGAAGCCCTCTCCCTTTTTCAAAATGTCAAACAACTGGAGAAGAAATCACAGCGAACTGTTCTCCATTTTGTGTACTGAGCCTCAAAAATCATAAAATGAGAAATATAACTGACTCCATTTCCACCTTAGCTCACTCTCCTTGCTAAAAGAAACTCCCTTTCTTTTCTTTTCTTTTCTTTTCTTTGTCTTTTCTTTTCTTTTTCTTTTTTTTCTTATTGCTAGCAGCTCAAGAGAGAAATGTCTTCTGAGAATGGCATTTGAAAACACGCCTGTAAATTACAGTTGTACCATAAATATGACAGGCTTAAACCAAAGCAGCTGAAAAATTATAGATATGAGAAATTACAGAGATATGATCTTTCCACACTGGTGCATAAAGATTTAATCTCTTGGGTTAAGTGCCCAGAACACAGCAATTGTGTCAGGAGACTAGATAGAAGGATTCTCAGAGCCCTTGAGGAGAAACATCCTGGCAGTTATTTCTCACAGCTTGCTTGCCTAGCTCTCTGAAGGAAATGCTGTGCACAGTGAATACAGGTGCATTTGTGGCTAGGTGTGTAACATCTGTCACCATCAATGGGAGTGAAAAGATTGTCTTGTGAGAAGGTGATTCCTGAAGAACAAATTAAAGACTCCAACAGCTTGCAGAAAGGCTTGTCCAGAATGTTTTCTCTTCCTTCTGGGAACATATGACTAAAGAAGTAGTTATAGAAGAGAAGGCTGGCAGAGTCCACAGGGAAGAACTTGTGCATGAGTCATGGACCACATTATCAATGGCTCAACTAGATCAATGGCTTCAAGCCCCTCATAGGCTAGGAGCCTAGTGTTGAAAGGAAAAAGTTAGTGTGCTTCCACTTCTTCCCCAACCAGTTCCTGAATCTCCCAAAGTTTTATATATATATCAGCCTGTTGCCTGGAACATGTGTAGCTGAGTAAAAACACATGAGATTAGGCTGTTAGTCTTACTGAAGCTGTAGGACTGAAAATTAGTTCACACATAAAGGCTGCATCTACACTGCAGAATGCATGCAGTTTGACACCATTTTAACTGCCATAGGCCAATGTTATGAAATTCTAGGATTTGCTTGTGAGCTATTTAGCCTTCTCTGTCAGAGAGGACTGGTGTCACAACAAACTACAAATCCCAGGAATCCATCAGATGGCGCCATTATCAGTTAAAGCAGTGTCAAACTGCATCCATTCTGCTGTGTAGCAGCAGATGAAGTTTTTGTTTCATTTCGTTTTGTTTGGGGTTTTTTTTTTTTTTTTTTTGCTGTTGTCTATTGTATTCTGTTTATTATTTATGCAGTCAATCAATTAATTTATATGCTGCCTCTTCCAGAATATGTTCACATACATGCAGAAGGGGGGGAGGCTGTTTTTGAAAGTGCTCTATGGCTCCAACCATCTTAATCATCTTGCTAAGGTGTCTCAATTGTTTGGAAAAATGACAATTCAGGAGTATAGCCACAAGGAGAGCTAAATGAGGGCATTGCTCTCTCAAAATAATACTTCTGCTTTCAATAAAAAATGTTCTTCTGTCCCCAAATTTCTAGCTTTGCAGAGAATGAGGGGTTAAAAATCATTCATATGCAAAAACTCTTACACTTGTTGTATTCACATTCCTTTGGTAACTTTGGCTGCTCCTTTTTTTTCTTTTTTTTCTTTTCTTCTTTTTTGGAGGCCTAAACTGTACAAGCATACCTCAGTTAACAAAGGGGGGTTGCAGACTGCCAGAAATAGTGCAAATTGAGTCCACTTTTAGGGTTAGGGTTAGGTTTAGGGAATCATGAGAACTGTATTTTATTGTGGCACCAGAGCTCTCTAACAGAGAAGGCTCAATGTCTCAGGAAAAAAACAATTCCCATGACTCCCTAGCACTAACCCTAACCCTAAAAGTGGACTCAATTTGCACTATTTCTGGCAGTCTGCAACCCCCCATAATCTCTGGTGAGGGAAAAGCTCCTTTGAAAAGTATTCTTATGTCTGTACAGCCTCCTTTTTCTTCCTTGACTTCTGTCTATCAGGATGTCTTTTTTAGCAGCATCAGCATTGGGAGGATGGTGAAGGTGGCTGGAGAAATACTGATTTTCAGTAGTAGGTTGCAGCAGCATATATTCAGTAACGATTGCATTAAAGCTTAAGATGGGAAAGAATGGGATTCTTCTTGCCTATAACCAGAAATATAAACAGCACCTGCCTCCAGAACTCCTTACTGAACATCTATAAAGAGCAAAACAGAGAGAAAAGGGGAGAGCAGATAAACCTCCTTCACCAGGTTCCCTTCCCCACCATGTTTAAAAAGCATAGATTTGTTCACCAAAATGGGAATCGTAAGAAAAGTGGAGAGCCTTTCTATGTAGGAAAGAGCATTTTTTCTGCAGAAAATATATCTGCGTAGAAATATTTTTCTGAACAGAAAATGCTGTTTCCTCTGTAGAAAAGGATGATTTCTGGAAAAACAACCACATGCACATTTTGCATAGAATAAGTCACAGACTTTGAAAATTCTAACCAAGAAGTCTTCTTATCAGAGTTTTTCATTGCTTGAGAAACATGTTTTTCAATTGTTCGTCAAATATTCTTCCTATCTCTACTCCCTTGTGAGTGGCGCAATGCATCTGTTCTGGGTTTTTGTGCAGACTTTAAAGGAATTATCCAAAGGGATCAACCTTAGCATTAAAAGAGTTTCAGTACCTTGGACAGCCCCTGTAGAGTTCAAGCTAAAACTCTGAATGGATTCACATATGATATCCATCAGCAGCTGCCACTGAGTTTTCCTGTTCTGTGTCTGATTCTGAAATGAAGGCTGTCAATGCCAAGAATATGAGGCGGTGTATGACTCTCTCATACTAGGAAGGAAGGAAGGGAGAGATTAATGAGCTATTAACCTTTGGTGACTTGAGATATAAGGCTGGTTGTTGTTGTGTGCCTTCATGTCGTTTCTGAGTTATGGAGACCCTAAGGCAACCTTATCACAGGGTTTTCTTGGCAAGTTTCTTAAGAGGGAGGTTGCCATTGTGATCCTCTGAGGTTGAGAGAGTGTGATTTGCCCAGTGTCATGCAGTGAATTTCATGGCCAAGCAGGGATTTGAACCCTGTTGTCCAGAGTCAAAGGAGATTATTGCACTCACCATTTTCCCCCGATCTGGGCACAGGACGGGACATGCTGGGGCAGTGTTATCACACACAAAAATGCTGCTGCGCTGCTGCCTGACCACCACCTGTCCCTCAACAGCACATAGCTGACCAATTTTGGTAGCACGGAAATCTTCCATACTACTAAAATCAGCAGGTTAAGTGCAGCTGGGGGGGCGGGTGGTGATCGAGTGGCAGCACAGCAGCATTTTCATGTGTGATAACACCCGTCCCGGTCTGTCCTAGCCCAATCCCATCCCATGCCCAGACCACGGGGAAATGGCATGTGTGATAATCTCCTTAGTCTAGCTGCTCAAACCACTATACAGTGCTGGCTCTCTTAACTGAATGAGTATATAAATATAAACAAAAGACAGAATACAATAGACATCAGCAAAAAAATCTATGCGTCTGTTCTCCAGAGTCATAGTCCAGTGCTCAAACCACTACACCATGCTGGTTCTCTTAAGGCTGGTTGGACTATATGAAGGTGCATCTACATTGCAGAAATAATGCAATTTGACACCATTTTAAGTACTGTAACTCCATCATATGGAATCCAGGGATTTGTAGTTTTACAAGGTCTTTAGCCTTCTCTGTCAAAGAGTGCTGGTGCCTCACAAAACTACAAATCACAGGATTCTGTAGGATGAAACCATGGCAGTTAAAGGGATGTCAAGCTGCTTTATTTTTACAGTGCAGATTCACCCAGAGAGGTGGAAATTGGGAAGGAGACACTCCAAAGCTGAAAGATGTCTCTAACTCAGCAAAGACTACAACCAGGATGGGCAACTTTTTACATGTAGATTGTGCATGAGCAATATTCATTTGAAACTGAAGCAGGGCCTTCTCAAAGCTGGCCCCAGGATTGTGGAGTGGAACACACTCTAAGAAAATTCATCAGACTTGCTGTGTGACCCACTAAGGTAAAAAGTGCACCAACTTGTGGGACCCTTGTGATTATTACTATTATTTCTCATTGTTCAGTCCTGCAAAAATTGTTCATTTATCTTTTTAGCTTGCAGTTTGACACCAAATGTACAGCTGGAGAAAAGTGTGTAGTTAGAAACCTGACAGATGCACAGTTAGAAAAATTAGACTCGTGTTGCACATTGGAGAGATGGCTTTGGTGTGGGAATTTTTAACAGCAGGATCATGCAGAAACCCCAGCAGAAGCTTAAAAACCTTTCAAGGAGAAACCCAGAGATTGAAAGTACCAATTTTGGCAGCATAAGTTTGCTGAAGTAGCAGGAATAGACAGCTAACTTTGTTACTGAACTAAGTTAGATCCATAGAGGAATTGTCATTGTACACCACATAAGAAACCACAAATAATACAGAGTACAAGTCAGGTTGGAAAGAGCATGGTCCTGGGACCACATGTGGCCCCCAAAGTCCTTTTATGTGGCCCCTGGCTTTTCTAGATTCTTTGATTCCCTTTTCCTGAACCCTAAAAGGACTAATTTTCCTCTCCTGGAGAGACAACTCACTTTTGAAATTATTTACAGAACCTCCTGATAGTGTGTAAACATCAAATAATACCCACTTCTACCAACCAGATGTGGACTTTTTGCCACTTATTTTAGTCATCTTGGATTCTAGAGTGAGTTCTGGCATAATCTGTTCTAGGACCCGTTTGTTTGTCTTTTTGGGTTGTCCGCAGTATCCTCAGCACTCTTGTCCAGCACCACATTTCAGATGATTAATTCTCCTTCTATCAGCATTTTTCACTGTCCAGCTCTTACATCCAATACATGGTGATCGGAAATACAATGGCTTGGATGATCCTAACTTTAGTGTTCAGTTTTATATCTTTGTGCTTTAAGATCTTGTCTAGTTCTTTCATAGTTGCCCTTCCCATTCATAGTCTTCTTCTGATTTCTTGGCCCCAGTCTCCATTCTGATTGATCCAAGGCAGGGGTAGGCAACCTAAGGCCCGGGGGCTGGATGCGGCCCCCCAAGGCCTTTGGACCGGCCCCAGGCCGGTCTTGCCACCGCCACCCACCACCGCCGCCCACCATGATGATATTGATTATTGTTGTTATTACTTGTTCTTGGGGTTTTCTTGGCAAAATCTCCACAGGGGTTTTGCCATGGCTTTTCTGGAGCTGAGAGAGTGTGCATGCATATATTTTTTAATTTTTAATTTTTTTAAAAAAATTAATTAATTAATTAATTTATATTTGGTGCTTTGGCCCCCCAATTGTCTGAGGGACAGCAACCCGGCCCCCGGCTCAAAAAGGTTGCCTACCCCTGATCCAAGGTATGGGGAATCTTTAACTATTTCAATTTCCATGTCCTCTAGTTTGAATTTATGTAAATCCTCCATGGTCATTATTTTTGTTTTCTTAATGTTCAGCAGTAAGCTTGCCTTTGCACTTTCTTCTTAGACTTTATTTAGTAATTGTTCCAAGTTTTTGTTGTTTTCTGCTAGTAGTATGATGTCATCTGCATATCTTAGATATCTTAGACAACTGCTACACTAAGACAATATGGGATATTTGCCTATATCTGTATTGGTGGGGCAGGGTGTGGGTTCACAGGCAAAAGAAGAAACAAGTCTTCACATGGTCATTGATGGTTGTAATTTATTCTTTAAACTTATTGGTATCTGTACCCCTTAACACTATACCAAATCAATAATGATTTGTCAGAAAGATGTTGGACAGGCTATAATAATGTTGGTACATTGGAACATATGAGTTTCCCCCCATTTTTGTTGGATTAATAAAATAACTAATCAAAATATATGCTTTCTAAGTATTTTACTGATTTCATCGATTTAGGGTAAAGAAAATGAAAATGCCGTATGTAACAATCTTATATCTATCTTGCTGTATGCAGCAAGGATACACATAGCAAGGGCATGGAAGAGCTTTCAAGGTTTGTCCACCCATTGTTGGTTAAACAGACATGTTGTTAGACAAACTGACACTCACACTTTGCCTTGAAGTTTCAAAAGTATCTTAAACTATTTTGCTGCTTTGTCAGAGGCAAAATAGTTGAACGTATTTTGAGACTACATGACATCCATTTATAACATATAGAACACAAAACAAATTTGAGTCATTGCCCACCATTGAACCATATGGTATTTTGGAAGCTATCATAAGTACTTTTAAAATATTGATTATGGTCTGTTGCTCCCATTTGTCTTTCATAGTTATTGTCTCATAGCACTTTTGGGGGGAATTTTGGGGAATAATTTACTAATTATACTATGAAAACTGCTAATAAAAATATATTTAAAGAGAGGTAAAATGTAAGTCCTCTGACAAGGGTAGTAGAAGCTGGAAATGGTGATATAGAGGCAATAAACCAGAGCAGAAGGAACACCAGTGCTTCCACCTCCATGACCTAGAGCTAGGCAAACAGCTTTCCCAATTCCTCACCAACTTCTCTAACTCCAAAAGCAGCTGCCGAGAACCTCCTGGCTGGCCTGGTTTGTCTACCAAGGAGCACATGGCATGGGAAGGGCTGGCTCTAGGCATGGGTCAAAGAATGAAGTCAAGCAGATGGCTGGGTTGAGGGAGATGCTTGGGAATAGCAGTGACTATGGGCTTGTCTATATGGTCCATTTGCATCAGTTTTCCCCACTCTCGCATCACCCTGTCTACACAGGGCAGGACCAAATGTCTGATCCAACTGCAGACTGTCTTCACATGGGAAGGGCAGTTCTGCAGTACATCTGAGCCATCTGTCTCTTACAGCAAATTAAAAAAAAAAACACTCCTCCCTTGCTCCAAATCTTCCCAGAAAATCTGGAGCATTCTGGAGAGACACCAGGTAGCTATTTACATAGCATCCCACTATGCCACTTGCCACCCCACTCCCATCCAGTGGTGTGAGTTATCCCTTTGAGATCAGAACAAAGCATCTAGCCATGTGATCAACGCTAGACATCTCATTTTCAATCTCAGAGGGAGCGACCTGCATTGGTGAACGGTGGTGGCAAGGGGTACAACAGGACGTGTTTGTTGAATACTGCCCCACATTCCTCCAGAGTGCCCAGGTAATGGGTGGAGTTCAAGACAGCTTTGGGCCCAGAATACTCTGGAAAGAGCCCAGAGTATTCTCACCCTGTATGTTTCTCTCCTCCCCACCAGAACTCAAGGAACCTTGAAGAAATAAACAAACTTAAAAAACCCTTTCCAATTTCTCAACAGGGTTCAAACACCCTCTTGGCAGTGCTGCATAAGAGAGGAAGGGGGCTTTCAGATAACCTAACCCAAAGTCATTCAGGACTTTGTAAGTCAAAACCAGCACTTTGAATTTAATTCAGAGACAGACTGTAACCCCGTGTAGTTGGTTCAATATCAGTGATATTTAGTCTTAGAGGCACATGACCAAGATCACTCTGAGCACTGCATTTTGTACTAAATGTAGCTTCTAAACACTTTTCAAGGGAAGTCCCATGTACATCATGCTGTTGTGCTGTGTGTCTTGAAGTCATTTCTGACTTATGGTGATACTAAGGCAAACCTATCATAGGGTTTTCTTGGCAAGATTTGTTCAGAACAGTTTTGTCTTTGCCTTCCTCTGAGGCTGAGAAAGTGTGATTTGCCCAAGATCATCCAGTGGATTTCCATGGCTGAATAGGTATTCAAACCCTGTTCTCCAGTGTTGCAATCCAACACTAAAACCACCATGCTGGTTGGCTGTACAGTACATTACAGAAATCTAATTGAGAGTTATTAATAAGTTGGCCCTATTTGGAGGGAAACTGAAAATTCATCCTTGGCAGGGGAGCACTGAAATTCATTGTAGACAAGAAATACCCACAGTAAAATGAGTATTCATTTTATTCTATTTTTTTCTGATCTTACATCACTTTCATTCTACCTTGAGGGGATGGGGGCGCGTGTTGGCTGTGGGTGTCTGCATGGAACCAAATTGATTTTGCCCACGCAAACTCTCCTTTTGAGATACAACTTTTTAAAAATCCTCACAATACACTGGAATTCTGTATTGGGTTCACTAAATTCCCCATGACCCACGCAATGAAAGGCTTGCTTACCCTGGTTCATGAGTATGAATTCAAGTGTGCTTGTGGGCATTTTTCAGAAATATGTTTTTCAGTCATGCCCATTAACATGCGCATAATTCCATAAAGGAAAGAAGAAGAAAAAGAATCATCTGGTGGCTGTGGTTTTTCTCTCAATGATGGGAAAGCAAAGGCCATGTGCATACTTTTGTTAAGAATCACACAGATCAAACTGAATACATTTCACTTAACAGATGATGGTGATGAATATGATCATCATCACCACCACCACCACCACCACCACTAGGCTAGGGCAAAGGAAAGAGGTGATGGTAGTGGTTGATCACCAGGTACAGGAGGACAGCTTGGAACTGTTATTTTAGATTATAACTCACAGAATCCCCCAGTCAGCCTTGACCAGGAAACTTGTACTCACACCAGACTGTGGGTGCATCGGCACTGTAAAAATAATGCAGTTTGCCTCTGGCAAGGTGGCGAAATAGCTGAAAACATTTTTGAGGCTTCATGGCATCAATTGAAAACATACATAACACAGGCAAATTCTAGACATGACAAGACATTGAACCATATTAGATTTTAGAAGCTATGATGATGAACATTTTTTAAGATGTTGATTATGGTCTGTTGCTGCCATTTGTTTTTGATATATATTATCTGATAAAGCAAAGCAAAAGCAGCTTCATTTATATACCGCTTCATATCGCACATGGGATGTCTAAGCGGTTTACAACTGTGAGCTGATTGCCCTCCAACAATCTGGGTACTCATTTTAGCGACCTCGGAAGGATGCAGGCCTGAGTCGAGCCTCAGCCTTGGCTGGTATTGAACTCGCAACCTTGTGGTCTATGAGTGAGTGGCTGCAGTACAGGCATTTAACCACTGCACCACCAGGGCTGATAATGCTTTGAATCATGGAATTTTGTCTGTGTTGGGGGATGACAGGTAGGGGATAATGTACCAAATCCTCTAACAATGGTGGCAGAGGTGGGAAACGGAAAGCTGTGTCAAACAGCTTTATTTCTGCAGTGCAGACACACCCCAGGACTGATGGGTACTTCCTTCTTCAGGAACTGATGGGAATGTACTGATTATGCTGCTAAATAGAAAAACAGTTGTACACCCCCTCCATTCTGACTGTTAGGAAGGAAAAGAAAAAAATCTTACATCTTCCTAAGAGGGTTCATGTTTGGAGGAATTTCCCTGCTCCCCGACCGACCAAACTTGAGTCAGCATCACCCATCTGATTTCACTTAGCTGTCCTCCTGTAGTCTTGTCTGAAGTGGTTTCTTTCCACTCTGCCTCTTCTCTTATAAATCATGCACCAGTTGCATGGACCCCCAACGATGGATTCCCTGTTTATTAACTCCGAGGTGAGCTAGCCACAGCTGGAAGCAGTCCCAGCTTAGGGAAAAACCTCAGCCCTCTGCTGCTGTGGAGCAACAAAGTTCCTGACTTACTTTTCAGCCCTATTTCATTTCTCAGGAATCCACTGGGTTTCAGAAATTTAGATCAGGAGTTGTGGGAGTTGGTGTCCCTATCTTAGAGAACTACAGAAAGCTGTCTCCCATTTGAGAGGGAAGGAGGTACAATTAGAGAGTTAGAATCAGGGTGCACCTACGTTGTAGAAATAATGCAGATTGACACCACTGTAACTCACTATGGCTCCATCCTACAGAATTCTGGGATTTGTTGTGAGGCGCCAGCATGCTTTGGCAGAGAAAGCAAAAGACCTTGTAAAGCTATGTATCCCAGGATTCCATAGGATGGAGCTATAGCACTTAAAGTGGTGTCAAACTGCATTATTTCTACAGTGTAGGTACAGATTGATCTTATTTGTACCTTAACATTTATTGTCATTAGAACATTAGATAAAGCTATGAATTATCACCATTATACAAGTATGCAAAGGGACCGGTGTAACACCTTTGATGCTAACTGAGCAAAAGATGTTGTAGCATAAGCTTTCATAGACTTGGTCTACATCCTCAGATGCATGCCAAGTCTATGAAAGATTATGCTACAACATTTTTTCACTCAGTCTCAAAGGTGCTACAAGATTACTTTGCATACTGAAACTGCAGACTAACACAGCTATTTGCAACAACTCTTTCCATTTTTCTTGAACACTTGCCATGAACCAGCATCTGATGGCTCACAGACTGGACCCAGTCCATAGACCACCATTTTGAGCAGCACTGCATTATATAACCAGGGTTTGAAGCAAAAGACTAGAAGTTGTCTTCAGAATTAGAATAACTGGAAATGATGATCTTAAGAACTATTGAAAGAAATACTGAGAAAGACATCTTTCTGAAGGAAAAGTTTGTGACAAAGATTCTGGAACAAAGGCCCCACTTTGTTTATTTTTTGTTTATTCCATAATATTTTAAAATTCAGTGGTACATATTCTCTATCGGGGTGGGAATCATGCAGCCTTCCAGATGTTGTTCGCTGCCACTCCCATCAGACCTAGCAACACAGCTAATGCTGAGGAATATTCGGACTTGGAGTCTAACAATATCTGCAGTTGTTGTTGTTGTTTTTGTGTGCCTTCAAGCAGTTTCCGACTTATGGCAAACCTAAGGCGAACCTATCATGAGGTTTTCTTTGCAAGATTTGTTCAGAGGAGGTTTATCATTGCCTTCCCCTGAGGCTGAGAGCATGTGGTTTGCCCAAAGTCATATAGCAGGTTTCCGTGGCCAAGCTAGGAATTGAACCTTGGTCTCCAGAGTCATGGTCCAACACTCAAACCACTACGCCAGTGACGGAGAACCTTTTAGACACTGAGTACCCAAACTAAACGGCCTTCTGGCAATGGGTGTTAGCGTGTGCTGGAGGTGGGACTTCTGGGGGGAATGGGACTTCCTAGGTGGGACTTCCACTCTATGGGGGCAGGATTTCTGGGGTGGGACATCTTCCCCACCATCACCACCACCTTCCTGGGCTTTCAGCTGCCTCTCCGCAGGCAGCTAAAGGTCTGGGACAGCCGGGAGGAGGAGGAATAGGCACACACCTTTTCTTCTCTTTCCCACTCCGTGTGCCAGGGAAAATAGCTTCACATGACATCTCTGCATTGACTCCCAATGCTGGACTAAAGTTTAGGACAATCCATAATCCAGGTCAAGAGATTATGGGATTTTAGTGGAAGAGGAAAAAGGAACCTGCCTACTTGCAGGATTTGAAGCAAAAGTCCTTGTTGAGACTAGGAGGAGCTGAACTCTGAGACAATTGATGTAAAGGACATTATATCCACTACAGCCAGTGCTTTGACGACCCTAGATATCCTCATCTTCTCCTGATCAAGTTACTCAGTCTTAACCAGTTCTTCATGCCCAAATGAATTACTGTTAAGGCCTTGCATTCATTCTTGCTATGGCTCAATTATTCTTTGTTTTTCCGCACCACTCAACCCTGAATTGACAACAGGAAAGGTCACCCGGGCTGTGCTTAGCTAGTTGCAAATGCCACAGTACATTATCTGAGACACAGAATATAATTATCTTTTCACAAGTGGCAATTAGTGGGAATACCTCCCATCACTTCTACTTAGAATTCAACAATGCTAATGTAGTGGAAGGTGACAGATTACATCCAGGAAGCTCTAGATAACCCAGGCAAGACTTTGATCTCTGATGCCAGATCTTCCTGTTTATTTGCTTTTCATTTCCTAATATTTAAAAAATCCAAGTGGCCTGGGAGTACAACCATTGTTTTGAAACTGGAAAGTAATCCAGAAAAATGTTTTAACGTTCTCTATTTGTTCCCTTAGTGATCTGTTAAACAGCATTACACCCAAAATTCCATCCTAAGAAACTATTCTGGTCTAGGAATTTTATTCTAAACAGACTTTGCACTCTGTTCCAGAACATAACAGTTCTTTGAGACAATTCTAATGCAGCTAGTAATGAAAGAGAGAATAGCAGCTCCCTGAAACCAGTTACAGTGGAAGGCCAACTGTACCAAAGTTTTTCCCTTTGCTTCCAGAGTAACCCCTGCCACTGTCAACCAGCTGCACCCAGGAGAGAGAGGGACATTGTAGGCTCCATCCCTTGACACAAGTTGGGTGGTAGTCCAAATTGTAAAGGTGCTATCCAAGATACTGAACCCAATCCTCAAAATTTTATGGCCAAACCAGAAATCAGACCCTGATTTCAGGAATGGTAGTCTAGCTTCTGAAGAAAGCTGATAGAAAGAAAATCAAGTCATTTGAAACATGGTACTGGAGAAAAGTTCTACAGATACCATGGACAGCCTCAAGGAAAGGAAATGGCAAACCTCCTCTGGACAAGTTTTGCCAAGAAAACCCCATGAAAAAACCTATCAGCCTTAAAGTCACCATAAATCTGACATGACTTGAAGGCACACACAACAGCAACAACAGCTTTCTTCACTGTCCAGCTTTCACAACCATACATAGAAATAGGAAATGCAATGGCATGGACAACCCTGCCTCAATGAAATATCTTACAAAATAAAACAATTCAGAACATTAAGGCGAAAAGGTGCAAGGAAGTAGATTTTGAGGCATCTATTCTTAGTTGGGAGAAAAAGGAGGGACTGTGGCTATGTGCCTGTTGATCTACTTTGTGCTACAAATTAATTTTACTATGTTCCCTGGAAGACAATCAGTCCTTCAGGAGAAGAAGAGGGTGGGATTTATTTGTTGTGCCTCCCTCCCAGACAATTGACCAGTCAAGTATGTATCCACACCCCCTTCTTTCTTGCCCCACCAGAATTAGGATGTTACAAACATCTGCTAATTTCTGCTCTGATCTTTTTACCAGTTTAGCACTAAAAAGATCTTGGCTCACCAATACATAACTTTCATTTCTTTTTTTCTTTTTTTCTTCACCATCTTCTTTCAGCCCTCATGACTTAATGGGCTCTGGTTACAATTGTTAGTGCAGAAATACCCTGGAAGTGAAAAAGCCTTGGGCTTGATCATCTGGGATGAAGCTATGCTTCAATAGCTTGATTATATTCAGCCAGACAAATTTCAGCATATTCCTTTCCAAGAGTATCTCTCTGGCAAAGATTGTTGTTTCTCTCCTGTGCTCTTTGCCCCATTTTCTGTCTTGGAGCTACAAGTGCCCTTTTGATGGATTACGAGTGAAAGATTGGCTGTCACTCTGTTATGCTATATTTGCAGGGAAATGAAGCCGGTGAAATTTGCCTGCCTCAAGACTTACTTGGAACAGGAGCAGGATCCAACTGAATGCGTGAAATCTGTGAAATAGCCAGTTATATATAATGGGTTACATGTAATTAATTTCTTTTTCCAGTCAAAAGGTGTAATTATATTACAGTACATACTCAGGGCTAGCCATGCCTGGCCATGAAGCAAAATACAAAAAAAATCTAAAACCTACAAAACAGCAATACCTTTACAGGCTAAGCAAAGTGCATAAAAGCAGCTTCATTTTCATTTTTCATTCATTTCATTTATATATATACATCTGATGCATAACATACATCATGCTAATTTTCAAAATTCCACTGGCTTCTTCATCAGGCAAAGATGTTAAAAATCATACAGGAGAAGAAAAGTGATGATGTTAGTGTCACAGGTTTACATTTGTGTTTCAGATGCTGCTTCTGTTGTAAGTTAGGATGGTCTGGATGGATCTCAATGAAGAAAGAGGCAACTCCCCTTCTTGGCTATCTGGAGGCTGGGGGTGAAGGGCAGTAAAAGACAGGCAATAAAAGTTCAAATTCATTAGCAGCAGCAAAGTCACTTCCACTAACATCCAGGCTATCTCTGTCTTGTGTGAGCTTTCTATTTTCCCCAAAGCTGAGGTTCTTGTTGGAAGAATGGGTGTGAGGTTCTTGAACTTGTCTTATTGACAAGGTAGACAAGATCTCTCTCTCTCTCTCTCTCTCTCTCTCTCTCTGTTACTCCTACAATCTGCTCAAAGTAGTGAGATGGTCCTGAGTGGATCATAGCAATAGTCTGCTATACTCCCCTCCCCGTAACACCTGGATATGAGAGAGAAGAAAACATTAAAGTCAAAGATGAAAAGGTCAAGTCAGCAAAGAAGAAGTGATGCATACTGTTGGGAAATGCCTTCAGGAGGAATTTACAATCCTGTTCGTGAAATTAAGATAGCCCCGTTTCCTTTCTCTGGATTAATGATTCACTAGAGCTGTATCTGCACAACAGAAATAATGCAGTTTGACACTGCTTTAAATGCCATGGCTCAATGCTATGGAATCCTGGGATTTGTATTTCTGTGAAATATTTACCCTTCGCTGTCAGAGAGTTCTGTGCACAATGAACTCTCTGACAGAGAAGGGTAAATATTTCACAAAAATACAAAGCCCAGGATTCCATAGTATTGAGCCATGGCATTTAAAGTGGTGTCAAACTGCATTATTTCTGCAGTGCAGATGCAGCTTAGGTATTAGATTTATTATTGTTGTCTGTGCCATCAAGTTGGCTTCAACTTAAGATGACCCTCCAAGAGAGTCTGGACAAGATTCTGCATCATGAAATGTAACTACAACAGTGGAGCTCTATCACTATGTCTAGATGCCATCCCCCTCAAACCCAACCTTTTCAGTCAAGCAATGCCCCAACCAAAGGGGTACTGGAATATGATGGCTGCAGTTGTCTCCCCTTCAGAGGATACATATAGAACAGACAGCTGCAGAGACCCCTTGGAGTCTGACTGCAATTGCTTTTCTCAATGCACCTCATGAATGAGAGAGAGAATTCCTTTGACTGGCTGAAAAAGTAGGTTTGGGAAGATTCACATTTGCTCATTAATAACCATAACCATGAATCCCAAAAGTTACAAGTTCATACGTTTGGCTTATGAACTTGTAAATACTGAACAGAGTGGCAACTTCTGTTATTAACAGCCCTGCTCAGGTCTCGCAAATTACGAGCCATGGGTTCTTTTATTAAATAAACTTACAAATTGAACAATGTGGTCTTCCTCTTTCCTACTGCCTTCCACTTTCCCCAGCAGTATCATCTTTTACAAAGCATGCCTTGTGGTGTAGTGGTTTGAGTGTCGCACTATGACTCTGGAGACCACGGTTCGATTCCCCACTTGGCCATGAAACTCACTGGGGTGACCTTGGTCAAGTCACATGCTTTTAGTCTCAGGGGAAGGCAATGGCAAACCTCCTCTGAACAAATCTGCCAAGAAAACTCCATTATAGGTTTACCTTAGGGTCGCCATAAGTTGGAAGTGGCTTGAACATACACAACAACAGCAGCAGCAACAATATTTTACAGTGAGTCATCCTCTTCTCATGATATATTCCAAATACAAATACAAGAAGAGTTGAGGATTGATTTGCTCTCAGATCCATTTTTCTTTTTTTCTTTTTTTGGTCTTTCTGGTGTCCAGGGTATCCACAAAACTGTTCTCCAGTACCACATCTGAAGCAGTAGTGTCACTATGGTTGGTGTCACCCACTGCAGTAACTCATGGTATCTTGCACCATACAGAATCCTTAGTAATGGCTTTGTACCAATATTATTCATAAATCATGCTTCCTATATATCACTGAATGCAATGATAATAGTTGTGGTATAAACAACTAGCAAGAATAAATTATATCTTTAAATTACAATATCATATGCACACCCTAAATGTATTTACATGTACGTAGTTTCATGTGGTTAAAGTGAACATTTGGTAAGATCTGATGTTTTTAAAGAAAAATTTAAAATAATTGGACTACACTCTGGAGATCCGGATTCAAATCCCACTCAGCAACTGGGTGACCTTGGACAAGTCACACTCTCTCAGCCTAAAAGGAAAGCAAAGGCAAACCCCCTCTCAACAAATCTTGCCATGAAAACCCCATGATATGTTTGTCTTAGGGTTGCCATAAGTCAAAAAAATGACTTGAAGACACATAACAACAATGGTCCAAGTTTTCTCTCTCTAACCCTTTTCCCCTTACTTTGCCAAAACTTACTCTGACCTTCCATTCTAAATTTGCAAATGATACCCACAATTTTTCTTCTCCTCGTTGAGAAAGAGTGTTTTGAGACACTGAGACACCCCACTGAGAAAACAGTCATCCATCACACTTTGGGCCTTATTTTGCAAAATATTAATTTGCATACACAAAAATGTCCTCATGATGCAAACCTCTCTAACATTTTTGCACTGAAAATTGTATTTTGCATACAAAATTTCCTTTTGCAAAAACAAAATAGCCCACGGGTTTTGTGCCACTCCTTTTGGGAAGAAGAAGAAGAAGTCCCAATTTGCAACAAAATACCATCTTAAAAATGCACAAAAATTCTTGTATCTCATCAAGGGCAGAGAAAACATTTGAAATCCTTCTCCTTTTCTTGCCACACATATACTTAAAGGAGTTCTGGGATAACATTCCAATAATTTTTCTCCTCCCTCTGATTTCCACCAAACTCTAACCAGCCCTGCAAGGTCTCTGTCTTTCTCTTGTCCTCCAGCTAGTCTGTCACCATTCCAAGACCACTTTAAGGTGGTTGAGATTATGTTAGCAGCTCCAAAAATAGGGGTCTTTTCAGGCATAGTTCTTTCATTACAAGGCTGGCTATGTGTTGTGGCACATCAGCCTTGGCAATGCTCCTGAGCCAAAAGAAACTCTCCCAGGGACCACAGGCAGCCCTTTTCAAGCTTGACTTCTCCCCAAAAGTATTTCTCCCTTGACAACATCATTCAGTGCAAGAAGCTTGCGCCTGTGGTCCAGGGTCAGCTGCTTTGCAGATCCTTTAGGATCCCAATTGCACCATTAATAATCCAGGCTTGCAACACCCACACCTATCTCAGACCTAAATTCTCCACCCATTTGTTTCTTGCACTACTACTCAGCATGGCAAGCATATCCAAATCTTTTTGGTTCCTAACAATGACCATCCTCATAAAAAAAGTCCTCAAGCTATTTTCCCACTCTTTCATAGTTAAGAGCTTATTCCTCCCTCCTGCTTTTATATTTCTTTATTCTCCCCAACACGGTCTCATGAACATTAGTGAAGAGGCAAGTAGAATGAAAGAACTGGTTAGAGTCTAACAAAGACATAGCGGTTGCATATTGATTTCACTTTACTGATTTACATATGTTTCAGTGATTTATTGCATATCCATTTTACACGCCATTTCATTGTTATAATAAAGTCTTTTTTTGTTGGCTAACCCTTCTGGAGTTTCAGTCTTTTGAGTTGAACGATCACTCATCACTGAATCACTGATTCACAGGTTGTGATCCCATGTACCCAGGTTTGGGGAAAAGAAGGGCCAAACCTCAAGAGGCCATCTCACCAGGTTTGAACTTTTATCCCACATTTACCTTGCAGCAGTGTGTGTGTGTGTGTGTGTGTGTGTGTGTAAGAGAGAGAGAGAGAATATCATGAATAAGTGTAGTGGCATTGCCCCTCCAAATAAGAATCCCCCCCATAAAATCATCATCATCATCATCATCATCATCATCCTTTGGTCCCCAGGTTTCTAGCAGTGCAGAGTGAGACCTTGAAAATTGTTTAAACCTAGAACTGTTCTATTTGTTCTTTTCCACATTACCTTGATAGATTGACCTCCCCCTTTTCTTTGGATGCCTAAACTGTATTGCAAAATGCACAATTGAAGTTTTAGGTTTCTAGGGGTGGGAGGGCTAGGGTGTGGAATAGAGGAATGTTTTAACTGTTGTCTTTTTAACCTTGTTGTACGCCGCCCCGATTGCTGTGCAGAGGGGCGGGCTACAAATAAATTATTATTATTATTATTATTATTATTATTATTATTATTACGGTGCTTTAATGACTGAAGGAAAACTTAAGATGGAGCATTGCAAAATGCTCAACTGAAGTTTTAGATTTCTATGGTGTTTTGATGACTGAAGGAAAACTTAAGATGGAGTGAGAATTCTTATGGGGGCAATGTTATTATCTCCTTTCCCCAGTAGCTATTAATCCGCTGTCCTGTTCTCTATTGTACAAGTCTCTCTCTCTAACTCTGCAGCCTTCCCAGCTAGAGTCAAAGCCCAGGAGAGGATGGCATGAGTTAATTCCTCCCATCAGGCTTTTTCAGTTCAGCACGAGCAGGGATGCTGCACAGCGAATCATAACAGACAGGGGGAAAGACAAACACCACTCTCAGCTACCTCGCAACAAGCAGGTACAGTAAGCTCCAAAACAACACCAAAAGAAACTCAGAAGAAATTCTAAAGTGCCCTGAGATTGAGGCAGAAAAATAGAGGCTTCCTTTGCAGGGTAAGAATGAATAGTCCAGGGAAATGGAAGGAAGACTTCAGCACAGCACTATAGCTGGTTCTATTGTTCCAGTTCTGAAGCACTTGCATGGGCATCTGGTCTATGTAAAGTCCATGGATTGGAAGAAACCACAGACCAACCCCCCCTGCCATGCAGGAACTCGCAATCAGAGCATCCCTGACAGATGGTCATCCAACCTCTGGCTGTGCATTAGGTCTTGACCAAATGCACAGCCAAGCGGTATAGTGATTTCAATGTCAGACAAGGATTCAGTGAGACCATACTTCGAATCCCTGCTTGCTTATGGAAACCCACTGGATAACGTGAAGTCAAAGGCTTTCATGGCCGGCATCCATAGGTTTTTGTGGGTTTTTCAGGCTATGAGGCCGTGTTCTAGAAGAATGTATTCCTGACGTTTCACCTGCATCTGTGCTGGCATCTTCAGAGATGTTTCTCCAAAGATGCCAACCACAGATGCAGGTGAAACGTCAGGAATACATTCTTCTAGAACACGGCCTCATAGCCTGAAAAACCCACAAAAACCCACTGGATAATCTTGGGCAAGTCTCATTCTCTCATCTTAATAGGAAAGTAATGGCAACCCTCCTCTGAATAACTCTTGCCAAGGAAACCGTAGGATAGGGTTGCTAGATGTCAGAGGCAAACCTCTGTACCATGCTTGTTCTTAGCACATTTTACCCTACTTTTTATCTAGAAAGGCTGCTGGAATAGCTTATGAATATCACCAATGAGCCAGTCATGGCTCACAAGTCATAGATTGATGATTGATGGATATACAGTTGCCCCTCCATTCTTGCAGACTTGAAGTCCGTGATTTTGCATATTCATGGAGGGGTGACCCCGCTAAAATCAATGGGGCATGCAGGGGTGCACTCCATTCAAGGCTATGGGGCTTGAATATTGGTGAATCTCCATTTTCACAGGGGGTCTGGAATGGATCCCCCACAAAAATGGAGGGCCGACTGTATAGATAGATCGATCACACACACCAAAACATGACACAAAAGAATGAATTGGGAAGGATGGGAGGGGGAAGCAAACACAGATTATGGGTTACAGAGTCCAGCAGGTCTGAGAGCTATATTTAAGCATGGAAAAAGGACTGTTGCTTCTTCTTCCTCTGGTGACCACAGTAGTGGAAAAAGCTGGAGCTTCATAGTGTTTCATCTGGAAGTGGGACTAGGTGAGATGGAGGGATATCTGCCTTGCACTTCTTCTGTCTCTGTAGTTCTCACCTGTTAGACTGGAAAGCCATGCTTAGGGTTAACAGTCACAACTAAGGCTGCTGCCATACTACAGAATTAATGCAGTTTGAAACCCTTTTAACTGTCATGGCTCTATCCTATGGAATCCTGGAATTTATAGTTTCTTGTGGCATCAGAGCTCTCTAACAGAGAAGGCACAAAACTGCAAATCCCAGAATTCCATAGCACTGAGCCATGATACTTAAAGTGGTGTCAAACTGCATTAATTCTTCAGTGTAAATGCAGCTTCAGAATGAAGTATGGTTTACATTTCTAAACTGTTCACACTTGTTAAATTGTTTAATATGCTTTGAATGTCTCTGAATACTTTTTATGGTTTTGTTGTTGTTTTGTGCCTTCAAGTGGTTTCCAATTCATAGTGACCCTATGGCAAACCTATTATGGATTTTTCTTGGCAAGTTTCTGCAGAGGGGATTTACTTTATAATCTATCTATCTATTTTAGATCTTCCATTTTTCCCCAACATGAGACTCAAGGTGGCAACAAGGGTCCAAAACACACTGCAGAAATCATCCAGTTTGACATTCCTTTAACTGCCCTGGCTCAATGCTAGGGAATTCTGGGAACTGTAGTTTGTGAGACATTTGGCCTTCTCTGTCAGAGAGCTCTGGCACCACAATAAACTACAATTCCCATGATTCCCTAGCACTGAGCCAGGGCAGTTACAGTAGTCTGAAATTGGATTATTTCTGCAGCGTGTTTTGTACCAAGGTTTAAACACGCTAAAACTAAAAACCTTGAGGATAGCTAATGGGTTAAATCACCTATAAGTTAAAATATAAAATCATTTCCACAACATAATTATGCACAGAAAAATTAAGACTCGTCCCCTATTAGAATATCCTTCTGCACAGTCAGTTATTCACTAAATGCCAGAGCTGTCCTCTACAAATGGTCTGTCCCTGAGTATCTAAAGAATTGGGCAGCCTCATGGAGGAAGATACAGGGCCTTTACAGATTGCCAGAAATAATGCAGCTTAAGGCCACATTAACTGTCCTGGCTCAGTGCTAAGGAATCATGGGAACTGTAGTCTATTGTGGCACCAGAGCTCTTTGACAGAGAAGGCTCAATGTTCCAGAAAAAAACACAGTTTCCATGATTCCCTAGCACTAAGCCAGGACAGTTAAAGTGGCTTCAAGCTGCATTATTTCTGGCAGTCTGCAAAGGCCCACAGTCTTTCTGCTAAGCAGGGAGATCTGTGCAAGAATCCTGTTGGTGTCTTACACATGCATTTCACATTATACATTCCACTACAGGTTTTTTGGACAAGGCATGGAAGGAAGTTGGCCCACAAGCAACAGTCATATCCAGCTAACCATGGCAGGAGTGGAGTTCTGCAATATAGAACCAATGTGAATGTGGTGGCACTTTTATGTTCCGAGATCAGTGTGCAAATGTACATTGCACATGTGAATTTCACTACATGATGACAGCCGTGTGCATTGACTTCCAGTGTGCATTTGCTACCCAGTATAAGAGAAGTGGAACATAACTCTACCAGAAAATATTTATATTGATAATGATCATGATGATGAAGATGATGGGGGTGATGATGATGCATGGATCTCACTCCTGTTTGCTCCCCAGAGTCCCAGCTGTTTCCCACTAATTGCACAGGATCAACCTAGAGCAGATGAGATCATAATTAAAAGAAAACACATGATCACATCAGAGGCTTACAACTGGACAACAAAGAAATGGACTAGTTTTTTTCCATTATTTTTTAGAAATCAGGGTAAGGGGAGAAAGAGAGAATATTGTCATGGTGAAGCTGTGGAGCTGCCATAAAATAACCCCACTGTCAATCTAACATCCCAGAGTCGTCTGTCCTGCTATTCCCAAAGGCTTAGTGGTATTTTCACATGGGATTCTGTGTCGGACCATTGGAGGAAGAGGAGAGTGATTGCATCTGGTGAAAGGAGCAAACTGACATTTCTTTTGACAAGCTCCATCAGCGTATCTGTCCCAGGAGTGTTATAACAGAGACAAGATTGAGCAGGTGGCAATAATTGGCATTACATGTGTTCAAGCATTTTCTATAATACGGATTACTGTGGAATTCCACTCCAAAAAAAATCTCTCTTGAGGAAGGCAAATGTAGATTTTAAGCCTTTTCAGACCCCTTTGAGAAGCTTTTTCATCCATAGTTGCTCAGCCCGTGTGAACCTGTTTCTCCTTCCTCTGTCTGTCTCCCTCTGATGAAAATAAATATACAGGAATAATGAGATGGAAATTGTTATTAAAAACCATAAAAAATGGACGATATATTGAGTTCCAGGTTAAGGACAGAACATTTGTCAATTCCGTCTTTTCTCACATTATGATTTGTTCAATTCTTTCCATGTCAGAAAGAAGAAATGTGCAAATATTGGTCATTTCTTTAAAAATGCCCCTCCATTTGCACCAGTCAAAGAGGCTCGGGGGGGGGGGGTAACACTAAAATAGTTGAATTTAGAAGTCTAAATCCTCATTTATTTTGTCCTTGCATGTAGAAATGAGTAAGTATTGTAGTTTTCTTCCCACTGTGGGAAAAATGAATATTTTTACATTGTATTTCCTCCATATTTGAATATCTTGAAATGTGAAGGAATCATTTTCAGAGAAATGCAGCTGGGTTAGTTGGTGGGAGGAGGCTGCCCACAGAATCATGTGTTTTCTTGTCAGGAAACATGTTTTCTGTACAGAAAATGTATTTCCTGCTTTAGAAATACAGTTTCTGAGTAGGTGGGAAACTGCCACACATGTTTCTCTGAAGAATTATCCCTTCACTACACTTTGAGATGTTCAGACATTGGGTGAAACTGTACACAAGTCTCACTACTCTAATATTCTTCCTGATAGGATTTCCCAGCTCACAGTTATCAACCTAGAGCTGGCTGACTAAAGTAAATGTCTGCAAGAAGACCTGAGTGTATTGGGTGGATCATATGGGATGAGGTGATCCAGTAGGTAATCTGGACCCAAACAATGTAGGGTATTAAAGGTAATAACCAACACTTTGAACCTTGCCTAGAAATTAATTTGGCAGCAACCATGCAACCATGTTAGTGAATTGTAATGATGAACAATGGGGCACTATGCAAAATATCCCCTTGTGCAACTAAACTCCCACAGCACAGTGGGACATGTTGTGCATTGGAACACATTGTGCATCAGGACTGTTGCACAATAGGATATGTTATACATCAAGATCATTATATCACAACTTTGCTGCTGGCTCTGTTTGCACAATGTCCTGATGGCATAGCTTTATCTTCGCTCCCTTTCTGAGAATACAAATATTGCATGCTTGTGTAATTCAGTGCTACATAGTTGTAAGTCAGTTTACAATTATGTCATTTCCTAACAAGATACCAGCCTTTATTGTAATGCCTCTATACTGAGCATGTTGTGTTCATCTTGCAGGTACAGAGATACACAATGGCCAATCAATTTTTTTTCTTCCCCATCCTCCTATCTTTTGTAGTATCTTACCACCTGAAAAATTCTGTACTCAACAAAAAAAGCTCACACAATTTTTGTCACATTTTACTGGTCCTAGTAAAATGTGGTTGGGAATCATGCAGCCCTCCAGATATTGTTAAACTGCAGCTCCCAGAACTACTCACCATTGGCCATGCTGGCTAAGGATGATGGCAATTGCAATACAACAACATCCAGAGAGCCACATAATCCCCACCCCTGCTTTATTAGGACTCCATAAATATTATAAAAATGCTATGAAAATGTTATCCAATAGATGGTCATTTATTTATGTTTTTATTTGTTTGCATTTATATCCCATCTTTCTCCAAAAATGGGATCCAAGGCAGCTTTTTGTTGATTTTTGTCTCTGTCACAATGGTTCTTTTCCAATTTTTAGTATAAACGTGCAAAATATAAATTACTCAAAACAACTTATAAATATATGTCACAATGCTAAAACAACCACATAGATTCCATTATTGATTAATGCTCTCCATAAAACATTTAAATGGTCATCATTATTATCAGAATTATCTGACATCTAGATTGTCAATGTTTTCCCACTTGATAAATTAGCTAGTAATTATAACTGGAACAGCAAGTTCATTTAAGCAGCTTGAATAAGTCCCAAGTTGTTGTAAGCCAATGTGACTTGGGACCGTAACATTTTCAGACCTTTTCGCAAGGTGTTCTAGCTGCCATCAATAAATGCAAAGGTGGAATACAAATAGTTTTCCACTTTCCAGACATTGAACAGAATTCAACATGCATACCTTGGATCAATAATCAGTTGTAATTTAAAAATTATTCCTGTGGTTTTTCCAGTGCCCAGCAATAAGTATAAACCAATTAATTGGAGAAGAGAAGGTTAAGAAGGTTAAGAGGTGACATGATAGCCCTGTTTAAATATTTGAATTGTTTGTTGTTGTTGTGTGCCTTCATGTCATTTTTGACTTATGGCAACCCAAAGGTGACCCTATCATGGAGTTTTCTAGGCAAGATTCAGAGGAGGTTTGCCATTGCCTTCCCCTGAGATTGAGAGCATGTGATCCTTGGCAGGGAATCCAAACCTGGTCTCCAGAGTCATAGTCCAACACTCAAACCACTATGCCAGACCCTAAGTAGATGGGCGATTCAACATGTGCACACACTGAACATATCTTTTTTAAAAAAATGTTTATGACCAACATGGGCGGGGGGGGGGGAGGATATGATCAGGACTGGACCATGATAGATGGGTATGTTTACGTTGGAGAAGAAAAGACTGAGAGGTGCCACGATAGCCATCTTTAAATATCTGAAGTGATGCCATGTAGAAGATAGAACAAGCTTGTTTTCTGCTGCTCTAGATCAGGGGTAGGCAACCTTTTTGAGCCAGGGGCCAGGTTTCTGTCCCTCAGACAATTGGGGGGCCGAAGCACCAAAAATAAATAAATAAATAAATAAATAAATAAATAAAAATAAAAATAAAAATAAAAATTAAAAATTAAAAAATTAAAAAATATGCATGCACACTCTCTCAGCCCCAGAAAAGCCATGGCAAAACCCCTGTGGAGATTTTGCCAAAAAAAAACCCAAGAACAAGTAATAACAACAATAATCAATATCATCATGGTGGGCGGCGGTGGGGGCAGGGGGCAGGACCGGCCTGGGGCCTGTCCAAAGGCCTTGGGGGGGGCCACATCCGGCCCCAGGGCCTTAGGTTGCCTACCCCTGCTCTAGATGCTAAAATACAAACCAATGAATTCCAATTTACAAGAAATGAGATTCCACCTAAACACTGTTGTATTGTTGTATTCCTTCAAGTCATTTCCAACTTATGATGACCCAAAGACAACCCTTTTCTAGGGCTGAGAGTGTGAGGGTTTCCATGGCTGAGTGAGGAATCAAACCCTGATCTCCAGATTTGTAGTCCAGTGCTCAAACTACTAGACCATGTTGGCTCCTCAACATTAAGAGCACCTTATTTACAGTGGAATAGATTGCCTTAAAGGGTGATGGACTCTCCTTCTTTGGAGGTCTTTAAACAGAGGGCATCCTCAGGGATCTTTCAAGATATCTTTAGTTGTGTATTCCTGCATGGCGGGGGGTCTGGATGTCCCTTGTGATCCTTTCCAGCACTAAGATTCCATGGCAAACAAGAGGGGGAATTTCCCACTGCACATATATTATACACCTCATTCTAGCAAAAATTGCTACACCCAAACCTGCCCATTTCCCTCACCACCAAAACCACTATCAGAACCAATTGTAGCTTCTCTCCAGGTGGGAACAGCAGCTTGTGGTGGGTGGTAAATCTGGCTCTACCATTAGACGAAGTGAGACAATTGCCTCAGGCAGCAATGCTCGGAGTGTCAGTAGCATGCCACAGCCATCCCTCTTGAGCTGGTCTCCAACATTCCTTCCTTTTAGATCTCTGTGTCACATCCCCCATTCCTGAACACCCTAAGGAAAGCATGGGCAGCTGTCATGCTCCAGAAATTTGTGGCTTACAATTCCAGAAAAAACATAGCTGAAGGGTTATGGAAATTGTAGTCAAATAATGTGAAGGGCTATAGATACTCACCATTACCATAGCGTCAAAGGAAGATTCAATTGCTGAACCAGTTCTCTTTTTTCCATGGAATGGAGCAGGGCACCATTTTGTCCTTTGCCCCAGGCAGCAAAATGTCATGGCCTGCCCCTGTCTCAGTACCATGACATATTGGGGAGGGTTAAAACTCTTCCCCGATTTTTTGTTATTTTGGGTCTGCCATTTAAACCTTGTTGAGATGTCGGACGCTATAATAGATCTATAGCTGGATACGTTATGAAGCAGATTCAAACCATTTACCAAAAGGATTAATTGCATGGCATGCCTGCCCTCCATGCCAGCTGGGCATGCCAGCAACAGCAGTAAACCCAGCCATTTCCGCTGGGATTGGTAATTAGGTCTGCCTTGCTCCAAGGAGATTAATTTCTCCACCGAACAAACAATTACAGCACAAGACCTGTAACCACGGACAAACTCAAGTCCACGGATGGATTTTAATTAGAGAAGTGAAGCTTTACTTACTTAGCCAGAGTACAAGGAAACGAAGGAGAAAGATAACAAAACAGGATTATTAAATTAATCTTACCATCTCAGGGACATCACAAAAGATTCTCAATTTGCTTTCCTCTGGGGGGCAAAAACAACTGAGCAGATCGATTCCATTATTTTGTCGTAATAAATGGAGAAAAGATGTGGGATGCGCCACTACAGCTTCTTCTTCGAGTCCTTCTTCTGTTGATCCTAAAACTTAGAGTGGGTTGCATTGTTTTTAAAAAATGATCAGTGAAATAACAATAAAAATCTGAAAGATTTCACTTCTTTATAGGATAATTTTGGATACAGCAATAGCAATAGCATTTACATTTCCATATCATTTCATAGTGAACTCAGCACTCTCTAAGCAGTTTACAATCTCTAAACCAATTGCCCCCAGCAAGCTGGGTGAACTGACCTACAAAAGGATGGAAGGCTGGGTCAACCTTGGAGCCCTGGGATTGAACTCACAACCTTGTGGCTACAGTACCGGCATTTAACCACTGCTCCTTATATCATTTTATTGCTTTCAAGTAGAACACCATATTGCAACAAAATGCAAGGCTGACATGTTCTGGGGCTACATTTCCCTTCATTTCTGACCCCTGGCCATGTTGGCTGAGGTTGATGGGACCTAGAGTCTCAAACAACTCTATTGAACCAGGTTGGAGAAAGCTGAGATAAATGGTTGGACTAACACCAAGAACAACTAGGTTTAGCTCTGCTCAGACATGAAACTCACTGAGTGACTTTGATTATTCTCTCTCAGCCTGACTTACCTTAGAGGACTGCTGGGAGCACCCAATGTAGAAGAAAGAACCAGCTATGTTGTTTGATGCACATTAAGAAAAAAAGATAACAGATATATGAAATAAAAAATATGTTTACTTGCTGATAAATGTGTGTTTCACTCCCAGCCTGCTTTTAGGGTGTGGGAAGCTGGAGAAGAAGAAAGAAACTCCATCATATTGGTAGCCAAACATCAGCATATTGGTTTTAGGGAGTTGAATGCAGGGGTTTTTTTTTAGAATGCAGGCTCTTATGGTTTGAAAATACAATCCTTTCCTGTGATTTAAAAAAAAAAAACTTGAGTCCAGAAGACTATGTAAATATTACTAATTAGCTCCAGCATGGTGTATTGGTTTGACTGTTGGATCATGACTTTGGAGACCAGAGTCTGAATCCTCGTTCAAATCCCTGCTCAGCCACTGAGACCTACTGGGTGACCTTAGGCAAGTCACAATCTCTCATTCTCAGGGGAAGGCAACAGCAAATCCCTTCTAAACAAATCTTACCAAGAAAAAGACAGAGTTAAAGTAGGTTTCTCCTGAAATTGAAAGAATTTAACATCAGTCAGGATGACCAACTTTTTCCTTTAGCACAATGAAACAAGTGATCGTATTAAAATACCATTAAATATTAAAAATGTAAAATTATTTTAAAACAATAGAACCCAACTGTTTGTCTTTTTGGCCATCCATGGTATCCTCGGCACTCTTCTCCAGCACCACATCTCAAATGAGTTGCTTTTCTTCTTATCTTCTTTCTTCACCATTCAGCTGTCACATCCATACATAATCATGGGGAATATAATGGCTTCTACAGGTCTTATCTTTAGTGCTTAGTGGTATTTCTTTATTCCTTAGGACCTTTTCTAGTTCTTTCATGGCTGCCCTTCC
Organism: Phrynosoma blainvillii; assembly: GCA_026167975.1. NCBI lineage: Eukaryota > Metazoa > Chordata > Lepidosauria > Squamata > Phrynosomatidae > Phrynosoma > Phrynosoma blainvillii. The sequence goes on along the minus strand of JANUYF010000004.1, from coordinate 16,325,435 downwards.
TATTCCTAGTCATCTTCTTATTTCCTGATGGCAGTCTCCATTCTGATCAATGTTTGATTCAAAGTACGGGAAATCTTTAACTATTTTGATTTCCTCATTATCTAGGCTGAATGTATGTAGATCCACTGCAGTCATTATTTTTGTTTTCTTTATGTCCAGCATTAAGCCTGCCTTTCTCCTTTGACCTTCCTTAGTAATTGTTCCATGTTTATGATGTTTTTTGCTACTAGTATGGTATCATACATATATTTTAGATTGTTGATGTTCCTTCCTCCTACTTTCATTGTGGTACACAAACTTAAGTCCCCCATGGAAGCATTTGGACACCTTTATAGGATCACATTCAGTTCATGGTTGCAGAAGTGGAATTCTCCATGTAGTGCCATGAATGCACACTGAACAGTGTGCATTGTGCATGCTAGTGGTGCAGCATCAGTGGTGCAACATGAAGAAGGTGACATCATAAGGCCATGGACTAACATAACATAACATAACAAGTTATGCTCCATCACCTTGATGTAGAGTCTCAACCAGTGTGTTCCACGTGTTGACAACCATCAGTTTCAATGTCTCAAACTATGAATATGACGGCCAGAATTAAATTCCTGCTCCCATGAAATGTATAGGGCAGCCACCAGCTCTCAACCTGGGCAATCTCCCACCGTTGTTTTCAATATAATCAATGGAACTTGGATTGGTTGTGATTTAAAAGTCCCATTCATTATATGTCTACCATAATAACCTAAGCAGCACTATGGCATAGTGGTTTGAGTGTTGGACTATGACTTTGGAGGCCAGGGTTTGATTTCCTGCTTGGCTATGAAACATACTTGGGCAAGTCACATGCTCTCAGACTCAGGGGAAGGCAATGACAAAGCTCCTCTGACCAAGTCCTGCCAGGAAAATCCCATGATAGATTTACCTTAGGGTCACCATAAGTTGGAAACAACTTGAAGGCACATAACAACAACAAAGCAAGGCCAGTCATTGTACTCAAGAACTTTCTGAAGTCTCTTCCCCTCCCTCCATTAGTATTAGAGAAAAAAATAAGAAAAAAAATCTTGGCCTGAGTTTTCTATCCTATCATCTTTCCTTTTTTTTTTTTTTTTTTGGTTCTTGAAGGGATTACTTTTCTTTTAGTTGAGATGCCAAGGGAAGTTTGAGGTCACTTCTAATTCTTTTCCAGACCACTTCTCCTAACCCTAATGTCAACTCAAGTGAGAAAGTGGCAACATTCACACACATGTTTCAATGAATATTTCATATTCTTGCTGCTAGAAATGGCACATTTAAATGTATTCATTGTTCGGGCATAAGAAAGGGTAGGCCATTAGAAACATTCAGGTGACCTCGTAATCTCTACTTTTAGCAAAACAACAGAATAGTAGACTACACACAAACACACATACAAAACTATAATGGATTAGATGTCTAAGAAATGATTCTCACAATAAAGAATTGAAAGTGTGGGGTAGTGGCTTGAGTATTGGACTACAAATACATAGTTCATGGTTCAATTCCACTACATCAACCATGAAACCCACTTGGGCAAGTCACAGTCTCTCAGCCTCAGGGGAAGGCAAATCATGCCAAGAAAACCCCACAATAGGTTCATCTTAGGGTTGACATAAGTCAAAAATGACTTGAAAGCACACAACAACAAAAATCCTGTACTGTACAACAGTAACAACTAGGAGTCTTGTGCTACCTCAAAGACTAACAAATTTTTATTGGGTATAAGCTTTCATATGCATAGTTTATGGATGCCATGCCATGCATTTGTTAAAGTATGCTGGAGTGCCACAAGATTCTTTGTTTTGCTGCAGTAGACTAACATGTTCTCTTAACTTTTTACCATAGTTTCTTTTGAAGTCTGAATGGTCAAAGGTTGCTAAAACAGCCTAGGACCTCATTCCCACTACATTATAAACCGATTCGCTAACCAGTTTGAAGCAGTTTAAATGACACAGCAGAATTACTGTAGCGGTTTGGCAAGCCCACCCTTCACCCCCATGCTAGACCCATTTAATGCATATCTTTTTACAGCCATTTTTTCCACATCTTTTGCAATAAATCGATTCAGCACAAGTATGAATGAGAAGAGGATCAGAATTGATTTTAATTTGTCCTTTAAATTTGCTGGCCAGCTGAAGAGGGTCCATTTTGAATCGATTCATTAGTCAATGTCAGGGGTAGGCAACCTTTCCCCTTTAAGGGCCGAGGGACTTCAGCTCCCAGAAGCCTCAGTCATGTTGGCCAATAGCTCCTGGGATTCTGGGAGCTGAAGTCCCTCGGCCCTTAAAGGGGAAAGGTTGCCTACCCCTGGTCAATGTGAATGACAAGTGGGTTATTTTTCAACAAGAAAATGCAATCGAGACAAATGTAGTGTGAACCACGCTCCACTGTTGAACTGATCCATCGATTCGGATCGCAAACTGATTTATTCATAAGTGGGAATGAGGCCTTGGAAGGACGACATGAATCCTCAGGGTTAACTTTGCCCACCCTTGTTCTATAGTAAACCACTTTCAGCAAAGGTCTTGCAATGTTAATTAGTAGCTTCCTGAAGGGCTCAGATGTTATATTTCTTCCTGTCCAACACTACTGGAATATTAGTGATGAAATGACTCTTAGTTGGTTGGCTTTTGTTGTCAAGAGGTTTTTGTTGCTGTCAACTGCCTTCACATCGATCTCCACCGATGGCAACCCTATGGATGAGACATCTCCAGGCCCCCCTGTTCTCTACTGCTCTGCCCAGCTCCTGAAAACTCATATTCATGGTCTCTTTAATAAAGTCCTTCCATCTAGCATGTGGCCTTCCTCTCTTTCTACTTCCTTCTACCTTTCCCAACATTATTGTTTTTTCTAATGATTCATGCCTTCTCATGATATGCCCAAAGTATGACAGTCTAAGTTTTGTCATCTTGGTCTCCAGAGAAATTTCTGGCTTGATCTGCTCTAGGATCTATTTGTTTGTCCTTTTGTATGATTTTGACTTTTGTGCTGAATTGTTTATCTTTGCATTTTAAGATCTTTTCTAGTTCTTTCATAGCACTCTCCCCATGCTTAATCTTCTTCTGATTTCCTGACTGCAGTCCACGTTTCTATCAATGTTTGATGCCAGGTATGAGGATTATTTTACTATTTCTATTTCTTCATTGTCTAGGTTCAACTTGTGAAGGCCCTCGGTGGTCATTCTTTTTGTTTTATTTATGTTCAGCATCAAACCTGCCTTTGCACTTTCTTCTTTGATCTTCCTTAGTAGGTGTTCCAGGTCTGTGAGGTTCTCTGCTAGTATTATGGTGTCATCAGCATATCTCAGATTGTTGATATTTCTTCTTCCTATTTTCACTCCTCTGTCTTCCTTGTCCAAGCCATCTTTCCTTACAATATGTTCTGCATATAAGTTGAATAGGTAGGGTGACAGGATGCAGCCCTGTCTTATCCCTTTGCCAGTTGGGAACCATTCTGTTTCTCCATATCAAGAGGTAAAGGACTTTAATTACAGTCTCCTCTTCAAATAGCAAAATAGTTTTATTTCACTATTCTAAAAAAATAAGATTGATTAGTTAATAACTCCCTCACTCCAGAATAGAGATTGAATAAACAAGAGGCAGCCACCAAGTGATCAGTCCAGATCCAACTCAGATATCAATTCCCCTAATGTTCATGAACAGAAAGCAACAAATCTGGCATAATGTGCAAACTATGTATTTTTTTTTAATTAAAGGAACAATGGGGTTCAATTCCCCTCTTGAGCATAAATACCCACTTGCTGACCTTGTGCAAGTCACACTCTCTCATTCTCAGAGGATTGCAATGGCAAATACTATCTGCAGAAACTTGCCAAGAAAACCCTATGATAGGTTTGCCTTAGGGTCAACATAAGTAAAAAATGATTTGTAGGCACACAACAACAGATCTCCAAACCTTCAATTATACTTTGCCTGTCCACATCATATAGCCTTGTGTTCCAACTACATTTTATTACAAATCAGATCCCAAAAATCCTAGGAGGATGGCAGTGAAAGCATTGGAATCTGGCAACAACATCATCAGAAGTTTCACTTTTTAAAAAATTGAACAGAAGCTGTCAATTTCAGCAAAAGAGGCTAACATGTAAGCAGCCTTGTTGCAGTAAGGAAGTAACTTTCCATAACCACTCCAATGTAATCTCTTGGGCTACCTCCTACTTTCCATTTCTGCTTCTGATGTAACTAAGAATGTGCTTTAAAAAAAAGTATACAGAGCAACATGAAGGCGATGTACTAATTTTGGAAGTGGGTGGAGTAGAAACCATAATGGACAAAAATGGAAACAGATGGAGGAGTATTTTTGTTTTAATACTGCAAGAAAAGGGCAAAAGAAGTTGATGTCCCTTTCGGGGCTGGGGCTGGACCTATGAGCATCAAGAGCTTACTAGTAAAACAAAGCCTAGTTGGATGTTCAGGATAAGTGGAGGCCAAATCAAACATCAGGCTAAAACAGCGCACTTGGCTATATTTCAGGGAGAAGGGAGGGAAAGAGACTGTGCCAACACTTTGCATCAGATTCACATTTTGAGCAGGAGGAAATGAGATGACTTGAGCCAGCTGTGACATCAAAGGGGCTTGGTCCTGAAATGAATTTTAGGGAAGGGTTCCCCCTTTGGTAGGGTTTGCAAAGTTCAGCCAAGCCTTCACAAAAAAAGATCAAGATCCAAACAATTAAGATGAGGATCTACAGACATATGTAACTGAGACTAACAAAGGAAAAGGGGGCAGATAGTTTACATCCATGTATATATATATTTAAAGGGAGGGATTGCAAAATCTGGACTGGCACCAAACTTCTTGGATAGTAAGAAAATCCCCTACACATCTAGAACATTTGAAGGAAGAAAAGTGGTGGATGGATAGTTGAGCCATGGAAAAAGTTTCAGCCTTTTAGTAACATTTTTTAAACATTCATATTTCTCTCTACTTTCTGTAATTTCATTATTACATTCTTCCCTTCATTCTTCTTACATTCTTCCTTGTAGTCACATTTTTGAAAATCCGTAAGTTAAGTCTGGGAGTCATGATGGTGTAGTGGTTTGAGTACTGGACTACAATTCTGATGACCAGGGTTCAAATCCCTGCTCAGCCATGGAAACCCCCAGAGTGACCTTGGGCATGTCACACTCTCTCCGCCTCAGGGGAAAGAAATAGCAAACCTCCTCTGAACAAATCTTGCGAAGAAAACCTTGTGATATGTTCGCCTTAGGGTCGCCTTAAGTCAGAAATGACTTGAAGGCACACAGCAACAACAACAAAGTCTGGTACTTTCTTTGGACAACCAGCCAAGATGGCCATGCTGTGTGTGGGGGGGGTGACCATGTGAGGAGGATTCTGGGAGCTGTAGTCCAAAACAATAACTTTTTTTCAAGCTCTGGTGCTGTTATGACCTCCTGAGCCACAAAATGCTGGAGCCTCGCAAAATACCAGCCAGACAGTAGCAGCCATTGGGGCAAGTCACAAAAAGGCTTGGTTTTAGCACTTGCATGAAAACATACATCCAAGGGTCCATCATAGCTGATGTGGCTCACCATAGCATTCTTTTTTCTCCTCATTTGTTGTTGTTGTTTTGTTTGTTTTTGTTAATAGAAAGAAACACTTGTTATAGTCAGGGAGCATCTGACTAGGCAGAGGCATCATTATTGATGGTCATTTATTTATCTATTTATTTTACTTTAAAAACACATTCCTTTTTCTTTTTCAAAACCAAAAACCAAAAAATGGTGTTTGTTTCCTAGAAAATGTGTTTATCAGCCAAAACTAATTCGCTTTTTATTCCATAATTCACTTTTTATGCCTTGTCCTCTTTTGTAGTTAGAACATCTGATCACCTTGCAGGGGCATCCTAAAGGGAAAGCTATGGGAGCAAAAATTAGCCCCTGCTCCCACACATTTGCCCACCCCAGCTTTATAATGAAGAGGCTTTAATATATGAAATGAAGTGCAGGATCAACCCAGACTCTCTGTGTGATGCTCTTATATTTTAGCACTGATCTGTGAAACAGAAGGGTGACCAAGATGATCAAAGGTCTGGAAAGCAAGCCTCTCGAGGAATGACTTAAGAAAGCTGGATATGTTTAAGATAGAAAACTGAAAACTCACTGCTGCAATAGTGCAGAATTAATGCAGTTTGACACTGCTTTAACTGTCATGATTCCATCTTGTGGAATCCTAGGATTAGTAGTTTGTTGTGGTGCCAGAGCTTTTTGACAGAAAAGGCTAAATATCTCATAAAACTACAGATCCCAAAATTCCATAGCATTGAGCCATAGCAGTTAAAGAACTCTGTGCTTTTTCCTCTTAATAGATAGGTTAATTTGTCCATTTCCATATATTCATACAGTTTAAGATACCAATCATTTATCTTCGGGCAAGACTCTTTTTTCCAGTTGGAAGCAAATAATATTCTCGCAGCTGAGATCATATACAATAGTATTGTTTCAAACTTCTTCCTTATTTCTTTATCTACAATCATATTAAGTAAGTACAGTTTGGGATCTAGCTGAATTTTTATTTTCAAAATTTTTTGAATTTCAGAATAAATTTGTTTCCAATAACTTCTGGTCTTGCAGCAGTTCCACTAAATATGAAAAAAAACACCAATGTCTTTGTCACACTTCCAACATAAATCACTTGTATTCTTGCACATCTTAGCTAATTTATATGGTGTTATATACCAACGGAACTGCATCTTAAACCAGTTTTCTTTCAAGCTGTAGCAAGCAGTAAACCTTGTACCTTTATCCCAAACATATTCCCACCATTCCATTTGTAAAGGGCTCCCTATATCTTGGGCCCATTTAACCATACAATGTTTCACATTTTCAACTTCCAAATCATATTTTAATAACATTTTGTAGAATTTTGAAATGTAGTGATTCTCCTCTGCTTTGATAATTTTTGTCAAATCCAAATCTTTTTCTTCAAAACCGTTAGTTCTATAATCTAATTTGAACCTCTCATTAAATTGCCTATATAAAAACCATCCTATATTATATCCAGCTTCTCTCAATTCTTCTAATTCTTTCATTTTTATTTGTTGTTGGTGTCTATCCAATAGTTCATCATAAGTTACCCAATGATTTACACATATCGGTTCTAGCCTATAGAATGCTTCATTTATAGAAACCCATCCAGGAATTTCATCTTTACAGTTTTTTCGGACTTTTTTCCAAACCCTCAATAAAGATCTTTTTACAATATGATTATTAAAGTCCTTATGTACTGAGTCTTTATTATATATCAAATAGGCATGCCAGCCAAACCTGTTTTCAAAACCTTCTAATTCTAACGTGGTCTTTTTCTTCAGTTTAATCCAATCAGATATCCACTCTAAACTGCAGGCATAATAGTATAACCTCAGGTTTGGCAATGCCATCCCTCCTCTATCTGTTTCGTCCTGCAGTAATTTCATTTTAACCCTTAGTTTTTTCCTCGACGAAAGAAATTGTGAAATGCCTTTATCCCAACTTTTAAATGGGACATCACTGGTTATTATTTGTAAATTTTGGAACAGAAAAATAAACTTAGGGAGTACATTCATTTTAATTACAGAGATTTTTCCCATCCATGACAGTTTTACTCTGTTCCATTTGACCATGTCTTCCCTTATTTCTTTCCAGGTTTTTTCATAATTATTTTTAAACAATTTATTGTTGTCAGTAGTGCAGTCTATTCCTAAATATCTTACTTTTTTGTATATTGTAAAGTTCGTTTTTTTTCGAATTCTTTTTTCTCCTTATCTGTTAAGTTCATAGGTAATACTTTAGTTTTAGTCTTATTAACTACAAAACCCGATATTCTACTATATTCGTTTAGTGTCTTCAGTAAATGCCCAATATTTTGATGAGGGTCAGAAATTGATATCAAAGCATCATCAGCATAAGCTTTCACTTTAAATTCGTTTTCTTTTATTTTGACACCTTCAATTTGTTTATTTTGTCTGATCATCATTAGGAGAATTTCTAGTGTTATTATAAACAACAATGGGGACAGGGGACAACCCTGTCTTGTCCCTCTAAAAATATTACAGGGCTTTGTAGTTACTATCTGTGAGACTTGATCTCTATATATCGCCGCTATCCAATTTTCAAAATTATTCCCAATTTCCATCTTTTGAAGTACTGTTAAAAGAAAATTCCAATTAACGTGGTCAAATGTTTTTTCTGCATCTAAAAAAATAAAAACCACTTTCTTATTTATCTTTTTTTGATGGTACTCAATCATATTAATCAGGTGTCTTACATTATCTTTTATTTTCCTACCCGGAAGGAATCCTGACTGATCTTCATGTATCCAATCTATTATATTCTTCTTCAACCTTTCTGCTAAAATTGAAGTGAAGATCTTGCAGTCAGAGTTAAGTAGAGAAATAGGTCTATATTGACTAGTTTCAAAGATTTCTCCTGCTTTTTTAGGAATGACTGAGATGTTTGCCTGAGTCCAGGATGTTGGTATTTTGCAGTTCAATATTGCATTTATTGTTCTCGTTAATGGTATACTTATTTCTGCACTTAACATTTTATAACATTCTATTGTTATACCATCAGTTCTGGGAGCTTTCCCACTTTTACCTCTTTGTATTGCCTTCATCACTTCCTGTAGGGTTATCTTTTTATTTAATAACTCTTTTGTTGTTTGTTTAACTTGGGCATATTAAGTTTATTCAGAGATTCCAAAATCTCTTCTTGATCTATACGCTTTTTTTAATACAAATTTGTATAGTATTTATAAAACACTTGCTTTATTTGTTTTTGCGTAGTGTATACCCTATCTCCTTCTTTAATCTTGTTTGTCATCCTTTTTTCTTTTTCCTTTCTGATTTTATACACTAATAAACGTCCCGGTTTATTTGCATGCTCAAAGAATTTTTGTTTGGTAAAAATTAATTTCTTTTGTAATTCTTCTGCACTCAGTATATCTATTTGTTTTTGTAAACATTTGATTTCTTCTACTATCTTTATTGATTTGGGGTATATTTTAAGCAGATCTTCTTTTACTTTTATTTCTTTCATCAACTTGTCTAATGACTCTCTTTTTACGTTCCTAATTTCAGATACTTTTTTTAAAAAAACCTCTCATATAAGCTTTAAATGTGTCCCACACCACATCAATAGATACTCCTTTATCTAATTTTTTTTCAAAAAAGAGATTAGCTTGTTCTTTAGCTTCTTTCAGTATCTTTTCATTCCTCAAAAGATTATTATCTAATCTCCATATGAATTCCCTTTTGCCTAGATTTAAAGTCATTGATAGTGGGTTATGGTCCGACCATATTTTTGCTAGGGATTCTATCTTTGAAATTCTGTTTTGGAAATCTGTCGAAATTAGAAATGTATCTAATCTTGCTCAAGATTTTTGTGCCATTGAGTAAAAAGTATAATCTTTTTCCATAACATATTTCACATGCCACGCATCTGCTAAGGCTAGATTTTCCAACATTGAAAAAAAGGATTCGGATAACCTACCCTGTCCTTTTCTTATTGGTTTATCAGATTTCGTATCTATACTTGGGTTAATAACCCTGTTCCAATCTCCACATAGTATTAATGAGTCATACTCCAAATCTTGTAACAATATACTAAGATTATAAAAATTTCTTTTTTGTTCCAAAGGTCCATAAACCCCGACAATAAGGACTTTTTGATCATTTATATTTACTTCTACCATTATCCAGTTGCCATTTAAGTCTGTTTTAATTAACTTAGAATTACAAGAAGATTTAACATAAATCACCACCCCTTTCTTTTTAGAATTAGCTAATGCACAATATTCTTGACCAAGTTTTTTGTTCTTTAGATATTTCTCATCTTTTTTCTTAATACGAATTTCTTGAAGACATTATTTCATGGTTTGTTTTTTGCAAGAAGTTTTAATTTATTCCTTTTCTCAGGAGTGTTAAGACCTGTAACATTCCATGTTAGGATTCTAAAAGGAGTTGTCATCTTATTCAACTGAGCTAACACCTTCCTCTAACCTAGTTTATTTCCTTCTGAAGCTTTTTTTTCAGGGCTAGATATTTTATTTCTTATTTCGGCTTCCAGATTTCCTGTTTCTACTATAACCAAAGTTTCTTTTTCTGCCTGGTCTTGTCCTGATTTTTTTTCCAGAGTTCTATCTTTTCTATTTATATACCCCTCATCAGATAGATCTTTCCCATTTGTATTCAAAATTTTTTTAGCTTCTATTACCGAATTTATACCTATTCTTCTTTTCCTGTACCAAAAAACTAAACCCTCAGGTATATTCCATCTATATGGTATATTACATTTTCTATGTAGTGTTGTTAAAAAGGAGTAATCTTTCCTCCTTTTCAAGATTTTGCTAGGTATATCTTTCAGTACTTTCAGTTGTTTCCCCGCAACTTCCAATGGTACTTCACTATGAATTTTTAGGAATTGATCTCTGACTTGTTTTCTAATGAAGTATACCACAATATCTCATGGAAGGTTGTTTTTTCTAGCCACATATGAATTAGATGGTACATATTATCAATCTCTAAATACATTTGATTATCATCAGTCTCCATTAATTTAGCCATACTAGGTATGAGGGATGTTACTAAATCTTCTCCTTTTTCTTCCACTAATCCTCTAATTTTTACACATTTATCCCTCCTTTTAGTTTCCCAAACTACCTTTTCATCTAATTCTTTTTCTCTCCACTTCTTAATACTTGCTAAGTCCTTTTCTGTAATAACACTTCTTTTTTCAAGATTTTCTACTCTTTGTTTAGTTTCTAAAATCTCATTTGTTAATTTTTCTACATTGTGATTAATTTCTTGTAGTTCCGATCTTATTTCTCTCCTAATCTCCTCTTTTAGGCCCAACATTTCATGTTTAATCATGTTTCTGATTTCTTTGATCAGAGCTTGATTGGAATCCATTGATTTTGGTTGTTCAAAAGAGGGCCACCTTTTCCACTGTGTTTGTTGCTTTGCAGATTGATTTCTTGTCTCCATCATAATTATATTTCCCTTACTACAACAAATTTATTTTATTGTGATCTAAATGATCTAAAAAGAAAATCTAAGCTTAGTTCCACTTTTATATAAGGTCTTCTACCATATATCTATCTGAAACTTAATTATTTGTAAATTTTCTTGTTGCAATCTAAATCAAATAACAGTATCTAAGAATTACAAATGGCTACATAGGTTTGGGAACCTATACAGTGAATATACAGGTAGCAGAAAAAATAAGAGTTTTAACAAATTTTGAGTTGTTATTCTCTATTTAGCCTTCAGGAGCCGCAGGTGACTCCTAGCAAATTAGGATGTTTGATGAGCGGGGGGCTCAAGGGGTCTCTGTCATCGCTGCAATTTTCCCAGTGGACTCAAGACTCTCTGCCAAGACCAGGATTCCCAATACAATAAGCAGGGGGGTCAGGAAGTCTCCGTCGCCGCCATGGCACTTATGAAAGGCCTCTAAGGCACTCCTGCCAGGAACAGATGTTCAATATCAAATGTCAGATGGTCTATGCAGTTGAATGGGGGGTTAGAGAGGCCTCCGTCACCCCTACAATATTTACTGTGAGCCTCAAGGTACTCCTGCTTAGGCCTGATGATTATTCAGTGGGCAGGGGGGTCAAAAAGTCTCCCTCACCGCTGCGATGTTTCCAATAGGTCTCAAGGTGCTTCTACCAGAGCTAAATAGTCTATTCGGTGGGCAGGGGGGAGAGCAAGGGGTCTCTGTCATCACTGCAATATTTTTGATGGGCCTCAAGACACTCCTGCCCAGGTCAGTTGGACTCCTAGCCTTTTTCTCCTCTTTTCAATTCTGATTTAAAATCAAAATCAGAATCAGATTTCCCACTGTTTCTTAAAATTTTCTGGCTTTCTTACAATTCCCTGAAAGCACTCCTCGCTTTCCTACAACTCCCAGAAGTCTTTTCGAAGCGGTAATTGATAGTGATGTCAGTTCCGGTTTCCCCCCTCCTCTTGTGTTGTTGATCAGACAAATAAGCTTCCTCACATTTCAAGTTTACACAGAGGGGTGTTCCCTTCTTCAGCATATACAAAGAAGCAGAGAGAAAAAGGATATTTCAAAGAATATTTTAAAGTTCTTTTTCTTTTCTTTTAGAATCTCCAGGGCACTCTCTGACTGAGGCACCTTAAAATAAAAAGTGATATTAACTCTTTCAAGTCTCTGATCCTCGTCCTTCTTTGCTGCAAAAGGCTGCATATATTTATTTTCCAAAAAAAAAAAAATTAAAGTGTAATTTTCAGAAAGTCCACCACAAGACACACTATATGTTCTCTCCAAGTTCACTCCTTACCTCTCTACAATAAGAAAGGAGTTTATCTGTGGAGTGAAGCTGCTCCTGTTCCAAAAAATCTTGGAAAGTTCGGCACGGTCGAGGCAGGTCTTCGGACCTCAATCCCCTCCTCCGTCAAAGCCTCTAAATTGAAGCTTTTGACTGTCCGGGGGGGTTGGAATGGTCCAGTGCTGACCCCACTAGGTTCCCTGTATCCAAGGAATGCCAATTGGACCAAGTTTGTTGTTTTTTGGTCTCCAAAACCGCGTCAAAAAAAGACTGCTCTCTCGCAGCTTGCAAAGAGGCGTCTTGATGGAGCTGCTTCTCCACCAGAAGTCCTACACTGCTTTAACTGTCATGCTTCCATCTTGTGGAATCCTGGGATTAGTAGTTTGTTGTGGTGCCAGAGCTTTTTGACAGAAAAGGCTAAATATCTCATAAAACTACAGATCCCAAAATTCCATAGCATTGAGCCATAGCAGTTAAAGCGATGTGAATTCTACAGTGTAGATGCAGCCTGAGAGATGATACGATACGATCTTTATATATCTGAGGGAACGTCATGCAGAAGATGGATCCAGCTTGTTTTCTGCTGCTCCAGAGACTAGAACACAAACCAGCAGATTCAAATCACAAGAAAAAACATTGCACTCAAACTATTATTATTATTGTTGTTGTTATTATTATTAGCACTGTTTGACAGTGGAATAGATTGCCTTGGAAGGTGATGGACTCTCTATCTTTAGAGGTCCTTAAACAAGGATTGGATGGACATCTTTCAGGAGTGCTGTAATTGTGTATTCTTGCATGGCAGGAGGTTGGAATAATGACCCTTGTGGTCCTCTCCAACTCTAAGATTTTATTATTCTATTGTATGATAGAACCTCTGTAGCACTGAAACTAATTAGGTTTTTGTTTTTTGTTTTGCCTTTGAAAGCCTTGAGGCTCCTTTTTCCAGGATAAATTCTTGATTCTCTTTTAGCTAGTTAAAACCATGCTCCCATCCTTGGAATGGTAAAATCTGCAGAGGGGTGTTTGTCACGGCCCCATAACTGCCTCATGAAACCATCGGTTGGCTCAGTTTAAGAGAGATGGAGATGTTGGTGTGTTCCCAAAGCATTTTTCAATACTCCTGAGGTCTATAAACTGCCATACCTCATCAAGTCACTCTAATTGCCAATTGTGGTAATAAAGAAGAAGAAAGCAGAATTTGGAACGATCAGTGTTCCTAATGAATAAAAAGACAGCATAACAGAACCCAGGTAATCTTCATTTCAGCTGTGCAGAAGCTTTAGCAAGCTCCTACATGAGGTTCCTCACAGTGCTAAACCTTTATTATGGCCTTTTAAAAAAGGTTGCTGCCTTCCAGGGAAACTGTTGGGAAGCGATGTAAAAGGCTCATGCAGAAACAACCTGTTTAGCAAGCGAAAGGGAGGAGGAGGAAAGAAGAAACAGAGGTTTTTAACATCACTTGCATGGTCCCCTGGATGCATGGATCTATTTTAACCCTCGCCTTAAACTGGGGTGTTTTCTGATCCTAATGAGAATTCCAATGCATTGGATAAAATTGGCCTGTGTCCATTGGAGTGTAAATAGGCACAGAATTCAATAAATCTAAACACTCAACCCCCCCCCAAAAAAAAAAACATATTTGAATGAGGTAGACTATTTCTTGTGAGCATCTCTCAGCCTATCATGTTTGCAAAACATGTAACTCACACAAATGCAGTAATATAATTGGGTGAAGAGAGTGTTGTAAATCAATAGATTTGCTGGGGCAATTTTTTGTTTCATGACCATTTTTCCATCCCATTGCCTATTACCCATCCTATTGCCTATAGAGAAGTTATAGAATTATAAATGTCTTAGTTATGGAATGTAAAATTGTGTGATGTTGGTGTTGAAACAACTGATTGGAATTATGTATGTATAATATAGAAAAATTAAAGTATCAAACACTTTAAAAAAACTAATTTTCCATCCTATGGAATCCTAGGATTTGTAGTTTGATGTGGCACTAGAGCTCTCTGAAGGCTAAGTATCTCACAAAACTACAAATCATAGAATCCATAACACTTAGCCATGACAATTAAACTGTGTTAATTCTGCAGTGCAGATGCAAACCGAAACTATCCAGATACATTTAAAAAAAATATTCCCTCTTTTATCCCTTAGCACCACCCACTGAGGAAACAGAAGCTGTGTGACCAGATGTCCTCCTTTTCCAGGACATGTTTTACATTTCAACCTTCTGTCCAGGAGGAATTTTAAAATATACCCCCATTTAGAGCATGACTGAGAAGCATGAATTTACATTTCTACGAGTGTTTCAAGCTTTTTACTTTGGAATGTCCCACATTTTTCTGGAATGTCATACATTTTGCGATGCCATGTCCTCCTTTGCAGTTAGGACATCTGGTCACCCTGAAACAGAAGCACATAGTAATACCACTAGGTAAAATAATGTCAGGTATAGAATCATCAAATCACAGAACTGTAAAGTTTTAAATGAACCTAAGAATCACCTAGTCCAACCTCCTGCTACAGTAGGGAAAAAAAACACAGCTAAAGTGTCCCTGACAAATGGCCATCTAACAATTCAACACATTGATAGAATTATGAAGATTGGGGATATGGTGTTTAAAGCAGGTATGAGTCTCTGTAACTCAGGGGGGTTGCAGACTGCCAGAAATAGTGCAAATTGAGTCCACTTTTAGGGTTAGGGTTAGGGAATCATGGGAACTGTATTTTATTGTAGCACCAGAGCTCTCTGACAGAGAAGGCTCAATGTCTCAGAAAAAAAAAAACAATTCCCATGATTCCCTAGCACTAACCCTAACCCTAACCCTTAAAGTGGACTCAATTTGCACTATTTCTGGCAGTCTGCAACCCCCCTCATACTGAGTTTGTGGAGGGGCAGATAAACAGGCAGCCATCTAGAACACAGTTTTAAGTACAGGTTTTTGCCAAACCCTGTGAACAGAAAGGGGAGGTAAGTAAATGTCCGACCTGTCCCATCCTAGTGATCTGTCTGGGTCCACTATGTTCTCCCTTGCCATATATTGCCCCTGATCATTGACCAATTCCCCCTGCCACAATGATGGGTATTTTGTTACCGCTGAAAATATTTGCCAGTTAGTTATCTGTGTCTCTGTTATACCCATCTCCCTGTATATCTGCTCACCCATCCATGGGTAATTGGCTAAATACAGATGCCAGCTGGCACATCAGCATCCTAGTCGAATCACAGTCAGAGTGAAGGAGAACATTACCGTGAACAGGACCATTTCAGTACTTCAGCCTCATAAAACCACAGATTTGTTAAATAGCGGAATGACTGTGACCCATATAGAAATAGTGCCAGACTGTCTCAGATGAATGAAAACTAAATTATTGATACAGCCGTGCCGCACTGGCTGTGTACATACTAGCAGCAGTAGACAAAGATGACCCATTAACCATTTATACCTTTCCATAGGCTGATGATTTCATCCTCTCAGCTCTGCCAAAGAAGAGTGGAAAAGGTCTTCTTTTTTTCGTGGGGGGGGGGGATATATTTCTGCAGTTAACAGCCCATTAAGGCTGAAAGCATCAATGAGTTTGTTGGTCTGTTTCGTGGGTGAGTGCATTCCAGACAAGCGAAGACAGTGAATTGTTGATCAGGTTCAACTTTGGCTGTGAATTATATGAAAGTGTTTCAGTTAAAATTGAAAAAAATACTTTCAGACAATATTTTATTGAAAGAAAGCTTTAAAAATTACCCCTCAAAAAAGATTAAAATGTAATTAATGATGATGTTGTGTGCCTTCCAGTCATTTCTGACTTATAGTGACCCTAAGGTCAATGTGGCATAGTAGTTTGAGTGTTGGACTATGACTCTGGAGACCAAAGTTTGATTCCCTACTTGGTAATGAAACCCACTGGGTGACCTTGGGTAAGTCGCATACTTTCAGCCTCAGGGGAAGGCAATGAACAAATTGTGCCAAGAAAACCCCATGATAGGTTCACTTAGGGTCACCATAAGTCAGAAATGACTTAAAGACACACAACAGCAACAACAACAACAACAACATGAAGCTATCACAGGATTTGCTGAGGCTGGGAGTGTGTGATTCACCTGAGGTCAAAAATAGCCAAAATAAAATTAAAACCAGTTAAAAACATAATTAAAAAGAAAACAACAAATAAACAACACAACACAGTATTCAAAACCTTTTCCCCTTGAGCAATCAGTCTTTAAAGGTATGATAAAACAATATCTTTCTGTGGAAAGCCAACAAGAAGCATGCCAGTATAAGTTTTCTTGGAAGTGAGTTTGAAAGCCCGAGAGCAGACAGCAAGAAGTGCTCTCATCAGCTCCCACAGAAAGAGGTTCCTTTTCAGAAGATCTCAAAACACAGGCTCAAATGGGAGAATACAGTTCTTCTGATAATTTGAATCTGAGCCATATAGGGCTTTATACGCTATAACCAGCCTTTCGAATTTTGCTTGAAAATGGACTCCCTTGCTTGAAACAGTGGAGCTGTTGCAGCAAGGGAGTTGTGTGCTCCCTGAAGTTAACAATCTGTTTGCAGCTTTTTGAACTGGGGGAGGTTTCTGGACATTCTTCAGCTGCAGCCCCTGAAAAAACGGTGTTACAGCAATCCAAATACGATGTAACTAAAGTATTTGTCACCGTAGCCAGATCTGACATCTCTAGGAATGGACAAAGCTGGCACACAAGACTTAACTGTGTAAATGCACTCCTGGCCACCTCTGAAACCTCAGCTTCCAGGCTCAGGACTGAGTCCAGGAATACACCCAATCTGCAGAACTGCACCCCTTTATTTATTTATTTATTTATTATTTTAGAGTACTTCTTAAACCATGCTCTTCAGCCACAAAGGCTCTCCAGCTGCAGAAATAATCCAAGCTGATGTCACTTTAATGACCATGGCTCGATGCTATGGAATTCTGGGAATTGTAGTTTTGTAAGACATTTAACCTTCTCTTTCAGAGAGCTCTGGTGCCACAACAAATTACATTTGTAATGTAGACTGATTGGGATAGATCAGATTTCTAGCTTCAGAATTAAATAATCATTGGTAGATGAAAGCCAGCAGCTAATCTGAAGTATCCTGATTCTGCTTTTCATCTGTCAGTGATTAGTTAAGTCTGAAGCTACAAGAAAGCAGCAAGAAAGAGGATAGGGGTTAATGCAATCAATGCTTGTTAAACTATAAGACTCTTTTCCACTTATATTTCCAGTTGAGTGTGAGTGTGTATGAAAGAGAGAAAATAAGGGAAAGATAGAAATTCTGCAAGAGGGATGCAAAGCAGAGGGGCAGTGAGAAAAGTTTTGGCTTCTCTGACAATTCCCAATGGGAGTGTCAATGGATTTTTTCTATATAGTTTAAAAGTTTCTCAATAACTTTGCCCATTGAAAGGAAACCAAATCCAAATGTCCACCCCTTCTCCTTTTTCCCTGATAACTGGCAAGCAAAGGGCACTTAAACCACATCCAAAGTATGGCCACTGACCATCCCCTGACCACCCAAAATTAGCATTAAAGCAGAATTGAACCATCACACTTGAAAAGGTAGCAGAACAGTAGCAGGAAAGGAGGTCATTAATGGGATTTTGTGTTAATGAAAAGAAGCACTTTCCAAACAATTTCCCACCAGGAGAAGAACAGGAGAAGGATGATGGGATGTAGCCAAAGCTGAGAGTATCCTGGTATTATTGCAATTTACTTGCCTTGTGTGATTAAGTCCCATGTTTGTGGTTGCTCTAAAGTGGCTCTCTCCTTGCTCTCCTTTGGTCAGCATGCAAAGACTTGTTTATTCTGATGGGTTTCAGAACATTTATGGTTCTTGGTTTTTTGGTGTTTTTTTTTAAGGGCTTCCAGTGTCCCTGTCCTGTTTTTAACTGCTTTGATTTTTTTTCTTCTGAATATTTTAACTTGTTTTTAAATGTTATTGATAGTTTAATTACAGTTTAATTAAGAATGGTTTGTATACCTTCAATATATTATATTTGTTTTCATTTGTAAACTGCCTCAAGCCCTGATTCTGGGACAAAAGGTGGAACCTAAATATGAATCATCCTTATCCTCATCTCAGATTCACAGTCAATAAAGTTTTACTGATTCAGTCAGTGGGGTATCATTAGATAATGTGGGATATTCCAAGTAGTGTCACTTTTAGGAATTGCCTTTTTGTGATCCTATGTATGGCAATTTCCTTCACATTATTTCTCAGTCCAAATGGAATTGCTCCCAGAGCACCACTTACAATAAAGGCAAAAACCCCACAGAAAAATGTGAAAAAGAAGCAAATTGTTTGTTGACACATCAGATCAATCACATTCTTCATGGTGCATAAATCATCTGAAAATGCAGAAAAGCAATTAATCACCTTGTTATTAAATATTGAATGTTGGATGTATTCAACAATTGGCTTTGTTTTCAAATCTTTTCTTCATCACTGCCATTATTTTAAAGGCCTCCTCACCCCCACCCCATCAGGAAACTGGTGTGAAGACCCAGACATATTGCTTGCTGTTGTCCCCTATTGGGTTAAGCTCTGCCTTTTTCATTCTTTGGTCATGGTATGTTTGTATCTGTTTCAGCATCCAGATAATTACAAACTATTCCCTGAGAATAGTTTTACAAGAAAAACAGCAAAAGCCTGGGGTTTTATGGGGGGGAAGCAAGAATGTGATGGAGAGAGATGCATGACAGAGGAGATTAAGGGAGAATAAATTCACACATCTGATACCCGAGATCTTGAAGGAAACAGCTGTTCCATAACAGATTAGTTACTTAGCATAGATTGTATTGTGGAGGCCATGTCCTGTACCTTGACTTTGTGGGCAACACCATGGTTATATTATTCTCTTGCTAGAACCACTGTGCAGAAAGGAGAGTATGAAAAAGAAGCAATTTGTTTACTGACACATCAAATCAAACACCATTTTTCACAGTGTATAAAATCACCACATCAGATAGCACAGGAAATGATTGAGTCCCCTTTGGGCATGCAGAATTATAGCAGTGTGTTCATGTATGCATGTGTGTGCATATATGCATGCATGCCTACACACTGCTGAAATCATGTGGGCAGAGTACTGAGCGTGAGTTGTAGAACACAGAATCAAAAAATATTAGAGTTGGAAGGAACTAGAAAAGCCATCTAGTGTATTCAGGAATACACAATTCATGCACTTCTGAAAGATTCCCATTCAACCTCTGTTTAAAGACCTTCAAAGATGGAGAGTCCACCACCCCTTCAGGAGTCCATTCCATTGTAAAAGAGTAAAGAATGTGGTCTGTAGAATCTCATTTCTTCTAATTTGAATCCATTGGTTCATGTTAAGATCTCTGGAGCAGCAGAAAAGAAGCTTGGATTTATATTTTGCTCAGATTTATATTTCTTAGACATGGATTCACTGGATGATCTTCAGAAAGCAACTCTCTTCTCAGTCTCAACAATCCATTCTGCACAATGGATTTGATATCAGCTGTATATTATAGGACTGTTCTTGAGGAGATAATAACCTGAGCTAGTGTGGTATAGTGGTTTGAGCATTGAGTTATGACACCAGGGACTAGGGCTCGACTTCCCATTCAACTGTGAAATCCACTGGATGTACTTGGGCAAGTCATAGTCCCTCAGCCTCAGAAGAAGGCAAAGGCAAACCCCACTCTGAACAAACCTTGCTAAGAAAACCCTGTGATTGGTTCACCTTAGGGTTGCCATAAGTCAAAAATAACTTGAAGGCATACAACAACAACAAGATAACAACCTAGATTCAATTGTTAGTCCCAAGCAGAGTACACTTGTTGAATCAATTGGTTTACCTGAGAGTTGACTTCAGCAACTGATTCAATTGATCTACTGTATCTGGGAGTAACGAACAGGATTCCAGCCAATGTGTGCTTTGAAAGCCAGAGGCAGTAATCCTGTGGCCTTTGGGATAGTATGTCTGGACAGTGTCCCTAGGATGGTAGAAGATATGATGATGATGATGATGATGATGATGATGATGATGATGATGATGATGATGATTTATTTATAGCCCACCCCTCTGCGCGGCAATCGGGGCGGGTTACAACATTTAAAACAGACAAAGTTAAAACATTCCCTCATCCCACAGTCCAACCCTCCCATCCCCTTAAAACAGAATTAAACTAAAAAAAGATTAAAAATACCGCAAAACAATAAATGATAAAATAATAAAACAGGAATCAGTGATATAAAAACAAGATGAAAACTCATCTCCCTAATGACAGCTATTATTCTGGGAAGGCTTGCCGGAAAAGATCCGTCTTCACTACCTTTTTAAAAGCAGCAAGAGTAGTAATGAGATGGATCTCATCCGGCAGGCCATTCCAAAGTCTGGGAGCGGTTACAGAAAAGACCCTCTGGGAGGTCTGAGACAGCCTGGTATTTATTGGCTGTAGCAGATTCCTCCCAGAGGACCGAAGGGTGCGGGGGGGATCATAAGGGAAGAGGCGGTCCCTGAGATAAGATGGACCAAAGCCATGTAGGGCTTTAAAGGTTAAAACCAACACCTTGTACTGTGCCCGGAAACTAATCAGCAGCCAGAGGAGGGATTTGAGCACCGGTGTTATGTGCTCCCTCCTTGATGTTCCGGTAATTAACCTGGCTGCCATGTTTTGCACCAGTTGCAGTTTCCGGGTTAGGCACAAGGGTAGCCCCATGTAGAGTGCATTGCAGTAATCCAGACGTGAGGTTACCACGGCATGTACCACAGCTTCCAGATCCCTCACATCCAGATAAGGGCGCAGTTGGCGTATCAGCCAAAGCTGATAACAGGCACTCCTGACCGCCGCATTCACCTGGCTAGTCATGTGAAGCAACGAGTCAAGGAGTACCCCCAAACTGCGAACACAGTCCTTAGAGGAGAGTGTGACTCCATCCAGGACTGGAGACTGTATTCCTAGATCTGGTTTCGGGTCTGTAACTGTGAGTACCTCCATTTTGTCTGGATTCAACTTCAATCTGTTTTTCCTCATCCAATCCATTACCGCTCTGAGACAGTCATTAAGAGGAGAGATGCCATCTGAAGTCTGAGACGATGATTTAGTCATGGAGAGATATATCTGGGTGTCATCAGCATACTGAAGACACCGCACTCCATGCCTCCAAATGATCTCACCCAGCGGCTTCATGTAGATGTTGAATAACATCGGGGATGGGATGGCGCCCTGAGGAACGTAACAATTGAGCTCAATTTTAGATGAGCAACTGTCCCCGAGCCTCACCCTCTGGGATCTGCCCGAGAGGAAGGAACAGAACCACTGCAAAGCAGTGCCTCCAATTCCTAACTCTCTCAGGCGATCCAAGAGGATGGCATGATCTATAGCAGGAGTAGGCAACCTTTCCCCTTTAAGGGCCGAGAGACTTCAGCTCCCAGAATCCCAGGAGCTATTGGCCAACATGGGACTATTGGCCAACATGGCTGAGGCTTCTGGGAGCTGAAGTCCCTCGGCCCTTAAAGGGGAAAGGTTGCCTACCCCTGATCTATAGTGTCAAAAGCCGCTGAGAGATCCAAGAGCACCAGCAGGGTCACACTACCCCTGTCGATGCCCAGGCGGAGGTCATCGGTCAGAGCAACCATGGCAGTCTCCACTCCATATCCTGTCCTGAAGCCAGTTTGAAATGGATCGAGATAATCGGTTTCATCCAAGACTGCCTGGAGTTGGGAAGCAACTGCCTTCTCAATCACCTTGCTTAAAAAGGAAGCAAGGAGACTGGTCTGTAGTTGTTTCTGTCCAGGGGGTCCAGGGAGGGTTTTTTAGGAGTTTCTTAACCGCCACCTCCTTTAAGCAAGATAGTATACTACCCTCCCTAAATGACGCGTTGATTGTGTCCCGAAGGAACACCTTCAACACGTCCCCACCCTGGACGACCAGCCATGATGGGCAAGGATCGAGGGGGCAAGTCGTCTTCCTCACCCTTCCAAGCAGCTTGTCCATGTCATCGGTACTCACAGATTGTAATTGATCCAGTAAAGTGCCATCAACGGGGTTCCTGGATGCCTCATCTACGGATTCTGCCAAAACACTGGCGTCCAAGTCGGCTCTTATCTGAGAGATTTTATCTGCAAAGTAGATATTAAATGCCTCGCAGCAGGCTGTCGTTGGGTCAAGTAGGGAGTTTGGCGCAGGGGGAACCTTCGTCAGCTCCCCCACCACCCTAAATAGCTCTGCCGGGCAGGACTCTGCAGACGCAATACGTGCAGAACAGAAAGATTTCTGCGTTGCCCGTAAAGCCTCCCTATAGGAATCAAGATGCTTCCTAAGGCGAGTTCTGTCAGATAAGAGACTAGTCCTTCGCCATTTGCACTCTAGTTGTTGTCTGGCATGCTTCATCCTCCTAAGCTCCTCTGTATACCAGGCTTACGGTTTGAAGCGGGCCGGAAAGGACGCTTGGGAGCAATTGTGTCAATAGCCCTGGTGAGGTCGGTGTTCCAAGTATCCACCAAGGCCTCGACAGAATCACCGGCATTACCAACCATTAAACCCTCCAAGGCTTTCCGGAAACCAATTGGTTCCATTAGTTTTCGAGAGCGGACTGTTCTAATGGGTCCGCCACCCCCGGGAGGGTGAGCAATAGCCTTTAGTTCCGCCTTGATCAGAAAATGATCTGTCCATGACAATGCGGAGGTTTTTTTGACCTCTGCCCACAGATGTTCCTGCTCCATACTAAAGACTGCATCGAAGGTATGACCAGCACAATGTGTGGGCCTGTTGACCAACTGGGATAGGCCCATGTTTGACATAGTATCCATGAACTCCCGAGCTGCGCCAGTTAGATCTTGTAAACTGGTTTCGAGTGGAATGTTGAAGTCGCCCAGAACCAAAAGTCTGGGCAATTCCAACAGCAACTCAGAAACCAGGGCGGTCAGCTCAGTTAGAGAGTCTGTTAAGCAATGGGGTGGCCAGTATACTAACAGAATCCCTACACTATCCCTGGTCTTCAGGCTGAGGTACATACACTTGATGTAGGTCGTTTTCTGGATAGGCTTTCTGATCAAGGTTAAGGTGTTCCTATGAACCAAGGCTATGCCGCCCCCCTGCCCACTTTCCCTTACCTGCTCACTGACTGAGTACCCAGCTGGGAGAGCCTGCACCCATATCACGGAGCTAGCATCCCCCAGCCAGGTCTCAGTAAAACATGCCAGGTCAGCCGCCTCATCCACTAAAAGATCATGGATGATATGGGTCTTGTTTTTGACTGGCCTGGCATTGCAAAGGAGCAGGTTGAGGGTCAGTGGAATGGTTGGCACACTCTCCAAGTTATCCTGAGAAACAGAGCAAACTGAAGAAGGGATAGGTATTAAACATCGATCCCTCCTTCTTTTGTAACATTTGTTGGCTCTGTTACCACCATACCTTCCCTGCCCCCACACAACCTGGATATCCGCTTCCAGACTATGGTCAGCTCCGCAGTGTGGAGGAGGAGATGAGTAGCAAACTGATTCCAGTCCCTAATCTAAACAACGGCTGCATAGATGGAAAAGAAGCTGCGGGGGAAGATGGTCCTCCAAGGCTGCCCCAGGTGATAGCATTCAGGACTGCCAAGTCCTCCAGGCTTCGGTGAAGGCTGCGCAGGTGACACCAATCAGGACTCAGTCCTCTCCAGCCCCCAATCGCCACCATCACCGCTGTGTTGCTGCAGTTGTGACTGAATAAACAGCCCTCCAAGGCCAAAACCCCACCACAGGTGTAGCCACTTGTGTCCATTGGAGGAGGCGGGAAGATGTTTCAAGTATCCAGCTCTCTACCTCCCAATTCAAGGCCAAGTCGCTGCAATCGCCAGTGGTCTGGCTGGGTTGAAGCTGGCTTTGAAGGCTCACTGAGAGCCTGACGGTCCGAGGGAGGAGGGGGGCAGATCAAGCCCTCACCTCCCAGCTCCCAAGTCAAGCCACTGCAGTCGCCGGTGGTCTGGCTATTGGAGCTGGCTTTGAAGGCTCACGGAGAGCCTGATGGTCCGAGGGAGGAGGGGGGCGAATCAAGCCCACACCGCCTGGCTCCCAAGTCAAGCCGCTACAGTCGCCGGTGGTCTGGCTGGGTTGGAGCTGGCTTTGAAGGCTCACGGAGAGCCTGATGGTCCGAGGGAGGAGGGGGGCGGATCTGAGGGAGGAGGGGGGTGGAACCCATCACCTACCCAGCATGCCAAGATATGGCTCCAGTCTTTGAAAGGGAGATCAGATTACAAAGATCCCGCCCTGATTCTGTGGATCCTTCCATGGCCATTTGTACTTTGAAGTTAGAGTGTCAAAGAGATAAGTGTGTGTGTGGAAATGGGATATGGTGTTGGTAGAATAGGGAAGTTTCTGGATTGGCGCTACCCAAAGCCTTCCACATTTGCACCATGCCCCAAATAAAGGGGAAGCATTTTAAAACAGTCTAACAGATGATCCAAATATTTGTCTCCCATTACTTACAATGGAACGGCTATAGGAGCCAGGATCCTAAATCGTACTTGTGCTGTACAAATCTGTGCTCACATAGTTACACAGCGCTTGTGCTAACCATCCTTCTGTTGAATACTGCTATTGCACTACTGATTATGTATTTACCTATGTGCTTATTGTCTCATTGTGTGATGAGAAATGCACAGTAGCTGTTTCTGCAAAAGAAAGTGATACACTGAAGGTACTGACAAATAGTTATTCACCATACAAGAAGATAGCTGGAAACCTGTTGGTTACTCTCAACTAGAGTAGATCCATTTAATCAGTTGTTGAATGGTGAGTCAACAATAGGTCAATCCAATTGATTCAGTGGCTGTTTTCTAGTTAGGACTAGCAATAGGATTTACCCTCATGCAAAATGACTATATTTGCAAAACTCAGCTTATGCAACCATGAACTTTGTGCATTAATTCCACAATGTCCAAAGAAGCGCAACTGAATATATAAGAGAACTGAAGTGTATGACACCAGCAAGATTCTGAATACAGGCTTTGTTGTTTTGTTCTGCAGGACTAGAGGGAAAGGACTGCTAAATATTAGTCTTCCTCTTCTCTATCCTGTGGGCAGGAAATGAACAGGATCTAGGAAATGCTGAAGAGGTCCAAATACAGACCACTTCAACTTTACAACAGGAGTGACCTGAGAGTGTGTGATATATAAAGAGCCAAGTATTGCAACAGAGGCTGCTGCCACACTGCAGAATTAATGCAGTTTGACATCACTTTAACTGTTATGGCTCCATCCTATGGAATCTTGGGATTTGTAGTTTGTGGTGACACCAGAGCTCTCTGACAGAGAAGGCTAAGTATCTCACAAAACTCCAAATCCCAGAATTACATAGCATTGAGCTATGGCAATTAAAGCAGTGTCAAACTTCATGATTCTGCAGTATACATGCAACCCCAGTGTGAAAATTTATGAGATTCGAGTACATATATTTTCATTCCATTTGTAACAGGTACATCCAAAAACAGTAATTGAAATTAGAGAAATGGAGTTGGTTCTGCCCTCTTGTTCACCATTTTTTTCTGCCCAAGAGACAAGAACTTTAAAAAAAAATGGCTTCGGTCTGGGATCTCTCCTGCCCCTTGTTCAAAGACAATGCAAATAGCAATAGACTTGAATGATGAGCTTCCCATCTCACCCACTTTCCCCAGTTTTTTATGATGTCACAATGTTCATAGACATTCTGATTTCTAAAGAATGAGGCATTGCCATGATGATAAGTAATTAATGTGAAGGACCTTTCAAACTGCTACTCTAGCTACTGTGCCACAGAAGCCTCAGGCTTTTGTTGTGTGCCTTCAAGTTATTTCTGACTTAGAATAATAGAATCATAGAATCATCGAGTTGGAAGATACCTCAAGGGCCATCCAGTCCAACCCCCTGCCATGCAGGAACTCACAATCAAAGCATCCCCGACAGATGGCCATCCAGCCTCTGAGCAACTCTAAGAGGGCACTAACCTGTCACTGGGGTTTCTGAGGCTGAGAATGTGTAACTTGCCCAAGTTCACCCAGTGGGTTTCTATGGCCAAGTAGGGAATCGAATCCTGGTCACCAGAGTCCAGTGCTTAAACCACTATGTCACACTGGCTCCTCAAAGCTCCAGAACAACAAGACATTTCTTTTTCCATAAACATAAAAATGAACTAATTAAGTTCAGTTTCATGCCACAATCACAGTTGTTTGAAACTTTTGAAAGGCATTGCATCCTATTGTGATCATCAGCCACCCTAGAAATTGATTCCTCAGGTCAAATTTCTAACGCAACTGGTATAAAGATCATGTGCTCCTCTGAAATTAATGAATGCCTTCCTTTTGCTAGCAAACATCACTGCTTTTTAAAAGTCAGCCAATATGCTCTAATGCAAAGTAGTGCTTTCCCTAATGAAATAAGATCATTGCAGTAATGGTGTGACCAGGGATGCTAAGTTCACGATGTACAACTTGTAATGAGGCTCTTGGATCGATATGTCCCTCTTTGCCTAGTCACACTAAGCATGCTGGGTTATAATATGTTCAAAAAAGATTAAAGGCATTGGGAAAGTGTTGGAAATATTAACCCCGGAAGTCCTGGAGCGATCATCCCTAGAGTCAAGGCAATTTATTTTTCTAGATGGACAGCATATTTCTATAGAAGTAGTTAAGGCAGCAGGACTTGTACTACTGGGTTCCCCTGAAACACTAGTATTGCTGAGTTTAAAAACTGGTGCTGAAAAATAGTCACATTGTTACGTTGGCTGCAAGTGCAAGGTGAGCATTCAGGCCAAAAGGCTCTTCATCAGCTGCACTTTTGGTCTCAACAGTATCTTCTGTTCCAAGAATGCTGTTTCCTATGCAGAGTGCTATTTTCTTTGCAAAATAATTTAAAAAAAACATCCATAAATGAATTTTGAGCAGAATATGTTCTGAAGTATTTTCTTCACAAGAAAATGCTCTTTCTGCATTGAAATAATATTTTCTGTGTAGACAACAGGCTCCCCCCCCCCCCCAAGAAAATACTGTTTTCTGCAAGTACAAAAAGGAGTGCAAATGTAATACAGAATAAATTGCAAATTGGAAATAGAATTCAAGATCTGACCATTTGTGAAGACTTTCCTGAAGTGGGAAGAAAATTGCAAAAAAAAAAAAATCTTGCTGCTACCTTCAAAAATAAAATTAGTTAAGGATTACATGTGTTTTACCTTTGTAAAACCCTAGAAGCAATTCCAGCCCCTTCCTGCCTCACCCCTTTGACCTCACAAGGAGATACCCCCGGTCTCACATCTTGCCCCTGATGTCTCAAGGAAATTGATGCTGCTGACTAGGAGTTGCAACTGTAAACACATGGCCCAGAAAAACAATAATTTGTTGAGAGAATCGTACTCTCAGAGGTGTATAACCCCGTTCAAAAGACTACATTTTTTTTATATCCTACTAGTGAGCTTTCTTATCCATGACATGCCTTCCAACATTTCACAGATAAAAAACAGGATAAATGTGATCGAACAACATCAGAACATCATCACAATGACAAAGGATATTCATTAGGAATAAAATACAAGCTAGAAGAGGCTGCAGTGGTTTGCTTTTGCCTGGGTCTACTGGGAAAGTCAAAGCAAAAAAAAGCAAAGCAACTTCATTTATATACCGCTTCAGACCGCACTATGCAGTGTCTAAGTCAGGGGTCCCCAAACTACGGCCTGCGGGCCAGACCCGGCCCCTTGAGGCCTTTTCACCGGCCTGTGGCTGGTTCTGCCACTGCCGCTGTGACACTGCTCGCAACGCCGGGCGCCATTTTGGAACACAAAATGGCACCATAGTAGTGCGCATGCATGCACAATGCGGGATGCCATTTTGTGTTCCAAAATGGCGCCCAGAGTAGTACGCATGCGTGTGTGATGCTGAGCACATGTGCACGACATCGGGTGCCATTTTGGAAGACAAAATGGCATCCTGCGTTGCACGCGCATGCGCACTACTCTGGTGCCATTTTGTGTTCCAAAATAGTGCCCAGCGTCGCGAGCCTGTATCGCAACTCTGGACACCATTATTTTTAGTTCGGCCCTCCAAAGAGCTGGGGGACAGCGAACCGGCCCCCAGCTCAAAAAGTTTGAGGACTCCTGGTCTAAGTGGTTTACAACTGTATGCTAATTGCCCTCAACAGCTCGGTACTCATTTTAGCGACCTAGGAAGGATGCAGGCCTGAGTCAAGCCTGAGTCAAGAGTCCATCCCTCTCCCCTTCCCCCTACGGAGTTAATTGACTTTGACAGTTTTCAGCAATTGAAATAAGTTGAGGATAAAGGAGGAGAGGAGGAGGAGGAGAGATAAACACATATTTTAATAGCAGCTAAATATATGGGATGGCAGAAGATTAATTGGTAATATTCCTGACAACGGGGGCAGTTGAATAGTGTGCAGTTAGTGTTACAGCTTTGTTCTATGTCAGATACATCAGAAAGAAACATACAACCCCCTTTCCCCCCTGTTGTTAGACACAAATATGAGCATCTCTCTTTGTGTATATCACTAAGAATTGCCCATTCAAGCCAAAGAATTGCTATGCTCACAACGAGCCAACAGTAAGTTTTCCTCTTTAGAAAACAGTTCAGAACTGTTGTTCAACAGCCTGTTTCATATGTCATCCAAGACCCACAGGAATATTTCAGTTAAGTTGAATATTGTTTTCTGTTAGTGTGCTCTCCTGTGCATTGATAATTAACAGGGTGAGACAATGTTAATCCAGATCTACATCCTACCATCTGTTGAGGATGAACCCATAGATAAGTATGAAACCTGTTCTCAGTCTTTGCTGACCAACCATGAAATAATGAGACCAGACACAGAGAACTAGGTTTAACAAGGGCCACTTTAAGCAAAATCCTGTTTAAACTGTTTTGAACCTGGAAAATAGCAAAAGGGAGAACAACCTAGTGTGGGATCAGCTGAGCCAGGTGTCACCCTTGACTTCCTCCTCAGTCTTCCCCTCACCTTCCTGAACTCCTATGGGCAAATCAATAGCTGGGTTGCTCCCTGTCTGGCCCTCTCTTGAAAAGCAGACCCAAAGCACACATCCTCCAAGTCACAGGACTTAAAGTGAAGGCAAAGCCTCCCAGTCTGCCCCAAGGGTAGTCTCCTTCCCCACCCCTAGGTCTTAGAACCTAAAGAAGCACTTCCAGATCCCTCCCCTTCACCAAAAGGGAGCCAAGGTGTTCACCATAAATCTTACTTATTGCACGCGTATTGGAGCTTATTGCACCGCTAAAATAAACCTGCTTACCTCTCCCAACTTCAACCTTAGTTTGGGAGGCATTTGGATACTATCACAGGGATTTTGTCATTGAACTTGCTGCCCGCATCCAGACAGAATTGAGCCTGCTCAGTGCACCTCTTTTCGAAACTGGGGGTTTTCTGACTTAAGAAAATGACCACTGGAGCGCCCCTGGGACCTGGGCTGGATGCGGGAGGTGGATTCAGTAGCAAAATCCCTATGATAGTATAATTTTTTTTCCAAAAATATAATTTATTGGTAGGATACATACATGAATATGAATACAGAATAAGAAAGTAAAAATGAAAAACTTCTACTATTGATTTGTGTGTAAATCAATGCATTCTCAATTCAATGTTTCTCACCCTCCCCACCCTCCTGATCCCAACAATTGTGTTTCTAATTATGGTTTGGATTGTAAAAAAAGCTTCATTTTTAACATATTCTTCTTAACTTTGTAACATTGGGGTTCATCCACAGATCAGTACATCTAGTGAGAGTGATTATATATTATGCTGTATTGTTAACAACAGTATAATATAACAGAAATAAAGGGGTGCTCGTAATATCTTCTATTGTCTCTTTTTTACTAATTCCAGCTTCAGCTGTGTTGTTGGATTTAAGAACTTAAACATGCCATTTCTGGTCACAGAAATTTAACAGTGAATCCCAAATTTTATCCCAATCTTGGTTTAGTTTATCGGATGCCTATGATAGTATCCAGATGCTGCCTGAATTAAGACTGAATTTGGGAGAGGTAAGGAGGTTTATTTAGCAGTGCAATAAGCTCCTTTATCTCTCCGTACTACATGCCCCGACGCTCCTCCCCACTGCTCTCCCCTTTTGGCTTAGAGAAGAAGCTAGGCCAGTGACAAAGCCACTATGGGTAGACTCACCCCTCCACCACAGCAGGAGGAGGAACCCACCAGCATGTCACCTGGTGCAGCCCACATCTCCAGTACCTCCACAGTGATGCCACTGTGTGATAGGTTTACCTTAGGGTCACTATAAGTCAGAAATGACTTCAAGGCACACAACAACAACAACAACAATCACACTCTCTCCTCTGGCACTTTAGATTTCCAATGAAGGCTTGGTTACCTTGAGCTGGCTCAATCATCTGCGTGTCCCTGTCCAGGGATGCCACTATGGTCATCCCTGAACCTCATCAAAAGAGATAATACAAGGCAACATCTCCTCCAACTTAGTTCATTTTGACTCAGGGCCTCGGCAGACGACTAATAGAGTCGTCTTCCGGGCAGGGAAGAGGAGGGGCAGCCACACGAGCGGCGCCCCTTCCTCTTCCTGAGGTCGCCCTCGGAGTCGCCGGCCCTCCGCATGGCCGGCGCTCCGAGGATGACCTCACGCCACGGCGACCGCACGCGCCGCGGCGTTTGAGTCAGGGAAAGTGCGCCCGCCGCTTTTAGGGTGCACTTTCCCTGAAATCTAAAAGGAGCACCAATTTGGTGCTCCTTTTAGAGTCGCCGACGGTGCGCCGCGGTGCGGCTGCCGCGGTCCAGCGGCGCTCCGTCCCACGGCGCACGGGAAGCTCCCGTCTTCTTCCCCCCTCAGTCTTTCAAGTTGTTGTGTGCCTTCAAGTCATTTTTGACTTATAGCAACCCTAAGATGAACCTATAAGAGGGTTTTCTGGGCAAGATTTATTCAGAGTGGGTTTGCCACTGCCTTCCTCTGAAAATGTGATTTGTCTGAGGTCTTCTAGTGGGTTCCATGGCCAAACTGGTATTTTGACCCTGGCTTTCAAGAGTCCCAAAATCCTGTCTCCTGGAGGCCTACTCCAACACCCAAACCACTATACAATGCTATCTCTCCAGTCTTTCAAACAGTCTGCAGCAATTCTTGAGTAATTATTTATGAACAGCAAAGTGTTGTATCCAAGCCAAAGTAACCCACTGCTGTTTAAAAAAGAAATATCAAGAGAACTAAATTGATTATAATCCGCCATATCTAAACATACTTTAAACACTGACACTATATACATAATGACTGTATAAATGATTGTATTGATTCCATAAACTGATCTTTAATTATCTCTTTATTGCTGGCAGGAGACAATGATTCTGATATTGACAGAGTGTTGTCTATATGATGGATTTTATTTCAGCTTGGTTTAAAAAAAAATCAATCTCAATGTATTGTTTCCCTTCCTTTGTGTTCTGGGTTTGCACAGAAAGCTACAACACAAGCACAGTAAAAGCATCCGCTGGGTTTT
Source organism: Phrynosoma blainvillii (assembly GCA_026167975.1). Classification (NCBI taxonomy): domain Eukaryota; kingdom Metazoa; phylum Chordata; class Lepidosauria; order Squamata; family Phrynosomatidae; genus Phrynosoma; species Phrynosoma blainvillii. The sequence goes on along the minus strand of JANUYF010000004.1, from coordinate 16,293,676 downwards.
AAAATGTGCAGTCTTGTTTAAATTCTGTCATCTTAATGTTAGCATCAAGTGATATTTTTTTTCCTCCATCTTCAGAGATACTTTAGTCTTTTTTTTTCCCCACTCACCCTCCACTGCCTTTTGAACTCGTGCCAGATAAACAGATTAATGTTCCTGATAGTCCAAATCAAGGAGCTGAGCAAACATCCTCTCTTATCATGCTTTCAGGTGGACCCGCTCTGATTGGGTACTGAAATCTACTGCTTCTATCCCCATGGTAACCACACACAAAAAAAGGTTGTACCAGGCAGATGCTTTTGCTGCAAAGAACAACTCGGAGACAGACTGTTACAGTTCAGCAAATCTAATCTGCTGCCAGCATTTTAAATGCAGACAGCTCTGTCAACACGTCCAGTATTTACTTACTGAAATTTGGGCATTTTAACCGGATTGTCTCAATATCAGAGGACTTTTTCCCATTCGCACACGCGTGGAACTATATGTGAAGAGAGATGCATAAACAGCAGCCTCACATCTCTGTTTCTCACCCCACGGACATCTACTACAGAAAGCATAGGAACTTCACAAACACACACATGCATGCACACACATGCACATTTGGGACTTTGTCACTCCTGCTCTGTTTTTTGGCCACAACTTGTTGGAAATGGACACAGAAGTGCTGTTCAGGAGCCAGGGTTCCTAGAGTCTCAGAGCTTGGCCCTTCTTCTCTATAACTTCAGGGCATGGGGGAGGAATATCAGGGCAAGAGCACTGCCTTGAAAAGTGTGTGTCTATGTATTTTCCTCAATTGTAAGGCTTGGTGCTTTTTATTTGCATGGCATAATCTGTGCAATTGAGGCTGAAGCTTGATATATCATGCTCAATGACACAACCTGCAAAGGTAACCTCTCTAAATTATTGGTTTGGCCCAATGGGTAGGGAAACCCTATGGAAAGGGTTGTAATGCTGATTGAGTTCAGAAAGAGGGAGTGGCGGAAATGAAGAGCACCTGTAGGTCTAAGGGGTAGGCCTTTCCCTCCATGAGGAAGGTTTTGATATTTTCAGTTTAGGGGAGAAAAAAAGGATTAGTTATTTGCTGTGAAACTTCTGTTTTGCATTTTCATTTTTAAAAATTCATTTAAGACTTTAAAGTTGCATCCAAATATTGCAATACTACTGACCAACAGAGGCAGAGAGTTCTGTATCAAGAGCTAGGGAGCTGGGTATATTTAGCCTGAAGAAGAGAAGGTTAAGAGGTGATATGATAGCCCTGTTTAAGTATTTGTAGGACTGTCATACTGAAGATGGAGCAAGCTTGTTTCTGCTGCTCCAGAGAATAGGACATGGTGCATTGTCATGGACGGATCATTTCCTGATCAAGGCTGAACTAAGAGCTACTGTCTGCCCTCCTGGGGGTGGTGGACCCATTCGAACGGTCCGCTCTCGAACGCTTATGGAACCAATTGGTTTCCAGAAGGCCTTAGAGGGTTTAATGGTTGGTAACGCCGGTGATTCTGTTGAAGCCTTGGTGAACAATTGGAATACCGATCCCACCAGGGCTATCGACACAATCACCCCCAAGCATCCTTTCCGGCCCACTTCAAATCGTAAGCCCTGGTATACAGAGGAGCTTGGTAGGATGAAATGGGTCGGACAAAGACTAGAGTGCAAATGGCAAAAGACTCGTCTCTCATCTGATAGAACTCGCCTTAGGAAGCATCTTGATTCCTACAGGGAGGCTTTGCGTGCAGCGCAGAAATCTTTCTGTTCTGCATGCATTGCGTCTGCAGAGTTTCGCCAGGCAGAGCTGTTTAGGGTGGTGGGGGAGCTGACGAAGGTTCCTCCTGCGCCAAATCCCCTACTTAACCCAACGACATCCTGCTGTGAGGCATTTAACATCCACTTTGCAGATAAAATCTCTCGGATAAGAGCCGACTTGGACGCCAGTGTTTTGGCAGAATCCGTAGACGAGGTATCCAGCAACTCCGTTGAAGGTAATTTACTGGATCAACTGCAATCTGTGAGTACCGATGACGTGGACAAGCTACTTGGGAGGATGAGGAAGATGACTTGCCCCCTCGATCCTTGTCCATCATGGCAGGTTGTCCGGGGGGGGGGGGACACGTTGAAAGTGCTCCTTCAGGACACGATCAACGCATCCTTCAGGGAAGGTTTGGTACCATCTAGTTTGAAGGAGGCGGCAGTTAGGCCACTCCTGAAAAAACCTTCCTTAGATCCCCTGGACAGAAACAACTATAGGCCAGTCTCCTTGCTACTGTTTTTAAGCAAGGTGATCAAGAGGGCAGTTGCCTCCCAACTCCAAGCAGTCTTGGATGAAACTGATTATCTTGATCCATTTCAAACCGGCTTTAGGACAGGATATGGAGTGGAGACGGCCATGGTCGCTCTGACCAATGACCTCCGCCTGAGTATCGACAGGGGTAGTGTGACCCTGTTGGTGCTCTTGGATCTCTCAGCGGCCTTTTACACCATAGATCATGCCATCCTCTTGGATCGCCTAGGAGAGCTAGGAATTGGAGGCACTGCTTTGCAGTGGTTCTGCTCCTTCCTCTCAGGCAGATCCCAGAGGGTGAGGCTCGGGGACAGTTGCTCATCCAAAATTGAGCTTAATTGTGGCGTCCCTCAGAGTGCCATCCTGTCCCCGATGTTATTTAACATCTACATGAAGTCGCTGGGTGAGATCATTTGGAGGCATGGAGCACAGCGTCTTCAGTACGCTGACGACACCCAGATTTATCTCTCCATGACCAGATCATCGTCTCAGACTTCAGATGGCGTCTCTCCTCTCAATGACTGTCTCAGAGCGGTATGGATTGGATGAGGAAAAACAGATTGAAGTTGAATCCAGACAAAACGGAGGTACTCACGGTCACAGGCCCGAAACTATATTTGGGAATACAGTCTCCAATCCTGGATGGAGTCACACTCTCCTCTAAGGACTGTGTTCGCAGCTTGGGGGTGCTCCTAGACTCGTCGCTTCACATGACTTGTCAGGTGAGTGCAACGGTCAGGAGTGCCTGTTATCAGCTTCGGCTGATATGCCAACTGAGCCCTTATCTGGACATGAGGGACCTGGAAACTGTGGTACATGCCCTGGTAACCTCACATCTGGATTACTGAAATGTGCTCTACATGGGGCTACCCTTGTGCCTAACCCGGAAACTTCAACTGGTACAGAATATGGCAGCCAGGCTGATCACAGGAACATCTAGGAGGGAACACATAACACCGGTGCTCAAATCCCTCCACTGGCTGCCAATTAGTTTCTGGGCACAGTACAAGGTGTTGGTGTTGACCTTTAAAGCCCTACATGGCTTGGGTCCATCTTATCTGCGGGACCGCCTCTCCCCATATGATCCCCCCGTGCCCTCCGGTCCTCTGGGAGGAACCTGTTACAGCCAATAAAAACTAGGCTGTCTCAGACCTCCCAGAGGGCCTTCTCTGCAACTGCTCCCAGGCTGTGGAATGGCCTGCTGGATGAGATCTGTCTTATTACTACTCTTGCTGCCTTTAAAAAAGCAGTAAAGACGGACCTCTTCCGGCAGGCCTTCCCGGAATAATTTTCCGACCTGAGGGGAGATGATTTCAACTGTCCCTTATCTGTAGCTCGCTTCATTTTTTGATTTTATTCTTTTTTTGTAATGTTTGTTTGGTTTTAGACTGTATTATGTTTTAATCTCTTAAAGTTTAATCTTATTTTAGGAGGTGGGAGGGGGTTATGGGGATAGGCTTGTTTTAACTTTGTATGTTTTAAAATGTTGTAACATTTTAGAAATAAAAATTATTATTATTATTATTATTATTATTATTATTATTATTATTTATATAAACTACAGGAAAAGAGATTCCACCTAAACATTAGGAAGAACATACTGATGGTAAGAGCTGTTAAATTGTGGACTATGCTGCCTCAGAATGTGGTGGAGCCTCCTTCCTTGAAGGTCATTAAAACAGAGAAGAGTATTGCATAATGATTAAAACCGTCTTACCTGAGCCGGCTTAAAATTAGAAGTGGGTGGCATCCTGATATTTTCAGATGCATTTAGCCACCAAAATCACTGCCCAGGTGCAGCCCGGCTCCATCACCACTCAGAAGGGCACTCTGGCAGCCATTTTTTTTAATTTATTTTTTTGAGCTGGAAAACTCCTGGCTTCAAAAAGATGTGCGAGGAGCACCCCTTTGAGCAGCAATGGATCCGGGCTGCACCCAGGTGGCAATTCTGGCAGCTAAATGCATCTGATAATATCAGGATGCTGCCCGCTTCTAATTTTAAGATGGCTCAGGTAAGGCAGTTTTAATCATTATGCAATAATCTCCAGAGACTGGGTGGCCATCTGTCGGGGATGCTTTGATTTTGAGTTCTTGCATGGCATGGGATTGGATTGGATGGCCCTTGTTGTCTCTCCAACTCTATGATTCTATGACCTGTGCAAGCACTTCATTGGATGCATAGAACCTAAAGATATGTTGATATCTGTTAATTTTAATATATACTTTGTTTTATTGCTGCTTAAAATATGTATTGAGGCTTAAATTGTGACTTTGGCTGCAATAGTCAACTATAGTTATCCCCCAAAACCACAGAAAGAGGCACACAAATAATGAGACCTTCCCAGCTTCTCTCTTTAAAAGGCCAGCATGGTGTAGTGGTTTTAGCATTGGACTACAACTCTGGAGACCAGGGAATGAATCCCACCTCAGCAATGTAAACCCACTGGGTGACCTTGGGCAAGTCACACACTCTCAGCCTCAGAGGATAGCAAAGGAAAACCCTCTCTGAAGAAACATGTCAAGAAAGCCCCATGATAGGTCCACCTTAGGGTTGCTATAAGTCAGAAATGACTGGAAGGCCCACAACAACAACAATAAATGCAAGGGACATTTTCGGTGTCTTACAAGTAAGTTCCCCTACAGAAACAGTTGTACATTTTTGGTCTGCTACAAAATATTTGCATTCAGTTCAAGGTTGCAGAAAGAGTGTTTCCATGTGATGCCATAGTGCATGCAGATGGGCATTGTATTATGCATTGGACTACACATTCATGGTGCATTGGGCTATGTGCATATCATCCAACTGCCTTGATTTGGCAGGAACAGTCCCAATTAATCTTCTATCATCCCACTTAAAATGACCTGATATTTTCCTCTTCATCCCACTTCTCCTCAGCTTACTTCAGTTGCTGCAAATTGAGTTCAAAATGCAAATGTAGCTTCCACCAAATTAACTCAGCAAGGAGGAGATGGATGGGAAGGAATCTTACCCTTTCCAGTAGGTTCTGGCAAAAGCACCCTCTCCTAGTTTATGTGTTCTTCCTCATTAATAACTTTTGCCATCTTGACCACACTCTGATGTTCCATGGCCACACATGTCCTGATTTTCATCTATGACATGCTGGAGGTTAGGGTTGTGCATTTCCTCATGCTACATTGCCATTCAAGACCAGAATTGTACAATCAATGCAAAACTCCATGTACAGAGATTGCACTCTCTAATCCCACTGTGCTCTCATATGCAAAACTGAATAAAAGGCTGATTAAAAAATATCCCAACAATAACTTCATTACAGAGGAAGAAACAGTGTTGTCATTTTTTTTAAAAAATGTACAAGTATATAAAATGAAAAGGTAGCTCACCTTTTGGTTTAGTAGCAGCCATTCATGAAATGAGTCAAGAGCCACCCAAAATTGGCAGAAATGCAGCCACACCCATTCAAGAGCACAGAGTGATTTCATTCAATGTTTATTATGCAGGTCTGGTTATGATAAAGCCTCTGTATGTGCTGGAAGCCCAGCCATCCCCATTTTGCCAAACATACAGTAATTTAATCACAACTCCAAGCAATTTATCTGCAACAAGGATGGCTTCTGTTTCTCCATAATGAGCTGATTATATCTCATCAGAGGAGCCTTAAACCCATCAGATCTCAAATGAATTATACCAAACATATTATTTTCATAGCAGCTGGAGATGACTAACAAGTGAAACAGAGCTCTCTATTGTCGTATTTCATTGAGAATGATAACATACAGTAGTCTGTTAAAAGGGAAGCATATGACACCAATTCACTCAGGTCACCAATTTCATAAATATGATGTTGATCATTTACTCAGAGATTGTCTCGGGATTGGTTCAGGGCTGAGGGGGAGGTATTGATGCTAAGCCTTACTGAGAATTTTTTCCTGGTTCTTATCTGACTCTTACATTTAGTTCTAGTTCTCACAATTTCAGAGGAAATGATAGATTTGTTTCAGGGCAAGGCAACATTAGACTATAAGAGAGAAATGGTATAGTGCTGAGTGTTTCTGTTTCTTCATGTAGAAAGGAAGCATGTTGGCAGAAAGCTAGATGTAAACCCTTCTTCCAGATTTCTATGTGCAATCCCTGCAAGAATAGAAGGATGAGGGTGAAGAAACCTGGTACAGAAGAGCATTCATTCTTGGGATCCCCCACCTACAGGAACACAGAAACAGGTTTACTATGTTGCTTATTGTTTTGTGAAAACAAGGACTAGGTAAATAACCCTTCTCTCCTAAGCAGTTAAATGTCATTACTCTCGTCCCTCCACATTTGCTGGGTTTAGGGGCACAGGACCCCCATGAATGTGGGAAAACCACAAATAACAAAAACACTATCTTTTACCTGAGAGAACACCTTTCTAGAAATCTCTAAGTCCTCCAGTGCGACATCTGCCAGACATTGACCATAGAATTGCTCTTTAGGAGCTACAAATGCCTAATGGAATGTTCTCTCTAGGAATCTCTAGATCCTTAAGTGTGACATTTGGTTAAAGTTGACTAAAGAGTTGTGCTAGAGGACCTAGATATTCCTAGAGAGAACATATTAATAAAATCCATGAGTAATCAAATCCACAAAAGTCAAAGCCGCAAATGTGGACAGACAAGTGTAGTTAACATTACCATTACAGGTAAGGTTGGATCCAGACCAACAATGCAATCCTAACTGGAATATGTGCCGTTGTAGGAGGTCAGGATTAGGAAGAAGCATCTTCTGCCATCAGACACCTCTTCTGCCTTCTGAACTCGGAGGTCTGCCAACAGAGCTATCTGCCATCAGAACCACTGGGCTGGCTAAACTCTGTTGAAATAAGAGGCAAAGAAAGGGGGACTGAAAAGGATGAGGTGAAAAAGAGCTCACATCAACTCAGATCCAAACCTACTCCAACCCAGAGACATATCCACAACACCTGATGGAGAATGAGGAAGGGGATACAGAAGAGTGTCCAGCTCTTCTTGTCATCAGGTGCAGAGAACTGACATCCTCCACATCCCTTAACCCCCACTCTTCACTGATGAAGTAATAGCCATGTAGAAGGGGAACAGCTGTGGGTTTGGAAGGTGAGGGAGAATAGGTATTTTCATTCACTTGATGGAACTTTAACCCCATCCTGCTCCAAGATCTCTTATGAATGAACAGGAACTCTGCCCCATATCCAGTCTGGCAAGCCTAGCACATTACCAGGGGATAATCCTTGTAACATCACTCTTGCAATATCACAAGGGTTCATCAATAAGAGCTACGGTTTGGCCCTAAAATCACAAGGTCTGGGAAAGTCCTAACCAGGCAACACAACTCAACCCCAGGGAACCCCACATCCATATTGTCGTCACCCATATTGGAGACAGCAAAATGGGGTACCCCCACTGAGCAAAAAGAATTTTTAAATTATAAAATATCTCCACCGTCAAGAAAAAAGGAAGTCACAGAAAACAATTTTCACCACCCTAGAACACAATGGCAGAAAGGATCCAAAAAGATTAGGAGGAGGAAGCTGAGGTTGTGGGGGGGGGGGGGGAAGCATAGAGAAAGGTCAATGGCTTCTCCCTCATTCTCACACCCTAAAAGAGGAGCAGCATGCCAACTTACATTCCAGGGAGGGGCTTTGTGACACCTTACTGCTTCCCAGTGTCATCCCACTGATGATGTCACCCAGTGATGTCTGAACTCCCTGCACTCCCTAATGATACCAGTGCTCCTTGGAACTCCCGCCACTGAAACTGTCAGGCCCCTCCTCACCTTCAGTTAGGGTTTTGCCACTTCTCAGCACCTCCAGTCCTGAAATAGCAAATTCTGCAAGGCAAGGTAGTCTGTTCAGGCAAATCCTTCCTCCTTTCTCACACCCTTTTTTGTCCCTTCAGAACTATTCCTCTGAGCCCTCCTCAAGTTCCAAACTGTGAAAGAGGGCTTAATCTCTGACCAGGAGCCAGTCCTATTAGGGGCTTTGGAAATACACTGGGTGACCTTAGGCAAATCACATGCTCTTAGCCTCAGGGAAAAGGCAATGACAAACCTTCTCTGAGCAAATTGTTCCAAGAAAACCCCATGATTGGTTTAGCTTAGGGTTGCCATATGTCAGAAATGACTTGAAGGTACACAGCGCATACACAGTTTGTCGCAGGTTGACATTTCACAATAGCAGGACAAATAAGGAAGTCTAAGTAGAGCTGTTAATCTAAGTAAGCCAGTAGCCCACTTTGTGCCTCCCCCTCCTTTTATTGTTTGAATAGACTCATCCTGCATTTACAACCACATAAGCAACAAGCTAGTCTATCTGTAAACCAGATGCTTTGACACTGGTTTCACCACCAACAAGGGTTTAGATGGTGGTTGCCATGGAATGTGTCCCATTACTTCACACTTGTGCTCCCATCTGGATTGGTTAACCATGTGCTGATGGTGCAAATAGCAACCATTTATTTTTGTTGGCAGTGGTTTTAATTGAGCACACAGCAGTAGAGACAGCTGGTAAAGGAAGAAATTTGTAGGCACATGTGGACCCAAATTGTGGTGTGTGGGGGTGGGAGGTGTGTGCCTGTGGGCAGGAGGGATGCCTTTGCAGATGGATAGAACATAAGGACAACCCATTGGGGGAAATGCCTCAATTTTCAAGACATTTCAAGACATCCCATAGCGTGATATGAAGCGGTATATAAATAAGCTGCTTTTTTTTCAAGGAAAAAAAGATTAAGCTGTCTTGATGAAATTACATTAAGATGCAAGCCTTTATTTCCCAAATCTTGTTTTCTAGGTTCTACACAACAACATCAGAAGAGGTAGTGGGAAAAATAATATCCTCTTCCCTAATGGCCACTTACCCATTTCCAAAGGGGGAAAAAGTTTTTTAAAAAGAGGAGATAAAGTTTCATAAAATTTACATGTGCAAGCATCCCTCAGTTAACAAAGCCTCTGAGAAAGAAGTTCCTTTTTACAAAGTCTTTTTATACCTGCCCAATGCCTCTTCTTCTTTGTCCTCTGTCTAGCTAGAAGTTGTTTTTATTAGCAGGGGGTCGCGCGCGGTGGCGGGGGGTGCACGCGCACACGCCGCCATTCCCCCCCCCCCTCGGCCCGGCGGAGAAGAGGACTTCGGGGGACCGGCCCAGGGCTGAAAAAGGTTGCCTACTCCTGGATTAGACATTTTTTTGCAACAGGAGATTCAATAAGAAATTATAATTTGTTTAAGGTAGGGGATTGGACAACAATAGAACATTTGATAAGTTTTTTTTTAAAGAGAAAGGGGCTTGTGATCTGGAACAACCACAATGAGGTTAAAATGCTTTATAGATAGTTCATTTGCTTCAAAAGGTGCATGATAGATAGTCAGGTTAAGGATTGTTGATTAAATATAGAGAAAAACTCAGTAGCTTGGAAAAATAAAATAAGGATATATAGCTTTAAGTATTGATAGAACAGGACATATAACATTAAATGAAATAGAGTAGATTAAACAGTTGTTATAAGATTTAAATTGTGAATTGTCAGTTGTGATATATAGAGATTCACAGACATGCATTTTCATGACAAAAGCAGAAAGGTTTAAGTGGAGATCAAAATACGTTGGAGCTAGATAACAAAATGCTAGAGAGCGAGTTTAAAATGGAATTGTGTACCTAAAATCTAAAAACCAAAACACAACACTACAGATATATGAACAAAGGTTCTGGAGATAGAACAACATTAACAAATTATTATAACAGATTGGGATGTGCTAAGATAGTTTCAACAACAACAAAAAGAAAATAGTGCTCTCACACATCTATACATTTCAGGAGGGGATTGTTAGGATACAGATGGGCTATGCAGTCAAAGGTGAAATGTAGAGATGTGTGTGTGTGATTTTCCACTTGAGAACAGCTTCTAGGCAAAGCACAAACAACATCTAGAGAAACAAAGTGAATCTAACACCAGATGGCCAAGAAGACATAAACATGTACTTTCCCAAAGGTACAACTCATGGACACAGACTTTGTTATGAGAAAGGCTTGATAGCAATATGTAAACATTGTAGCTAGTAGGTTTCTTTTCTATTCTATAGCAGCAGTTCTAAATTTTGGTCCTTGGTGGTGGTGGACTCATAGTCCAACAGCTAGCTCCCAGAATCCCCAGCCAACATGCCCAGTGGACAGGGATGCCGGGACTCATAGTCCAACAATTGTTTTCATCATTCCCATCTCCACCTCCTTGACTCCGTGCCTATTCTACTCCATTCACAGTCCATTCCTCCTTCCTATGCTCTCTCTCCCCCCAAGTATGTCTATCACTTCTTACAGCCTCTGTCTGCAAGAACCTCAGGAAGAAGAATTGCCAACAGCAGTTGCCTGTAAAGTGTATTATTCCTCCTGCTCTAGCGTAATGAATGAATTAGATCCTTCCCCATTCTGGAACCTATGTATTTGGCATACTTAAGGCTTTAAAGTGGAAGAGACTAAAACGAAAAAGTATTAATTGTACCTGTTTTTTAATATAAGATGCCTTCCCATTCTGCTGTTCCATTTCAGATTTAATGCCATTCAAATTGGCCCAGGATTGAATTGATAAGCCTGAAATTGCTGGTTGTTGCTGAAAAGATTCTTCTCTATGGAGGAACTTCCTTCGTGAGATGCTTTACCAGTGAAATGGCATTCTTCATCAGGCTCTCCATAGTGCAATATTTCACTAGCAACGAACTCACCAGGGTACTCATAAGGAGAGCAGGAAGGCAGTAGGATGAGAAAAATGCTTGTTAATATTTGCATCCTCAATGGGAAAATGACTTATTGACACTCAAGACACCCAGATGAAGAAAAAAGCAGGGAGGGGAGGGGTGGAGAAAATGGAATGTGACAGCATTTTTAAAACGAAGAAGTTTTTCTTTTAACATGAGCTTTTGTGGATATAAACTTCTTCAGATGCAGTACACAGTGATATTAAAGCTGCTGGTTGAAGCTCACATCAGAGGTATGTTTACTTGCTCTTCCTCCAGCATGATATATGCCATCCTATGCCAGCAATGCACTCTATATTGAACGATTAGAACAGTCTCTATGCAAGAGGATAAAATGATACTACTCTGACATTTGAAATGGCAATACCCAAAAAACAATTGCAGAACATTTCAACCTTCCTGGATTTACAGGTCACAGTTCTTGAACAAGAAAATTACAAAGGAAGACTAGAAAGAGAAACAAATGAATTGAATTATATTCACAAATCGCAATCCATTAGCAGAGACACACAGACAATCCCAGGATTCCATAGGATGTCTATCAAAGAGGAATCACAGAGCTGTAACTGTCTAATATGAAAAGGCCCTTACAATATTTGAAAAGGGAAGGAAGAAGGAGTCTTGTGGCACCTTTAAGACTAGCCAGGTTATTATAGCATATACTTTTGTGGAGCCCATGTATCTGAAGAACTGGATTGTAACCCATGGGTGTTAATGCTGAAATAAATCGGTTAGTACTAACATTGTGCAATGGTCTTTCCTTCATTTTAAATAAATGATTTTGTGGCACCATAATTTAAGGTGGTGTTTCTACATGATGGTTGCATAGCAAAAATACTAAGATCTTCAGGGGAAGGCTTTCTCTCATTCCCACCACCATCATTGGCTTGCTTGGTGAGAACATGAGAGAGAGCCTTCTTGGTGGCTGCTCCCATCCTCTGGAACTCTCTTCCATGGGAAGCTAGGCTGGACCCCTTCCTGTTTTCCTTCTACCAGCAGGCAAAAACATTTTAAGCAGGCTTTTCATGGTTAAGCAAGAAAGGTTTTTATTTACTTGTGTGTTTTATTTGTTTTTAACATTCTTGTGGCTTTTAAATGATTTGATGGTGCATAATGTGGTAATTTTAAATTGTTTTTAACATTCTATTGTAAACATTTTTAATTTACTATTTTTGGAAGCCACCTTGGATCCAATCTTGAGAGAAAGGTGGCATATGAATGAAGTAAGTTAAAGAAATAAGTCTCCCCATATGGAATTGAACATTGATTATCCCTGTGCTGAATGACAAAGTTGCACACTCAAATGCACAAATGAATGTGCAGGCAAGCCTTCCTTAGAGAGGACATTCCCCAACTGAGATGCTATAGCTCAAATTTTTGCCTAATTAGTACCCACTCACCTATCCCATTGCTGGCTCAAACTGTACTCTCAAGAAAAACTTTCCCCTCCAAACTTGACCACTGCTCCCTTGTTTCCTTGCATCAGCCATATATCCTCCAGCTGTCAAGGACAATCCTCATTAATCCTCTGTCATCCCACTTTCTCAGCTTCTTTTTAAAAGTCCTGATTGCTCTCTCCTTCTCTCATTTTCCTACTAGAGTTTATCGCACGGCACTTGCAGGAATGGGAATGGAACAGAATGGGGTGAGAATGCATGTTACCACACGGGAGAATGCCGCCGATACTTCCGGGAGTCCCCAAGCTGTTCCCCAGCCATTCCCCACCTGTTCCTGGCAGCTGATTTTGAAGAACATGGAGAATGTTTTGGGGACTCCTGGCAGCATCGGCAGTATTCTCCTTTGTGATAACACCTATTCTTGCCCATTCTGTGCTGATCCCAGACTGTGCCCAGATTGGTCTGGAAATGCTGTGCAATAAACTTATTTGTCCTCTGCTTACTTCCGTTGGTGGAAACTGAGTTCAAAGTACTAAAATAGTTTGCACTCAACTCAATGAGGGGAAAGAACAGGAGGAGGTGTAGTCTTGTTCTTCCCAGTAGGTTCAGGCAAAAGCAGCCTCTCCTAGCTTGTGTGTTTTTCCTCATTTTTGCCATCTTGGCTACACTCTGCTGTTGCTTGGCCACACATATCCTGGTTTTCAACTATGACATTTTGGGGGCTCTGCTGTCATCACCAATGGTCTGACACAGACCCTCTCCATATCCAGTGAGCACAGCTCAAATGAAGCCTTCTCTAAGTTGATGTGATCTTGAAAAAGTATTGCAGGAGGATAATGAGAGCCTCATTTAGGCAGTCTGCTATGAATTTAAAGCCAAGCTTCAGTTTTACCTCCAGATAGAAGGCTTCTCCCTCCTCCTTCCATTTTCCTTCTTTTAAAGCTTTTTATATCACCTGGAATGTGCCTGTCTCATGTCATTTAACAGCAATAAGTATCTCATGATAAATGCTTCCCGCTTTCTCGGTAGCAGAGTGCACTTTTTCTGTACCACTTATTGGCCTTTGTTCCTCTTCCTTTGGAAAATGCAGGTTTGGCTGCTTCCTTAACAGGTGTGATCATTCTCTCCAAAGGAAACCACTTAAGTCTCACAATTCCCTTGCCATCTTAATTAAACCTAGGCAAACCATGCACATCTCTATTAATGTTAATGGATTCATATGATTTTTTTGAGATGCCCTTGTATACTGTGATGTATTATTATTTAACATGATAATCAACCAGACTTAATTGAACAGCAGAAGGCTAAAGGAGGGCAGATTTTCCCTCAAAACAGGTTATATTCTGAGTGAGAATCTGGAGTTGCACTTTATTCTTATAGCATGAGTGAAGTATATTTCAGAACTTGGAAAAGTTATGTTTAGACTATATCTGCCAGAGTCTCCCAACCAACATGGATAATTCTGGCTGAAATCCTGCATAAGGGTTGCAATAGGGTAAATCTACACATGTGAAATTATGCCTTAATTGTTCTACGCAGCCCTTGTGTTTGGTGGCACTGTTGCACAACTGAGCCAAGACACCATTTATGTCCTTGGAAAAGTCAAAAACCACTTGTAATCACACAGCCACAACAACAAATAATATGGAACGTATATCCATGACCAATGCACAACCATGTAGAATGGACAGTGAATACCCATGCATGTGAATGGCACCACATTCACAATTCTGCTTCCACAACATTGAACTGGATGAAGATGTTCCACACTGGAAACTGCACGTGTGGGAGACAGTATTCCAGCCAGAGTGCATTCCAAAAACTATATTTCCGTAACTTTGTATGACAACCCACTCTGCTGCTGTGAACCGCTGATCTGACTTCTACAAACAGGTCTAGTGCCAGCACCTGGATCCTTGGACAATTCCCATAGTCCAGCTCCTAGGCAAGACCTACAATTGATACCTGTCTTAGTGCCACCTCCCCCCCCCCCCCAATGTTGTCATAACTCACCCTCTGGAATTAAAAGAGTCAGTTACAGAGGAGTCAGAGTGCCAGGAATTGAAGTAGTTGGGAAGCCCATTCTCCAGCAGGAGGTGGCAGATGCTGAAGACTTGCCACCATCCTTTGAAGATCCCTGAAGAGATAAGGAGAAGTTACACAAATCCCAGCGTCTGTTTAACAGAAAACACTGACTCATTAAGCACCTGGTGCCTTGGAAGAGCTTCCTATACATCTCCCAGCAGCCCCCTGGTGTCTTAGTTGCTTGCAACTGTTCTACTTTAGGGACTGGCAGTACTCTTGGCATTTGTGTGCTTTTGACCTTGGACTGGCTACAATTGATGGCTTTGGCACACCAGGTGGCACACCAGAGGGATGGAGGTGAAAACTCACTTTGAAAATGGCTATCCCTTGGCTATGGTCTCACAACCAGACACTTCTCAACTGATACCCACTCTCCACATGCCACTGTATGGCGAGAGAGGGTGAGGGGTAGCATGAAAAAAAAAAGATGGGTTTTAGAAGGGTGGTAGTCATTGTATGACAGATGTAGTAGATTCTGATCTTCTCAGTAACCAAAAAAGACCTCTCTGTGTGTGCATTTGTCTTCAAGTTGCCTGTCGACTTATGGTGACCCTATGAATTTCATCAGGTTTTCATGGGCAAGAAATACTCAGAGGTGGTTTTGCCAGTTTCTTCCTCTGAAATGTAGCCTACATCACCTGGTATTCCTTTGTAATCTCTTATCCAGTTGTTGACCCTGCCTAGCTTCCAAGATGAGACAAAATCTTATGTCTTTAGGGTATTGGGGCCACTAAAAATATATATATATATTGCTGCTGTGTACTTTCAAGTCATTTCTAACCCTATGGCAACCCTAAGATGAGCCTATCATGGGGTTTTCTTGGCAAGATTTGTTCAGAGGAGGTTTGTCATTGGCTTCCCCTGAGACTGAGAGCATGTGACTTAGCCAAGGTCACCCAGTGGGTATCATGACTAAGCAGGAAATTGATGCCTGATCTCCAGAGTTATAGTTCAACTCTCAAAGCACTACATATGCAGACATAAATTATCTTTATACTTGTGTATGTCACCAATAGGATGCCAGCTGTAGTCATAGGAATGCCTGGAAGGTGCTGGAAGATTGTCTGAAGGATCTCCAGCACATTTAGTACAGCTTTCCTCATGCTTTCCAGATGTCTGAGCCTTCAACTCTCGTGTAGGGGTGAAGAGAATGTTTGTCCCTATTTCTTTCTGGCAGAACAATGAGTTTTTTTTCCAGCTTTCAGGAAATATCCACTGGGAAGAATAGAGCAGAGCTGAGATTCTTCACACTGTGCAAAGCCTTCTAGTGAAATGTTTAGTAAAGCATTTTGATAGTGCCTTAAATGTCATGGCTCCATCCTGTGGAATCATGGAGTGTATAGCTTCATGAGGTATTTAAAATTCTCTGCCAGAGAGTTCTAGTGTTTTACCAAACTATAAGCCCCAAGACTGAATAGGATGCAGCATGGCAGTTAAAGTGGTATTATGGTACTATTAAAGTTCACTCTTGGGAAAAAGAAATGATCTTGTCTTGATAACTGTGTAGTGTGAAAGAGACCTAGGTCAGGAGTAATAGTATGATACAAACACGCCCGGCATATCATGGAAGTAGGATAGTGATCGGGAATTTCAGAGGGTCTAAAAGCCTGTTTTCTACTCCAAGGATCCTCCATGAACTCCACCAACCTGGAAATCTTCAAAAACGCTGTCCCAAAACCAAACCAGAAGTTCACTTCCTTTTCTAAAAAAATTTTAGGGAGATTAACGACCCTTCAGAGCAGGGAGAGACTGGCAGTCCCTGGTAAGACTAATACCCTAGCGCCCTGGTGCAAATTTAAAATAATAATTAAAACATGTGTTTTTAAAATACCAATAACAGTAATCACCACATTTCTGGCCATCGTTCTCAGCTGTCAGTATGTAATTTGGCTTTGCAGCTGTTTGAAAACAGTAACAATTATGTAAATGTTTGTGTACTGGATGAACAACTGTCATGGGCAATAACGTTCCATCAAGTTATGAGCTTAGCAAGCCTTATTCAGCATTTTTTATTTGAAATTGGAACTGAACAATTTAAATCATAGTTCCCCATTTCCCCCTTCTATTAAGGAAATTAAAATGTGGCTGGGAATGTTATCTACCAAGCTGTTAAACGTGTATGTGTGGATTGATTCTAATTGTACCCTCTGATCTGACAGATCAAGAGGCACCCAAGTGGTGCCCAGAATGATTCACATTATAATCTTACTAACATGGAAACCTGAAATGAGCAAATGGGAGCAGGTCATGTGATACCATAGATAAAGGGAACTGTCAGGGTGCTGAGGTTGTCCTAATAGGGTTTACAATAACCCTATTGTCATGGTCAGATCATTTCCTTCTTGTGAAAGTTGCTTTGCTGGTAGTGGGCCCTTTCTGTAGGGATGGAGGGCTGATTAAGATGGTCCCCCATCAGAGATTCTTCAGGAATACTTCAGATTCCAAAATGCTCTGTGGGATTTTCTGACTAACAAACTTCTGATTCGGTCAAAGCCTTGGTAGCTTTATGGAATCATGAGATGGAAACCGACATCAGTACAATTGCTTCTAAGAACCCAATCTAATGTTGCGGAGCCCATAATTCACCTTTGTGTACAGGAAATGAAACAGACTGGATGAGAGCCGGAATGTAGGTCATGTAGGTCATGGAGCAAACATGACCAAAGAGCATCCAAAACTTTTCATCATGCTTACTACAAGGCAGTGGAGTTGGCAAACAAAGGCATACGGTGCCTCCACTATTCCATCCTCAACATGTCACTAGATAAGAGTAGGAAGTACTGTGTTATGGTGGTTCTGCACTAGGAGATTTTTGCTTAATCCAGTGGGCTCAGGGTTCCTTTAACATATATGAAGCCATTGGGAGAAGACATTAGCAGTTTTTGGGTTGAGTGCCATCAGAATGCTGCTCCTCCTAGTCACCATAGTTGGCTAAGGCTGTGCAGGTGCTGGGCCAGTGTCTGGATGCTCTAACAGGCTGGCTGTAGTCCAAAAACTAAAGCTGGATCCCAATAAGAAGGAGGCTTTGTAGATCAGTGGCTCTCAAGTCCATGAATCGGGTAATTCACTTGCCCTGGATGGGTTATACTTTCTTTGAAGGAACAGGTACATATCTTGGGAGTACTTCTAGATCCATCTCTGTCACTGGAGGCCCAAATGGACTGTGGCTCAGAGTGCCTGGCATCAAATTTGACTGTGTGGCAGAGCCACAAAGAGAGACAGGCACAACAGTTAGCACATAACCAGAAGACTGAGGAGGCCTCCTGGTCCTAATCTCTCAACACTACCACCACCACCCCCATATAACAAGATGTATTATATTCTTGTATAGTAATTCTTTGCAACTGTACATACCAGGTGGCATATGCAGATGTTATGCAAATGTTCTTTTGTCTGCATTTTGTCTCTTTTTTGACACTCTCTAAAAGCACACCCTATCAAGATCTCTACAGCAGGGCTGAAGAAAGTTTGGTCCTCTAGGTGGTTTGCGCTGCAGCCCCCATAATCTCTTATTATTGGCAATGCAGGTGGGGCCCTTTGGAAGCTGCAATCTCAGACCTTTGGAGGGCCAATAAATACCAATGCTATTCCACAGAAAGAATTCCAGAGCTTTCATAGCACTGCTCACCACTCCATTTCTGATGGAGAGACCAGGGTCTCCAATGAACATCTCAGGAAGTGAGTACAGTTATGGTAGTTCTCCATATCCACAGATTTTTTTAATCCATGGATTGAAGCATCCATGGTTTGAAAATGTTTTTTTAAAATATATATACATTCCAAAAAGAAAGCCTTGATTTTGCCATTTTATATAAGGGATGCAATTTTACTGTGCCACTGTATTTAATGGGGCTTGAGTATCCACAGATTTTGGTATCCACAGGGGGTCCTGGAACCAGACCTCAGCAGATACCAAGGGCCCACTGAAGTTCCATATTGTTCTCACAATCATAGGCATAATGGGAACAGGGAACACAGGGAAGCACACAGAATGAGAGAGAGAGAGAGAGAGAGATTAAAAATAAGTAAGGTTATGGACAATACTCAAGTGAACTAGCTTGTTCTCAAAGATTTCCTGCTAAGTCTTCAGTGCAAATCTGCACTTATATTTACATCTTTGTAGAACTGACCAGATGTACTTCAATTCCTATGTATTTTAATAGTAATGAAAAGATCTTTACTGCCCCTTGGGGTTGCCTCATCACCTCAGTGCTTGTAATTCAAATATTTTTTTTATTGGATGAATGATTTGTAACACACAATAATATGCAGTCTACTTTGCTGATATTATCTTCAGAGCAAGGCATGGTCTTAATGATGTTTATGCTTGTAAAATAAAGCATCATAAAAATGCAAGCAGTAGCACATGGTGATATCTCCTTTCTTGCATATCACTTGCAGCAAGAACTATCTCTTTCCAGGCTGGAATAAATAGGTCCACAAGATCCCCTACTTACAGAAATTTTCTTATAATCAACCTATGGAATTTGCTTCCACAAGATGTGATTATGGTTATCACCAAAGGGATAGTGTTAGAGGGTATATTGATATTTGGAGGCATTTGGGATCAGTGAATGAAGTTCTTCTCCCCATCATCACTATGTTTTCTTTACAGTATGTAGAGAATGACCACATCCTCACCAGAACCATTGAAAAATTATTATTGTCATCATTTCTGTTGTTGCTGCTGGAGGACTTCACACACATTAGCTGAGAGCTCACATTAGCACAAGCTTAACTGTTTTGATAGGTATTGTTTTTAAAAATGTATTGATTCTGCTGTTGAATCCACTTTGCATCTTGCAAGTGAATGTAATCCCACTTTTGCTTTCTTGATGGTCTTCTGATCATTCCTTCCACATGAAAAAAGTTCATTGATGAAGCTCTGTCTCCCATTCTCCATAAAGTTGGTTAGTCATTGTAATTCAAGAGGGAAAAGGGCAACTGCATCAATCTCCCAATCTCATACTTCAGCCCTAGAAACTGGTAGACAGCTGCCCTTTGCTTAGTGCTGTGTTTCTTGAAAGAAACAACCCACATGTCAGCACCATGGCAGAGGAGGAGGGATAGGTAGCTGTGACCGTGTGGCCTTTATGGAGCCAGAGGCTTAATCTTAGTATGACAGATGTCCCAAAACATTTATATGACCTGTTCCTACTGCCATCTGAAAAAATGTCAGGCTGAAAGCAGCTTCTCCAGCCTTTGTTTACTGAACATGATGGCAGCTGAAGTCCAAATATTTGGTGGGTGCACATGAAGGCTGGCTGACTCAGTATGTGAGGTACTCCACTTCCACAAGGATGCTCCAAGCCAGCCTGCTGAGTAGATGAGCTGGCAACTGGTTAAATACCCCCACACTGGACCAGAGTGAAGACTGCAACAGTTCAGTCCAGTCAGGTATCTTCAGCCAATGAGCTCCAACCAGGTCAAGCTCATCGGCTGAAGCTTCCTGCTCCTTCCCAGCCAGCGCAGCAACAATGGAGAAGACACTGGTGCCCCACTCCCACACCAGAGAGCAAAGGCTCCACACAGTACATTGTGCAGCCTTCTTGTGCATGGATGTACATGTACCTGTGAGTGTGCATTCCACTTGTGCATTTGGTGTCTTGGCCCAGTTGCACAATGTTGGCCTTCAATACAAGGGTTGCAAGTCTTATACCTTATATATACCTTATACACATAGCCTGAAGGTAACTTTATACAATATATTAAATAATTTTGTATGTGAAATAAAATCTGTGTACACTGAACCATCAGAAAGCAAAGGTGTCACTATCTTAGCCACTCATGAAAAAGAAACTGGTTTGTGGAATATTTGGGCTTTCAGAATTCTGGATAAGGAAAGCTCAGCCTGTATAAATATATGAGTGAAGGTTTACACTGGGGAATTCTGATATAGGTTGTTAGCCCCAATATATTTTTCTCTAGTGAAAAGGGGTAACAGTTTGAAGCATGATGTTCAGGTAGGTAGAGTTTACTCTCCACCCTTTTTTCTCCCCTCAATAAAAAAATCTATATATGTAATAAAATAGAGGTGCAATAACAGCTAGTGTGAAGCAGCGGTTTGAGCATTGGAGTACAATTATGGGGATCAGAGTTTGATTCCCCACTCAACTATGGAAACCTTGCCTTGATGTAGGCAAGTTGGTTTTCTCTGCTTCTCATCATGATGTCCCTCACCTAAAGCTGCTTTTAACCAAAGAAAATATACATTCTGGTAATCTAATCCCACAACACACCCAGTGTAACCTTTAGCTTTGTTTTCAGAATTTGCATTTCTTCCTGCTGCTTACTGTGATGTATTTCCCAGTGGAATGCTGTTTATTTCTGAAACAGTGCCAAAGCTGATTATCACAGCTGTGGCATCTCTGGATGCTGCTGCAGCACCGAAGAAAGCAAAATTCCATGTTTGGAATTATTAGGAAATGGACTGGAGAGATAATGCTGGTATTACTGGCTGTAAAGCATGGGTTTAAGAGGCTTCAGAGTGTTGTGCATGTTAATTGCCTTTGAGTCAGCCCCGACTCATGGCGACCCTGTGGATGAGACATCTCCAAGACCCCCTGTCCTCCACTGCTCTGCTCAGGTCCTGTAAATTCATGATCGTGACCTCCCTAATTGAGTCTATTCATCTTGTATGTGGTCCTCCTCTCTTTCTGCTGCCTTCTACCTTTCCTAGAATTATTGTCTTGTCTGGTGAGTCATTCCTTCTTGTGATGTTGCCAAAGAACGACAGCTCAGTTTCATCATTTTGGCTTCCAAGGAGAGTTTAAGCTTGATCTGATCAAAGACTCATTTGTTTGTCTTTTTAGCCATCCATGGTATCAGCACTCTTCTCCTTCACCACATCTCAAATGAGTTGATGTTCCTTTTGTCAGCTTTCTTCACTGTCCAGCTCTCACATCCATACATGGTGAAGGGGAATATACTTGTCATGGCTGGAATGATTCTGACTTTAGTGCTCAGTTGTACATCTTAACACTTTGAGATCTTATCCAGTTCTTTCATGGCTGCCCTTCCCATTCCTAGTCTTCTCCTGATTTCTTGACTGCAGTGTCTGTTCTGATCAATGTTTGATCCAAGGTATGGGAACTCTAACTATTATGATTTCCTCATTATCTTCAGGGTAAAGCCTGGAAAATTCACAAGCTATGAGTCCAAAGAAATGGTCATGCTGTCTGGAGGATTCTAGGAACAGTAGCCCAAGAAAATAAACTTTCCAGGCTCTGATTTCCATATTACTTTAAAATGTCAGGATTTTACTGGGGGATTGTGCATAAATGTGCATTGTACATTGTGAACAGACACATATTGTACACATGCAGATTTGGCTGCACATTCAGACAGAGAAAGACCAGTATAAGGGAAAAGGATGGGCAGCTTTGGGAAAACAGAATATTTGGGTTTGTAGACTAATGGCATGCAAACCTGAAAAATGGTTGAATTGCTATGTATACTGTGTAACCCAAATATTCTGTGTTACCCAAAGTACTTCAGTCCTGACAACATCATTATGCTGTGATCAGCTCAGTTTTTCTGAATAAAACTTTCTGACTTTGCTAAGGCTCCTGTTTCTGAACTGAAGTCAGCCAGTATATGGAGCTTTTTGAAGTCTGCATGGCCACTAGCTGGAGGATTCTGGGAAATGTAGTCCAAAAACATTCCCATGTTCATTTCCAAGCTTACTTCAGACATTAGGAAGAACTTGTATACTGTTAATGCTGTTCAACAGTGTCATACTCTTTCTCAGAGAGTGGTGGACTCTCCAGCTCTGTAGATCTTTGGATGGCCATCTTTCAGGAGTGCTTTACTTGTGTATTCGTGTGTATTCTTACATGGCAGGGGGTTGGATTACATGGCCCTTGTGGTCTCTTCGAACTTTTGTGTTTCTATGCATTTTGTGTCTTGGTTCAGTTGTATAACACTGCTATCCATCACAAAGGTAGCAAAGCACAATCAATGCCTAATTCCCCTTGCAGAGCTTCACACATCACAACTCTCATACAAGATGTCAGCCTTTGGTTTTTGCTTTGCTGCTATTGAGATAGAGAGTGTAATGGAGACAGAGCTGACAGGGCTACACAATCATACCACTTGTTGTTGTGTGCCTTCAAATTATTCCAGACTTATGATAACCCTGAAGCAACCTTATCACTGGGTGTTCAGGGGTTTAGAGTATGTGACTCACCCAAGGTCACTCGGTGGTGGGTGCAAAATTGAACCCTAATCTCCAGTAGTCCGATGCTTAAACTACGATTACTTGAAATGTAATGGCTCCATCCTGGGGTTTGTAGTATGGTGAGGCATTAGAGTGTTCTGAGAATGCTAAACATCACTCCCTAGACTGCAAATCCGAGGATTCCATAGGAAGGAACAATGACAGTTAAAGTGGAACCA
This sequence comes from Phrynosoma blainvillii, assembly GCA_026167975.1. Taxonomy (NCBI): domain Eukaryota; kingdom Metazoa; phylum Chordata; class Lepidosauria; order Squamata; family Phrynosomatidae; genus Phrynosoma; species Phrynosoma blainvillii. The sequence continues at coordinate 16,270,793 of JANUYF010000004.1, read as the reverse complement.
CAACACTATAATTGTGTAGTCTGCATGGGCCTCAGGTCAGAACACTGGGCCTTTTTAATTAGCAGAGATGCTGATATCATCTATCTGCACCCCTACCATCCAGATTCCCCGTATCGTTTGTATTTGACTGCAATCTTCACATTGACTGGAACCTGGATTTCCCTAACAACCATATATTGGTGTGAACGAACCCTTGTTGACATATAGAGTATTTTGGGGTGGCTGGGTTTTGAATGGCCAATAGCTTTACAAAAGACCTGATCCTGGCAGAGACAAAAACTGCAAGTACCGGTTTGTTGATATGGATCTACAGAGCTGGCTTGCATTTCTGGATTCTCCATTGTGGATGTGACTGTAGGGCCCACTTTTAAGAGCACTTACATTTCTGAATTTGTGACCACACCACTGAGTGGGATCTTAGAATGATAGCATCTATAAGCCCACATACCGCATTGGCTATAGAATGGAAGGGGCAAGGCGTAAAACTAAATCATACCTTAGAAAAATATTATTATGAGAATGCTACATTCTTACATTTGGTCACCTTAGTGCTGTACACTAGAGTTGGTTCATATACAGAGTTCACACATACACATAACAGATATTTGAAGGGGTATACTCTCCAGTATAAACATGCTAATTTTTTTATTTATTTTTTTAGATCTTCTAGGGAGGATCTGTTCTCTGTCTCTCCACCCTCACAGGTATATTTGGTAGGAACACAGGAGAGGGTCTTCTCCCAGGCTCTGGAACCTAATTTCCAGGTAGGCTAGACTAGTACTCTCCAACTGTTCCTTGAGACACCAGATCTGGCCTCAGTGGTACATGCCTTCATTACATCCCATTTGGACTACTTCTTGGGGCTGCCTTTGAAGAGTGTCTGGAAACTTCAGCTGGTCCAAAGAGCTGCAGCTAAACTGTTAACTGGGACATTTTAATTGTCACTTTTGTAAGTTTTTAATTGTACTGTGTTTTTAGACTGTAAGCAGCTTTGAGTCCCAATTTTGGGGGGAAAGTGGGGTACAAATAAATATAGTAATAATTATTATTATTATCTTTCCACAAGCAGGAAGAAACTGTTATTATTATTATTCTGACAGGCCTTCAAGAATTGATTTTTCAAGGGAAAAGGCTTTCTGTAATGTGGTAGACTTTTATTTGCTATTATTATTTCAATTTGTTTTCACATTTTTTACTTTTATAATGTTTTTGCTGCTTTTAAACTTTTTTGGTTTTTTGTTTTCTTTTTGGTTTTTTTACTATTGCAGCTGCCTTGACTAGTAAAATAGAGGGATATACTTATAATACTGTTGCCAACCATCAAATATAGAGAAATCAGCTGAGAGAGAAAGAGAGAGAGAGAAAGAACTTCCATTAGTGGAAAACATAACAACATTCATCTTCTATAATGCATCTGTCACTGGTGTATACAGTTTTCAGTTGCAGGTAGGGAGGAATCCAAAACTTGGAAGCTTCCTCATATTAGAAGCAATTGCTTTGCACATTCAAAGTTAGCATGTCAAGGAGAATATATTAGAAATTTCCCTTACAACTGCCAAACTACTTTTTTAGGATATTGTTTTTGATGTGAATAAGCATTCAAATATATAGGTTCAATGTTCATGTTCAATTGTTATGATATATACCATTACACACCATTAGCACAGCTAAGCAGGAACTTACTGGATCCTCATTGTTGTGCAGCTGATCTCTCAATGGTTGGTACAGCTATGGACTCTCCTCTTGCACAAGTGTCAGTCCAACTCCTCACTCACTGCAGAAAATCTAAATCATATTTATATAATGGGGTATGGCTGTGTCACAGGACACCTGAATAGGATGCCACAATTTTCAGAATCTCCTTGTGCAACTATATCTATGCAATCACAAAAGGATCCTAGCCCAGATATCCCACCTAAAATGTGTAAAATAGTACATACCCAAAGCTGATAAACCACCGCAACTGATCATGCAATTAGGCACTTTTTATGAGCTTTAACACTTACCATCTCCCACCCAAAGTGCTACATTCCAGTAGGTGGTATAGCACTATGGTGGGGTAGCCCATCATGTAGCTAGGCTCTTTGTAGGATGGGACTGACAGTGCATACAAAAGCAAACTGTTGCTGCAGGCAAAAGTACCTATTATGTATGGATGTGACAGGGGTTGCATAACGTAAACTTCCAGACATGGGATTATACATTAATTGTGCTAGGCCTTTGTGCTGATAAGCAACACAGCTCAATGAACCAACCCTGCAGAATGCACATCACGTTCACTGTACGTCCTTGCACATTGCACAATGCACATTCATGCACATTGGCATCCCATGCACAACTCTGCAAACTTGAAATGAATGCAGCAGTTCCACACTGGATGAAAATGTACAACTGCTGCCATCGAGGAACCTACGTACATCAACAGGATTCCATCCAGCATCCTATTGTATTTCATGTCTCCTTACTGAGCAAAAAAAATCAATGAAGAATTAATGTGGTTACTGAGCTTAGTATAGTCTGGCTTTTCTGGCTTAACAACCACATCAGTGAAATGGCATTGGCATCATAATGCAGCACCATTTCAAAATCAGCAGAACAGCTGCAAACTAAATGTGTGCAACGGAAGTGAAGTATGACTCCCTGTTACTGGATAGCCGTTACAGGACAAATTAAAACAATAATCACCTTTTAGATGCATTTGGAAACATCAGTGAGGGTTTCTACTGGCCCCCAGATGGCTGTATAATATGTCAGCAGAAAAAAAATATGGAGGAACTACATAGTAGAGGGGACCATATCAAATGATGTCATTAGTCTGAATGTGGCTGTTTGCATTCAAACCTGGTTCTCTAGTGGAAGCTAATGGTAGGCACCACAAGTGTCAATATCTTTGCTACTGCAACACAAAGCACACTGAGATTTTAAACTACATTTTTCACACCCAAGAAATGTCTACTCAGCCAAGTAGGTTTTTCTGCTGCCATTTAACATTTTAAACAACCACCCCCTGTGACATACAGCAAAATTTTATAGGAAAGTGGTCTTGCAATGGAGTAAAGAAGAAACTGTTTAGGAAATGCAAGTCCAAAGAGTTGCTTTGAACATAGAACTACTAGGCTGGCTCCAGCAGTGTGCCCTGTGGTGGTCTTTCCTCAGAAAATTAATTTTTTGGATTATAACTCCCAGAATCCTCCAGCGATTGTGGCTAGTGCCATGCTGGCTAGGGGGCTGTGGGAATTGTCAAACAAAAAGTAACTTTTTCGGAAAGTAACATTTTCCAAGTTCTGGACTACTCCAACTGACAAGACACATCATGACAAAATGTGCAGATGGGTACTGGATTTGCCATTTTATTGTCCCACAGTACTTCTAATGAAAAGCTGCTCTGGGCATTGTGGGTAGTGGTTCTAACTAAAGGGCAACAGAGCAATATGTAGCAGTGGATCCTACTGAGATAGAATTATAGGGGTGTGCCACAGTTGTATTCCCAGGAGAGGAGCATCATAGCTGCACCATCTGAATTATTGCACAAGCAGAGTACATAGCATGGGCATTGTGAAATAGTATGTTACACAATATTCTGGCACTTTCTGGAACAGGCTGTCCTTGTTCAATGACAGCACAAAAAGAGAGGCAACAGCTCTCAACAGTCCCACGTAGCGATGGTAATCCAGAACAGATGGCAATGGAAAGTCATATATGCACTACCTATACCAGGGGTAGGCAACTTTTCCCCTTTAAGGGCCGAGGGACTTCAGCTCCCAGAAGCCTCAGCCATGTTGGCCAATAGCTCCTGGGATTCTGGGAGCTGAAGTCCCTCGGCCCTTAAAGGGGAAAGGTTGCCTACCCCTGACCTATACTATGCTGGAAAATGTTTCCATCTTTTATGGTGCACCATTGTGTGGTGAGATCCCTACTGCACAATAGGACATCTTCTATGGTGCCCCATTATGTAGTGGGAGCCCCTGTTGTACAATGAGATATTATACATGATTCCTCATTATATGGTGGGAGCCCACATTATGCAGCACAACAAGATATGTGGTGCCCTGTTGTACGTCATCAAAATTCTCTAACATGGTTGTATATCATGTCAGCAATGTAACCCCATAATTGTAAAGTTACACATCAAAGGCCATGATACAGGTTCTCAGCCATCATTTCCACCTCAGCTTACAGGCTCCCTTATCCAGAATTTCAAAATCAGTCCCAACCAAGGAGAAGAAGGCAAGCTGTTTCTGGGTAGCCATTTTGACTGGATGAGTTTTTAAATTTTTTCAAACTTGGGCAAGTGTATTTGTTGCTGAAAGGGTGGGGCTTCTGTGAGTCACTGGTGGGTGGAGCTAGTAGCCTAGCTCTATATAACTATAGCCAGAGGCTTTCCAGGCCAGTCCCTGCCAAGGAGGAGAAGGGAAGCTGTTTTTTTCATGTGGTGGGAACTGTAGTTTGGGGAATGGTTGTTGTAATTCCTTGAGTTTGGCATTCCTGTCCTGTGGGTCTGAGCAGAGGTGATTGTATCGAAGGGCTTGGCTGTAGACCATAGACTTGGTGGTGTGTTTAGGGTGGACACTGGAGGCATGTAAGTACGTGTACCGGTCTGTGGGTTTCCAGTATAGTGTGGTGTTTAGATGTCCATTTTGTAGCTGTACTGTGGTGTCCAGAAAGTGAGCTTGTTCTGTAGATAGTTCCATGGTGAGGAAGTTCCATGGAAGTGAAAAAACAAATAAACAAGGCAAGACTTGTACCCAGGACTGATCTATTACAAATGACAGAACCCCACTAGTGGTCACATACAGCTCCCAACTAGGACCACTCAGGCACATCATCAGTAAACTACAACTCCTTCTGGACAATAATGCCACTCTTTCAAGGGTTCTTCATGGCAGACCTTTACTCGCCTACCGACAGCCTCCAAACTTCAAACAGGTACTCACCTACAGGAAGACATATGACACAGATGGAGACACAGTTACTAAGTCTTGCTACAAATGAAGATGCAAACTCTGCCCACACATTTATCCAAGAAATGTCATCACAAGACCGAATGGTATCACCAACAATATTAGGGGGACCTTCACATGCTCATCCTCCAATGTGATTTATGCCATACTATATCATCAATGCCCATCAGCACTCTACATAAGGCAAACAGGTCAGTCCCTGCACCAGAGGATAAATGGACATAAATCAGACATTAGGAATGGGAATACACAAAAATTGGTGGCAGAACATTCCAATCTCTCTGGGCATTATATCTCAGACCTCAGAACAGTGGTCCTTGAACAAATGAACTACAAAGGTAGATTGGAAAGAGAAACAACAAAATTGGAGTTTATCCACAAACTACAGTCCCTCAGCAATGGACTGAACAAAGATAATGGCTTCCTGGCTCACTATACACATTTCAGCACTATCTGACCCCATCCTCAGAGGGGCAGCCTACACCCATCTATTCTCCCCACATACAGGCTAGTTTCCAAAGCCAAATTGGTCTTGCCGCTTCATTTCCATACACAAAGGCCAATGCCTTTGTTCACAAATGACCATTGTTAAAACTGGACTTGCCACTTCATTTCCATACACAAAGGACTTTGAATTTGAATTGACATTCTCACATATTAATGACATATATATGTCTGTCCCTGGTTTCCATTCCACCAAATGCATCTGAGGAAGTAGACTTAAGACTACGAAAGCTCATGCTGCCAACTTCTTTCTTTCAGTTAGGCTCAAAGGTGTGATAAGATCTCTCTATATAGTGATTCCACAGATTAACAAGGCCATATCTTTGAAAAATGCAGTAGTCTTCGGAGGAGTCTGTTCACACATTCACCCATCAGTAATCAAGTGGAGAGAAATCAAGGGAATTCTAAATGTTCAGATGTGACACATCTAAGCAGGCCTTGATAAGCCAAAAAAGAATCCATTGAAAGCCCTATAAGGAAATACAAATGTTCTGCCTGTTGTCTCAAACAGGATAACTACATATGAAAACTATTATCTGGTCTTGCAATCAACAAGCACTAAGCTTGTAAGTTGTGAACTGGTACTTTTGGAAGCCTTCTCTTTCTTGGAGGCATCAAATTGAACTCATGTGTCAAACAAAAATGAAGAAGGCTTTGTATACTGAGTTTTGTTGACTAGATTTACACCTTCAGCTATCAATAGTCATAGATTTTGAACTACTTAGCATTAACTGTGAGATTATCCTTTCTTGGGATTTACAAACCATGGGGCATGAGAGGTAAATCCAAATGTCCTGCCCTGTTAATTAACTTGAGATTTATTAATTTACCAAGACTCCCAAAACAAGGATGTTTAATTGTCCTCTTTATTAATGCTTCTGAGAAAGTTTTAGCATTTTACTGGCATTTCAGTGAGACTTCCAACAAGATGTGGTGTCAATTAATGGTCTTATTAAAAGTCAGATTGTATTTTTACATTTCCAGTTCAGTTCTCTCACAACTCACCCACTCATATCAACTAATTTCAGAAAATTTATTTTACACACCACAAAGACATAGAAAGTGCAACGGCTTTTGTTCAGAAAGCTGTTTGTGTAATGTTTCTGCCAAACAAAATAACACTTTCTGAGAACCAAACTACATGTGAAGCTCAACTTTGTATAACCATCCCCTTCTCTGTTTAATTTTTTTTTATTTTTTTTACAAAATGCAGCCACAGAGATTGCTTTCTCCATTGGATTATCACCAAGGGGAGTGGAAAAGGGTGCCTCTTAATTCTTATCTCTGCCAGTTTTTCCATTAAAAAAGACTATGCTTTCAGATCTTCATGCAGCGTCAGCTGGTGGATTACAAGTCGGGGTGCTGTGAATCTGCTCTGGGTCCTGCTCTGGATTTTAAAGAAGCTATCTCTTCAGCACCTTGGACATTTCCTCTTTAAAGTCTATAATAAAATCAAGATCGGATTCGCCTCTGATCGGGAAGGAACAGACTGCCACTGTCTTCAGAGGTGGCTTCTTCCAGTCCCACTACATTTGGAGGGACATTTGGCACAGATGAAGAAATAACTTTCTCATTGGCCCCTCCCAGGCTTGTGGTATTGCCTACCAAAGTATCCTACCCTAGCTCTCATTGTGGTGTTCTTCCACTAGACTTTTGAAAAATTGAGACATTTGGCCACCTGTTGTGAGTGGGCCTTGTTACAAGTTGGATGCAGTATTTTTCTCTGTGAGGTGTTTTTCAATTCTGTTTTTTCATTATTTCCAATAATATTTTCTATTCAGTTCTGTTCTAGTTGTTGCTCTTGTTTTGTGTTTTAATTGCATTATCTTTTTCTTCACTATTACTGTGAGCTGTTTTAGTGCCATTTTGGAAAGAGAAATCCAATTGAATTATAACCATGCTAGTAGAACTGAGATACATAATAATAATAATAATAATAATAATAATAATAATAAAATTTATTTCTATCCCACCCTTTGGGAAAACCCAATCAGGGCGGCTTACAACAGTCAAACAGTATAGTTAGTCTGGAATATCAGTATGCAAAAGGGTCTTGAAGCACCTTTGAGACTAATTGTGCAAAAGAAGATGTAGCATAGTGCTCAGCTGGAATATTGTGTCCAGCTTTGGGTACCACAGTTCAAGAAAGATATCAGCAAGATGGAATGTCTCTGGAGAAGACCAATTGAGATGATCTAAAAATTAGAAACCAAGCTTTGTGAGGAATGACAGAGGAAGGTGGGTATTCACTTCCCTCACTCAGCATTCCCTCACCTCAGCATGTCAAAAAGATCTCTTTTTTACACCAGAAATGTTTGGGGGAATGTGTTTTGAAAAATCATTTTGTCTTTTCCAAGCTCTGTCCTAAACATAAAGTCTTTACCCTGAGTTTAAGAAATAGAAAGAATCAGCCCTGTTGACTGGTTACACCTATATCCTACCTTTGCTCCAATAACTTCAGAGAAGCACACATGACTTTCCTTCCACACAAGCACCAAAATGAAGGCACACAGTAGCCTAGGCAAGCCAAAGTGCTTTGGCCCCTGAGTTAAAAGACTCTCTCAAGCTTCTCCATCCAGCACCAATTTTGGCAATAAAATATACAATCATTAAAATGAATTAAATGCCTTAACCATTTGTTGCTCTTTCATCACACCCAAAATCTGCCATCTGGGGTAGCTGTCTCACTCCATCTAATGGTAGAGCTGGCTCAATCGCACTTGAATAGACGTTATCATTGTCATTCCATCACACACCAAAGTTGGGGGGAAATAAAATTCTAAGGCTATAATTCTCAGGTTCCCCAGTCTGCATGGCTATAGGCTGTGTATGCTGTTAGTTGTAGTCCAAAAAGGGTTTTTTTCCCCCAAGCTCTAACCTATGCTTATTCAATGACAGCTAGCCAGAGAACATGCATTTGCTGTATCCCTATGTGCTCCCATCTATGCAAGGAAACTTGGCTCTGGTCATTCCAAATAGACAGGTTCACAACACACATACACACAGAGAGAGAGAGCCTGCTTGAGCTTTCCTGTTCTCCCTTCTAAGTCTGGTTGGAGGTTTCATAAGGAAGACAAATAGTTACTGCATTTTCACTCTCCTCTACCTCTTTGTCTCTGGAAGGGGGAGTGTGCCAAGTTCACGCTGACCACATGCCCAGTGAAATAGGGCTTGTTTGGTGGGAGTCTGAAATCTCAGCTACAAGTCAGGACAGCCTGACTTCTGGCAAGAGGCTGCTCTGTTAAGTGAGGCCATAAAAGCATGATTAGAGCAGATAGAGAATCTGTGAAGGCAGGAAAATGGGATAGGGATGGGTAGCAGAGGAAGGGAGGAAGAAGGGAGAGTTTACTGTAGCTGATCTCTCCTGACAGACGATGCCTGCGGCATCACAGAAGCCCTGGTTGTTTCCCCAACTCTTTGCAGTCCTCAGTGTAATGTAGTGGTTGAGAGTATTGAACTGAGATTTGGGAGCTCCACTGAGCCATGAAAATCACCAAATTATCATATGCTCCAGCATGCATACTAGATTATTTCAAATGCCTAAAGCAGGCTCCCAAACTTCATGGAATCCCCATTCCTAGGAAAACAATACCTATGGGACATCTCCTGTTTCTTAAAGGCACAGACATTCTTTGAGAACAAAGGGTAGTTAAAACATGAATTTTTGTTTTAAGGAGTCATGCACAAAATGGATGCACAAAACTTTTTGGGCAACTGGGGAGCTCTGCATTGCACAGAAGGAATGAAAGGCAGCATGGTATGGTGGTTTGAGTGTTGGACTAAGATTCTGAGAAATCAAGGTTCAAATTATTTGAATTATTGAAAGAATTTGCAGAGGACACATAGTTGGACTACAGTTACCAGAATCCCCCAGCAAGCATGGTCCCAAGAAACTAGCCACATGGACTGTACAACCTAGCATAATCATCAGCCAGAAATCCTCCAGCCAGCATGACACCCAACCATGCTGGCAGTAGCTGGAGCATTCTGGGATCTTTCGTCCAAAAAAGCAAACTTTTCCAAGGCTTGCCAAAGGAGATATGATCTGCTTATGCATCTCACGTGTTGTGAAATCTTTGCACTTGGGAGGCTTTATTTTTTCAGCTTAAATTTTTGAAGTATCATGTTGTTTGCTTGTTTAAATTAAGGTACAATGGTGTATCAAGTTTTTAAAAAGTATTACTTGGCCAAGATCCATCACCAAGATGTGTAAATCCCTGCATTAATTTTTCTATGCAACTCTTGTGTTGAATGGCAGTGTAGCACAACTAAATTAAGACTCCCAAATGTGTAACCAAATATAAAACCAAATGCAAATGTAAATCCATTTAGAATGGACATGTACATGCACAATGGCACTTCATGCCCAGTTGCACTCAGAATCATAGACTTCAAAGAGGCCATAAGGACCATCCAATCCAACCTTCTGCTGTGCAGAAATACACAAGGAAAGCACTCCTGACAGAGAGCCATCCAGCCTCTTTTTAAAAACCTCCGAAGGAGACTCCACTACACTCCTAGGCAGCGTGTTCCACTGTTGAACAGTTTGTACTGCCAGGAGGTTCTTCCTAAAGTTTATGTGGAATCTCTTTTCCTATAGCTTGAATCCAGTACTCTTTTCCTATAGCTTGAATCCAGTCCAAATCTTTGCAGCAGTGAAAACAAACTTGCTCCATCTTCAATATGACATCCCTTCAAATATTTAAACATGGCTATCATCATGCCACCCCTTAACTTTCTTTTTTCAAGGCCAAACATACTCATACTCCTAAGTCACTCCTCATAGGGCATGTTTTCCAGACTTTTCACCATTTCGGTCACTCTCTTCTGGACACAGTCCAACTTGTCAACATCTTTCTTGAATTGTGATGCCCAGAACGTGACACAGTATTCCAAGTGAGATCTGACCAATACAGAATAGAATGGTACTAATATTTCCCTCAACCTAGACATTGTACTCCTGCAAGCTCAAACTGAATATGGACCTGGAACAGCTTCCATAGAGGAACCTGTGCATGTTTGAGACACCAACCAGATTCTTTTTTTTTTTTTTCACTTTTGACTTTAACCAACAAATTGGTCAGAACAACCATGCATGGAATATTGTGATCAGTAGAGAGATAACCGCCATCAGTGAAATCATAGCGCTTCAATATATTCAAAGTATACTTCATGTTAGAACCGTGGAGCCTGGTGGCTTCCATATAAGCAGGGCAGTGAATCTGCTCCAAGTTTTAGACTGAACTTTGTAGGAATTATTCAAGGTGCTAAACCAGGGGTAGGCAACCTTTTTGAGCTGGGTGCCGATCCCCCGAAGTCGTCCCTTCCGGCGGGCCCGCGGGGGGGAAATGGCGGCGCGAGCAACCCCCACCGCCATGTGCAACCCCCCTACGTGCACTGCCGCTGCCACCGCCACCACCGCCGCTGCGCACGCTGCCACAGCCGCCTCTGCGCATGTCGCAGCCACCATTTTGTTCTCCAAAATGGCGGCCACGCTGCATTTGCGCATACGCAGTACTCCTGTGCATGCACAAATGTGTCACGGCTGCCATTTTGGAAAACAAAATGGTGCACAGTGACAGAAACGCATGGTGGTAGTGGCAGGTGGTGGCAGCGGCAGCGGCAGCAGCAGGGGTCCACCTGGGCCAGTAAGCGCGGGGCCCTGAGTCTGAACCAGCCCGGGGGCCATAGGTTGCCAGACCCTGTGCTAAACCCTTCTCCTCCCATAGATTCAGCACCTTGGCTTGATCTTTTGAAGATTGAATTAAAATGGGGAGGGGGTTCACTATCCTGTTGACATGAGAAACACCCACAGTACTGAGGTTGGATGGATGATGCTTGGTTAAAACTGAAAAAATCACATTGCCTTTATGTACCAGCTGATGCAGCTGCTATGGCCGCCTACACCATAGATGTGATCATCACTTTCAGCATTTCCTTAGCCTTTTGACCTCCTGCAAAAGAGAGCTTTGGTGGGTCTCTAGGATGCCTGGTATGTGTAATGTTACACTTGAGGAAACGCAGACTGTCATCATTAAACATAGTGGGTTAGGTTTGAGCAAATTAAGATCAGTGAAACCCTGCCTGGGTGAAAGCTGATATTGGTTTGTTGATTGAGTGTTAAGCAATTGCAAACACAAGGGGAGCAGATAGCTCCATAAACAGGCCCATGCCAGCTCTCCCAGAATTCACTGCTTGAGTGCCCCGATGAAAACCTTCTTATCTAAGGAATGGGGAAGCACAGCAGAGAAACTTTTGTTGGGCAAAAGAAAGAAAACTATTTGTTATTGTCATTATCTTAGTTTCACAGTCTACCAGGTGTTAACTGACTGGAGGTTTGGACTAGCAGTGCTTCAGTTTTATCCAAGAATCTAGGAATCCATGAGATATCATTGGATCATGTGCTATGTACCAAGTAGGGTAACTACAGATAGTACATGTTGCCTTTGAAAAGAAAAAGATGAAACTGTTGACCACTATTTGGTTTGTGCAGAAAGATTTCATAGACTGGATATAAGAATTCCCATGATGAAGTGGCTTCAATGATATATTGGAATCCATTCAAAAATATGATTTCCCATCAGCAAATAACTGGTGGAAACATAAACCTGAAAAAGTTGTCAAATATTATAAAGTAAATATCTTATGGAATTTAGGATTCAAATTTATAAACACTTTTTCATCAGTTGAACAGTTGTTTTGGGCCCAATTTGGGAGAAAAGTGATGTATTAAATAAATAAATATGCCATATATAGTTGTGGTGGCGTAAATACCCTAAAGGCACCAGATCCTGTCTGATCTTGGAAGATAGTCAGGGTCAGCTCTGGATGGAAGACTACCAATGAATACTGAGTGCTATATTTCAGAGGAAGGAACTGACAAAACTACTAAAAATACTTTGCCTCAGAAAACCCTATTAAATTCATGGGGACACCATAGGTTGACAAGCAACTTGAAGGCACATACACACACATAACTGATAGAGAAAAAGTCATTGTCACCATTATAAACATACACACACACCAGGTATTTTTGGACCATGAGTGATCAAGATTCTATCCAAGAATTTAATAATTGGTGTGTTATGAACAGATAGTGTAACACATTCCAAGGAGTGTAGCTTTTTGCAATTGTGCTATTGTGATCCAGTAAGGCAGTTTCATTTGGATGTTTTGTCAGCTTGTTTGGGATTGCTCCTACAGCCCCTTTGGCCCTTTGCACCCACTGGAACCACAGTTGTTTGCTTTTCCCAGAGGCTCTGAATCTCAGTTTGTAGGTCTTAATATTTCATAATCTTTTCCCTCCCTGTGTCTCTCATTCTGCTGTCCCCTGGGATTGCCTCATCCATAATCCAAGCTTTCTTTTTCTCAGCCAGTTATGTCTGACATACTACGTTCTAATCATTTGTCAGTTTGAATCCTAAAGTGCCACTGGATTTTTGAGTCACCATTTTGTTGACATGAAGTAATCTCATGGCCTTAATCCTGACATTTAGTTCAAGCTAACATTGCAGATGGCCAAGAATCAGACTCCCAGCAGTTCACCAACATCAATGCATGTAACATACACCTAAATCAGTACATGTAACATGATTTCTTTCAAGCTACTTCCAGGTTTGGTTCTTCCTCTCCCCTTTTATTTGGGCAGTCCATACAGCTTTAGAAAGACCCAGGGACAGAAAATTGACCACCAGATCCACTGAATGCTGTACGCCACCCCGATTGATGCTGTACGCCGCCCCGATTGCCTAGCAGAGGGGCGGGATATAAATAAAAATTATTATTATTATTATTATTATTATTATTATTATGATGATGATGAAGCTGAACAACCTAGTTTGAAACAATTGTTGTGGCTGTGTGCCTTCACTACCCATAACAGTATCCACACACAACATTTCCCCAGGACTTTGTGGAATATTTAAATGGCAAGCATCTTCCCAGACCCAGCCACTAGCCTCAGGTTAACCCATGGGAACAGAAGCCTTCTTGAATCTATAACCAGCTCTTTTCATGCTAACAGACTTGATACCTCATCCAGGTGAGAAAGTGAACAAACTTACCTCCATTTTGGACAAAGCAACTTGTTCCAACAAAATCCTGAAGGCCAGTTGTAACAAGCCAAATCAAGGTGTGTAGTAGACAATCTATTTGAAATATAGAAACAGTAGGAGATGTGCATAATCCTTTTTTATCCTTCCACTTCATGCTTCCCTGGTGAAAATCTCATCACACACACACAAACACACAGAGAGAGGCTGCTTTTCCTCCTGAAGAAGAGTTCACTACTCCCAGTTAGAGGAAGTGCCTGTGTACAGGAAATACACAAATGACAGCCCTGGGACCTCAAAGGATAAATCAGTTTCTCAGTTTTCCATTGCCTTTCCCGGCTTCTAATCCACAGGGGGCTCTTTTTGCACTGTGGCTCCTGCCAAAATAGATTCTGCCTGAGGGTGGGTGGGGGGGTTAATAAAAAAACAACAACAATACAACAACAACACATCCTCTTCCTCATATGAGAGAGTGAGCAGATCGGGAAACAATTAGATAATCCTGTAATGGAGCTCAAGTAAAATGACTTCTTTCTAGGAAAATCACTCCAGCTAGTGTGCTCTACAATTTTAGGGAGGGGGGCTTAAATAATTCATTTGGGGGGCATAATTTAGTTCTAAGTTCATGCAACAGCTCACTGACTAGTGGACTTCCTGCATCCCATTAAATTTTGATAACAAGAACAGCAATTGGAAGGAACATGTTAAAATAATAATAATAATAATAATAATAATAATAATAATAATTTATTATTATTTATAGCCCACCCCTCTGCGGAGCAATCGAGGCGGGTTACAGCATTATAAAATATACAGCTTAAAAACATTCCTATTCCATATCCAACCCTCCCACCGCTTAAAACAGAATTAAAGTAACCTTGTAGTAATGAGGAACAATGTCGGCTGGACTTCATGGTCACAGTTATGAATGTGTAACGTAGAGTTTATATCACTGGTTGTATTTACGATGCCTACATCATGATCATGATTATCATTATTTTTTCTTACCCAACTCAATCCATCAGGAACAACAACAGACTGAAAAATATGTAACATCAGTTAAAAGCATATATCAATTAAAAAAAACAGACAAGACACATGCTTATTAAAACAATCCAGATTTAAAATTCATCATTTAAAATTTACAATTTAAAATCATCTGGATAAGCTTGGCATAAGAGACTGGTCTATAATGCTGTCTTAAATTTGGACAGCATATTCAACTGTCAAATCTCTTCTGGCAGGTCATTCCATAGACTAGAGACACTACTTAGTTAAAGATGGCAAGATGCAGTGATGTAGACTCAACTTGATAGACTCAAGTCACTTCAGCAATAAATGATGTTCTCACTTGACACAACTTCTGACTTGTATATTTTTAGCAACTGACTTGCTGACCTTGGTTCAGTGACATAATGCATTCATAACATTTCTCTGAAATGAACAACACATTAGGCAACAGGCTTGGGGTGGAAAGTTGCTTCTAAAGGTTTTCATTCATATTTGAACATGCATCAAATACTAAAAAATGCTGTTTAACTGTCATTGCTCAAGGCATTGGAATTCTGGGATTTGGAGTTTTGTGAGATATTTAGCTCTCTCTGTTGCCAAAACAAACTACAAATCCCAGGATTCCATAGGATGGAGCCATGACAGTTAAAGTGGCATCAAACAGCATTAATTCTGCCGTATGGCAGCAGCCTTGGTCAAAGTGAGAAAGTACACAGTGGCTGTGATCTACATCACTTCAGTGTTACATAAATATTTGCTGGTGAACTTATGTTACACTCCCCTTATACTGAATACCAAAGTAGCACAACATTTGTGGATCAATAGGCAATGTGCATGGCTGACAAGCCATGCTGCAATTGCAATGCATAATGCACAAAGCAATTTCTAGAGACAATGAGTATTCACACGCTACACTGTGTACTTTAATGTACTCCCAAATTCACAATGATCTGACATGTGCAACTCCACTTGCATGGCCATCAACTGGATAAGACTGTTTCACATTATTCAAAAAAGACAACAAATGTGTAGAACAACTTATGACTGTGTATGCCAGGGGTAGGCAACATTTCCCCTTTAAGGGCTGAGGGACTTCAGCTCCCAGAAGCCTCAGCCATGTTGGCCAATAGTCCCATGTTGGCCAATAGCTCCTGGGATTCTGGGAGCTGAGGTCCCTCAGCCCTTAAAGGGGAAAGGTTGCCTACCCCTGGTGTATGCTCACCAGCAAGGATGATGTAGCAGCATAGTCAGGATAGTCTGAGTCAAATACAGTCAAGCAACCAATCCAAATGACAGTCCAGAAAGGAAATACAAAAGCATAGCCTTTAAATGGAGCAAGGTCTGAGGTTATTAGGCAACAGGAACCAGGAGCATGAGTTGCATTCACCAGATAGGTTGGTTGTGAGTAACATATTCCCTGAGGGATGCAGTGGAATTTATGGTCTGTTGTCAGCATGCAGCTGTTCTCTGATTAATAAGTGTTTGGTTCTTAAATGCTCTGATCTCCATAGCTCTTTCTTTTCTTTCCTTCATTCTGCTATGGTAGGTGTTGTTACATCTGTGTCTTGCTGTTCAGACTCTGCCATGCCTTCTTGGCCCTCTGCCTCACTGGCATGGCACTGTCTCACTCTCTTGTCCCTCTGACCCACCATCTGTGTCCAAGTCCTGTGGGTACGGCACAATGTAAATCCAGGAGAGGCCTTTCTCTAAACTAGAGTGTTGAGGCGGCAACTGGGAACCACAAATATGGCCTTGAAAGGCCACCTATTATCCATAGGCTGAACTCCCCACCCCACCATAAATATTTGAAGTGGTCATCAGTAGAGAGACAACTGTTTCGAAAAAGAGATTTTCTATCCCACTGAGCCTCTCAGTGCATACTAAGAATATGCTAGGAGAGAGAGTACAGGTTTTTCCAGGATATTTTCCCCCTACCAACAACAGTCTATCTGGAATCAAAATCACTGGCATGATTTGTTAGTACACTCATCCCTCGCTGCTCACAGACTTGCCATTCACATCCCTCAGCCTTTCTCAGACAGCAAGTGTCGAGGAACAAAATGGCACACATATCCATGGTGCATGCGTGGAGCTGTGCGTGGGAGCACACGGCCATTATATCCTATGGGACTTCAATATTTGTGATATTTCTGAATCGTGGGGTGGGGATCCAGAATGGATCTTCTGCAAATCAGGAGGGACAAGTATATTTCAAAAAGATTATGTTGGGTATCACAGTTGCTAACTCTTAGTGACCAAAATAGCAGTGCTAACATAGAAGGCATTGATCTGATGGGGTGGTGGGCTTTTTTTTATTTTTGATTGGCCTTTTTCATCATAAAAATAATGGCTGAGTTCCTGCATCAGAGATAGCTATGCTCCATCTCACAATCTGACCCCTGAAATCCTCCTGAAAATTCAGCAAATTGCACCAAGGGACAGAGTTGCATGATGCTGGTGAGCAAGATGCTGACAGATGATGCATCCAGCCCCTGCCCACCAGCAATCAAAGGAACACCATATAGAAGCAGGGACACTTGTGAAATCTTGTCACAACCCAAAAGTGGCTTTTAAGATGGAAAAAGAAAAGGAAGGAAGGAACACTGCCATTCCTGGATGTCCTACACAGTATACAGAAAACCTACACATACGGACAAATAACTGCACAAGAACTCCAACCATCACCCAGGACAAAAAAGAAGCACAATAAAAAACACTGGTAGACCGGGCAAAATGGATCTGTGAACCCCACTTCTTGGAAGAGGAATTGAAGCACCTAGACCGGGCTCTACAGGCAAATGGTTACTCCAGCTCAGACATCAGAAGGGCTGCCAGACCCAGGAAAACCCAGAGTGAAGACGAGCAACCACCCATGACAATAAACACCAATTACCAGACAATAATCCTCGTTTGCATATCTTCCCCCCTGAGGCCCTGCCATCAACACAGAACAATACACAATCAACAACAGTTGACATGTGAATCACTCCTCCCTATCCAGGGTCTCACACTATATATATATATACCCACTCTCTTCCATTCCAGCATTCTCTGAAGATGCCACCACAGATGCTGGCGAAATGTCAGGAAGAAACTCTTTTAGAACATGGCCACATAGCCTGAAAAACCCACAAAAAAACTATGGATGTCGGCCATGCAATCCTACGACTTCACAATATAATATCTACTAGTAAGGCTCAGGAAACTTGGTGCAAGTTGAAGATTATGGCTAAGACCCTGTATCATTTATGCAGTGCATAAATCTCTACTTATGGAATTATTGAACATGCTACACAAACCTTGAATGGCAACACAATGTTGCACAGTTGAATGTGCAGTAAAGTGAACAACCATATGTCCATGCCATGCACACGCACATCTCAGGTGCATCTTGATGCATGCATATCTGCAAGCAAAGTATCACCACATGTGCATGCCTGCTTCCACAACCTTGAATCAACTGCAGATATTCTATGTCAGACATACATGTCCAAACACTTTTGTAGGGGAATGTATGCATATATATGCACCAGTGTATTCATCAATGGGATTCTGGTCAGTGTATTATATTTAGTAATGGAGAACTAGATCTGTTTTTTAAAAATTAAATTTCTAGTCCTCAGAATAATAAAGAAATAAATGAATCCTTCTGGATATTCTGTGACAACCTAACATGAAAGGAGATGGCTTCCCCTTTCCTGAACATACATACCAATGTATCTATATGGAATTTAGCTGTTCAATTCTTCTGCCCTTCCACACCTATAATCTAGCTCCTTGGTTCTTCTTTTTGTTCCTGGTATAGTACAGCACTTTTGGCAAGAGTTGGCTAAGATTCATGGTGCATTGAATGAGCCAATAACAATTGTTGTTGTTGTTGTTGGATGATGATGATGATGATGTGTGCCTTCAAGTCATTTCCTACTTATGGCAACCCTAAGGTGACCCTTTCATGGGGTTTTCTTGGCAAGATTTGTTCAGAAGAGGTTTGCCATTGCCTCCCCCTGAGGCTGAGAGCATATGATTCGTCTAAGATCATCCAGTGGGTTTCATGGCCGCATGGGGAATTGAACCCTGGTCCAACAATGTTGGCTCACCCAGTGAGAATTACAGTGTGCTAAAGATTTCCTGTGCTGAGACAAAGAATCTTCACTCTGTAGGTGGGATGGGATGGAGTGGTGGAAGAACTACACCAGAAGGGTTGCTAGATCACCATCCATTTCTGCTGAGATAGAGGCAACTCTGGTTCTAGGCTACATTAGACACTATGGACGTCATCACACGGGGGAAATCTGTTGGTTAATCCACACAAATCCCAAACAAAAACTGAATTTGTGCCTCATGATTTCACACGACGTCACACAGAAACTGGTCAGAAACTAGACAGAAACTGATATTATCCGAGATCTTTTTAATTTCGGGAGTTTAGAGGAAATGCATTTACGAAATTACAGTAATTTCGCATTTACTGTAATGTGAAAAGTAAATACGCACGGACAATTCTCTTTTAAAACCTGGAGGAGGGCCAAGAGGAGGAGGAGGAGGGGCCTCCAGGGAGGGAGAGTCCTGGGCTCCTTCTCAGTGTCAGGGAAGGGAAGGGAAGGCAACCCAGGAGAAAAAAGTTTGCGACGGAGGAGAAGTTTGGCATTTGGGATAGAGGGGAAAGGAAGGGAAAGAAGGCTTCCCTCGCAGCAGCTGTGGGTGGGTGTGGGTGCAAGTGTGGGGTGTGCTTGTGGAGCAACTTGGAGCTCCATCTCACCATGAAGTTCTGTACTGCAGGTCCTACAAAGGGGAAAGGCTTATGGGGGGGGGCATGGGAGCTACCTCCAGTTTCCCCCTCTCAATCCCTCCCTTGCCTTGCCTTGCCTTTCCAGCCTCCTCCTTCTCCTCTGCTCTCTTGGGAGGTCCTAACCCCAACGGAAGGGGCTTAGGACCTGTGTAGGAGGACATGACCCCAAATGTAGGACAGTCTGACATTTCCTCCTGGGAAATGCAGGACTCGCCCTGGAAAAGGAGGAGTCTTGTCACAAAACACACCCATTTCCAGTACATGTACGGGGTCTTTTCACTTGTGTATGAAAGTTAAAAACGTCTTTTTTCAACTTATTTCCGTTATTACTGTAATGACGTGTGAAAAGCTTTTGCATAATTAAGCTCTATTTTCACTTTTTTTTCGGGATGCTTCATTTCCACTTTATTATCTCTTTAACAACGAAACTGGCCCACGTGTGATAACGTCCTATGTTAACTTCAAAAACATAGTCATGTCAGTCTGGAATATCAGTAAATAAAGGGCTCTTTTAATACCTGTGAGACTAACTGAGGGAAAGAGGTTGTAGCATAAGCTTTTGTGGACTTGGTCTACTTCCTCAGATACATGGAGTGAAGTAGAGAAAGTCTAAAAAAGTTTATGCTACAATCTCTTTCTCTCAGATACTCTCAAATGTATTATAAGATTCCTTTGCACTGTGCTAACTACATAGCATGGCACATACGTACCTACTTACCTTTTAGTAGGGCATTGAACTGATCAAATTGAGTAGGGAAACTTCTGTCTCCATGAACTGAGTGGGATTTGTAGACGGATACCAGGTTGGAACCACATGTGGAAATGTTTGCCAACATCAAATGGCTGCATTTAGTTCAAGGCTGCCAAAGCAGAGGTGCACCTCTATAGGTATTGTGCATAGATGTGTATTCCACATGGATGTGCATGTCATGTACATTTTGTTGCACGTTTAGTATCTTGGTTCAGCCATGCAACATTGCCATCCAACACAACAGTTGTGTAGCAAAATTTATACATAACGCCACCTGTGAGATGTGCACTGTGCAGACCTGATGTGGAACTGTAGTGATGATGTCTACTTTAGCCAAAAAGTTACTTTTTAATACTGCAACTTCTAGAATCTTCCAACCAGTATGGATGGACACAGCAGGGAATGTTTCCAGGGATTGTCGTGTTTAAAAAGTAACTTTTTAAAGCTTTGAGTTTAGCCCTGGGGGGACTGGTCTCTGGAGCACTTGATTTACCCTAGGGAAGGGGAAGAAATTGGCAGCAATGCTATGACATATACCAACATCCAATATGCTTCCAACCCCAGGGAATGGGCCAAGGAGTGTTAGATCAAGAAAAGAACTCCAAGTGCCTTTTTTTAAAAAAAAAAAATCAATGTATGTCAACCCTGACCCTCAGAGTCCTCCATCTGTTTTCACCCTTAGGAGGAGAGTTTGGATGTAGGTTGCTGGAGGCAAAGTGTGCATGCAGCCAGCAAGAAATTGCAATTCAACTTGGGGAGGAAGGGAAAATCCAAAATTAGGGAAAATCCGCCATCTAGAGGACAAGGAAGGGTAACAAAACACTTCACTCTTCTCTACCTCCTCACATTGAAAGAAGAGTAGTTTTGGGGGTTTTTTTAGTATTTTGGTAGCAGCTTTCCCAACCATCATGCTCTTTGGGTATGCTGGATTACAGTGCTCATGTCTAGCACATTGGAAGGCTGCTTTGAGAAGTGATACCAAACAAGAATGGCGATTCATAATTTGGAAGGAGGTTGAAATTCTGTACCTACTGACAGAGAATTAGTCCATCTGAACTCAATACAATTTTCTTCTCAATATACATGTTCAAGCATTATTAATACACAACCACACATGTAAACTCACACACACACATGCACACATCGGTTGTGGAGGTTTAAATATAATGGCCAAGAACCTAGATTGAGATTGTGTAAAATAAATCCCCATGTGTGAAGCTACACATTGATTTTGCTACACTGCCGTTGTGCTGAATGGCAAAGTGGCACAAGTGAATGCACAAATGCATGTGCGACTGAATCTCTATGTGTGCATGCTTCCACATAAGAATGTTGTCTGCATGCACAATTGCACAGCATGTTCCATCTCACTTCTAAAATCTTGATCTGAATGCAGATGTTCTTCATTGGACAAGGATGATATATTTATCTAGTTTATCTAGCTTATTATCCAATGAGGTTTGGTTTCAGGGCCTGCCCACCCCCTCGGTGGACACTAAAATCAGTGGATGCTCAAGTCCCATTAAATGCAGTGGCTCAGTAAAATAGTGTCCCTCATATAAAATAGTAAAATCAAGATTTGCTATTTGGAATGTATACTTATTTTGGAATATTTTAAAGCTGTGGTTGCTTTAATCCATGGTAAAGAATCTGTGGATACAGAGGGCCAATTATATTGTTTTGCTACTATATTAGTTACTATTTGATAAATCACTGCTATTTGATATGCGGTACCATTTTTCCTCCTAATACTAGTGGCTTTCAGTTCCAGGTGTTTTTCCAGCCCAAAAAGAAGCAGCAAAATGTTGCTCCTTTGGGGGTCAGAAAAAAGGTGGCTTTGCTGCTGTGATGGCAGATTTTCGGCATTTCTGCCATGCCGTGATTCCCCTCCCATGTGGTCAGCGGGGTGGCATGACGCCAGCTTTGGAGCAGCTTTAGGGGTTGTGCCATGCATACGCCATGCCACCCCAAAGCTGGCATTTCTTGCTGATCTGTTTTGGCCCTTAGGGAGATGGGTACGTTTTGCCTGGAGAAGAGACAGTTAAGAGGTGATACAATAGCCCTGTTTAGGTATTTGAAGGGATGTCATATTGAGGAGGGAGCAAGCTTGTTTTCTGCTGCTCCAGAGAATAAGACACAGAACAACAGATGCAAGCTACAGGAAAAGAGATTCCACCTTAATATTAGAAGGAACTTCCTGACAGTAAGAGCTATTTGACAGTGGAGCACACTTCCTCAGAGAGTGGTAGAGTCTCCTTTGGAGGTCTTTAAACAGAGGCTGGATGGGCATCTGTCAGGGATGCTTTGATTGTGACTTCCTGCATGGCAGGGGGTTGGACTGGATGGCTCTTGTGGTCTCTTCCAACTCTATGATTTGATGATTCGATGATCACCTCTTAACCTTCTTTTCTCCAGGCTAAACATATCCAGCTCCTTACGTCACTCTTCATAGGGCATAAGTCCTTGGCTTCTTGAGTCATTAGTGTTATCTAATCTAGTTGTCCATTACTGGTCTCTTCCAACTCTATGATTCTTTGATTCTATGGTATGAAGTATATTGGTTATTTTGTAGTATGGCATTTTTAAGTATAAAATGTAAATGTTAAAAGCCAATAGTATTTATAATTATTAATTGTTGATGGATGGTTTCTGCTGTTAGTATGTGCCATTCCAAATGATCAGATCCAAAGAATAGAAATAAAGTTCAAAAAGCTTTTAACATATGTGCAGCTTTTAATAATATTTAAAGGGTTTTTTTTTTAATGTAGTATGATAGTCACCGTATTTTTCGTCATATAAGACGACTTTTTATCCCTGGAAAAAGATCTTAAAAGTCAGGGTGTGTGATGTTAGAATGTTTTAACTGTTGTATTTTTTAACTTGCTGTAAGCCGCCCCGATTGCCAAGCAGAGGGGCGGGTTATAAATAAAACATTATTATTATTATTATTATTATTATTATTATACGCTGGATAGAGGAGGAGGACGAGGACGAGGGGAGAAAGAGAAGGAAGCCAGGCAAGAGGATGAGGAGGATGAAGATGAGGGGAGAAGGAGAAGGAGAAGGAGAAGGAGAAGGAGAAAGAAGCCAGGCGAGAGGATGAGGAGGATGAGGACGAGGGGAGAAGAAGAAGGAGAATGAGAAGGAAGCCAGCAAGAGGATGAGGAGGATGAGGACAAGAGGAGAAGGAGAAGGAGGCCAGGCGAGAGGATGAAGAGGATGAGGACTAGGGGAGAAGGAGAAGGAGAAGGAAGCTAGTTCTACAGTATGGATGCAGCCTGAATCTGCATTGCAGAAATAATGCAGTTTGACACCACTTTAACTGCCATGGCTCCATCCTATGGACTCCTAGGATCTGCAGTTTGCTTTGTGGTACCAGAGCTCTCTGACAGAAAAGGCTAAATAGTTAACAAAACTGCAGATCCCAGAATTCCATAGTCTTGAGTCAGGGCAGTTAAAGTGGTGTCAAACTGCTTTAATAAATTTCTGCAATGCAGACACAGTCAAAGTTGATGTGTTGCTTGGGCATGGCTTCTTTAACAAATAATTCTGCACAATGAGAGAGTGAGAGAGAGAGCATGTGTACCCTTGAAGATTTATCTAAAGGAGAACCAAGTTCCTTAGCTTGGAGGTTATATGTGTATGTTGTGTGCCTTCAAATTGTTCCTGACTTATGGTGATCATGGGGCTTTCTTGGCAAGATTCACTCAGAGGAGGTTTCCCCTAAGGCTGAGAGTGTGTGACTTGTCCAAGTTCACCCAGTGGGTTTCATGGCAGAGTGGGGAATCAAACCTAAGTCTCCAGAGTGGTAGTCCAACACTCAAACCACTACACCATGCTGGGTCCTATTCCCATGTACTACCTATGAAACAATTGCAGACTTTTTTGTTGTTGCCATTACCATCCTCTGAGGCTGAGAGTGTGTGACATGCCTAGGGTCACTTACTTGGCCACAAATTGTACATACCCCAGAATGCATCACCTAGTATATTGACAGTCCTTCCCCATAACGCTTTCTCATTTCCCCCAACCATCTCATAGCTGGGAGATGGAAATAATTTTTAAAGCAGCATTTAATTCTGGACTATTTTTTAAAAAGTAAGGTCCAAAACACACTGCAGAAATAAATGTTAGGGAACGTGGGAGCTGTAGTTTGTTGTGTTTATTAGTGACAGTTTCCTGCTAAATACCTGCATGTCATAAGCATTTGAATTAAAATTACCATATTGAAATCAAATCTTATTTTTTAAATTTTTTATTTGGTGTGCGTTGGAAGAGGGGTCATCTTATATGGTGAGTATATCCCAAATTCTATATTTTAACTGGAAAAGTTGGGAGTCGTCTTATATGCCGGAAAATATGGTAACTCATAGTTAAGAGATCAAGGTCTCTCCATGTGTGTTTTATAGTCAGATGTTTGTTTATAAAAATATGAAATAGATATTTTAAGGGTTTTTAAAATCTTTGAGAAAAGTCCTTTACTGTTTCGTATCCCCCCCTTCTTTTCTTTCCCTCTCATTTTTTCTCATTCTCTCACTTTGGTTTCCTGTCATATATTTTGGAGGGGGGGAGAGAGAGATGAAACTTCCAGAATAGACTTTCTGTTCAGCTTTTGCAGCTTCCTGTGTGAATGAGATATCCCCCACATCTCTTTCAAAAAATTCACCTCAGCAAAGGAAACATCCCCCAGAAGGAAATCCAAGCCATAAAATACAGCTACAGCTTCCCTTTCTATCTGGTTCTCTTCAAATGTCATTCATGGGAGGAGGAAAAAAGTGACAGTTAATTCACACACAAAAAAGGTTGTAAACAGTCATTGGAGTGTGGCCTCCTGATGGTCAATGTTGCATATCTCAGAGGGAAGGCACATGTTCGTCCTTCATACTTGACAAATCGTAATGGCTTCCGGGCCTGTTATCTGCTTGTAAGAACTTCCCATGTTCCTACCTGCCACCACATCCTTAGAAAACTTAAAGCCATGACAAACAGAAGCGAGAGCAATAAAGAATAAAAGAAGGCACAGTTTAGTTTTATGTAGGAAACGTCTTTCAGGCTGACTGTCACCGCTTTCTTCTCAGGCAATCAAACAGTAAAAGTTTTTGGGTTGCTGTATGCCTGGCCTGCCTTCAGTTTAAATATATTGCCATGCCTCAGTATAGAGACATGGGATAATGTAAAATTCCATAAAGAAAACTTACTACTCAATTTTTAATTTTTTTTTAAAAAAAACTGTTGTTCCTATTCATTAAAGTAATGTTGTTGTTACGTACCTTCAAATCCTTTCCAGCTTATGATGACCCTATTGCAGGGTTTTCTTGGCAAGATTTTGGTCAGAAGATGTCTGCCATTGTCTTTCCTTGAGGCTGAGAGCATATGACTTACCCAAGGTTTGGTTTGATTATCTGGGGCAGGGGTAGGCAACCTTTCCCCTTTAAGGGCCGAGGGACTTCAGCTCCCAGAATCCCAGGAGCTATTGGCCAACATGGGACTATTGGCCAACATGGCTGAGGCTTCTGGGAGTCCCTCAGCCCTTAAAGGGGACAGGTTGCCTACCCCTGATCTAGGGCATCCAAGGCATTAGATTTCACACTGTTTTTATAGTATGTTTTTTTTTTGTTTTATTCTTGTTATGTTCTTATATATTGTATCTTTGTACATTGTTGTACATTTTACTGTTGTGCTCCTGCCTCAATCCGTAGTGAGAGGCGGGAAAATATAAATAAACTATTATTATTATTATTATTATTATTATTAAGGTCGCCCAGTGGGTTTCATGGCCGAGCTGGGAATCAAACCTTGGTCTCCAGAGTCCATCATTCAAACCACTACACCACACTGGCTCTCCTTACAGTAACATACTGGAGGCAAAAATATTGGGGGGAAAATAAAAATAAAAATTATAGCAGTATTCTTTTGTTCTGCAAGCCCATCTTGGTCTCAGTTGGTCTCAATCCAACAAAAGAAAATTGGTCTCAATCCAACAAGAAAAAATCTATGGATAGAAGGAGGCACCTTGTACACAAGACTTACATAGGTGCAAATAGATGTTCTTTCAGTCGCCAGTGGTTGGGTATACATATAAGGGGGCACAAATACAGCTGGGCAGAGGCCTTCATTGATGGATCTACAAAATCTACATACAACATTTAGCACACATTACAAAGAACAAAATGTAAAATGCTGGAAGGGATGTAACATCAGAGGAACATACTTGTATACGTGAGTGGAATGTGACAAAATATACCATTTCTGGCTTATAATACTTGATCAGATCTCCAGCATCACTAAACAGAATATTACATTCTGCTCAAAATCATTTTTGCTCTTGATTTTCCAAGGTGAAAATGAAATCTTAAAATATAAAGATCTAATCTGCTTCTTCCTAGAAATTACTAGATTAGAAATTGGGGGAAGAGGGACTAAGAAAGCTTTCCCTCGAAAACTGGGGGAATAGAATATGGGGAGTATGGCTAAGGTAGAAACTATCAGATAAAATATCACCTACTATAAAACCTATGAACCAAAGCCCATTTGTGGAATGTTGGTCTCCTCCCATAGAATATATTGCTGACCATATACAACCCTGGAAACCTCCAGCCCATCACTTGTGGAGTTGGAATGATATACTCTCCTCAGTCAGTACTTCCGAATCCTTGATAATACACTTAACAACACACCTATATCATATTTTATCTTTTCTTGTCTTATCATGCCCATGCCTGTGTTTTATTATTGTTATTAACTATAATTCATTCTGCACTAGGGCGAGCCTAACTTCCTTCGGTAAGGAGCTCCACCGTCAAGGCACTTGGGAGAGAAGGAAACAAGTGTATGAACATTTGAAAACCCATTTTCACATGCATACCTTCTCATTTCCTGATGTTGTGTGCCTTCAAGTTGTTTCTGACTTATGGCAACCCTAAGGTGACCCTATCACAAGTTTTTGTTGTTGCTTTTCTGGGGCTGAGAGTGTGACTCACTCAAGTGGGTTTCCATGGCTGAGCAGGGAATCAAAGGACCTTATTACATGGGGGAAATCCCGTACAGAAATGAGATTTAAAAGGCAGGGGAAACCCGCAAAAGATTTTCACACACATCGCTTTTAAACTGTGCTTAATCCAAATGGAAAGTAGTCAAAACCCGCTTCTTTTTTATTTCAGCATTTTCCAAAAGTAAAAAGAAGCGGCTTTTGACTACTTTTCATTTGGGTTAAGCACAGTTTAAAAACGACGTCATCTGAAAATCTACCTGCTTTTGTGGGTGTTTTTTTCTTCTTCCTATTTTAAACCCCATTTCTGCACAGGATTTCCCCCATGTGATAAAGTCCAAACCCTGGTCTTCAGAGTCATAGTCCAATGCTCAAACCACTACATTTCTACACAAAATTACTCTTGCTCTCGATTTCCCTTCACCCATGCTTTATTTTCTCATCTTTTTACCCTGGCCTTGCTTTATTTATATCCATGTGGATCTTAGTAAAAGTCCCTGGATTTAGTGCTTCGAAATTCAGTTTCCTATGACAGATCAGAATCAGTATGTGATCAGTATGTACAGAATACATCAGAAGGATCCAAAAGACCTATCTAAGCAGCTCTTCCTGCTTGTTGATTCAAACTGTTTTAACCTTGGAATTAACTAACTATAATACTCTAATTATGAAATAAAATCAGTGGTTTGGATGTGTGACTTTAAAGATTTTTAGTTCCCCAACCCCGAGGCACTAACAAAAGACAAGAAGTCATTTTGCAAAAATCCAAACAAACTAGGTTTTGGGTAAAAAAACAAACAAACCAACAACCAGAAAGGAAATGTACATTTTGGTGGCTCTTTAACAGCATTTCTCATTTAATTGATTCATAACTGAATTCTGTGATCGAGTTCATACTGAAACTCCAATGTAAGTCAATCCCTTTTAAAGAAATGCAATTCAGTTGCCTCTTTAGATTAGAAAAACTCTCATTTAACTGATAACTTAATTGATGATAATTAATTAGTTCCTATATCTGGCATGAACCATGCACAGTCCTACATCATCTACCAAATACTGTGTAGAAAAAGAGGGAGAAAGGCAGAGAGATAGGAATGGAAGGAGGGAATTGACATGGCTAGATGGATATTCTGCACAGCTCTTTTGCTGAGGGCTAGGGAAACATAATTGAAAGTGGAATTCCTGTGGCAGGTTTCACACATGCCTAGCACCCAGTAATGGGAATTTGTGGAATGTCAAACAGCAGCAGCATTCTCCTCTCTTCAAAAATTAAGTTGTACAACTCAGCAACCCAAATGCATCTGTGAAGTACAAATGCTCCAGATCTTGAGGTTGTAGCCACACAATATGCTGCCGTTTCCCACACACACATACACACCAGTGCAAGAATGAATGGGCATTCTTTGCTTGGGAGATTATCACACAAGCATAAAAATGTGACTTACCTCTCTCGAATTCAAGTAAAATTCGGGCTGCATCTGGGTCCTATCGCATGGCTTTTGTCACCAAATCCACCATCCGAATGCAGCCCAAGTGTAGCCCGGCTCACTTAACTCGCTTCGTGGCCATTTTTCAAAAGTCAGAAGCTACAAAAGTAGGAAGCTTTGGAAAAATACCACGAAGCACGTTAAGTGAGCCAGGCTACACTCGGGCTGCATTCAGGTAGTGGATTTGGTGACAAAAGCCATGCAATAGAACCTGGATGCAGCCTGAATTTTACTCAAATTTGGGAGAGGTAAGTCGTGTTTTTATGCTTGTGCAATAATCTCCTTGGCATTTTCATTCATCTTCTAGCTTTCATGGGGGGGAGGGAGAAGAGACACAGAGATGACAGGGTGTTTGCCATTCAATGTTTTTTTTGCTCAGTGGGTGGTTTGTAGATTGCTTTAAGTTTAAATGACTTCATGTCTTCCCACTGCCTGTGAAGGTTACCTCTCAGCCACACTGTGAATTAAAAACAGAAACTCTGTTTTAAATGAACCCACTCCTTTCCCCCCTGCTCCTGTGTTAACAGCTCCAGACAAATGAGGCCCAAAATGTACATGCATACTCTATGGGGGAGTGGAGAAGAGGCAATGCTCCAGATGGTTGTTGCTTCAAGAAGGTTTTGCTCCATGGGAGAGTGCAAATGTCCCAGATCTTGCTGGGAAAAGGTCCTAGCTTCAAACTTTGCCATCTCCAGTTTGAAAGCAAACTTTTAGACCAGTTTGAAAGCAAACTGGGTAAGTCACACCTTCTCAGCCTCAGAGGAGGGCAAGGGAATGCCCCCCCCAAAAAAAACCAATCTTGCCAAGAACAAGCCATAATCTGGAAACAACTTGAAAGCACACATTTAACAACTGTCTAAAGATTTCAGGGTGGCATGGAAAAAAATCATCATGACCAATTTAAATGTAGAACCAGTGTGGCATAGTGACTTGAGTGTTGTTCTACGATTCTGGAGACCAGGTTTGAACCTCAACTCAGGGCGTTTTCACACGGGCTTTTGGAGGACGCTAGCCGGCCTCCGTCCGGCCTCCGTCCGGCCCCACTCCGGCAAAATGTCAAATGTTTCATACGACGTCGCAGCAAGCCCCGCCCCTTCCGGTGCCATCCCCGGCGCTAGCCAGCGTCAGTCCGGGGCTTGCTGCGCGTGTTCACATGACGTCGCAGCAAGCCCCGCCCCCTTTAGCTCTAACTCCGGCATCAGCGCCGGAATTGTAATTCCTTTTTTTAAAAAGGAATTAGGTCGCTGCCGCCGGAGCCATTCCGGAGTGAGCGGAAGGCTCCGTTCCGGAATGGCTCCAGGCGGATTTGGACATTTGTGTATGAAAATGTCCTCAGTCATGAAACCCTCTAGATGACCTTGAACAAGTCACAGCCTCTGAGCCTCAAGGGAAGGCAATGGCAAACCACCTCTGAACAAATCTGCCAAGAAAACCCCATGATAGGTTCACCTTAGGGTTACCATAAGTTGGAGATGACTTGAAGGCACACAACAACAACAACAACAACAAACAATAAAAATGTTTTTAAAGGGCTAAAAATATTTTAAACAATTGAACAAATTAGAATCAATTAATATACTTTAAACGAGTTCTAATCAATGCACATGTCTGGATTTGCATGAAACCACTTTGATCCCGAAGGCTTTTATAAACAACCATGTTTCCAATCCATGCCAATATGACAGTGATAGAGGTGCCAATTGGATCTCCAAGGGGAGGATATTCCACTCCAGCAGAGAAGGCCCTCTTTGATGTCCTGCAAGAACTCATTGTCCTGACTAATAGGACACAGAGGCCTATCCTCAGATTTGGCTTTACTGATGAAAAGCTCTCTGTGCCTGTTGACCAAACTTTGCTTGACTCTTTCCAGATCTGAAGACTTCCAGCAAACAAACTCTCTTTCAAGGCTGGATGCTTACGCCATATATCTGAAGCAGAGGAAATTTCTCCAATCTTCCAGAACGCAGTTACAGCCATTAATATAATTATTAGCAAACAACTGCTCTTTATTTGTTTGAACTGAAGCTGTTGGGCATCCTCTGGGAATGGAGCATTTCCCATAGCATGCTACATAACTCTGGAGAATGCAGATGGATTGCACAACTGCACTGCATGTGTTCAAGATCATTTATATAAACAAGATATAGCACACAAGGAGCAAAGGGAAGAAAAGTGCCAGTTGACATGATGAGGGAGTAGATCTCTTCGTATTTGTCATCTTTACATTTCCTGTGATAAAATGCAGCCAAACACCCAAAGTGGTCCACGTTTTTACAACCAAACCAGAATCAGCATTCAGAACCAAAATGTTAACAAAAGATGTGGATGTATGGAGTTAAAAAAAACTTTATCAGATCCAAAATACTTCAATTGCTGAACAGGACAGGTTACAGAGAATATATAATTTCCATGTTAAAACAGCTTCACTGGCTACTGGCCTGTTTCTGGGCAAAATTTAAAAAATCTAATTATGGCCTTTAAAGCCTTACACAGCTTGAATGCACACTATTTGAAAGAACAGAAGTACACAAGCTGTCCAAGTCTTAAGATCGTAAAGGAAGGGCTTTCTCTAAGTCCCACCATTATCACAGATGGGGATACCAGAGGGAGAGCAAGCCAGCACAGTGACTTTGAGCATTATGGGGGTACCGTGTTGGGAGAAAAGTGGAATTGATTAATTTGTAATCTGAAATTTACAAAATGATTTGTGGTGGAAGTACCTCCACACCACAGACTGAACTGTAGTCAGTAATAATTTTGCTGACCTGTAAAGGGGACTAAAGAAAGCCAGTGTGGTGTCGGACTGGGATTTGGAAGACTTAAGTTCTCATCTCCACTGAGCCATGAAGCTTGTTGGCTAACCTTGGAATAGTCACTCACGCTGTCTCAGCCTAAGGACTTTATCACATGGGGGAAATCCCATGCAGAAACGGGGTTTTAAATAAATAAATAAATAAACCATAAAAGCAGGTAGATTTTCAGACAAAGTTGCTGTTAAAGTGTACTTAACTCAAACTGAAAATAATTAATTATTTCTGCATGGGATTTCCCCCATGTGATAAGGAAGTAAGATATCTTAAAGGTTTGTTATGATGAGGATGGATTTGGAAGGGAAAGGGCCATGTATACCACATTCCAGCCAAAGCAGACTATATATGTTTCAAAATAAATAAGCAACCATAATTCTTGTGTGTGTGTGTGTGTGCATGCTTTCAAAACATCTGTCCACTTATGGTGACCCCATGAATTTCATAGGCTTTTCTTAGGCAAGGAATACTCAAGAGACAGTTTTGCCATCTGACGATCTCTCATCCAAGTACTAAACAAAGCTGACCCTGTTTAGCTTCCACAATCAGATGGGATATAGTGCCTTTAGGCTATTTAGGTATGACTCAGTGCCTTTACCAAACTCTACTTCCCAAGATTCAATAGGGGAAAATGCAACGTGTTAAATCTTCCCCCATCCTTTTCCTTCTCCTGTTTCTTTTTAAAAAAATGGATATTTGTAGTTTGGATGTGTTCTGCCTGCCAGGTCTCTTGGTTGGTGAGATCCATATGCAACATTTTCACCCTTAGGATAACTGATGGTGATTAATATGTAGAGCACCAAGCCAAAAACAAGACAGTGACTGCCCCAAAGAACATGCAATCTAAATTTCAACAATGCAGCAAAAACGACAGCAAGGGAGAACAATCATAAACAAGAAATAGATGCAAACAATAACAGTTGCATTGTATATACCATGTTGCGTTGGGAGGATTTTCTAATGGTTTTCAAGGAATATATGTATATTTTTGTGGTTGCAAAGATGTAGGAATGACTATCCCATTTGCAAAAACCATGAAAAAATTCAAGATATCAATCAGCAACAAGGGGCAAGTTTTTCAAGTTTATTTAGAACACCCCAGTTATCCCTAAAACAGCTTTTAACCTTATTTGACAAGTGACAGATAGCAACTGTGTTACAGGGAGCTTAAAATGTGTGATAGAGCATTTGCTGCCTGTGTTGTGTATGTATTCATCCCATTATTTTCTTTGGTCAAATAGGTGTTGCAAACTTTGAGAACCTGCAGCATTTTTTTGATGAATAAATAAATAATAATAAATAAAGCAATAAATGGGATGGAAGAAATGCTATGAAGGAACAGCAGCTCTGTCATAACAATCTTAGCTACTGCTGCCTGCTTGCAGCCATGCCTAGGTGGAATAATGCATTTGATAAATTGGGGATTTGCCCCTGCTTTTCATAAATAGAGAGACAAATTCTGTGACAGAGATATGCTAATGAAAGAGGAGCCTGTCTTAAAACTGAACCTGGAACCAAAGAGATATTTAGTAAGTGAAGATGGCTCAAATGAATTTTTTACAGCACAACAAGAACCTACTATTCTATTTCACAATTTATTTCTGCTAAAATTCCTTTTGATAACTAAGTGATCCAAGAAGGATGGGGTTGATTACATATCAGTGAGCTTATGACAGATACCACATCAGCAGCTGATATATAACCAAGAACATACTTACCAAGAAATCCTGTTACAAAATTTCAAATCTGAATACAAACGCTTTCCTTGAACAACAGTGACCCCTGGTGTTTCTGCTTTTGCTTTGGATCCAACTGAAAGTGTCCAAATCATGCTCAAATACTGAGTTGCCTGTCAACTTATGGCAACCCCATGGATTTAATGAATAATTAGGATACAGACACTTCACTCAGTAATCGAGTTCATACATGCATGTTCTTTATGCCATAACTGTTACCTCAAGTAGTAAGATGCATGTTTTAATATGGATCAGATGGGATATTACCACACCAACATGTGTTTTTAAAGCACTGTGTGAAACTTTATTTTAAATCTGAAAAATCTTACAGACAGGGTTGTTTAAAGTGTATCAACACTACACAGTTAACAGCAGTTTGGTTCTACTTTAAATGTCATGGTTTCGTTCTATTGAAACCTTCTGCCTCCTCTGTAAAGTGATCTGTGCTGGCATAACTCCAGGTAATGACAACATCAACAGGTTTTTAGCCCAAAAGACATAAGTGATAGACATGACTAACTTGTGTCCCACTGATTTCATTGGGTCTGTTCTGGATCCAATCTGATGCTTTTCATTCATTTATTCATCTGTGCAACCATCACATTTTGGCTAGAATAATCTCAGTAACATACATTTATGGCGTTATATGTAATTTGAGGGGTCTTGAGGGAAGAGGGTTAAGAATATTCTTATTTATGCAATGCTGTTCGTCCTTTTATGCAACCCATTATTGGCAGGACTTATGGGTGCAGCTATAAGTTCTATCAACATGGCCATGAATCAGCTCCAAAGATATGTCTGGTCATACTCCAGCTGTGCTCTTACACAAAGAAAAGAAGAGCAGGCTTACACTGGAGTCGTGGCTAAGATCCTACAGAGAGTAATGCTTTGCCATTGCAATTACTTTTCTTCCCCTATTCTGTCAGCTGTCAGTCTCTGGAGAGGAGTACTGCTGTGCTGATGCTTCTTACCAATGGGAAGGAAATGCAGGAGGAAGTCAGTTCAGATGATGAAAATGCAGCTATTCTGGGCTCTGAGAAGACAGAAAGCCATGTGCACTCATGGATGGAGTACATCTTCTCTTTCCTTCCCCTTGGAGCCCAGACCAGCACATTTTCCTTGTCTGAACTCCCTCCTCTCCCCATTGGTAAAAAGCAGCCAGAGACCTTCCCGGGGTTCACAACTCCCAGAGGGAGGTTTTGGACAAGGCACATAGGCTAAAGAATAGCTCCCTGTGCCTCGTTCCAAAAGAGAAACACATGCACTCAAGGTACACTTATACGCATAAATGTCAGTAACAGGATGTCACCCATTATTGCTCTTTCTTTTTCAGGTGTTCAAGAAGATGTGGAATGCTCCCAAACACATTGCGGCAGCTGATCAGTGGTAGGAGAAGCTGAGCCTGCATGCAACCTTGTGGCTGTTGCACATCTAGGAAAGAGGTGGGGAAAAGGGAGCAGCAGAAGATGGGTTAAGCAGAATCTCCTGTCCTCACTTCTACTCCCCATCCCTGCACTTTCTTCTGCTTAAGACTCCACCTTCAGAGACTGCTTTTCCAATTCTTAATTATTTATTTATTTGCATTTATATATAATTTAATGAGGAAGAAATCAAGGAGCTCAAGGAAGGAGACACAGTCCTCACCATTTTTATCTTCATGCCAATCTTAGGAAGTAAGCTGGCTGAGAGACAGAGACTGGCCAAAGATAAGTCAACACTTACATAAGTTCCATTTTCTCAATGGGTCTACTTCAGCTGAGAATAACAGCATGCCAGCAGTCCCAATTAATCTTCTGTCCTCCCACTTTTTCATCTGCCTTTAGGATGCCACAGTTTTTCCTTCCTCCCACTTTCTCCCTTTCCTCAGCTTCCTCCCAATGCTGAAAATTGAATTCAAAGTGAAAAAGTGATTTGCACCCAGTTAATGAAGCAAAGGGGGAGAGAAAAAATGAGGGGCAGAATCTTGCCTTTCCCTATAGACTTACAGAAGCAAACTGCTGCAGCCTCTCCTAGCTTGCATGTTCTTCTTCATTAATAATATTTGCCATCTTGACCACACTCGGATGTTGCTTGGCTATAGATGTCCTGGTTTTCATCTGTGAAATGGTGGAATGTGTAATGGTTGGGCTTAGGTCTAAGCACGCCAAGTCAAGATGATTCTCACAGCACACCTCACTTTAAAGAAATTCTGTCCTATACGTGACATGATGGCTCTCTTTGGTCTATGTAGATCAGGGGTAGGCAACCTTTCCCCTTTAAGGGCCGAGGGACTTCAGCTCCCAGAAGCCTCAGCCATGTTGGCCAATAGTCCCATGTTGGCCAATAGCTCCTGGGATTCTGGGAGCTGAAGTCCCTCGGTCCTTAAAGGGGAAAGGTTGCCTACCCCTGATGTAGATAATCATGGAGAGAAGCAAGGCTACAAAGCCTTTCATATAGTCTGTGTGAATACTTTCTTCCCCATGTTCTTTCCCAAGTTTCCTCTCAAGAGGAAAAAATACCTTCCTTTCCTAAGAAAATGTAGTTCTGGCTCGGAATGAAAGAACTAGCCCAGGGTTTGATTCTGGAGAGGAGTAAAAGAGTTTCTCTTGTTGCAGAGAACAAACACTTTGGATTGTTCCAAGTCTGCTTTGAAACTCAAACCTGCCTTATCAAATGGCACTGGAAGGAAGACCTCCCTCCCCCAATCCCTGCTGCCACACACACAGAAACACACACAACGCTTCAAGGCTTTAGGCCTCAAAGAACAAGGAGCGGAGACCTTAAAACAAGGAGGAAAGAATGTAAGTGTAAACACAGGAATGAGGATGTCGGTTTAGCACCACCAAATTGCAGGCCAAGCAATAAAGATGCCTTGCTAGGCTTTCAGTTTGCAGCTATCTCCATTTCTGCTCTCAAAACAAAAATGTAAGCCTCTGTTGTTAAAAGGTTCTTTTCTAGAGGCTAGGTCTATCAGCATTTGTGAGCCACAGTTGTGAAATGAAGCTTCCATACACACAGGCTATACATCCCTGAATACCAACATTGGGAACAGTCCACTGCTGGGAGAGGGGTGTGTGTTGTTGTCTTCATGCCTGAAAACTGTTGGGGAAAAGATGCAAGAGAAGATAGACCTTTGGTTTGATCCAGTAAAGATCTTAGTACATTCTCAAAATGGGGGAAGGAGGCTTTTGCATATCGGGTAGGGATGTGATGAATATCCATTAATATCCTCAATGCAAAAGGATGTCATGGCACCTGAGACAGCAACAAAGAAAAAGAAAACAACCACAAAATTATTCTGTTTACTCCAAATGGCCAACAGAGGCTGGATGATCATCTGTCATGAGTGCTTTGATTGTGTCTTCCTGCACGGCAGCGGGTTGGACTGGATGTCCCAACTCAATGATTTTATGATACTATAATTATTTAGTTGCAATTTTCTGGATTTCCACCTCTGCAACATTCTGTCTGAGAGTCAATTAAGTAGAACGATATGCATACATTTCTAGAGATTTGTACAAAGGGCATTATGGTATAGGCTGGGTTTCTTCATTTGAAATGCTTGGGACCAAAAGTGTTTTAGATTTCAGATTGTTTTGGATTTTGGAATACCTGTACAGTATTTGTATCTATGTACATAATGGAGATGAGACCCAAGTCTAAGCAGAAACTCATTTATGTTTCATATACACCTTGTACGCATAGCCTGAAGGTGATTTTATATAACATTTTAAATAATTTTGTGCAGGAGTCAAAGGGGGGTTGCAGACTGCCAGAAATAGTGCAAATTGAGTCCACTTTTAGGGTTAGGGTTAGTGCTAGGGAATCATGGGAATTGGTTTTTTTTCTGAGACATTGAGCCTTCTCTGTCAAAGAGCTCTGGTGCCACAATAAAATACAGTTCCCATGATTCCCTAACCCTAACCCTAACCCTAAAAGTGGACTCAATTTGCATTATTTCTGGCAGTCTGCAACCCCCTAAAGTTTGTGTACATTGTACCATCAGAAAGCAAAGTGTCACTGTCTCAGCCACCCATGAAAAAAGTTTTGGGTTTTGGAATATTTCAGATTTCAGAATTCCTGTAAGAGAGACTCAAAATGTATCAGCTGGTTTTAATTTCAATTATTTTCCTAATGACACCAGCAGCCACACATTCTCACAGAATGGCCAAGATTTGGCCCAGGTAGATTTCATTGCTGAGACATTCCCTCCACCACCTCTCCCATATGTACACATGTGCAAATACATGTACAATTTCTCATCAGCATAGTATTACGTTCTCTAGTAATCTAAGCTTCATAAAAATTAAGGATCTTTTTTCTAAAAAAAAAAAAATGCTATCCAACATGGCTCCTTAGACTTTTTCATTCACAAAACTGCTGTGTGTAAATGTGTGGTTACTGAATGTCTTGGATAAGCCTATTACAGTAATTCTTACCACAATGGGCAAGGTGCGCTGGGTGATTGGAAGGAACTTGTTTCTTTCAGTTAGTAACCACAGGACTTTCTCTGAGGCTTTCTTGTTAATGATTCCTAGAAGAGAACGGGTGTGTGAGTCTCTCTCTCTCTCTCTCTCTCTCTCTCTCTCAGTGTGTAGGGATAGGGCACACTTTCTCCTTCTTTTGCCACAATTCTGATTAGGAACATGGTTTTCAGACTCTGTACCCACCATCTTGTCTACTGAAGAATCTCCCAAGATCTGCTGTACATATTGCAAAGGAACTGGTGCCATATATTTTATTTATTTATTTATTTATTTATTTGAAGGATTTATATCCCACTTTTCTCCCAAAATAGGATTTAAGGCTGTTATACAGTGGGCCCTTGGTATCCACTGGGGTTTGGTTCCAGGGCCCTCCATAGATACAAAAATCTGTGGATGCTCAAGTCCCATTTAACACGATTGCATAGTAAAATAGTGTCCCTTATATAAAATGGCAAAATCAAGGGTTGCGTTTGGAATTTATGCATTTTTAAAATATTTTCAAACCATGGATGCTTGACTCCATGGATAAAAAACAACAACAGTGGATACGAAGAGCTGACTGTATATTGAAAAGTATGTACCTGGTTCATACAAGCATGGACCACAGCCTAAATCCCATTACCAGTCTCCTCTAGAGTAGACCCATCAAACCAATTTCTGAATGATAAGATAGTGACCAGGTCCTCATGGGCCAGAATACTCCAAGAAAGCCAGGAGTATTATAGCCCCAAAGCTGCCCTGGCATCCCCCATTACCTTGGGCACTCCGTTGCAATGCTGTGTGGTTATTTACAATACATCCCACAGTGCCCACTGCTGCAGCAGCCGCTCCTCCAAGTTGCTCACTCTAAGGTTAGAACAAGGTGCCCAAAATCAATCACATAGATGGGCACCTCGTTCTGACCTCAGAGCAGCAAGGCACCAGCCAGCACAGTGGGATGCTATGTAAAGAGCCACCTGGCATCATAATGGAGGGCTCTGGATCTTCCAGGAAGGTAAATTGTTTAAATCTTTATTAAATGGGGGTATATCTCAGGTTTGATGAGAGCCAGTGTGGTGTAGTGGTTTGAGTTTTGGACTACGACTCTGGAGATCAGGGTTTGAGTCTCAGTTCAGCCATGGAAGCCCACTGGGTGACCTTGGGCAAGTCACACTCTCTCAGTCTCAGAAGAAGGCAAGGGCAAACCCCCTCTGAACTAATCTTGCCAAGAAAACTCTGTGATATGTTTACCTTAGGGTTGCCATAACTCAGGAATGACTTAAAGGCACACAACAACAACAACAACAACAACAACCCCCAGACAGTTTGCACTAGAATCAGAGACTTGGCCCATATATCATCTGGACTGATTGCCAAGAGGATGCAGAGGACGACACTTTATTTGGCCCATGCAGACAGGGCCATTGTTTATATACATTCCATTGATTCAATGGGTCTACTCTAACTAGTACTAGCATATTCTCCATCTGTCCCAGTTTGGTAGGGAAAGTCCCAATTAATATTCTGTCATCCCACTTTTTAGCTACATTTACAGTTCCAGTTTTTCTCTCCTTCTCCCACTTTCTCCATTTATCCTCAACTTACTTCGGTTGCTGCAAACTGAGTCCAAGCTGGTGTAATAACAATAATAATAATAATAATAATAATAATAATAAAATTTATTTGTACCCCGCCCCTCTGCATAGCAATCGGGGTGGCTTCCAACATAAAAATACAATACAATAAAATCGACCCTAAGCCCCAACCCTCCCGACCCTTAAAAAATTATTAAACAACATCAAATTTAAAAACAGTTTAAAACAAATTACAACAAAATTGATCAGTTACAATAATTAATTACAGCAACAGAGGGTATAATAGCGGCTGGAATGGGGAGGGGGGAAGGTACAGGGGACAGGTAGGACACTATCCTCATTCCCTCCATTTCATTTCTACCTCTAATACCAGTTTTTTGGTTAATGAGAAATAATGCCCAGGAACACATCTACTGCACTAATTGAGGTATATCTGTGTATAATTCTAGATGTGAATGGTCTTCAGTGTCTCACTCTCTGCTGTGCTAAAGGAAAATTTAATTGGGTGTGCAAAATTCTTAAAATGTGTTCATTTTGCCCTCACTCTCCCACAGCTACACCCCTGGGCTACTATATCATCTCATAATTGAGAGTATTTTAAAGAATGACAAAGCCATATGGCTTCAGTCTCTGTTTGCCTAGGTAATTTGATGATGATGCTCAAGCTGGCCTCTGGTGAAACTTGTCCTCTGCTCATTTTGTATAGTTGGACTTCATATTGATTGATTGATTGATTGCAATTTTTTAAATGGTTTTAACGATGCCATTTTAAACTTATGTTTTAATATTAGTATTAATTAATTACTCTTTAACTTTTGTAATTAATGTTTTAGTTTTATCTTTTTAAATTATTGTAAGCTGCCTTGAATCCAATTTTGGGAGAAAGGCAGGATGTAAATCCCATAAATGAATGAATAGATAAATTTATATGCTGCCTTTCTGAGACCCAAGGATGCTCACGAACAATAAAAAACAAAATTAGCTAAAAACATAGCAATAAGATTAAAGTTAAAAGATCCCTATTTTTAAAACCATGTTGTTATTGTGGTTGTCGTTCTGTGCCTTCAAATCATTTTGGACTTATGCTGACCCTAAGTGAAATATCATGGGGTTTTCTTTGCAAGATTTCTTCAGAGAGGGTTTGCCTTTGCCTTCCTCTGTTTAAACATGCATTGAACAATATAAAATCATTTAGAAAAGCATACAAAAGTTAAAACTAGAATTCCCCCCACTCCCATAAAAAGGATCTAAACAATTAGTCATTAAAAGCCTGCTCAAACAAGAAAGTTTTTGTCTGCCAGTAAAAGGAGAGTAGGGAAGGGGCCAACCTAGCCTCTCTTGGAAGAGATTTCCATAGGGTGAGAACAACTACCGAGGCTGTATCTGCACTGCAGAAACAATGGGGTTTTGCCACGGTTTAACTACCATGACTCCACATTATGGAATCCTAGGATTAGTACTTTGTTCTATGAAACTGGCAGAGAAGGCTAAATATCTCATTAAAGTGCCATTCCCAGAATCCCATAGCACTGAGCCATAGCAATTAAAAAGGTGTCAAGCTGTAGTATTTCTGCAGTGCAGATGCAGCTTGGGGCTGACATGCTTTCTACCTGGGACACCTTTGTAGATGGCACAGAATTCACAGGCTTGTGCATAACCCCCTCCAGAAAACTTCGAGGCTAATTTCTTCTGCCTGATTTGTGAGATTCTAGATGTATTTGGTCACCATTATTGGAAACAGGATGCTGGAACAGACTGGAACATTTGGCCCAATCCAATCAGTTGATTCTTAATAGTTCATCACTTAGGGGAAAGGGCCATCTGTAGTATTCCAGTGTTTGTTGAATGAAAGTATCCACCAACCTTAACCAGCACAGGCTGCACCTGCGCTGCAAAAATAATGCAGTTTGACACCACTTTAACAGCCACAGCTCAATGCTATGGAACTCTGAGGTTTGTAGTTTTGTGAGATATTTAGCTTTTTCTGTCAGAGAGCTCTGGTGCTACAACAAACTACAAATCCCAGGATTCTATAGCATTGAGCCGTGGCAGTTAAGCAGCGTCAAACTGCATTATTACTGCAGCGCAGATGCAGCCCTAGTCAGCAGTAAGAGATTTATAGTCCAACAATGTGTGAGTGGTCATCCTTTCCTACCTCTGCCCTAGGTGAAATGAGCTTGTTACTGCAGCAATTCATGTTCCTCAAAGACATTCTGAGTAATCCACTACCCATCAAGAAAAATGGGCCATGCAACCCAGACTGGGTTCAAGTGAGCATAGGAGCCTGCCTTGGTGCTGCAAACACATTTGAAAAAAAGCTTTCCTCTTCATCCATTGCCCCACCTCCCGTTTCAAGAATCAAGTTTCTATGAGAAATAAATGCCTTTTCTGTTAACATAAGGAGAGGCTATGTCCAAAACCTCCCAACTGTACCTGATACCATCTGCATTGGGAAGATTAGGAAGAGGAGTGCTTTATAATAAAAGAAGGCAGGCAGGCTTTTCTGGAGTGGACAAGACAGATAAGAAGGGTGACTGCTTGCTTCTCCAACCAGCCGTGTCTGTGTCTCCTTCGTACTGGGGAATCTTATCCAGCATCCTTCTCAGAAATTCACAGTTTGTTTGCTCTGGGGTCACAGATAGTTGGTGGGTGGAAGGCTTGTGGTATAGTCGTTCAAACAGTTTTCCCATCCCACTGGCTCATTTTAGTAAACAAAGAGCCCCCGCAGAGGAGCAGCAACCAAAGCCAAATTGGACATGCTGATCCATTTGTACAAGCAAATGGTCTCCTGGTTAGGTGTGTAGTATGGATTGCTGTCTTTCCATTTAATCCAACCGCCTTTTCTCCAGCTGGTCTCTTCTGGGTGTTCTGGACTACAGCTTTCATTAGCACCAAGCCAACAGGGCCAACAAGGATGGGAGTTGTAGTCCAAGGGGGCACCTGGTTGAAGAAGGCTGGCACAGAGGATGTGGGTTCTGACTCCTGACCATTCCTGGATCAGCTCACTCTCGCTACAAATGAACCCAAATCAGAATTTTCAATTTCGGAATTTTGCAGTGTGGCTGGCAACAAATGCACACAAAAATATGTCTATGAAAAAAACATGCTTTTTAAAATGTGTCTATTTGGTTGGGATTGTAAAAGAGAGAGAAATGGATTATATTTAGGGAAAATATTTGCATTTGCAAAGTGATGCAAATACATGCTAAAATTAACTTGCTGTCAGATAAATGGGAAATTTGGCAAAACCAATGCTTCTCAGTCTGACCATCCTTACTCTCCATCCATTCTTCAGGTTAGATTATCACCTCTCTAGATGGCATATTGGTGGTTTCCTATACTGGCGGGGGGGGGGGGTCATCTAGATGACCTTTGCAGTCCCTTCCAGCTCTATGATTCCGTGATTCATCTCAGCCCACACAAGACACATCAGAATCTCCTTGCCACTACTGTTGAAGGAGTCCTTCAACACTGGCTGGCAAGAGAGGCCAAACTATATCACAGGAGGGAGCAAGCCTCCTCATCTGAGTTAGTAGATGCTCCCAGGTAAACACATAAAATTCTGTCACTCTGTCTCTTGGGAAGTTGTAGAAGACTCTTTCATGCCATCAGGATTTTGTTGGAAGTGGCAGACAATAACTTGAATTTTATTGCTTAATCTCAACTGATGCGGAGCCATTGAACCAACTGTTTGATAGTGAGTTAATGTAATTGGGGGTTCACATGTTTACGGTTTTAATTGTTGGCCCTGTTTACTTCGCTCATAGTTTTATATTTTATAGTTTTATATTTCCTGAGGCAAGGGGCCCAGGATATATAAATGGCATCATCAGATAGATTCAATTCAATTCATTTATTAGGACAAATAGCCAGCATAATCAGATAGACAAATATCATGGTATCAACTATATTAAATACTTGTAACATCACATGTGAGAGCCAGCATGGTGTAGTGCTTTGAATGTTAGACTCTGACTCTGGATGTCCGGGTTCGAATCCCCGCTGAGCTGTGAAACCTACTTTGAGCAAGTCACACTCTCTCAGCCTCAGAGGATGGCAATGGCAAACCCCCTCTGACAAAATTTTACCAAGAAAAACTCATGATAGGTATGCCTTTGGGTTGCCAAAAGTCGGAAATGACTTGAAGGCACACAAGAA
Source organism: Phrynosoma blainvillii (assembly GCA_026167975.1). Taxonomy (NCBI): domain Eukaryota; kingdom Metazoa; phylum Chordata; class Lepidosauria; order Squamata; family Phrynosomatidae; genus Phrynosoma; species Phrynosoma blainvillii. Next base: position 16,227,510 of record JANUYF010000004.1, on the reverse strand, counting down.
ACCAGAACATCAAGTGTATATAGACAAGACCATCCAGGGCCTACTCCAGAAAGTGACTACAGGAAGAGGGCAAAATAAATGGAGGCTGTGATTGAAAAAAAGAAAAGAAAAAGAAGGGATAGCAGAGCAAGTGATAGCCCTCCATTGCAATGCTGGGTGGCTGTTTACAACTGCTATGCCAGCTGGTGTCACTGCCACTGGGATGAGTCGCTTTCTCTGAGGTCAGAATGAGGCACTCGGCCATAGGATCAACACTAGGCACCTCCTTCCAAACACAGAGTGAGTTATTCACCACTGCTGCACCAGACAGCACAGCAAGATGCTCATGAGAACAGCCACCCAGCACTGGAACAGAGGGCCCCAGATAATGTGGGGGCATTGGGGCATCTCTAGGGCCAGAATAGTTTGGGGTCCTCCCAGAGTGTTCTGGCCTATGCAGACTTGACTAGAGACAGCTGCACTGGGTCATTGAAGATGTGTTGGCACTGTCCTTGTGTGGCACTGTGGGCTTCATCAGAATTGACAGCATGTACGTCAAGGACTTGGATGCTTTCTGGAAAGCTGGGCTGAAATTTACTATTCATATTCATATTCATGGTCCCTACATATTCCCAATCATGGTACTATTGTCATGATTGTAAAAGTTCCCCAATCCTGTTTCACTTGGCATCAGCCACTGCGAGCAACAGAGGTCTGTGCTCCTATCAATCAAGGTGTTCCCACTCTCCTCCTGCTAGTGATCTCTGCTATGAGAAAGAATAGCAACAGGGTTCTGTTTCTGATCATCACACCAGAGAGTAGCTTTTCTTGGTAAGATTTATTCAGAGGAGATTTATAGTCGCCTTCCACCAAGCCTGAGAGAGTGAGACTCTCATAATGCTGATCTCCTGGAGTCCACTCAAAACATTACACTACTCTAGTTCGAATAGCAATATCCATTGTAATATGCTATTAATATAAGGCTATTAAGATTGAAAGGCAACAGTAGTGTTTTAAATTTGTCTTTTTTTCATCTGTGGGTATAGTCACACTGCATGATTATAGCAGTTTGATACCAGTTTAATTGCCAGGGCTGTATGTTATGGTATCACGGTATCTGTAGTTTAGTGAGTGCTTAGGATTCTCTAGTGTACTCCCTTCAGTGACAACAGAAGAGCTCTCTGGCAGAGAATTTTAAGGCCCTCATCAAACTACAGATCCCAGAATTCCATAGAATGGAACCATGACATTTGGCATCATAGTACTATAACTGTGTTGTGTGTTGGTTGCATTGTTGTTGTTCTTGTTGTTCTGTACCTTCAAGTCATTTCTAACTTATGGTGACCCTAAGGTGAACCTATGATGGGATTTTCTTGGCAAGATTCATTCAGAGAAGGTTTGCCATAACCTTCCCCTGAAGCTGAGAGCATATGACTTGTCTAAGGTCACCCAATGGGTTTCATGGCCAAGCAGCGAATCAAAATTTGGTCTCCAGAGTCACAGTCCAACATTCAAACCACTACACCACACTCGCTATATTTGTTATAAAAACAATCCTTCTTCCTCTTCAAGCGTAAACTGGCAACAACGCATAGTTCCTAGTGCACGTTTTATTTTCCTGCTGTACAAAACAGGGGGATATTCTCGATCAAGGAAGCCAGGGCACTAAGTTTGCAAGACGTGAGCAGAATTATTGATAACAGGATTAACACTGAGTTCCTCATTCACAGAGTCAGAAGTTAACTTGATGGCAGTTAACAACAACACTGTACAAACCATGTCATGCTGTATATTAGAATAATACCTGGGTGACCAAAAGGAGGAGGAAGAGGAAAAGTATTGGGGATGGTGGGGTTAGGAGCGGTACTAAGGTAGGTGCACGATGATGCCTACCCTTGGCACTCATGCCCATCAACTTCTATGTTGCTGGAAAGACTCTCTTGGCAGGTCAGAAAATGGGTTCCTTTCTTTTCCCCAGGCAATATTTCATCATGACTGGCCTTCTTTAGTTCAAAGTCTGCTCTTCTCTCTTCTTCTGATGGCAACTTTTGTAGAGGGAGGGGGATCATAGGGCACTCAGAGGAGAGAGCCCAGCCTCCTTCCAATTCAGTTAACGCTTGCAGGAAGTGGTTTGCCAGCCCCTGCATGAGAACTGATACCCCTTCTCAGAAATGAACATGCAGTTCTCTAAAGATAGATTGCGCAAAATGAAGACGAAAACCCACCGGGGTTGGGTGCGGGTATATGGAGGCCCCCTTGGGAAACTGCAGCTGCAATTCCCCAAGCAAGGAGTTCCAGAAGAGCCCTCAAAAACCTGCCCACCCCGTTCCTTGACGCAGCTGCCCTGGGGATTGAACCAACGGAACAGGCCTCTATTATGCAAGGCCTCTCAGGTTTTGCATCTGCAGCACCCACATTTTGTCAAAAAGCATGACAGCTGCCCGCACATCCTCCAGGCCCCAACCCATTTTTGTCATCTCTGCTGTAACTTCAAACAATGCCACATTTTCCCTATTGCTGCCCGATGGGGAAAAGAACCCCCCTTTTGGGGCTCAAAATCTGGTGCCGTGAGAAGGTTTCTCATGATTGGTCTGAAGCAGGGGTAGTCAACCTTTCCCCTTTAAGGGCCGAGGGACTTGAGCTCCCAGAAGCCTCAGCCATGTTGGCCAATAGTCCCATATTGGCCAATAGCTCCTGGGATTCTGGGAGCTGAAGTCCCTCGGCCCTTAAAGGGGAAAGGTTGCCTACCCCTGGTCTGAAGAAACAGGTGCCAAAGAGAAAAGATGGAGGATAGAGAAGGCTGAGGGATACATCCAGGTGGTTCTCATGTATGGAGACAGGCCTACTTTGGTTGCAATCATCCATAGACCTGGGGAGTGTATGAGGGGGTATCGTAAAGTTTTAGTTATAACCTTTTAAAAAAATTGACAGATAAGTTAACTTATCTCTACATAGTCACCATCCAGATTTACACATTTTCCCAGCATTTATTGACCCTCCAAATACTGTTATTGTAGAAGTCTGCAGACTTATGAGGATTTTACACTTTAGTCACTTCTGGCACAGCCTATCACAAAAATAAAGGACACCATGAGCTGATTTTCTCAACATCATGCACTTAATGACACTGACAAAATTTCATCAATATACCATAATAACTTCCAGGTGATAATTATTCTTTTACAATACCCCCTCATAAGGTGCAATCTGCCCACTTCTACATTATCAGGTATTTGGAGGGTCAAGAAACACTGGGGGAAATGTGTAAATCTGGATCGTGACTACATAGAGATAAGTTAACAACTACAAATCAAAACAAACTTTCTGTCAAAAAATTTTAAAGGTGATAATTAAAACTTTACGATACCCCCTAGTATAGACAACTATAGATGGTTGAATCTATGGGTGAGATCCTACTTCAGGACTGTGTAGTACAGGTGTGGTATAGTGCATGTGGCCTTTGGACTCCATTTTGGTGGCTTCTGAAGCCCTCACTAGTCCAACAATCTCCCATTTCTTTTAGAGAGGGGTCAATTTTGCCCAAAAAGTTCATAGAAAGCCCCCCACACACACACATGAAAATACATAAAAAAAAATAGCCCTACCCACCTCCACAAGCACCCCAGAACAATGAACTAGTCCCAAACTAATAATAATAATAATAATAATAATAATTTATTTATTTATATCCCTCCCCTCTGCAAAGCAATCGGGGCGGCTTACAGCATTAAAATTAAGCAAAAGCTTACAATACAATACAATACAATCACAATCACAATCCCAAATCCCAAACCCACCCACCCCTTAAAAATTATTAAAATTATATAAAATTATATAAATTAAAACAATTTTTAAAATAGATCACACAAGTACAAGCAGGCTGCAGGAATAAACAGCAATAACAACGGCTGATTTTCAATCAACTCAAGTCTACATTGCTGCTTACTGTTGGTTCTGCACTTTAGTCTGTGAGAAGTGTGGATCAGGCCATTTTCTATAGCAATCACAAGCATAAAAGTAGGGTTTTCCCCTATCTGCTTTGTGCTAGAGACAACCCTAAATTTTGTATCTTTTTCTCCTTTAGTCCCCCTTCACAGCATTCACTGAGCTGTTACTGACTGGCTCCAACCAGACTTGCATGAAATGGGAAATGTTCAGTCCTTACACAGCCTCTAAACCAGACCTATATAGGGATTATGAATATGAAACAGTCACAAGTGCATAACTCTAGTTTATGCATTCTTAACTACCCAACAGGATTCTAGCCATTGTTCTGAACTATCCCAGTATTTTATAGCATCCATGTATCTCAGGGCACCTCCTCTTGTCCAGAGTTTGGAAACTTCCTTTTTGGACCATGTCCCCCAGAATTCTTCCACTATTCATGCTGATTGAGGAATTTGAGGAGCTGTCATTTAAAAAAGCAACAGCTCTGCTGTGCAATGCTCTCTGGCTTTGGAATGAGCAGAACCACTGGTGGATCCTATCAATGTACCCCCCCCCTATCAAAAATCTGAAGATGGTGATGCTAAGTGGAGCTTGGATAAGTTACTTTTTTGGATGACAACTCCCCAAAACTCCCAAAATCCCATAACCAGTTGGCAGCATGTTGGCTAACTATCCAAGATGCTGATTATGACCCATAAAGCTTAGGTCCAGACAATCTGAAAGCCCAGATCTCCCCACATGAGCTTGCTCAATGCTGATGATTTTCTGAAGATGACTTCCTTTCCATCCCACTATGCTACAAGGCACCTCTGGTGAGGACACAGGAAAAAAGCCTTCTCGGTGGCTGTCCCTAGGCTACGGCACTCCTCACCAAGGGAGTCTTGCTTGGCCCCCTCTCTGTTCTATTTCTGCCGGTGGGCAAAAAAAAATCCTTTGACAGGCTTTCAATCTTTAACCAGCTGGGACAGAAGAGGGCCCGGTGAATATGCTGTATTTTTACTATGTGTTGAATGTAGTTTAATTGTTTTAAATTGTCTTTAAATTGTGTTGGCTTGTTAATGCTTTTAAAACTTTTTGCCCTACATAGTGATCTAGCTGTTTCGATTTAACTTATAACGTAAGCCACTTTGGGTTCCAGAGAAGTCGGATAGGAAGGGAAGAAGGAAGGAGAGAAAAAGAGAGAAAGAGAAAGAAAGTTAGAATTAAAAGACATAGCCATGTTAATCTGTAGAATCAGTATGTAGAGAGACCTTTGAGATTGACTGAAAGAAAGAATGTTGGCAGTATGAGTTTTCATAGCATTAAATCTACTTCCTCATATGCATTTGGAGGAAGTATCTGAGGATATTTGGAGGTATTATCCAAATGCATCTGAGGAAGTCAACTTAAGTCTATGAATACTCATGCTGCCAACTTCTAGTCTCAAAGGTGCTACAAGATCACTGTACAGAAAGAAACTTTGCATCAGCACTGCAGAATTAATCCAGTTTGACATGCCTTGGAATTCTGTGATTTATAATTTTGTGTAATATTTAGCCTTCTCTTCCAGAGAGCTCTGGTGTCACAACAAACTACAAATCCCATCATTCCATGGCATTGAGCCCTGGCAGTTAAAGTGGTGTCAAACTGCATTATTTCTTCAGTGCAGATGCAGTCTTACTTTGCTAGCAAGCTAGCTAGTTAGCTAGCTAACTAGGGTTTTCTGGAAGCTGTTGTCTAAAAAAGTCACTCTTCAAGCACTGATCCTAATGCATAGCCTCTCCCAGAGTTGCCCATGAAGGAAATGTGTGAGCGTATTTGTCTGTGTCTAAGCTGCTGAATCAGGCAGAAGAAACCAATACCCCATTTCAGCATGTTGTGCATTCCCCCTTTGTGCGAGCAAAAGGCTGTTCTGGCATTCCTCCTCTGCCCAGCATTCCCACACTTGGAATCATGTTGTATAATTTAGAGACAGAAAAAGAGACTCTCCCCCTCCTTCCCTGTACAACAAAGAGCTGGCCACACAGCAACAGAGGAAATGAGCAACATCTGGTCAGCTTCCTCTCTCTCTGGTAAGCATCGCAAATGAACAGCTGTGTCTGGCATTTTCATCCAGCACAGGAATCCATCAGGTTTTCCTCCCACACTCCCCTCCCCCTTGGACATACCACACCCCTCTGCGCTGGCATCTGGGTTGGTGCCAAAAAGGTAATTGAGGGATTTAGGTTTCCTTCAGAATCCACTGGGAATGGGACCCATGCCTTGCTGTTGATATCATCTTGTTCCTTAATAGAGCTGATGTGAATCAGGCTTTCCCCCTCCTGCCTTCCATGCCTTAGTAAATCATCAGAATACTGGCATTCTTGCATTGAATTTGACTGGCAACCTACTCTGGTTCGAAGATAAGTTCTACCCTGATGTTCCTGGCCCCACTTTCAGTCTGGATCCAAGTGCTGTTGATAACATTTAAGCCTCTAAACAGCCTGAGACCTTGGTATTTGGAGGAGTGCCTTTCTCTGTACACTTGGCCCTCCACATTTGCAGCTTTGATTTTTGCAGATTTGATTATGCATGGATTTTATTAATATGTTCTCTCTAGGAATCCCTAGGCCCTCCAGTGCAACTCTTTGGTCAACTTCTACAAGAACTTGTGCTGGAAGACCTAGAGACTCCTAGAGAGATTACTTCTCTAGACATTTTTAGGTGCTCCAGCAGAATTCTATGGTCAACTTCCAGCAGATATTGACCACAGACTTGCACTGGAGGACCCAGAGATTCCTAGAAAAGTTATCTCAGGTAAAAATATAATGCTTTTTTATTTGTTACTTGTGGGTTTTTCCACTTTCATAGAGGGCCTGCACCCCTATATGCAGAAAATATGGAGGGTCCACTGTATATGCCTGCATGAAGACTGAGGTTTGCTGGAGGATGCCTCCTCTGCATCCCATCAGTAAGGGAAATACACTGTGAGAGGATGTGGGGAAGGGTCTTCCTGCTTGTGGCACCCCAGTTTGGGACTATCCTCCTCCCACCCCCATGACCTGATTGGCATCAATGATGCTGCCATTCTAGTGCCAAGTCACAACATGGCTTTTTAGTGAGGCCTAATTGATTTTATCTATTACAGTTGGCCCCTGCATCCATGGATTATGCATCCACAGATTCAACCATTCATGACTTGAAAATATTTTTAAAAATAAATATATTCCAAAATTTTTATATACAGCATACTTATATTTAATGGGATTTGAGCATCCATGGATTTTAGCATCCACAGAGACTCTTGGGACAAAACACTATCAGATGTCAAGGGCCCACTGTATTATCATTATTATTACAATCCTCCTGTTCATCTTGTTTATTGAATTTATAGTCCATCTTTCACCCAGGATAGGATCCATAACAACACATGCATACCCAACCAACAATTCAAAGATGAAAATCAGGGCACGTGTGGCCAAGCAACATCAAAGTGTGATCAAGGCCACAAAAGTTATTAATAAGGAAGAACACAAAACATGGGAAAGGATGCAGTAGTTTGTTTGTTTTCCTGAACCTACTGGGAAGGACAGGATTCTAACCTTCCTCCCCTTGTTACCTTAACTGGGTACAAACTGCAGAAACCTACATGACACTACATACTATAAAATAATGCTATTAACTATGGTGCTATGTAGAGGATTCTAACCAGAACCTACCCCAAACCCCACTTACTGCCACTGGGATTGATGGGAGTCCAATCTCCTGTTGATCAAGAAGAGGTGGCCTGATGTTCCCATCCTTCCCTGTAAGCGATCTCTGGCACAACAGGAAGAAAAAGGGCCCTTGCCATAAATTCTCCTTATGCTGGAGATTGCTCACACAAGGATTGGGTTGAACATCAAGCAGCCACTTCTCAATTGAGAGGGCAATGGGCCCCCATTGATCCCAGCAGCTATTTACCAGAGTGGGGTTGGGAGACTTTCATGGATCTACATAGCCCCCAATGGAAACCTGCATGACTATTACATACTACATAGCACTGTAACTATGGTACTATGTAGTAGATTTTGATGCTATTGCCACAATTGTAACGCCTCCTCAACATACTTTAGCAGGCATAAGTTGAACTGGAAGAAGGATGTCCATTCTGCTAGTGATCAGAGCACAGTTAAATGATATTTCCATCAGGTTTGGAGGGAAATGTCAGGCCAGGATAAATTACTTATTTAAATATAATTAACTAAGTAGCTGATGCAGCATTGCAAACTATATTATTAGAAGAAAGTGAAAGGGCATTTCTAAATAGAATTGATCATGTGATGAGCATTGGAAACATGCAGCTCTTAAAAGGGTTTTAGGCACAAAGAAAATATTATTCTCCTCCCACATCTGCAATTTTTCAGGCCCGGGGGAGAGGGGGCTGGAGTTTTAGGCTGCTGTTGTGGTGTTGCCTTATATCATCTAATGAATTAAACATCCTCCTGCAAGCTTAGACTAAGTTTACTCAATAGCTGAATGTGTATTCATCACATGGGAGATGGAATATATCTGGTTTGTGAATTTTCTGAAGAAAGCAAAAATCATCACTGTAATAAAATATTGCATCCTACCCACCCAGTCGCTGATTAAATAATCACAGATAGAATCTATGGAGACTTTGCTAATTTTAAAAAGATGTTGTTGCAGTTGTCTGGATTTTAGGAGAGGTGAGTACAATCAGCCCTCCATATCCAGTGAGTCTTTATCCACAGATTCAACCATCCATGGCTTGAACAGATATTTAAAAATATATGAATTCCAAAAAGCAAAACTTGATTTTGCAATTTTATATAAGGGGTACCATTTTACTGTGTGACTGTATTTAATGGGACATGAGCATCCATGGATTTTGGGATGCATGGAGTGTCCTGAAACCAAACACTGACTAGTGGATACCAAGGGCACACTGTAAAATTAAAATAAAACCTGAGGGAGAAACAATGGGAATCCAAGTTCTCTCCAAGAAATTCATAATGGGACAAAAAGCATAGAACTCTCTGTAGGAAATAGGAGTATACCTTATCTCATGTGAACCTTTTGTTAAATAGACATATTTTATTTATTCTTATTTTATTTTTATCATGCTCATATAGGATCAAGGGATTTGTGGTATTGACAATAAGTTGGGGCAGGTGGCTTCCATGTCAGTAGGAAGGTGAATTTATGTGAGTAGGACACCTGAACTTCAAATGAGCTATCCATGGTGCTGGACTAGGCATTAGACTATGACTTTGGAGACCAGGCTTCGTTTCCTTGCTGGGTCATGGAAATCCACTGGGTGACCTTGGACAAGTCACCCACTCTCAGTTGCAGAAAAACCTGTGGGTTATCTTAGGGTCACCATAAGTCAGAAATGACTTGAAGGCATACAACAACAATCTTGGATGATTCCTTTAAAGTTCAGGCTACTGCATTCTGGAAAGGATTCACCACCCTACTGACACAGAAGACTCCAGCTGCCACTGCTAAGGAATGCTGAGACACTGAAACATAGACTGAGATCCCAAATCGGGAGGCATACATCTATCACATATCATATAGCTATGGCTCCCAATGCTGTCCCCCCCAAAACCCACCTTGTAAACAATGCAATCACCCTACCAACACAATCATCTCCATGGATTTGGAGAGAAGGGATCAGCGGAGATTCGTCCAATTATTTTCCTGTAACTGGACATACTTGACTGGTATCCACAGGGAACTCTGGCAATCTGTGAGAGATCCTTGTAGATGATATTGTTGCAGCTTGTCCAGCTGGAGGAAAATACCTGAATGCATCTCCACTGATTGCCCTGGTTCTCCATCAGCATGGAAATAGACATGTTGGGGTGGCTACATTGGTTGCAAGGTTGGTGGAGGGATTTTGGTGGATTTTGGAACAGAATTCTGCAATGACCAAAAAAGTGAGTTGTGAGGGCATACATCCAACATGCTTGTGTGTGTGTGTGTGAGTCCGTGTGTGTGATCTGTCAACTTATGGTGACCCCATGAATTTCATAGCATTTTCATAGGCAAGGAATATTCAGAGGTGGTTTTGCAAGTTCCCTCCTCTGAAATATAGCCAAGCAACAGCATTTAGCATTTACATTTCTATACTTCTTGATATGAATTCAGCACTCTCTAAGCGGTTTACAATCTGTAAGCCAGTTGCCCCCAACAATCTGGGTACTCATATGCCTACAGCACTTGATCTTCATGCTGGTCTCTCATTCAAGTACTAAATAGATCTGACCCTGCTTACTTCCAAGATCAGCCAAGGTATTTAGGCTAAATCCAAGTTGTTGTTGCTGCTGTTATTGTGTGCCTTCAAGTCACTTTTGACTTATGTTAACCCTAAGGATTAATCATAGGATTTTCTTGGCAAGATTCTTCAGAGGATAGTTTTTTGTGGGGGGTTTTGGGCTGTGTGGCCATGTTCTAGAAGAGTTTCTTTCTGACATTTCGCCAGCATCTGTGGCTGGCATCTTCAGAGAATACTGGAATGGAAGAGAGTGGGTCTATATATACTGTGAGACCCTGGGCAAATGGGAAACCAACCAGGGTCAGGGGCTTTCCCAGCAGACAATAGCAGACAATATCCTTGTTTGCATATCCTCCCACCCTGAAGCCATGCCATTAACAGAACAAAACCTATTCAGCACAGAACAATACACAGTTTACATGGGAATCACTCCTCCCTACCCTACTCACAGTATATATAGACTCACTCTCTTCCATTCCAGTATTCTCTGAAGATGCCAGCCACAGATGCTGGCGAAACGTCAGAAAGAAACTCTTCTAGAACATGGCCACACAGCCTGAAAAACCCACAAAAAACTATGGATGCCGGCCATGAAAGCCTACGACTTCACATTCTTCAGAGAATGTTTGCCATTGCCATCCTCTGAGGCTCAGAGACACTGTGACTTGCCCAGTGGGTTTTTGTCCTCAAGCAGAAAATTGAACCCTGATCTCTAGAGTCATAGTCCAATACTCAAACCACTACACCACACTGGCTCTCCAACTTACACCGCTGAAATTGAATGTCTACTTTGGCCCAGTTTTTCCACTTAACATTGCTTTCACACTTAGCTTCATGGTACACTTGTGCCCCTCTGCCAAATAGACCAGGGAAATCTATCTGAAATCCAAAGACAACTGGGACTCTTGGCTTGTTGCTATCCACTCATTCCCAGGCAAGCTGCAGAAAACCTACTGTGTGATTTCCCTACATCAAACCATTGCTGCACAAACATTTGCCCAGCCATGGGGAAAGCTTTCTTCATAATGTGCAAAAGAAAAGAAAAGACGAAACACAAAGCCTGGGAAATGCAGGCTTTTCTTTGAAAAAGACACAAATGGGTATATCTCTGCCCATCTCACTAGACATCTGGCAGCTGTGAACCTGATACCACAAAAGCTGGCATCTCCATGGAGTCTCCATAATATCTTTCTTAAATTATTTTTATTTATTTGGTCTTGGGGCTGTGATAAATTGTGCAAATCCGGGGAGGAAGAAGGTTGTTTTCCCCCCCTTAATTCTAGCATCTCCGTTTCAATGTCACTTTCTGCATTCCATGAATGCTTCAGCTGGAGCTCAAGAAAACAGCCTTCTGCTGGTCAGCCATCAGAGCAATGGACACAACACAGATGCCATTTTGTATCCTCACAAAGGGCAAAGAAGCTGAGATAATGCACTCAGATTTCACCCTAAGAAATGCCACATGTGAAAGGGGGGATGGAAATAGCACTTGGTTTGTGTGGGGGTTTTAATAAGTACTTTTGGAAATTTATGAATTTCTTCATAAATGCAATGTTTCTGCATTTTTGGAAAACATATTTTTGGAAAGCATATTTGAAAGCATATTTTTGAAAGCATATACAGATTGAGTTTCCCTTATTCAAAATCCCAAAACTGGAAATATTCCAAAACCCAAAATGGGTTTCATGCACAATATTATTGAAAATATCATGTATGAAATTACATTCGGGCTATGTATATAAGGTGTATATTATGAAACATAAATGAATGTTATGTTTAGACTTGGCTCCCACCTCCAAGATATCTCATTATGTATATGCAAATATTCCAAAATCCAAAAAACTGTTAAATCCAAAACACTTCTGGCCCCAGGCATTTCGATATGTGTGAGAAAGCAAAACTGATAAGCTTACCACTCAGGCAAAAAGGCTTTGGGTGTTTAGATCTTCTCCAAAGACTGCCTTTGATAGTATGGATGTTCAATCATGTTTGTGAGGCTAAAGGAGGTTGCCATCTCTCTCCCTCTCTCTCTTTTTTTCTTTTTCTGACAGGTTTGAGAGCTGCACAGTTGACAGTTACAATATCCTTCTCTCTATGCTAGGAATAAGTTTAGTGACTTAGAGGTAGATGGGTGACAGTTTTGTATGCTCCATTTTTGACAGGAACTTACCCTACAGAAGAGAGAAGGAGAAAGAAAAGAAGAAAAGGACAACACATAGCCCTCAAGAAGTTGATGGATTAAAACTCCTATCATCCTTCACAATTGGCTATCCTGGTTAAGGTTCATGGAAGCTGCAGTCCAACAAGTCCCCTCCTCACACAATCTGAATAGCGCTTGAGTAATCAGAACACTTAACTAATATTGGTTTGAATCCTATTGCTAGTTGAACTGGAGTAGATCCATTAATTCAATTGACTTTACTCATATGTAGACTCATCATTCAACAGACCTACTGTAGTTGGAACTAGTCAATAGGAGTCAGGGCATTTGCTTCATAATCCTTATGACAATCCTTGCAGTATATTGTTGTCAGAGTGTTTGGGTCAGTAGCGATGTTTTACCAATATGCAAATGGATGTTGTAGCACTTTTGAGACTAAATGTGCACAAGAAGTTGTAGCGCAAGCTTTTGTAGACTTGGTATTGCATCTGAAGCAGTAGATCAAGTCTATGAAAGCTCATGCTACAATTTCTTCTACACAGTTTCAAAGGTGCTACAAGATTCCTTTGCATACTGATATTGCATACTTCAGCCACATCATGAGAAGGTATGGCTCATTAGAAAAGACAATAATGTTGGGAAATGTAGAGGGAAGGAGAAAAAGAAGAAGTCTGCACACCAAATGGTTAAACTCAATCAGGGAGGTAATAGGCCTGAACCTGTTGGACCTAAGCAGAGAGGCTGAGAATATGGGGTCTTGGAGATATCTCATTCATGGTGTTGCCATGAGTCAAAATCGACTGGAAGGAAGCTAACAACAAACAAAACAACATTCCAAACTAATACAGCTATGTCTCTGAATGTTTTACCAAGACCACTGACATTAGTTTCAGAAGCCAGGATGTCAGCTTGAGCAGCAATGGAATTTTGTCCTTGGCAGAGGCCTGTCTTTGAAGGCATTGCAGTCTACCAATTGAGGAAATGTGGAGGAAATGATTAACCCTTATCGGGGCAGATGGGCTATGTTAGTCCTCCAGAGTTGTGCTTTGTTGCAGAATTTACACAGAAATAGAATTACAAACTAGGCATTTAGCAACATTCTCCATGTTAGTAAATCTACTCTGCATTTTAGCCAAAGCTTCTTTTGGCCTGATCACCCCTGAACCTGTGCTGTGCTCCAATCACCAGCAGAATGGTCCTCCTTCTTCCCATGCAGCTGATGACTAGTAACATAGGTTCCGATGGTGGCAATAGTGTCACAACTGTGACTAAGTAACAGTCATGAATATGGAACAGGTACCACTCCTCTGTGTGGTGGGCAAGTTCACCACTCTGCAAGTGCAGTAGCAGCTGGTGGCTTCAATGTCAGTGTGGCTGTGAATCCACTCTGGGATAACATCTGAAGTTTAATGAAGATATCCATAGTGCTGAACTCTGGACCCACAATAGGTTTGGTCCCTTGGATATGTCCTTTGGGAAAAACAAGAAGAGATGGTAGCTTCATTAATGACCAGCACTGGTTATTTGGATCCTTTCTAAACCTCTGCCAAATATTTGCAATTATTTTGCTGTACTTTACAGCAAAACCAACACATTTTGTGGAAATGGCAACATCAAGATTGAGTTTGTAGTTAGCACCCACAAATCTGACACTGTCTAATTTGCACCAAATTGCCTGTATAGTGAGCCCTTGGTTTCCCCTGGGGTTGGGTTCCAGGATCCCCTGAGGATGCCAAAATCCATTGATGCTCAAGTCCAATTGAAAACAATGGCATAGTAAAATGGTGTACCTTATATAATATATATAACATAATTCAAGATCAGAAAAGAATAAAAAGATGCTAGATGCTGTACACAGAAGAGCTATATAAAAGGGATAACAAAATGAAGGACCCATGGATTGAAGAGTCATATGAAGATGAACCCCAAATTCTAAAAACAGAGGTGGAAGCGGCAATTAGAGAAATAAGAAAAAATAAGTTACTGGGAACAGATTATATTCTGATCAAATTGCTTCAGTCCACACTAAAGAATCAACACCAGTGCTAACCAACATATTTCAACATATATGGAAAACAAAATAATGGCCAACAGATTGGAAATGTTCAATATACATCCCCATTCACAAAAAAGTAGATACAAAAGACTGCAGCAACTATAGGACCATAGCACTGATCTCCCATGCAAGCACAATTATGCTCACAATTCTGCAACATATACTCCAACCATACATGGAGAGAGAAATCCCAGAGGTCAGAAATGCAGTTTAGACAAATCATATTAAAAAAAAAAAAAAAAAAAAAAAAAGCTCAGTTGGGCAAATTCCTCATATACATTCCTGGCTTATTTAGACATCTAAGTACAAATATGGAATTGGGGACACCTGCTTTGAAAGCAATACATGTGAAAATTATCTTAGTAGACCACAGTCTAAATATGAGCCAACAGTGTAATGCAGCAGCCAAAAAAAGGTCATTGAAATTATAAGGTGTTGTTGTTGTTGTATGCCTTCAAGTTGTTTCTGACTTATGGTGACACTAAGGTGAACCTATCATGGTGTTTTCTTAGCAGGTTTTTTTTCAGAGGGGGTTTCTCATTCCACCCTCTTTGGCTGAGAGAGTGTGACTCATCCAGGGTCACCCACTGGGTTCCATAGCTAAGTGGGGATTCAGATCCTGTTCTCCAGAGTCATAGTCCAATGCTAAAACCATTAGACCAGCTGGCTCTCCTACCAATGGCAACATAGCATTCAGGTTAAGAGGAAACAATAGTTCCACTTTTGTGAATTTTTAACTATGATCCTTTCGATCTGTTGCAAGCCATCTTGATTCTCAAATTGGAGAAAAGGTGAGACATAAATAAATAGCAGTGGCAACAGTGGGGGACTATGGAGCACAAATGTGCACAAACGTTGGTGTAAATCCATTCTGAGCCCAGAAAAAATGAAATGAATAGGCAACTCAACAGCCTTCCTTTAAAGGCTGATAGGATCAGGGTTGCCTAACAGTGAAATAAATACCCATCCAGCCAACTGAGAAGAGTTTGTACAGCCACAGAATGTAGCAGCACTTTCTGTTCCTCCCAAGACCCAGAGATCTTACCAGGCGCAGAGCATCAGTTATGTAATAGGAAGCCCCCACTTCCGTCCATTTCCACATCCAGGCATTATATAATGAACACATTGTTGTGGAAGTGACCAACGACCAAGCCGCAGAAGAAGGCAACTTTGACAGGCAGATTTATGTTTCTCTTTCGTACATTTCTTTTTTCCTTGCTAAATAGGCTTCCTTTCCAATGAATTACACATACCGTAACTCTTGGCCTTTTACCCACTTTGCTGAACCATCAATCGAGTATCAGGAACAGCATCATTGCTAAGCCTATCTCCATCATAAAACACCAAACATCCACAAGAAATGAGTGGTTTGCTAGAATTTCACATTCGCTAGAGTTAGGGATGAAGGACTCCCATGAATGTGGAAAAACCGCAATTAAAAAAAACAAACACTTTTTTTAAAAAAACCTAAGAGAACACCTCTCTAGGATTCTCCAGGTCCTCCAGTGCAACTCTATGGTCAATATTTGCCAGATGTTGATCATAGAATCATGCTGGAGGATCTACAAATGCCTAGAGAAATGTTTTCTTGATGGAATTCTAGGCCCTCCAGCATAACTCTATGGTTAACTTCTGGCAGAGTTGTGCTGGAGGACCCAGAGATTCCTAGAGAGATCATTAATCAAAACTGTAAATAATCAAATCCGCAAAAGTCAAAGCCACGAATGTGGAGGGCCAACTGTAATAAAAAAAATTCTTCGTTATCATTAGGAAGGCCACAAACATCATCCTGTACATAGTTATTGGGAGTAAGAGCTACTGAACTCAAGAGTGATTACTCTTGACTGGGTAGGTTCCACTTCTAAAAGAAACATCAGGCAGAATTCTGTTAGTGTGCTATACATTCATATGTCTCTTTTTTGATGGAGTGCAAAGGACTATTCTTTCCCTTTGCTCTCCCTCCATAACTGTCAACAAAGAGGGTGGTCAATTCAAAGCAGCTGGTCTTTGTTCTGAGAGGAAAGAATAGGATGGTGCCTGTTGTCACTTCTTTCCATCCAGAGCCCAGAGTGGTGTAGTGGTTTGAGTGTTGGACTACCCCTCTGGAGACCAGTGTTTGAATCCCCACTCAGCCATGGAAATCTACTGGATGGACTTAGGCAAACCTCTCTCTCTCTCTCTCTCAGCCTCAAAGGAAGGAAATGGCAAGTCTCCTCTGAATAAATCTTGCCAAGAAAACCCTAAGATAGGTTCATCACAAGTCAGAGTCAACTTGAAAGCACATAACAACAACATTAGCACAGTGCTTAATGTTATTCATCTTGCATTTCATGAACCTACTGATCATTCTAATCCACAACTGCCCAAATGGGTCAGCCTGCTGACTACTTCAGTTTGGTATCAATGTTTATTGGGGAAAGGAATGTGGTTTTTGTTTGTTTTGTTTTGTTTTGTTTTTTGTCCCCACACATCATTAAGGATCTGGGGGCTGTTTTCCGCACTTCTCAATTACTATGTGATACAACATCAGTGGGGTCAGCAGCAATTGATGACAACGTTTCTGGTGAGCAGAATGCACTTCCTGTCAATTTTAAGCAATGGCTGAGATATTTATTTAGTTATTTGCATAGCACCATCCGTATACATAATGCTGGTGGCGCAGTGGTTAAATGCCTGTACTGCAGCCACTCACTCATAAACCACAAGGTTGCGAGTTCAATACCAGCCAGGGCTGAGGCTCGACTCAGGCCTGCATCCTTCCGAGGTCGCTAAAATGAGTACCCAGATTGTTGGGGGGCAATCAGCTCACAGTTGTAAACCGCTTAGACATCCCATGTGCGATATGAAGCGGTATATAAATGAAGCTGCTTTGCTTTGCTTTATATGTGCAGTTTACGATTTTAATTTGAAAGTTCCCTGCCCCGTAGTCAATGAGTAATATGAACCCTGCATGTGGAGTAATGGATTAATTGTGCTAGATAGTCTTTGTGTTGAATGACAATGTTCTACAAATGAACCAAAACACTATTCAGTTGCCCCTCCATATCCATGGATTCTGCAACCACAGATTTTCCAAGAAGAAAAACTTGATTTTGCAATTTTATATTTATTTATTTATTTTAAGGGATTTATATCCTGTCTTTGGGGGGATACAGACCGGACGCCCTGGGACGGTGCGCCACTGGAGCGAGGCACTCGCACGGCGGCGCACCGGTGGCGTCCCTGAAAGGAGCGCAAAATTGGCGCTCCTTTCAGAAGTCAGGGAAAGTGCACCCTAAATGCGTCGGGTGCACTTTCCCTTACTTTTCCGCCACACCGTGTGAGGACGCTGGGGCGGGAGGTTGCCCTGGGAGCGCCGGCCATGCGGACGGCTGGCAGCTCCGAGGACGACCTTGGGAGGAGGAAGGGGCACCGCTCGTGCGGCTGCCCCTCCTCTTCCTTGCCTCGGAGACGACCCTATTGGTCGTCCGCCGAGGCCCTTTCTGTCAAAATGGGATTCAAGGCAGGACACCATTTTACTACGCCATTGTATATAAGGGGACTTGAGCATCCATGGATTTGGGTTTCCATAGGTAGTCCTGGAACTAAACCCCAATGGATACCAAGAGCAGATGAGCATCTATGTACTGTTCACAATACACATTCATGCTCAATGTGTCTGTGAATATATAATGTCAGTCCATATGCTATTTTTTCCCCTGCAAACCTGAATTGAATGTAGACATACTGCATTAGATAAAACTGTCCAGTCACTTCCTCAGGGGAAGGTGGGCATGTGTGAAAGTGCATTGAAACAGCATTTATTGGCAAAGCCAGAACTTTAAAAAACATTCTGGGTTGAAGGACAAGGGATCCATGTGGTCCATGTATCACACAGTTCCTATCCTTGCTACACATTACATTGGCTGGGACCAAAAGAAGGATCCAGTGGTGGAAAGTCACAGATTGGTTGGCATAATTTTTCTTTCAGACATATTTTGTTTGTAGGGGGAGAAAAATGATATGTGGCAAGTGTCTGAAATTCAGGGACATTGTTTAGAAGTCTTCAGATGACAATGTAAAACACTTCACTTGTAGGTCTCACTCTGTGTGAATCTTCTTGCAAAAACGTGACTCTGGGAGGCTAAACTATCCAAGTGGATGAAAGTTAATCCTGCTGATTGTTTTTCTATCTTTCAAGATCTTCACGCACTTTAGATCTTGTGTTTTTACGACTGGTTGCTTTTGATTTATTTCTCCCCTATTTGCTTTCTGTATTTTCTTTTCATTTAAAGCATAGTCGGAATTTTTATTGTAGGGTGTTTGTTTCTTTATAGTCTTAAAGTAGCCCTTATTCTGTGTATGCTTCATTCATTCACTCCATTTTTTAAGTCTTTCATTTAAGCCATGCAAAGGCTTGTGTGAATGTTTTGATACCACACCATCATTGGCAATTTGATACTATGAAATGTGAGATGTTGAAATAAATGAGCATGTAAAATACAATCATTCAATCAATATGAACAAGTCTTTAAAAATTGTAAAATTGTAAAATATGCTGCTCAGTTCATCAGAAGCTCCTTTCTTAGGCTGCAATATTATATCCATTCCCTTTGGTGGGAAAGACCCATTGAATTCAACATGACTTACTTTTAAATAGGGGTGGGCAAATTGGTAGGTCTTAGTTTTGTCAATTTTCAGAAATTTCTCATTTCTTCAAATACAAGGTCATTTTAACTATTGCATTTGCAATACAATCAAATTTTTTTTTTAAGTTTGCATGAACATTTGTATCCATTTTTGTGCTTATTTTTCTTAAAACAATGGGACGCTGTATGGGTATCCACTGGGGTTTGGTTCCAGGACCTCTCATGGATACCAAAACCTGTGGATGCTCAAGTCCCATTATATACAATGGCACAGTAAAATGGTCTCCCTTATATAAAATAGCAAAATCAAGATTTACTTTTTTGGAATTTATTTATTTTTACAATATTTTCAAGCTGTGGATGGTTGAATCCATGGATGCAATATCTATGGATGCGGAGGGCCAACTGTATGCACATTTTTGCATTTGTCTTAGTATGAACACCTTCTGTGAAAATTCTCCTTCAATACTTGTGTGCACATTTCTCTACTATTGGCATTTTTGCATGCATTTTCCTCAATACATGCATTTGTAAAATATCTTAAACTGTAACAAACTACCACTTGGTTTTAAAAGGTAGTTAATGTAATTGTTTTAAATGGCTCTTTTATATTATGTGCCAAGATCCTACAACACAGATGTAGGTATGAATGCATTTCTCTTGACTTGCCTCCCCAAACCTACCTTTACAGCCAGCAGCCACATTGAGCAACAGAGGTCTGTTCTGTTGGCATTTGGGGCATAGCAGAATGAAGCTTCCAGCCTCCTCCCATCATTGATCTCTGATGTGACAATCAGAAATAGGACCCTGTCACAATTCCTTGCCACACTGTGGGTCCCTGGTAGGAGGAGGATGAAAATGTCAACCTGCCGCACCCTGACTGCCAGAAAAACAGATGCCCCCTGCCTCATTGTGGTTGCTGGCTGTTAAAATAGATTGTGAGAGGATTACAATCATGGATACAGACCATGATAGAATGCAGTTACAGATCTGTAACTCTACATTTAGCCAGCATGGTGTAGTAGTTTGGGCGCTGGACATCAGAAAGGATCAGTTCACTGGCTCACCCAATGGACCATGTGCCTCACCCATCCCTTGCCACAAGTGCTTTACTAGGACAGAAACAAAGAAACACCAAGGAGCTAGATTATAGGTGTGGAAGGGCAGAAGAAATGAAGAGCTAAAGCCCATATAGATACATGGGTAGGTGTTCATAGAGAGAGAGTCAGAGTGTTGAACTACGACTCCAGAGACCAGAGTTCAAAACCTCACTCTGCCATAGAAACCCTCTGGAAGACCGCGGGCAAGTCATTCTCTTTCAGCCTCAGAGGAAGGCAAACACATACCCTCTCTGAATAAATTTTTCCAAGAAAACCCTGTGACAGGTGCACTTTAGGATTGCCATAATTTGGAAACAACTTGAAGGCAATCATCAACAACAACAGCTCCTCTACATTGTTGTCAACTGCCAAGTTCACTTCAACTTAGGACTTTGTAAACAAACTTCAGTGGCCACAATTCAATGCAGAGCTAGGTAGACAATTGATTTGAGTGGTGTAAGTATGCTTATGTCTATTCGAGTGTGGCCCAAAATGTGTCACTAATATTTTCTAACTTTGTAGAATCTCCCCTTGCATCACTCAGATACCTCCTTAAAAATAGGCGTCATTCAGATGTGGGTTTTTTTAGCGTGATGATGCAAATCATTTCACTCATGCATTCTGGGTTTGTTATTCACACTATGGAACCACATTGATGTGAATCTCTGAGAGTGCGGTTGCTCACACATGCAAGCATTTGAATAAAGATGGAGTCGATTATATGAATGCATTCAAAACATGTTCAAGGCATGCAGTGTTTTATCCCAAGTCTATTCACGTCTATTCACATTGGTTATTCACACTACTAACAATGCAGATCTTTTTTTAAAACTCAGGGAAAAACCTGATATCTGCTAGGGTTTGGTTCTTGGATTAAGGGGGGGGGGGTTGACAATCTGTCTCCCAAACTTAATTGGGTGCATTGGGGGAGGTGACAACAGAGATTCAACCTGGATTCATCCTGGATTATTTTTGCACTGTGAATAACCCCATAGTTTAAAATGAAATAGTTAAAACACCCAGGGCGGTGTCAAGGTTCAAAGGCCACAACACTGTTCTAGCTGCTCATGTGAAGTTCAAGCAGAGTTGGGGCTAGCCTAAATTCCCTTTGCAGTGAGTTCCACATTTGGGGTGCAGCAACAGAGAAAGCCCTGCCATGTCTACCTACCAAAGTTACCTGGTAAGGTGCTGGAATACACAACAGGGCACTCACTGGGGATCTCAAATTTCAGGCAGGCTTATATGGGAAGAGGTGGTCTTTTGTGGACCCAAACCAGTTAGGGCTATGTAGATAGAAACCAGTTCAAATCCATTTTAATGGAAATTACTTTAGTGGGACTACCAATTGGATTCATCACAGATGCTACCAACCAGTCAGAAGCCTTTTTGAGTGCTTAACTCTTAAAATTCAGGATTTGAATCTCCTTTTATTCAACCATTTTTTGTATTTCTGGGTGGGGCTTGTCACTTCTCCACCTCCATCCCTGAGAATTCCTATTTTTAACAGGTATATGGCAGGAAGATACAATTGATCCTCACCATGCTGCAAACAGGCATTCCTGCTGGATTTGGCCAGTGAAACTGGGAATAGAGAGTCATTTCCCCGCTGTTTATTATAAAAGAATATATTGTTGTGATGTGCTGTCATGTCAGCTCTGACTTATGGTGACCCTATCCTAGGATTTTCTTGGCAAGATTTATTTAGAGGAGGTTTGCCATTCATTGCCTTCCTCTAAATCTGATTACAGTGATCCTTTCCTACCGGTGGGTTGGTGATCTGTGGCTTTGACTGGCCACGGATTGGCATGCCCCATATTATTCAATGGTGGCATGTGTACACAGACTTGCTGATGTTTCCACATGCATGCCACCGCCATTGAATATATGCCATTTCATTGAAATGTGTCATTTCATGTTTTTTGCCATCCGCAGGGCAGCCCAGAAGTGAACCCAGGCAGATGAGAAGGGTCCAGTGTATTTCATCCAAATTGTGCATTTCTTCATGTCCAAGACAAAATAAACTTGAGGTTTAAGGGGGGGGGGGGGAAAGAAGCATGAGAGAAAGCCAAATGGACAGGTGTTCCCTTCCCTTTCCAGCACACAATTCCTGGAAAACAAAAAAGGGGTGACAGGCATTTTTTTGCATCTTCTTCTCCGCCTTTTGAACTCCTCACTGCTTCCCTAAACTAACCCCCCACTAAGGTCCATCAGGCAGTGGTAGCAGCAGCTGCTTTGCTGAGAGAGCGGAGCTGCATGTGGTTTCTCATGGGATAGAGAAGAAGATGAGATCAACTCTCCCAGGCCATCTGCCTGTACTCTGATTCACCAGTCTCTGCTGCCATCTGCTGCTTTCTTTGGCTTCTCAGGGAAAATGTTGTCCCTTGGTCTTTCATTACGTACAAGAAATTCCTACATCAGCAAGTTGCCAAGGGTGTTCCACCTGTGGATCTCCCCAAAGGGATCTATGGAGAGGATTCAGGGAATCCATAAACTGGGTGCAAGGAGAAGAAAGGAGTGTGGAAGGAAAGGAGTAAAATCTTTATATGCCACCTTTTCCTCAGTTGAGGACTCGAGGCACCTTACAAAACTTAGAACAAATATATATGCTCCAACTGTCCCAATTTGGCAAGGCGAGTCTCAAGTTAATCGTCTGCCACCCCCCATTTTCAGCATTTAAAAAGTTCCAGTTTCTCTCTCCTCCTCTCACTTTCCCCCTGTGTCTACGGCTTATTTTAACTGCTGCCAACTGAGTTCAAAGTGCAAAAGTAGCTTTGTAAAGTGGGCCCTTGGTATCTGTTAGGGTTTGGTTCCAGCACTCCTTGTAGATACCAAAATCCATGGAGACACAAATCCCTTTAAATACAGCAGCACAGTAAAATGGCGTCCCTTATATAAAATGGCAAAATCAAGATTTGCTTTTTGGAATTTATATTTTCGGGGAATATTTTCAAGCCATGGATGCCTGAATCCATGGATAAAGAATCTGTGGGTTCGAATGGCTGACTGTACTCAATTAACTTAGCAAGAGGGAACAGAACCTTGCCTTTCCCTGTAGGCTCCGGCAAAAGCAAACTGCTTGCATGCTCCTCCTCATTGTGCCATTGTGATATTGCTTGGTGAGATGTGTTCCACCTTTCATCTGTAAAAAGAGGGTATTCAAATAGCCAGCATGCTGTAGTGGTTTGAGTGCTGGACTAGGACTCTGGAGACCAAGATCTGATTTCCAACTCAGCCATGGAAACCCACTGGGTCACCTTGGGTGAGTCACACATTCTCAGCCCCAGAAAACCCTGGGATAGGGTTGCCTTAGGGTCACTATCAATTGAAAGGCCCAAAACACATGGAAATAGAGCTAAAAACTGAAGATCTAATTTACAACAACTTAAGAACCAATTTACAAATGTATGCAAAGCATGAGACTTCAAACCCCCCCCCCCCTTGAGCCAGTTTTTTTCCTTAATGCTGGAGTACTGCCTTCCATTCTGGGTGGCTCATGTTAACAAGGATATAGACCAAAGTGGGCCAGGTTCAGAGAAAAGGAACAAAAGGATGGGATGATGTATGGCAAATAAAGCACATGAGGAAAGGTTGAAGGAGCTGAGCATGTTCAGCCAGATGAAGAGAAGACAGAGGGGATGACATGACTGCACTCTTTAAATCCTCAAAGTCTATCACAGAAAGGAGGGGGCAGGTTCCAGAAGGCAGCGTGGAGTAGTGGTTTGAATGTTGGACTTTGACTCTGGAGACCAAGGTTTGATTCCCCACATAGCCATGGAAACCCACTGAGTGACCTTGGGCAAGTCACATGCTCTCAGCCTCAAGGGAAGGGAACGGCAAACCTCCTCTGAATAAATCTTGCCAAGAAAACCCCATGATAGGTCCATATAAGGTCCAGAAGCAAGTTGAAGGCACATAACAGCAATAACAAGCCCCAGAAGGACCAGATCTAATGGTTTTAAGTAACAAAAGGGTAGATTCCAACTGAAAAGTGGAAGAAATTTCTTGATGGTATGTAAGGGAGGCTTGGAAATGGAACCAATTAATTAAAGAGTTGGTAGAGTGTGGACCTTTTCTCTAGTCACCTTCAAAAAGAGTCTGGACAGCTACCTGAAAGGGATGCTGTAGCTGGAGTCTCTGTGCTGAGCGATGAATTGAACTCAATGGCCCATGAGGCCCCTTCCAACTCTATGATTCTCTGATTCTGTGACTGTCAAGTAAAGAAAGAGAAGAGGATGGGAAAGAGCCCTTTCCTTGCACATAGAAAATGTGCACATTACAGAGAAGGACTATGATTCTGGAGTTTTGTTGTTAACTGCCTTCACGTCGGTCTCAACCCATGCCTCTGGATGAGACATCTCCAGGCCCATGTCCTCTACTGCTCTGCCCAGCTCCTGCAAACTCTTATTTGTAGTCTCTTAATAAAGTCCATCCATCTAGCATGTGGCTTTCCTCTCTTTCTAGTTCCCTCCACCGTTCCTAACATTGTTGTCTTTTCCAATGATTCATGCCTTCTCATGATGTGTCCAAAGTACGACAGTCTAAGGACGTTTTCACACTAGACCCACTAAGCCGCCTGGAGCCGACTGTACCGCTCATTCCGGAATGGCTCCGGTGGCGGCAACTTAATTCCTTTTTAAAAAAGGAATTACCTTGCCGGGGCTGATGCTGGAGGACGTCCGGAGTTAGCGCTGGATCGGCCGGAGTGAGGCCAGACTTGCTGCGATGTGAGTGTGAACACACGGAGCAAGGAGCCGGACTGACGCAGGGATGGCACCGGAAGGGGCGGGGTTTGCTGCGACGTGAGTGTGAACACACTGGAAAAGGAGCCGGACTGGGGCCGGAGGGAGGTAGGATTGCATCCTCCTAAAGCCCCGTGTGAAAACGCCCTAAGTCTTGTCATCTTGGCTTCTAGGGATATTTCTGGCTTGATCTGTTCTAAGACCCATTTGTTTGTCCTCTTGGCTGTCCATGGGATCCTCAGCACTCTTCTCCAGAACCACATTTCTCTCAAATGCATTGATCTTCCTCCTATCTTCTTTCTTGACTGTCCAGCTCTCACATCCACACATGGTAACAGGGAATACAATGGCTTGCATGATTCTAACTTTTGTGCTGAGTTGTATATCTTTGCATTTTAGGATCTTTTCTAGTTCTTTCATAGCCACCCTCCCTATTCTTAAGCTTCTCCTGATTTCTTGGCTGCAGTTCCCATTTCTATCAATGTTTGATCCCAGGTATGGGAATTCTTTTACTATTTGTATTTCCTCATTGTCTAGTTTGAATGTGTGTAATTTCTGGTCATTATTTTTGTTTTCTTTATGTTCAACATTGTGCCTGCCTTTGCACTTTCTTCTTTGACCTTTCTTAGGAGGTGTTCCAGGTCTGTGAAGTTTTCTACAGACCAGGGTTCAAATCTAAGCTCGGCTATGTAAGCCCACTGGTGTGATCTTGGGCAAGTCACACTCTCTCAGCCTCAGAGGAAGGCCATGACAAACCCCGTCTGAACAAAACTTGCCAAGAAAAGCCCATGATAGGCTCTCTGTAAGTTGGAAATGACTTGAAGGCAAACAACAACAGAGAAGGTTAGCACAGAGTTCACAACTGTCAGATGTCTGTGTGCAGGATGAGGGATTTAAAAGAAGTATTTATTTTCCAAGAGCCAGTATGGTGTGTGTAGTGGATTGAGTGTTGGACTAGGAAACTAGGAGACCAGGGTTTGAATCCCACTTGCCATGGAAACTGACTGGGTGACCTTGGGCAAGTCATACTCTCTCAGCCTCAGAGGAAGGTGATGGCAAAACTCCATTGAATAAGTCTTGCAAAGAACACCCTATAATGAGGTTGCTTTAGGGTCACCATAAGTTGAAACTGACTTGAAGGCACACACACACACATATAAATTCAGTGGACAAAGAGGGAGTGTGAAAAAGTGAATGAATGGTTTCCTAAGAAAAGGTGGCACAGATGTCCTCTGTATTTATTATATTAAGGTCCTTATCACACTGAACTGTGATAGCACTATATTTCACTTTAACTGCCATGGCAACATCCTGTGGAATTCTGGGATTTGTAGTTTAAGCAAGGCCCAAGAGTCCCGCCCCCCCCTTGAGAATTCTGAATGTCCCTTCTTAAACTGCAAATCCCTGCATTTCATACTATGTTCCAAAAGACACTGCAGAAATAAATTGGTTTGAGATCACCTTAAACGCCCTGGCTCGGTGCTAGGGAATCCTGGGCATTGTAGCTTATTGACAGAGAAGGCTAAAAAATCTCACAAAACTACAGTTCCCAGAATTCTCTAGCATTGAGCCAAGGCAGTTAAAGTGGTTTCAAATTGGATTATTTCTGCAGTGTGCTTTGCACCTATGTTGCCATGGCAATTAAAGTGGAATAGTAGGACTACACCAGTATAGTGTGCTGTGATGCTCAGTGTCTTCAAATAGCTTTTTCTCTTTCTGATGGCAAAGCTATGGCACTGTTCTCAGAGCAGCAGAATAAAACTAAAAGGCAAGTGCCATCTAGTGACATGAGCTAGTACATACTAGCATATATAAGGGTCAAGAGAGACCCGCAGAAAAACATGGGAAAACATGGACTACAAAACACTCATGCAGGCAGTGGATTCTAGGAGATTTCGTTGAAAAAGCAGCTTATATATTGTATATATACAATGATGCAGTAAAATGACATCCCTTATACAGTATTAAACAGCAAAACCAAGGTTTGTTTGCATTTTGGAATTTTGTGCATGAATATTTTCGAACCATGGTTGGTTGAATCTGTGGATGCAGAATCCATGAATACGGAGGGCTGACTGTATGGATTTTGATTCTAAGCAAATCCTGGTTTGGTTAGTATTTGGAAGGGAGAACACAAAGGGATACCAGAAGGCCAGTGCTTTTGGGGTTTTCTGATATTGCGAAAGTGGCAATTATTTTTTCCAGTGAGCCAGGGACCAGCACCATATTTGTGCCCAATTCTTTATTTCCCAGAAACCCACCAGGGACTGGCAGCCAATGACCCAGAAACCACCACTTTGAGTAGCACTGCTGTACGCTATATTCAGAAGAAGACAATGGCAAACCACCTCTGAATATTCCTTCCCTAAGAAAACCCTATGAAAGTCTACTGCCACACTGCCCAATTAATGCAGTTTGACATCGCTTTAACTCTCACAGCTCCGTCCTATGAAATCCTGGGATCTGTAGTTTGTTGTGGCACCAGAGCTCTCTGATAGAGAAGGCTAAGAAAAGACTCACAAAACTACAGACCCAGAGTTCCATAGCATTGAGCCGTGGCAGTTAAAGTGGTGTCACACAGCATTCATTCTGCAACGTAGCATGAAACCCACTGGGAGACCTTGGACAAGTCACATGCTCTCAGCCTCAAGAGAAGGCAATGGCAAACCTCCTCTGAACAACTCTTGCCAAGAAAATCCTGTGATCGGTTCACCTTAGGGTTGCCATAAGTTGGAATTGACTTGACAAGAACAACAAAGGAGGATGTAGCTAAAGTCATCAGGTTGCCACAAATCAACAAGTGACTTGAAGGGACACACAAACACACAGTAAAAGAGGTCATGGTGGGAGGCAGGTACTGCTCTACAACAGGTAGCAAAATATCTTGGGTTATTTCCAGCCCAGGTATTGACAAAGACTTGCATCTCCCTTGGTTTCCATCTCTCTGGCAAGATCATATGAACTAGCCCTAAGAGATATAGAATTTAAGCTGCTCTTCAAGCTAAAACCTTTTTCAGTGAGCTGATCAAATCATGGGAAGGCAGAATTAGTCACACAGTGGTGACAACCAGGAGGGCTCCGCATCTAAAAGTTACCACCAGCCCCCAGCAAATTTTTGGATTCCAGCTTCTCACAAATTCTCCCTGAAACCAGAACGCCTGTGATTAATCAAAAATGTATTGAGAAGAAGCCCACGTCTCCCAGGAGAAATAAACCTCGACATTTTCCACGGTAGTGAAATCAAGCAGCATTGAGTGCATGGAAATAAATAACCAAGCTTGGGGTCGGGAGGAGAGAAAAGGCTGGTTTCTGAAACATCGGCAAAGGATGGGGAACCTCTTGCCCTCCAGGTGTTGCTGGACATGAGGTCCTATCAGCCTTAGAATCATAGAGTGGGAAGAGATCTCAAGGGCCATCTAGTCCAGCCTCCTGCCATGCAGGAATACACAATCAAAACATCCCCAACCGATGGCCATCCTACCTCTGTTTAAAAACCTCCAAAGAGGGAGACTCCACCACTCTCTGAGGGAGTGCATCCCACTCTCGAACAGCTCTTACTATCAGGAAATTCTTCCTAATCTCTTAGGAAGAATCTCTTTTTCTGTAGCTTGACTCCATTGCTCCATATCTTATTCTCTAGAGCTGCAGAAAACAAGCTTCCTCCATCTTCCATATGATATCTTTTCAAATATTTAAACAGAGCTATCATATCACCTGTTAACCTTCTCTTCTCCAGGCTAAACATATCCATGCTCCCTAATTCTCTCCTCGTAAGGCATGGTTTCCAAACTCTTCACCATTTTTGTCACCTTCCTCTGGACATGCTCCAGCTTGTCAACATCCTTTTTGAATTGTTAATCACCGGTCACCACGCTGTCTAGGGCTAATAGGAACTGGAGCACAACAATACTTTTGGATAGGGTTTCATACATTGACTGCTTCTACATTTAGGGGAAAAAATATTTATTGCTGTAGTCAGATTAAAAATGTGTCTATGATCTGGAGTGTTTCCACAATGCACAATTATAGAAATTTGATTCCAAAT
Source organism: Phrynosoma blainvillii (assembly GCA_026167975.1). Taxonomy (NCBI): domain Eukaryota; kingdom Metazoa; phylum Chordata; class Lepidosauria; order Squamata; family Phrynosomatidae; genus Phrynosoma; species Phrynosoma blainvillii. Next base: position 16,198,613 of record JANUYF010000004.1, on the reverse strand, counting down.
TAATTGCAATGGCCCTGTCCCATGGGATCTTGGAATCTGTGGTTTGTTCCACTCCTTACAAATACATATGCGTCAACTGCCCTGATTTGACAGGGATAGTCCCAACTAATCCTCTATCATCCCACTTTTTCAGTTGCTTTTAAAATGTCCCAGTTTCAATGTGAAGTCAAAGGCTTTCACGACTGGCATTCATAGTTTTTTGTGGGTTTTTTTGAAGATGCCAGCCACAGATGCTATTGAAACGACAGGAATGAACTCTTCTAGAACACAGCCACATACCCTGAAAAACCCACAAAAATGTCCCACTTTCCTCCTCCCATTTTCCTCCTTTTTTTCAGCTTACTCCTATTGTTCAGTGTGCAAAAAGTAGTTTACACTCAATGAACTCAGCTGGAGGACAGAAGAGGACGGGGCAGAATCTTGACCTTCCCAAACTGCTGCAGCCTCTTCTAGCTTGTGTGCTTTTCCTCATTAGTCACTTTTGGCATCTTGACCACATTCTGATGTTGTTTGGCCACATGTGTTCCTGTTCCCATCTGTGAAATGTTTGAGAGTATGGAACTTCATTCTCAGTGAAAAGGCCAGTATCCCACACTTCTCCCCTATCCCCAAGCACATGGTGCTAAACTAGAATCATAATAGAATCATATTGCTGGAAGAGGCCTCATGGGTCATCCAGTCCAACCCCCTGCTCTGAGCTACAGCATCCCCAGCAGGTTGTGGTCCAGCCTCTTTCTGAAGACATCCAAAGAAGGAGATCCCACCACTTCTCTAAGCAATTGGTTCCATTCTTATTGTCAAGAGGTTACTTCCAACATTCATTCAAAATCTACTCTCCCATAACTTAAAACCATTATACCCACTCTGGGGCAGTAGAGAACAAGCCTGATCCCTCCTCTCTATGACAGGCATTTAAGAAGCACACTCATACCACCCCTTAGTCTGCTCTCCACCAAGCTGAGCATGGCCATCTTCTTAAATCTTTCCTCATTTTTTATTCTCAGTATTTATTACCATCCTTACTGCCCTTCTCTGAACCTCCTCCAACTTGTCTATCCTTCTTAAAATGAGGCACTCAGAACTAAATGCAATACTCCAGATGAGGCCTGATCAATGCTTCTGTTAATGCAAACTGGAAGCATAGTCTCCAAGTTGAGGGAAGTGTTGTTGTTGTTGTTGTTGTTGTTGTTGTTGTGTCTTCAAGTCATTTCTGACTTATGCCAACCCTAAGAAGTTTTCTTGGCAAGATTTCTTCAGAGAGGGTTTGCCATTGCTATCCTCTGAGGCTCAGGGAGACTGTGGCTTGCCCAAGATCACCCAGTGGGTTTCATGGCTCAGTGGGGATTTGAACTTTGGTCTCCAGATTCATAGTCCAATGCTCAAAGCATTACACCATGCTGGCTGCACGTGAGGAGGGGAGTATAGGAGGAAAGTAATTTGTTGATAACTGCCCTCAAGTTGATCTCAAACCATGGCGACTCTATGGATGAGACATCTCCATGAAGACCCTCTGTCCTCCCCTGCTCTGCTTAATTCCTGCAACCCCTTAATACCCAAAGTGACCTCCTTAATAGAGTCCATCCATCTGGCATGTGGCCTTCCTCTCTTCCTACTTTCCTCCATTTTTCCCAGCATTATTGTCTTTTCTAAAGAGTCCTCTCTTCTCATGATGTGTCCGAAGTACGACATCCTCAGTTTGGTCATCTTGGCTTCCAGGGAGGTTTCTGGTTTGATCTGCTCTAGGACCCACTTGTTTATCTTTTTGGCTGTCCATGGGATCCTCAGCACTCTTCTCCAGTACCACATTATCTCAAAGGAATTGATTTTCTTCCTATCATCTTTCTTAACTGTCCAGCTCTCACATCCATACATAGTAATAGGGAATACGATGGCTTGTATGATACTAACTCTTGTCCTAAGTTGTGTATCTTTTCTAGTTCTTTCATAGCCACCCTCCCCATTCTTAATCTTCTTCTGATTTCCTGACTTCAATCCACATTTCTATCAATGTTTGATCCCAGGTATGAGAATTCTTTTACTATTTCTGTTTCTTCATTTTCTAGGTTGAATTTGTCTAGATTCTCCGTGGTCACTATTTTTGTTTTCTTTATGTTCAACATTAAGCCTGCCTTTGCACTTTATTCTTTGATCTTCCTTAGTAGGCATTCCACATCCGTCAGGTTTTCTGCTAGTATTATGGTGGAATCTCCATATCTTAGATTGTTGATATTCCTTCCTCCTATTTTCACACCTTCCTCTTCTGTGTCCAAGCCTGCTTTTCTTATAATATGTTCTGCATACATGTTGAACAGATAGGGTGATAGGATACAGCCTTGTCTGACTCCTTTGCCAATTGGGAACCACTCTGTTTCTCCATGTTCTGTTTTGACAACATGAGTACAGATTCCTCATTAGGAATATCAGATGTGTTGGCACACCCATGTCTTTAAGGGCATTCCATAGCCTTTCATGCTCTGTGCAGTCAAAGGCTTTGCTATAGTCTATAAAGCACATGCTGATTTTCTTTTGGAATTCCCTGGTGCTCTCCCTTAGCCATCGTATGTTTGCATTGTAGTCGCTAGTGCCTCTTCCTTTCCTGAACCCAGCTTGGACCTCTGGGATTTCTCTCTCCATGTATGGTTAGAGTGTATGTTGCAGGAAAGTAATAGTCCCACTACATTCTGCACAGGTTAGGCCTCATCTGGAATACTGCATTCAGTTCTGGGAGCCTAATTTTAAGAAGGATATAGACAAATTCATCATTATAATCCCAACTTGGTTTTAGCCTCAGAGGAAGGCAATGGCAACCTCCTCTAAACAGCTCTTCCCTGAGTAACAAAGGCTGCATCTGCACTGCAGAAATAATCCAGTTTGGCACCACTTTAAATGCCATGGCTCCATGCTATGGAATTCTGGGAAGTGCAGTTTGTTGCAGCACTAGAGCCCTGCTCTGGCCCCACAACAAACTACACTTCCCAAAATTCCATTGCATGGAGCCATGGCAGTTAACATGGTGCCAAACTGGAGTATTTCTTCAATGTGGATAAAACCAAAGTCACAAATTTAAAACTTAGGCCTCGAGAGCAACATCTTGGCTCTTTTCAGGAAATTAGCCTTCCCTCTCTGCCTTTTAAGTCTTCCCTCCCTTTAAGCATTAAGGGTGAGCAAATGGTCTCTTATCACGGCAGGGAGCCAGCTGCATTGACAGAAGGCTTTTTGCTTCTTTCCCTGAATGTGGCTACACGCACAATCTGCCTGCAAAAGCCACACCTTTCTCCGCAGAGGCAGTTCTGTGAATTAACTACTAGGCTCAGTTTATCTCCTGCAGCCCAGAGGTTTCCTGAGTTGGGGGAAACAGGGTTGACAAGCACAGAAAGGGTGAAGGCAGCTGCCAGTCTCCTTCAGGTAAAGGAACAACTTTAAAGTGAGTCAAAATATTGGTGTCACCCTACCTATTCAACTTATATGCAGAACATATTGTAAGGAAAGCAGGTTTGGACATGAAAGAGGAAGGAGTGAAAATAGGAGGAAGAAATATCATCCATCTGTGATATGCAGATGACACCATAATACTAGCAGAGAACCTCACAGACCTAGAACTACTACTAAGGAAGATCAAAGAAGAAAGTGCAAAGGCAGACTTGCTTGCTGTTGAACATAAAGAAAACAAAAAAGAATGACCACAGAGAAATGACACACATTCAGACTAGACAATGAAGAAATAGAAAGAGTAAAAGAGTTCTCATACCTGGGATCAAACACTGATTGGAATGGGGACTGCAGCCAAGAAATCAGGAGAAGATTAAGAATAGGGAGGGTGGCTATGAAAGAACTAGAAAAGATCCTAAAATGCAAAGATATACAACTCAGCACAAAAGTCAGAATCATGCAAGCCATCGTATTCCCTATTACCATGGATGGATGCAAGAGCTGGACAGTCAAGAAAGAAAATAGGAGGAAAATCAACACGTTTGAGATGTGGAGCTGGAGAAGAGTGCTGAGGATCCCATGGTCAGCCAAAAGGACAAACAAATCAGTCCTAGAGACGATCAAGCCAGAGATATCCCTAGAAGCCAAGATGACAAGACTTAGACTGTCGTACTTTGGACACATCATGAGAAGGCATGATGGAAAAGACAATAATGTTAGGAAAGGTGGAGGGAAGTAGAAAGAGAGGAAGGCCACATGCTAGATGGATGGACTTTATTAAAGAGACCACGAATATGAGTTTTCAGGAGCTGGGCAGAGCAATAGAGAACAGAGGGGCTTGGAGATTCTCATCCATAAGGTCGCCATGGGTCAAGACTGACGCAAAGGCAGTTAACAACAAAAGGGCACTATTGTCTAGGATGGTTTAGGACAGGGCTGACAAAAAGATCTTTTTAATTTGGTGCTTGATTCAAAGGAAAACAAGAGTGCCTCCAGCTATAGAAAGTGACCGCAGTGACAGGTGAATCAGAAATGGTGCCATAATGTCCAGTTGTCCTAATTTGCCAGAGTTAATCCTGAGTTAATCCTGATTAATTTTCTGTCTTCCCACTTTTTCAGCTGCTTTTAAAATATCCCAATTTCTCTCTCTTCCTCCCTTTTGTCCTCGCTTACTGCAATCGCTGCAGACTGAAACAATTGCTCTGCAGAGGGGGGGATATAAATTGTTGTTGTTGTTGTTGTTGTTGTTGTTGACATCCAAATCCACAAAACAGTGATACCTATTTGGAGCCAATCAAAATGCATGTTGCAAGCTTTTGAAGCTCCACCAGCTTCTTCATCAGGCAAAGGAGTTAAAAATCATACAGAAGAAAAACAAGTATGATGATGTTAGTCCCAAGCCTGCATTTTGCCAAAATGTTGCTATTTTCAGTGCAAGTGTATTTGTTGTTGGACTTTCATGAAGGCTGGCCTGTCCTCCTTCTGGTCATGTGGGTACTCCATGACATTTTTAAAAGTTCCATTAGCGAGATAAAAAGAGATGCTTCTCTTGAGATCCAAGTTGCCTCAGTCTTTTAGCAAAGCTATTCTACATGACCAACACAGTTATCCCTGGATATGTTTGCAGCAAACTCAGTTCAATATTCCAAAATAGTTTGCATTAAATTAACTCAGCAGGGAAAGAGGGGGGGGGGGGGGAGAGAGAAGAACAGAATGTGTCTTGCCCTTTGCAGTAGATTCACAGTACATTCAGGCCAGAACAAAGAACTGTATTTAAAACACACATTGCTAAGCAATATCAGTGTGATCAAGATGGCAAAAATTATTAATGAGGAAGAACAGACAAGCTAGGAAAGGGTGCAACAGATTGCTTTTGCCTGAGTCTACTGAGAAGGGCAAGATTCTGCTGCCTCCTCCTATATCCTCTCTGCTGAGTTAATGAAGTGCAAACTAATTTTGCATTTTGCGCTTTGCAGCAATTGAATTAAGTCAAGTACAAAGAGAGAATGTGGGAATTGGAGAGAGAAACTGGGACATTTTAAAATCAGTTGGAAAGTGAGAGGAAAGAGGATTAACTGAGACTCATCCCTGAAAAATCAGGACAGTTGGGGGGTGCACTCTCCCATTGTTTTGCTTGTGTGAAAGACCCACAGGTTCTACTAATATGACAGAGGGAGAAAAGATCCCCCTATGCATAAGATAATAAGAGATCATATCCCTATTTTAGTACAGTAAAATCCACAAAACGATGATGCCTTTATTGGGACAACCAAAATGCATATTACGCATGTTGCAAGCTTTTGAAGCTCCACTAGTTTCTTCATTAGGCAAAGGTGACAAAAATCATACACAAAACAGAAAGTAAAATGGTGTTAGTCATAGCCCAGCAGTCAGTTAGTCAACGTAGATGGTTTAGAAAGTTATTCATGCAGGTGGGCCTTACTCCTTCTGGCCATGTGGATACTGGGAGATTCAGTCCAGGAAAGAAACTTTGAGTTCCATTAGCAAGACAAAAAGCTACTGCCTTTGAAATCCAGTTTGTCTCAAATCTTTTGTGAGGCTATAAGCCTTATCTTGTATCTCTGTCTTGTCTTCCCATGCTCTCTTTTTCTCCACCTAAGTAAAAGAGATCCAAACATTGTGATCTGTCCTGATAGGTAGCTGCTCCAGTCTTTTGATCACTTTGTTTGCCTTTTTTTGGTAGAGAGAACCTTCTCAGTGGTTGTCTCTAGGATGTGGAATACCCTCCCATGGAAAGCTAGATTGGCATAGGGTTGCTCTAGGTCAACAGGGAACTTGAAGGCATGCACACACAATTTTGTTGTTATTAACTGCCCTTGAGTCAATCTCGACTCACAAGGTACCTATGGATGAGACATCCCCAAGACCCTCTGTCCTCCCCAGCTCTGCTTAAATCCTGTAACCCCTTAATACCCGTGACCTCCTTAATAGAGTCCATCCATCTGGCATGTGTCCTTCCTCTCTTCCTACTTCCCTCCACCTTCCCCAGCATTATTGTTTTTTCCAAAGAGTCCTCTCTTCTCATGATGTGTCTGAAGTACGACAGTCTGTTTGGTCATCTTGGCTTCCAGGGAGGTTTCTGGCTTGATCTGCTCTAGGACCCACTTGTTTGTCCTTTTGGCTGTCAGCACTCTTCTCCAGCGCCACATTATCTCAAAGGAATTGATTTTCTTCCAATCATCTTTCTCGACTGTCCAGCTCTCACATCCATACATGGTAATGGGGAAGACAATGGCTTGTATGATTCTAACTTTTGTGCTGACACACAATTATACTGTGTGAAATTTGTCCTTTTTTACAGCAGCCAGACACTCACAGGGTTGATATTGCCATAAAACTGTATACCCACAAGCCAACAATCCTTTCTTGGTCAGTTGCTGCCAGCTGAGATCCCATCATTATATGAGGTTGGGTCTCCTTCTCTCCTTATTTATATTGTCCCCATATATTTTCTCATATTGAACCAAATACCATACTTTGGAGATGTCTTTTTGGAGCTCTTTGCAACCTATTTTTCTTCTCGCTACCCTAAATAATTGCCATTATCCACAAACCTGGATATCTCACTTGTCATCCACCCTTTGCTCCAGATCATTTATCAACATTTTCAAAAGCTCTGGTCCCAATTCACAGTTTGACCCCACTGCCCACATCTCTCCATTGTGAGAATTCATTTATCTCTGTACGCTGCTTCTTGTTTTTTTAACCAAAAGTGGACTTATCCTCTTGTTGTGTGTCTTCAAATTGTTTCAAACCTATGGTGACCCTAAGGGGAACCTATCATGGGGTTTTGCTGGAAAGATTTGTTCAGAGGGGACTTGCCTTTACCTTCCCCTGAAGCTGAGAAAATGTGACTTGCCCAAGTCTGTTCCTGAGGGGGGATTCTGTACCTGAGGGGGGATTCGAACCCTCATTTTCAGAACTGTGCTGAAAAATCGTGCTCAAAACATTAACCACGCTGGCTCTCTCTTCTCTTCTGATCCCAAGATTTCTCAGATTGCTGAAGAGTCTTTGGTGTGATCTAACAGCCACAGGTAGAACCATTCCAGCAGTTGGTCTAAGCCCAGGGCAACTAGATGTCCTAACCACAAAGGAGGAGAAGGCACCGCAAAATGTAGAACATTGAAGAAAAAGTTAAGACATGGCCAAATAAAACTTAAAAACACTCATATAAATGTCAATTCATGCTTCTTCGTCATGCTCAAAATGGAGGACCTTTGGAAATTCTCCTGGACAGAAAGTTGAAATCATAGAATCATATTGAACGAGACTCCAAGGGCCATCCAGTACAACTCCTTGCCCATGCTGGAAGACACAATCAAAGCACCCCCAAAAGATGTAGGACATGTCCTGGAAAAGGAGGACATTGGTCACCCTATCTAAGCCGAAGCTTTGGGTGGACAACAGCTCTTAAAGACAGCCTTTAAGAGTTTTTTGTGGGTTTTTCAGGCTGTGTGGCCATGTTCTAGAAGAGTTTCTTTCTGACATTTTGCCAGCATCTGTGGCTGGCATCTTCAAAGCAAAGCCTTTAAAAGCTGACACTGTTGAATTTCTGCCTGTTGGGAAGCTTGTTAAAAGACTCAGGAGCCTCACCCAGCCCCCCCCCCCCCAAAAAAAAAAAAGGGAAAGGGAAGGGCCAAGAGAGCAACCACAACACTTCACAGCTCCTAAGAAAAGGTGGACAGACCCTTCTGTCTTGCAAAGATTATCTTCCAAGAACAAGGCTCTCTATCTGGAGAGTATCTTGGCCTGACACAATGGGGCTGCGGGAAGACAGTTCTCAGCGATGGGCAAAGTTAAGCAAAGTTCATCTCAAGGGCAGGCCCAAGATGGTCCTGGTACCACACCCTCCTTAAACAGCTTCTATCCGGTGTGTGTCCATGTGTGCCTTCAAGTCGCCTGTCGACTTATGGGGACCCCATGGGTTTCATAGGGTTTTCCTAGGCAAGGAATACTCAGAGATAGTTTTGCCAGTTCCTTCTCCTGAAATATAGCCTACAGCACCTGGTATTTGTTGGCCGTCTCTTGTGCAAACACTAACTAGGGCTGACCCTGCTTAGCTTCCAAGATCAGACACAATCTGGTGTCTTTAGGGTATTTAGGGATGTGTGTTCAAGTCGGCTTTCAACTTGTGAGGACCTCATGAATTTCACAGGGTTTTCTTAGGCAAGGAATACTCAGAGGTGCTTTTGCCAGTGTCTTCCCCTGAAATATAGCCTACAGCACCTGGTATTTGTTGGCAGTCTCCCATGCAAGTACTAACCAAGTCTGACCCTGCTTAGCCTCCAAGTTCTGACAGGACCTGGTGCCTTGAAGACACTTAGACCTTTCCTACAAAGAGGGACACAAACCCAAAAAACAAAACTAAGCAAACAGTTGCAGTGCTAAAATTCCAAAATGCTTTGACTGTAGAGCTTGGAAAGGTTACTTTTTGGATGACAACAACTCCCAGGACCCCTCTCAGCATGCTGGCTAGGGGATTTTGGAGTTGTAGCCCACCCAAAAGTAACTTTGCAGGACTTTCCTCTGGCATCGTGCAGTTGATCACCACCACATCCTTCCTTTCTACTTCCTCCAGGATAGGACAGAAATTCATATTAACTGTTTTTGTACAAATGTATTCAGTTCTTGGTCAGGATGTCACTTAGCAGAAGTAGTCATGTGGCTTTTGTGTTCCCATCATCAGGAGAACCATGATTCTCTTTTTCAAATTATATGCAAGTAAATGTATAAGACTGGATAAATGTGTATTTGAAAATGTGCACATACTTGAACAGTATACAAATATACCTCATATATTAATACAAGAGTCCTTTCTTCTGCAGATATAATAACTAAAAGAATCTTCTCAGAGTTTTGAACCCAGGCAAGCTGACTTTTTGCAAGCAGACTGATTGTTTCCACATGTCAACACTATTGCAGAATCCTTAACCAGCCCTTTGAAAATCTAAAGCAAGGGACAGATTTGTATCTTTCTGGATCCTATAGGCTTTATACCTGAGCCCTTAACATCCATCAATACTGCATCTATCGAAAAGGGTTTATATACACAAAAGTGCATACAAAATAAAAACCGTTTTGTCTTAAAGGTCCTGCCACATTTCTTTTTTTCCCTTCTTCCCTTCTTTTTGTGCTGCAAGAGACTAACATGGCTACTTCTGAAAACTACCACAATGAAAAGCACCAGATTTAGCCTGATGGAGTTAGTTCATCATTCCTCCCCCGCAAATCTTGCATTTTGTTAGTCTTGTGAGGTTTTGATTCCAATACAGAATTCAAGTGGGTGTAAGCATGCCCCATGCCTAAGGAAATGTTTGTGTAAACTGAATCAAGTGAATTCTACCCAAACACCCACAGTCCTCCCCACAAAAAGGTGGAATGAAAGTAAAATAAATGGTAGTGTTCTTACTGGTTTTTCTTTTTCTCATTGTTGTGTGCCTTCAAGTTACTCCAACTTAACCTTATTCTAGGGTTTCCTTTGCAAGATTTCTTCAGAGGTTTGCCATTGTCTTCCTCTTATCCCAAATTTAGTGTGATTTATCAAAGGTCACCCTTTGTAAGTTTGCCAGATCACAGGGCCTATCCCCCTTTTTCCAAGTTACAGTCATGGGGAAGGAATCTCAGTGTGAGAGAACTGTGTTGTAAGGTGTGTGTGGTTATGAGTCTCTTTATATCCATGGACAAACTGGCAACCCCACTATCGGACTCCCCCAAGGATAAAGAAAAGTGGGACCTCAAGTCCCATTGTTTCCTATGACAGCATTAAATAGTCTTGAATTGCCAACCCCAGTCTTTGCCTATATTCCCCTATGGAATCAGCTGGGCATTTTGTCTGATGCAAGATGGCTGCATTCAATTCAAGGTAGCAGAAAAGGAATTGTGCGTGCAAGATCATTGCTCACAATTGTGTTAGGCATGGATGCACACTATTGCACTTTGTGTTTGTGCATTACAAGCAGGACCGTGAAGTCACCCCCTGCCATGTAGGAATACCCAATGAAAGCACCCTAACAAATGGCCATCAACCGTCTGTTTAAAAACCTCCAAAGGAGACTCCGCCACTCTCCAAGGGAGTGTATTTCACTAACAAACAGCTCTGCTACGAAGTACTTCCTAACATTTAGGTGGAATCTCTTTTCCCATAGTTTGCATCCATTGCTCCAGGTCCTATTCTCTAGAGTTGAAGAAAGCAAACCTCAGTAAGACATCCTTTCAAATACTTAATCTTCTCTCCTCCAGGCTAAACATACCCTGGCAAGCATTACCAGGTTGTGTGCTGCCTAAACAGTATAAATGCTAGAGGAGGTAGGGAGCTGCTTTTAGAGCAGGGACCCAGAGGTATTTGAGCAGCTAGCCAGTTGAGAGAGGGGTCTTCTCCATCCAAGGGAACATAAGCCTTCTGCTCTTCATCTGCCAGATAGAGTAAATGTGAACCTTCTGCTTGTCTATGGTGGCTTCCCACACTTTTGCTTTGCATAGATCCAGCCTCACTACTTAAGGCAAGGGTGTGAACTTGTGCATCTTACTATTGCATGTGGTCCCTGAGGGCCATCTGTGTGATACCCTGGGAATCTTTCAAACCCCCATCTTAGATACAACAAAATGGGACCAAGCCCCAGAGAATCATGTCCCCAGAAGTCACCAAAGGTCTAATTCTGACCTAAAAGAATGCACTAAGGCAGCATGTTTTAGCCCAAAGTCTCCATTTTAAAAAAACCAACAACCAAAAGTGATAGTTTCTCCATAAGGGCGTTTGGGGGGGGGGGGCGAGTAGGAAAAGAGCTGCTATGCTCCCAGGATGCTCCATGGCCGACATCTTCATTTAAGCAAGGCTGGAAAATTTAGGACCCTCCAGTTGTTATTACACTGCAATTTTTATCATCCCTAACCATTGGCTACACCGGCTAGCATTGAGGAGATCTGCAATTGACCATTCAAGTTGCCCACCCCTGCTAAAAAAGGAAAATAGGAATTTTACATTCATGAAGGGAAAGGTGGTGGGAGGTGAAATGGATAGGGAAAGCAGCAATGAGCTAGAATTCATCAAGAGCAGAGCTTAAGTTAACTTCCTTTCATTGCACACTCTACTGATAGGAAAAATAGTGACCTGCCATGGGTTTGTACTTCTGGTGCTTCCAACATTTGATGCGTTTTGCAGGAAGCTGACACATTCCTACATTTCTTTGCTAAGAAATCCCTCCCTCGCCCTTCCCAGCACTACCAGGTTGTAGCCACTAGCCTTACATATGAATATGCTACGCATTACCCCAACAGTTGCACTGCTTTCAAGAGCCAGTGTGGTGTAGTGGTTTGCATGTCGGACTAGTATTCCAGGAGACCAGGGTCTGAAATCCATGCTCAGCCATGGGAACCCATTGGCTGACCTTAGAGAAATCATTCTCTTTCAGCCTCAGAGGAAGGCAATGGCAACCCCCCTCTAAAAGAAATATTGCCAAGAAAACCCCATGATAAATTTTCCTTAGGGTCACTGTAAGTCAGAAATGACTGAATAGGCACACAACAACAAACCCAACAGCTAATGTCAAAACAGTTTTAACAGTCCTCATTGGGAACTGCAACACTCTGATCATTATTTATTTATTGAAAAAGGTATATGGACTGCCTTTTTGGATTAAAACCGGGCATGTATTTTAAAATAATTTAAAAACAGCAAACAGAAAGCAAACAACCAATAAGAGCAAAATAAAATAAAATAATTAAGTTAAATATAGCACCACATAAGAAACAGACCCATTAAAAGTTTGAACTTAACTGTAGGCCAAGGTAAAAAGATGAGCCAGGGCATGTCATATGGCCCTCTAGATGTACTTGGACTATCTTCCAGGCTTCATTGGCTGTAGTGGCTAGGATTGCTGGGAGCTGCAATCCAACAAAACCTAGGCAACCATGATTTCCCACTCCCAGCCTATAAAGATGTGGCCTATTAAGCATCAAATGGAATGGAGTTCCATAAAAGCAGGGATGCCACTGAGAAGGCCCTACTCTTCATGCCCACCAAATTGGTCTCAAAGGTTGGCATGCAAGTAGAGCTTCCACTGCTTGTCTCAGAAGAGGTGTGACTAGTTGAAGTGCCTTCTAACATGAAATGCTTTCTTGTCCCAGAAGTAACTCATCAAATTTCTCTAAGGGCAGCTACATCAGATTAAAACTGCTTTTGTTTAAGCAATTCTAAATGTATTGTATAGAACTCATGTGCAACTGGTTCAGGGACTTCTAAGCCATCATGAAAATAACTGAGAAGATGTGATCACTGTCATAAATTAAACTGATCTCAGATAAAAACTCAACTGAAACCCTTCTGGTAATGGAACCACAACCCTTCCTCATGGATGGCTCAGACCCCTCAGAAGTACTGAACAGCTTGTAGTAGCATGAGCAGGCTGAGTATAACACCCAGGCATAGGTTTGTAATTAAACTTCAGAACATAAGATCCTTGGGACGAAACTATTTTTCTTGTTGCTCTAACATGTTGCACACAACCTTTTTACTTGAGTCTTCCAAATTATAGGAGCAATTTGAAGTATGTCTAAAAAGCTACTTGAAATATTTCTAAGTCAATGCAGCATTCAGTCAACTTTTGACCCTGCATGTGAATCAGTTCTAAGATTCTACCCACAGAGTTCACTGTTGTGCAATATCACAACACTTCTGACTTAACAAAATAAATCATGACATTGAATACTCCCCCTCCTCTTGATATGAAAAAGAATCTGTCACCAGAAACCAAAAAAGAAAAGAAAAGAAAAAAGCATTAATATCATCATCTGACCACCCCAACTGTTATTCCTAAAGGACATGCTATGGGGTTGTTTTACACTTGTGTTAAGAATGGAACAATGCAGCAAAATGTCACTGTGTCTGTAAAAAACATGATTACACAAAGTTGCCATTAGTCAGTTTTATGGCCCAACTTTAGGTTATTATGGATCACGGTTTCACTCCTAAAGGACTGGGCAGTTAAGAATTTTATCTTCAACACTGAACATGATCCCTCAACCCCCCCTCCCCCAGTACTAGCTGTATGCTAGTGGAAAGATGATGTTTGGAAGGTGCAAGGTCAATATGCCCTCAGATGTACAGAATGAACTGCTCTGTTTTTTGGATTCTGGGTGATACTTTATTGTATATTATTAGCTGCATTTTTAGGAAGTGATTTTTAAAAATCTCATAGCTGACACCATTTTATTAATTCAGTAGCTTGGGCCAGCATGGAGTAAGTGGTTTGAGTGTTGTGCTATGACTCTGGAGACCAGGGTTCATTTTCTAGCTCAGTCATGAAACCCACTGAGGGACCTTTGGTAAATCACATGCTCAGGTGAAGACAATGTCAAACCTCCTCTGAACAAATCTTGCCAAGAAAACCCCACAATAGGGTCGCCTTGGGTCATCATTAAGTCAGAAATTAGTTAAAGGGACACAACAGCAGCTTGGATCACACCAGTGACTCTGAAATGAGCCTGGGAACAAGTTCCATTCCGACTAGAATTTGTCACTGTACAGGTTTTGCTAAAGGAAAAAGGGACATGAGCTGAAACTAACATGCATCTTTGGTCTCAATGGAACATAGTCATGACTAAGCAGGATCAGAACTGAGCACATTAAAACTGTTATTCTGTGCATGCTGGTGACTAAGACCAAAAAGGGTACATTGAAACTAAATTCTCAGAAAACATGCAAAAGATCTAGCTCCATAGGAGGTTTAGAGCCTGAGCATCATCATGATCTATTCGCTTATGTAGCACCATCGATGTTCATGTTGTTATGCAAATACATCTTTTTTTAAAGGTTGAAACAAAAAGCTACTAATCCAGAGGCCTAACAACAACACTAGTGAAACAAACCACACTTAGAAAAATGAAAGCCAATCTTTATTGGTGTCTTCCACAGCCAATCATTTGACACGAACATGCATACGTAATTTGGCTACGCACACACCACTTTTCTTCTGAAACGTTAGTTATTAAACATACAACATACATCCTTACAAAAATGAGTCAAAATGCAAACTTAACTTTTTAAAACAGTTTTTACCCATTTCTTTTCTTAAAAAAAACTTTTGTGTTGGGTACCATTTGTACAAACACAGTTAATTTAAACAAATCTGCTTTTAAGTTTCCTCATGGTTGCACATAAAAAAGCTGCAATAGAAAATGAAGTCACTGAGGGTTTCTTTCTTTTTTAAATAGCAGAAATAGGCAGTTTTGCCATGCACAAGAAGCAATATTAAATATTAGTTTTCCAAAAAGAAAAAAGAAAAAAAAACACATTTAAAAATATTTAGTTCAAGTCACAGAACTTTCTCCAGTACAGAGAAATCCAAAACGCAACGCAGAATTAGCTGCCACATACAATGGCCACTCTGAAAAGTAAAAAGATTACCTTCCAGAGGTGATAATTTTCATTGATTTTGGCACAGAAAAGAAGTTACCAGCTTACTCAAGAACAAGAACATGATTTTTTTTTTAATATGGAAGAGAGGACAAGAAAAAAATTCAAAAGCAAGACTGAACAAGATAGTAGTTGCAATCACTCAAAAAAGATCTGTGCATCTCAGTCATTGCAGAATACTGTATACAGCAGGGCAGAACTTCCAGGTAACTGTTATTGCAACATAGATTTAATTTGCTTGGAGGTAGTCTCATCATTCAAATGTTTTGTTGTGTACCTAAAAAAAAAAAAAGGGGGGGGGGAAAGAGATTTTACAAGGCATAAATTGTATTGAGCAACTGTAGTCTTTGGGGATATCAGACCGTTTGTTATTTCTGCCAAATCTTCCTGTCCTGGAGCACCCAATGTGTCCCAACTGGTCACCCAGAGCCATTTTCACCAAATGCTGGGAAAATTTCCAACAGCACATAAGCAACAATAACTTATCTTCTTACCTATTAATAATGAACTATTCTCAGAACAAGGATCCTCACGTAACCGAAATGATACATTCACATACGAGGAGGTAAGAGTAAGGTTGGGAGGGGGCTCCAATGCTTGCAAAGTATAAAAAATGTTTACCCTTCCACCCATTCCCAAAGGGGAATGGTAGTGCTCAGTGGACACTGAATGATGAATAAGGGGGGGGGGGGGGGAGGTTGAATGGGACAGGAAACCAGGATGGGGGTTGGAATTTAATGGAACATCAAGGAAAAGGTGCAGTAGTTATGAAAATCTGCATATAGGTTACAGAAACCACCGTTTCCTAAAACAGAATTTAGATTGGTTTGATAAAGAATGTTAGCATCCTGTGCATTTCTTCTGAGCATTAAATGAAGTGAATGAAAGGGTGGCTGATTCGCCAAGAATAATTTTTGAAGGCCTGCTTCTTGGAAGCAAAAGTTACAGTTTATAACAGGGATGGGGGACATGGGGCCCTCAATTTTTTGTTGGACTGAAGCTCTATAATTTCTCACTGTGACTACAGCTGATGAGAATAGTAACAAAACCTGAAGGACCATATGTTTATAAGCAGTTCTTATTGTCCTTTGGGAGGAAATGAGATAGCGAGAAAACACACACACGTGACCACCAGCAACAGAGGAACTCAATCCTTAGTTTTGGGTGTATCTACACTGCACAATTAAAGCAATCTGATACCACTTTGACAACCATGGTTCTATTCTACAGAATCTTTGGATCTTTACTTATGTTAAGGATTTGCAATTCTTTGTGAAAGATTGCTAATGTACTCTGAACTACAATTCTTAAAGTAATCTGAGTGCCTATCTACACTACAGAATTAATGTGATCTATCCTCAATCCCATCTTTTCAGAGTACTTTGGTGCTTTCTAAATAGCTTACCAAATTCCACAATTTCATAGCACATAGCCATGGCAATTAAAGTGGTATGTAACTGCTATAACTGTGCAGCATGGATACACTCTGAAACATATTTGGGCATTTTTACAACATAAGGAAGAATGTGAACAAACTTTAAAATGCTTTTACCCATCACTAAATTTATGAAGGATGGAAGGAAGAAATATAGGGAGGGACCGAGGGACCAAAGGAAGGAAGGCTGTTTTATTCATTCAGTGTTAAAGAGTTAGTTACCTGAGAGCATTTAGAAGGCCTTCTACGCTGTTTGGAGGCTGGTCTTTGAGAACTTTAATGCATCCTTTCATCTAGACATTGATACAAAAAGAAAACAATGCAGAATATGAAAATAGATTTGGATGGGATGCAACCAATTAACAGCATGAAATGTCAACTTTGTAAAAGTTTTGAAAATGATCTAGTCCTCATCTGAATGTGGTCATGTCAACTCCTGTAGTAACAACTTTTTAAATATTCTGCTATATCCATCACAGGAAGTCAAGGCAGTCAAATATAAAACCACTCACAGCAAGATGCTGGTTCAATAAATGGCATCTTCACATAAGCCTGCAAGTCTGGAAACAATCCCAGAGCACTAAGGTTAGAGCTGCAAGTAATGTATGGTATAGCTATGAATTAGTCGTATCATTTATACCAACACCTGGAAGCACTCTAGAACAACAATAATTTTTTAATGATTATCTTTTGTGCTCTCAAAAATATCCCTCATCCCACCCTGTCCATACAGATACTCAAAAAGCAATCATTTTAACTATTCAGTCTGAGAACTTACATCAATTTTTGACGTTTTTGCAAAAGCGCCTACCGGATGCACATGGTCGTAGAGAATTATGACTCCCACCATTACCCTCAGACAGAATGATACTGTTTCCTCATTCGTGAATCTGCTTCTGTATTCCCTGGAAATGTTAACATATACAAAAATATACTTGGTTACTGAATTCTGGTTTTTAAAGCCAGCTTCCACCTGCAACACATCAGCATGTTGTGTCCTGTGCCTTTTGAAAACATAATGCCTTTTTCAAATAAAAGTTTCTTCCTTCTTATAAATATCACACTCACGAAAGGATGGCTCTTACTCTTTAGGCACAAGGACTGATGTCTAGGAATTTCTCACACACACACACCCCTCTTATAATGGCAGCTTGGGGAAAAAAAACTATCTGTGATGAGTGACTGTACAATAGCTAGTTCTGGCTGGTTTTCAAGTTCAGGTTATTAGGCACCAAGTTCAACTACCCCTATCAATTCTTGCCCAGTAAACAAAGCAGAAGTTGGTTTAACCTTGACCATCCATTTTGATCTTAACCAAAAAGGGAAAGCTACCATTGCTAAAAGAGGTTCAAAATCTATTTAGAGAGCACTCTGTGCAAAGATACACAGCTCTTCTATTTTTTTGAAATTAGGAATGAGAAGAAACCACTTACAAGACTATGAAGATGCTTGCTAATACTTTCCAGTATTGAAATATTAAACAAAGTTCCCATAAGAATCATGGATGTAACCTGTACCTAGCTTAATTAGTATAAAGAAAGTCACAAATCTTGAATTTTAAAGACATCACCAAGAGAAATAGGGCACCCTATCTGGTATTTTGGTAGTTCTTCTAATGAGGCTACTAGGAAACAGAAGTGGGGAAATATTATTTATGTCCCACATGAACAAGCAGCAAAGAACAGAAAAAATCCTTCCCTGTTTTATTTTTGGAAACAATATAAGCAGCTTCTATCCTCTATGTATAAATTTTCATAAATCCCCACCTCTCCCCATACAGCCCTAGAAGATGTAGACTCAAGCAAAAAACAGGCAGGCTAGCTTTGGCTCAAGAGACAGAGGTTTCTCATACCATCATATAAAAATGACAGCGATTATAATGCAGAGTAATTATTTTATACCAACAAAAGACAATATAGCATAAGAACAAGAATTCTTTTTCTACACACTAACTCTTGTTATTTAAAGACACAGTAACATCGTAACAAATCAGACTAATCTGAATTACTTGTTTATCTGGCTTGCTTTCTCTTTGTGCATTCTGGTACATTAATGAAGACAGTACTCAGGCTATAGAGGTGGCCAGATAAGAGGCTGGTATCTATGTACTTTTGAGGGGGGGGAAACATGTAATACTCCCAAGAACAGATCCTTTTATTTTACTTTCTGTTACATATGTGAATGGAGCCACATGTGAAACAAATTAAAATGAACATGGAGTCACTGATTGCAAGGCAAGAACTGCATCCTTTATCATGTGAAATGTTGCCCCCCCCCCCCCCGGTCCCTTCTGGGTTGGAAACATCCTTTCTGGTAGAATGCAGGGTTTGACCGCTCTGTGTGTGCGCGCGCGCACGCGCGTAGGTGCACATTTGCTTCTACTTCTTGTTCTGTCAGTGGGAAAAGAGAAGGGGAGTAGGAAAAGAGAAGGAGGAAAGATTGGAATCCTCCATCACTTCTCCTTTGTGTGGATATCTAGCTAATTCATTATAATAGCAGCTTGCTTTGAGACACATACTAGAATAAAATCACCAAGTTATCATGTTATTTGTTATTTGCAGATTTTGGTTATGGTACTATAATTTATAGCATCAGCAAAATAAACCTGTTTATATGCAAACTTGTAGCATACCAAACACTGTGACCACTTTAGAGTCTGATTTTGGTAGTCTATAACTTTTCATTTAAAAAGAGAGGCATATTCTTCTTTGCTTGGCTCTCACTTGAAAGTGGCCAAGGGTCTGCATGCAGCCTACATGGATCCCACTCCTGGTTTCTGCCCATTACCATGGCTACTTCTTTTTCCTGTGTATAATCCCTGAAGAAGGCCTTGTACTTACGGTGTCTCCAGCATGACTCGGCAAACACTGGCCATGGTGCTTAAGCAATCTGTGGTATTTTCTATGGGTAAATTCTTGTTCTGTAAATGGAACAAGGAAAAGAAAAATAGTTACTGAAATGGAAAAGGCTGCACACTTTTTGCCTGGCTTGTTTAAGACAGATTTAACAGTAATAGTTAATAGTTTACTGGTGAGAAGTTAATAGTTTACTGGTGAGAAGTGTAAAGTGTAAAGAGACAGACCACTGTGATGTTCTCTACTTTTCAGGAGAAAATGTTTCATTTATTAGATAAAGTATAAGTAGGTGGCTCAAGTGGTTAAGACGCTGACTCTGTTCGACAGGTTGGCAATTCGAGGCCTGGGTGCTGCATGATGCGGTGAGCTCCTGTCACTAGTCCCAGCTTCTGCCAACCTAGCAGTTCGAAAGCATGCAAATAAATAGGCACTACTTCGTTGGGAAGGTAAACAGCATTCTATTTAATCATGCTGGCCACATGATCACAGAATCATCTCTAATAATGTTGGCTCTTCAGAGATGAGCACCACCCCATATGGTTGGACACAATCTGACAAACCTGTCAACAGAGGATACCTTTACCTACCTATAAGTAGGTATGCACTGTGTATTAAAAGTTATAAGGTAAGGATCTGTTAGGAGGGGGTGAGAGAAGGAACATTGGGAGTGATTGGTGGAATATCTCAGAGTATTTTGAAAAGGCTGATGGATGACACTTGGTCAGGGAAGAAAGTGGGGTCTGTCAGGATAAGGAATCAGTTTGTGGGGAGTGATTAGGAGGGTAAAAGTCAGCTAGGAGATGAGTGTGTGGATGAGAGATCTGATATAGATGTATTAAATAATCAATTGTGTTATGTTGAAATTGTATAATAAATCATTATTTTTGTATTATGCACTTTTTGCCTCCAGAAATTGCAGCATATTGGAAAGCTGAATTCAGACATGATGTCTGTAGCAGCAACAATTGCACAGGGTGGTGTCTGATGGGGATAGAAGTTAAATAAAATCCTACACAGGAATCACAAGGGCATCCAGGAGGTCTCCACAATTGGTGGTCACAGTGGAGGGACAGGAAGAGGTCCTCACATTGGCGCCAGAGGTGGGGATAAGGGAAAGCTCTCACATTAGGTGGCAGTGGTTGTAATAAGTGGAAGTCCTCACAGTTAGTAGCATCAGAGGGATAGGCCGAACCTTATATCCACCCCAACAAATATTACAGCAGCCAACTGGATTTCTTCTTAATGATTATCTCAAATACACAATATATTTGCTGCTCTCATAGAAATGAGTGATGTTCTGATATTTGGTGCATTGGGGTCAAAGGTAGAAATGTTAAGAGCAGAGAACTACACGTTTTGACTGTCTAAATCAGGGGTTGGCAACCTATGGCCCAGGGGCCAAATCCGCCCCCCCAAGGCCTTTGGACCGGCCCCAGCCCGGTCCTGCCACCGCCCCCACCGCGCGAGTCGTGGCCGCCATTTTGTTTTCCAAAATGGTGCCGCGACTTGTTTGCGAATGCACGCATGAGCGTGCGGCGCCATCCCCCCCCTCGGCCCGCGGAAGACCTCGGGACCAGCGGACCGGTCCCTGGTCTAAATAATGTCAATTTCATGCAAAAAAAAAACCAAAACAAAACTGGACACAAGGACACTTCAGCAATAAATGTATTCATTTTTCAAATCATATCTGTATTTTTGAAAATGCTATAAAGTTTAACATTCCCACATACCTCTGAAACAAATTTTGTTGTGGCGTCACTTAAGGTTTTTAACATGGGCGTTGCTTCAGCATAAAACAAAGACATTCTGTTGGCCAGTTCATTATTTACTTCATTTTCTCCTTCTGCCTAACAAAAAATAAAAATCAGTCTATTGGTTTTGAATAGCCAAGCAATACAAGGATGACAAAGAATCACTTTCTTCAGTTCAAACAGGAGGCCACCTACTGGAACATTGTTGATTCTCATACGACTCAAAGTTCTTCTGTAGTAGCTGAAATCATTCTGAATTGCAGGATTTGTCATCTACAAAGGGGGAAAATAAAGGATCAAAGATAAATATATCCTGGCAACAAATATCTACTTATACACCTGATCTCATTCTAAAAGGGCCTGAGTTTTCAAAGTTTACAACCTCTGAAGCTCTTGGAAATGAGGGTCTGTGTGACTTGTAGGCCCTGCCAGTACGGTTATAATCATAGTGAAGATGGTATTAGGCCTTAGCCTACATAATACAAGCAGAAGCTTGTATAACTGGCCTATCAAATGTTCTCCAAGTACTCCATGGGAGACATAAAGTTTGCCAAATATGCAAACAGAAATATGCATCAACCAGCCTAGACATGTGCCAGCTACTGCTCCAAACAGGGCATATAGCTCAACGTGCATTGCAGGTATAATTAAACTGTTCCTGTGTGTGACCTACAGTAACTTCTACCATTGTAACTAACAGGATGCTGGATTAGATGGTGCTCTCTGGTTTGACCAGCCAGGCTTTTTAAAATGTTCTGTGGTGATGTGACTAGCTTGAACCATCAAGTCAGAGGTCTCATGTTGAAAAAGCTAGCCTGGCTAAAGACAGAGTGAACCCTCTTTGGCTGCCATTCAACATCAGAGACTGAAAAGGAATTTCTCTCCCCATTTTGGGAGACATCTGATGGTTGACTGAATATCACAATCCATAGTGTGTGGTTGCAGATGACTGGTGTTAATGTGATTGGTTGAATGTTCTTCTAGAATTATTTTGAATTTACCTTGAGCTCATCAAACCGAAGTGTAAAATGAAGGATTTCTGCAAACTGTTTTGCAAGAGCCTGCTCTCGCTCCAGGTGCTGTGTGGGAGAGTATGGAGTGCTTGTCAGGGCCCCAAGAAGACCTCGTAGTGCAGCTTCTACATGGGGGGAAAACATGGGAAACTGTTATATAAAATACTATCAACACTCTAAAGGTCCTGAAATACAGACTGTTACAAGAACAGGCCACAATCCAGAAATCATATAATAACAGTAAACAAAAATAGCCTGCAGTACTCCAATAATATAAACTACAGAGAAAAATGTGCGGTGGCTCCAACAACATTTGGAGAGCCTCATATTTCCCATATCAAGCATAGGTAGCACATTATTGCTACAAGTCACTATGACAGTTCATCAAATTCTACCATGCTAAAGTTGTACTTGTGATTTTGGAACCATGGTCTAAACTACCACATAATAATTCCTGAAATATTATCCAGAATGTATATTTATTAGGTAACTGTAAAGGTAAAGATATTCCCCTTTAATAAGGTTGTCACATCGTGTCCGACTGTAGGGGGCGGTGCTCACCTCTGTTACTAAGCCAAAGAGCCAGCATTGTCAGAGACTACTCTGTGGATCATGTGGCCAGCCTAACTGCACAAAACACGATTTACCTTCCCACCAAAGTGGTACCTGTTTACTTGCATTTGCATGCTTTCAAATTGCTAGGTTGGCAGAAGCTGGGACTTGGGCCTCAAACTGCCAACCTGCCGATCTTGCAATCAACAGTCAGCATTTTAATCACCTGAGCCACCACATCCCACATTCAACAGGCACTACTGCCTAAATTAAATATTGTTCAATACTTGATAAAATATTGTTCAGAATGGAAATTACAGTCAAGAAATCAGAAGGAGTCTACGAATGAGAAAGGCAGCTACAAAAGAACTGGGTAAGATCCTAAAGCGTATACATATGCAACTGAACACCAAATTTAGAATTATCCAAGCCACTATATTCCCCATCCCCATGTACAGATGGGAAAGCTGGATAGTGAAGAAAGCGGATAGGAAGAAAATACACTCATTTGAGATGTGGTGCTGAAGAAGAGTGCTGAGGATATCCTGGATGGCCAAAAGGACAAACAAATGGGTCTTTGAACAGATCAATTCAAACCCGAACTCCCTCTGGAAGACAAGATGATGACACTGAGGCTATTGTACTTTGGCCACATCATGAGAAGGTATGACTCATTCGGGGGAAAAAATAATGCTAGGGAAGGTGGAGGGTAGCAGAAGGAAAGGAAGACCACACACAGCTAGACTTAATCATAGGCCACAGGCCTGAATCTGTATAACCTGGGTAGAGCAGTTGAGGACAGGGGGTCTTGGAACAACAACAACTACTGCCACTTACCTAGCCTTTGAGAAAATTCATAGAATTTCTTTAGTTTGCCCACTAGAGGGACAACTGCACCCCATGCCTTCTCCTGGAGCCTCTCATCAGTGGGATGCTGTATTGCCTGGGGGGGCAGGGATCCAAAGATATTTTATTATAAGATACATCCTCTTCCATCTACATACACACACGCACACATACAGCCTGGGATGACCAAACAATCTGACTACAAAACAGAGACAGAGATCTCATTCTATGGGTGGGCCCAATGGATATTCTGTTAAGCAGTCTGACTTCAACCTGGTTAGACTACTGATGTGTTAGACTACAACTCCCTTCACACTAAGACAGGCTGACTGGGGAAAATAGAAACTGTAGTCTGACACATCTAGCATGTGTCTGGTTGGGAAAACAGTCTTAAAAGAATTCAGATAAAGGTCCACCTACTCACTGTACACATGACAATATTTCCTACATGAAAACTGAGCTCATTCCATCAGGATTGGAAGAATGGAAGGGAGGGGCACTGTATTACTTACAGCATCAGTGACTTTCATATCAATGGGAAAGTGAATCCATTACAGACTTTGGTCTTTATTTCAAAGGCAGTATACAAAGCCTACACTTTAATGACAGTATACAATATGCTGAACTCTATCTTCAAAATAGGTCAAGCGCCTTGGATCACTTTTAAAGCTCAGTCTGAAAGCTGGACTGGATTCAGCATTCCAGTAACATGGAAGACACCAGTTTATTAGCAGCTGATTAACAAGTCTTATGATACTTTTGAAGCTCTGCATTGCCTGACCATTGTTCAACCTATTCAGCAATCCAAGGTTTCTGACTGATGTTTTGCCCGGAACTGCTGCTTGAATCCTTTTTAACTGGAGACATCAGCCTAAACCTAGGACCTAGGGAAAGACTCCCCCCAGAAACCCCCCCAAATATTAATAGTTAAAAGGTGGGAAAATGAGATAATCTCAAATTCAAGTGGGGAGGAGGAAGAAATGTGGATTGCGGTGCAACAAGAGGTAGACATGTTGTGCATCTGGGCAATAAAGTGATTATCAAGATTGCTCTAGAAGCAGACAAAATCAATCTAGCATTCTCTTAAGTGTTTTGCACCAGAATTCCTATTAAGCCCCCACCAACATTACCATCGTTGCAGTCAAAACCATGTGTAGGGGCCAGGTTGTCTACAGTGACCTCCCTCACAGGGCTGCTGACTGGCAAGGTCAGTCAAGGCCAAGACTGTAAAAATACTCCTCATGCTGAGTGTACTGCACTGCTGTAATAAATAATTTCTTATTTGAACGTTTTTGTGCCTGTGGCAGCAACTGACGCTTACTGATCTGTATTCAAGTTGCAAGTGCCAATGTTATGTATGATAAGATCAAAGAATTGATTGCAAAGTACCCCATCCAACAATGCTTTACCTCTCGTATTTCATGACCGGCTCCTCTATATGACTGCAAATCTTCCAGGATTCCTTCTGCATCCTTTAACACTACATTAACTTGATTATAAATTTCTTTTTCTGATTCTGTAGGTTGAGCATCTAAACAATAGGAGAGCATGTTATGTCATATATTCAGTTATGTGATTTTAAAATACATATTGAACAATGTTGAACACACTTATTGGAAGTAATACCACAACTGTATGAGTAAGAACCTATGTACAAACACAAGTGGCAAAATCCAAGTTAGATCCAAAGAACAGAAAAGGCAGCATACAGCTCCCCCCCTAGTTTTTTCTGGTTTTTTATTTTTTATTTTTGGTAAGTAACATCCAAGACAGGCTACAGAACAGTGGAAGAACACATGTTTCGCACACAGAAGGTCACAACTTTTGCATTTCCTATTTAAAGGATCTTAGCAGCATCCTGCCTTAGACCTGGAAAACTGCTATCAGGTTATGCTGAAAACACTTGGCCAAGTAGATCAGTGGGTGGCTCAGTAAGAAGCAGGCTCTTGTGTTTCTATGTTGTATTACAAAAAGTATGTGGATCAGGTGGCATTTGTGTAAATTGGGCTGAAGTTGAAAGGTGACCCCTGGTAAGAAAGGGGATGTGACCAGTCAGATAAAAGAGCTGTATGTATCTTGAGAGGAATGGTACTTTTGGGTTATGATTGCTTTTAGAAACCAAGTAAGATAGTAAAAACATTCCAATGTGAGAACAGGATCTATTTTACTATAAAAAGATCCATTTTTAAAAACTAGAACTCACATACAATTTTACAGAACTCCTTATTCAGGTAATAGTGTTTTCTGAATGTTACTTTTTATTGCTACAGGGAAATAATTTCATATGAGGAAAAAACACTGGATTCACTGGCCATAGTCTGATTACTGTATCTCAGGATAGTAAGCTGAAATATGTACATCTCTGTACATATTTTGTCTGTACACATGATCTTTTAGTTCAATCATCCTGGCAGTCTCTAATTAACCAGTTTCCCCTGTTATCCAAACTGGGAAGCTATGACAATAAACTGACTATGCCCAGATCTTAAATTAGTTTGAAAACTTGTTTTAAGATTCAAGCTGTTCTGAAACTGATAAGCACAGTTTCTCAGGTTGGATGAAACACCAAACCATTTTATTAAATACTCGCTAGCTTACCAAGAGCTACTGCAAAGGTATGGTATGCTTTATGGGTGAATAAAGCATTTACTTTGCTTACTTATCTTTGCTTACTAAGGCATGATATGTATAACAGTACAAAGATGTGAGGGAAAATCAAAGCATAAAGATTAAGAGGCACATCCTTTTGGAGGCAAAGAAATACAGATAAGACATTAAATTTACAGAAGCATCTAAAGCCTCAAACACTGTAATGCAGGGGTCAGCAACCTTTGTTGCGGGGGGGGGCGGGGGGAATGGTGCGGGGGCCGGCCGGCTGCATGTGGGGGCGCCATTTTGCATGCACACGTGGGGGGGCGCCATTTTGGAAGGCCCAATGGTGCCGTGCGCATGCGCACGGCGTGTTGAGGCCTTCCAAAATGGTGCCCCCCCACATGCATGTGTGCATGGCATGGGCACCATTTTAGAAGCCCCCCCCGCGGCTGCGCCGTGCAAATTCGCATGGCACAGCTGCGGGAGCCCTTCCCTGGGACTCGGGAAGGCCCCCCCCGCGCCTGCTTCATGCAAATTCGCACGGCACAGTTGCGGTGGGGCCTTCCAAAATGGCGCCCACGCTTGCACAAGCATGCGCATGGTGGCGGGCGCCATTTTGGAATGCCTAACGGTGCTGCATTGGGCATTCCAAAATGGCACCCGCCACCATGCACATGCGTGCGCAAGCGCCATTTTGGACACCTGGCCTGCGGGCAGTAGGTTGCCGACCCCTGCTATAATGGCTTAACATAACCATCATGGCCCTGTTTAATCCACATAGGTGCTGCCAGCTCTATTGTTGCTCCTATACCAGTCCAAAAAGAAAATCCCCCCCCCCCCCCGCAACACACACAGTTTGTCTTAACACTGTGTTTCTACACAGAGTAAAGATGTAGCAACACTCACAGGACTAAGTGGACTAGAGGACTAAAAGGAACCTGAATTTGGAGCTCAAATAATGTCTTGGACTATTTATAGTTCAGCAATGTAAATTTGATTCATAGGGCTCAAGATGCATACTTGAAAACAGTTCTTACTTTCAAAGTCGAGGAAAAAATTTGGTCCCTGCTCAAGATCTGTGCACGTCAAAACTTTAAGAAGATTCCCCATGTTAAGGTATCTGTTGAGACAAGAAAGAACAAAGACACATACTTTCTTTAAGAAAAAGTAACAGAATTAAGAGGTAGGAAAAACATGCAGGTTTCCTGGTATCCTTTCAGTTTCTGGCATGACACATTTTACTGGCTATTATATTCAAAGTGTTGATAATATACAGATGAAAGTTTTGCCATAAGATACAGAAGATGGAAGAATCTCCTTCAGGGATCAACAACATAATGTCCTTCTCCAAACACAATCCTACGTTATTTGTTTCCTCAGTCATGTTTCGGCTATGCCCACTACTCATAAATTCACATTTCAAAGGTTCAGTTCTGCAGCAGACAGATTTATTGCCACTTCCTTCCCTAGTTTCACTTCAGAAGATATGTGGATGAGAATGACATTTGACAGGCTTTTCTTTTGCATTTTAATGGATTCCAAACTCTCATAAGTATAATGGTAGGGAACCGACGGGACTCCAGGTGTAGCTTGATCATAATTCCCATAGTCCCTGATCACTGGTCATACTGGCTAGGACTAAATGGACTGCAACAACATTTTGAAGGCCAAAGGTTCCCCTCCGTGGCCAATATCAACTCAGCAGGTATCTTGCATAGCTAAAAAATAGTTCTCTTTCCATCCGACTCAAACATTTCTCTCTGTCTTACTCCAGTGAGGCTATTTTTTCTCAGTAATCTACAACTTTGTCACAGTTGAACATTTGTGCTATTTGGAAAAGTGTTTGCCCTTGACTGTTTACAGTTGCTTATAGCCAATAAAAATCTGGAGGGGAGGCAATAAATTTTTACTTAAGCAAAAAGTAAAATACAATAAATACAAAGTGCCCAAAGTGGCTGCCACTTCAACATCTCAGTTCTGTGGTACATGAGAAAGGGCTAATTTGCAAAGCCTTTGGTAATTCAAGCAAGCTGGTAGTGCACAAGGAAAGGGTTGATCTCCATTGCCTCTTCAGAAGGCAAATGATAACTTGCATGACTGAAGACTGACCCCCTGCAAAAACCCTCTGAGTAGAAAGCCGAATGTTCGACATTTATTAATATTCCCTGTGAAATACTAGATAAAATACAGTCTTCTGTATTATCGGATCTTTAACCAGTTTTGTACATTTCATCACTAAAATCACTTTATTCCCACTGTGCAATGCACAGCATTTATTTTTTTTATGATATGTTACATTTGTAAAGTGCTAGGGATCCATTAAGATGGATGACACCACAGAAATGTCTCATTTTAGATCGAAGAATTTCAACTGCTAACAGTTTAACAAAGTGTCAAGTCTGTGCTCCAAAGTATCATGTGGAAAAGAGTGATATTTTGGAAAGCCAGGGGACTATAGCTTGTACTACACATGAAGTGTAATTACTGATGTGTGAAGGAAGAACAACTTGGTCCTCCATAAACCCATTGAGGATGCTTTAAGGCTCTTCCAGCAAAAGCATGTATGAAGATGCCCTGCAACAGAAACACAAAAATAGCATGCCAAGACAGCTTTATGCCCTGAAATAGACCCACATCATCTCCATATCTTCCCCACATCTGTGATCTCAGAGAAATTGAAAGAGAACCTACTTCTTTGCAAAAGACTCCACACTTAGCAGCTTTCATTCAATTAAATGTAAAATTAGACTAACTAAAATGGGCTAATTTAGGAATTCCATTTTCTGAATCAGCTTTTTACCACCACTCCTACTATAAGCAAACTCAAAAATGTAGCTTGATTTTTGTGAAAGAGAAATCTGATCATTTGTTATCATGCTACTGAAGGACTCTGCTCAAATTCAAAAACAATGCAATGCATTTGTGATCCACCTATATATCTGTAATTCTCACCATGTCTAAACTCACAGATGTTCCAACATCTGAAACACAAATCAAATACAATTTTACTGTATCATTAAAAATTCAGGGATTAAACACATAACACCAATTGGTTCTTAATGATTTTAAAACTTACATTATCTTATGTAACTTCAGCATGGCTGTCATTCATATCAATCACTGTGTCAGCTCATCAGATTTACATAAAAAATAGCTTGAAAATTTGAAAATATCTCCACAGTCTTAACAAAATTAGGACAATTTTCAGAAGCACTCACATTGCTTTCCCAAAGTAATTTGCTGCCCACATAACAGTGGTTAGACAGTTCCTGCTCTGCTCCTTTTAAACTTTTGTACCAGATACCAGAGGAGAGAAGGGATTCCAAGTTAAGGTACTGGTTCCAAGATAAAAGAGACAGCTTGCCACTATCACAGTAAGTAAAACTTGGGATCATACCACCTATTCTTCATCTCTTAACAAAAGCTTCTGCTTTCTATGAGAGTAAAAGGTTCTACATTTCAGTGATGAGCTAAACATATGACATCCACATGTAGGGAATAGTGGTTTGTACACTACAGCTAGTGGGAACAAGCCAAAATCAAGAGATTTCTGCCTTCTGTAAATGAAGGGTGGGAGTCAAGCACATGAGACCAGTATGCACCATATATACTTGTAAAAAACAAACAAACACCATGGCTTCTCTGTATCTAAACAAGGTTTACATGCAAGCCATTTGATAAGGGAAAGGAATCTCCTAACTGGCACCACTCTCTGGATGATCCTGTGAATTATCTTCAAGGCAGCATTATGATGGTATCAAGGCTAGGCAACACCACTAAGCCTTTATTGCATTTGGTCAATAGCCAATACAAGCTTCCAAGAAATACAGGATATATTATGGAGGTGTAAGAAAAAAATGCCCTGGTCGTATGAAATGGATTGATAAAGCTGTGTTGATCAAATTGACTTAGCTGTCCAGATGTAACAGAGAAACAAGGAAGAGATTTCCTTCCTGCCCAGCCTTTCCAAACCTGGTGAAATCCATTTTGGTCTACAATTTGTGTCACCACTGGCCATACTGGCTGGGGCTGATGGAAACTGTAGTCTGAAACAACTATAGGGCAACAATTGGGAGAAGGCTGCATTTGCTCTTTCCATCCCTCAAACAAAAACAAGTCAGTTGTGGTCATTATACAAATACAAAAGAAGCCACCACAAGAAGATCATACTGGTCTGTACAAGGAATTGCAGGCATCTGTATGTTCATTTTTTGATGTAACTGGAGGAGCAATCATACTGAATAGCTAAAGAAATATTCTTTCATACCTCGTCAAGTTGAATGGCCCTTTTGTTGATATTCAATAATAGAGGGCAAAATTACATGAATACCACATTCTACAACCACCACATTTTCCTAGATAACTTTGAAGAAAAATTCTTGAGGATTACTGTATATTATTGTAGTTTTCAGGGAAGAGAGACTTAGTTATTTTCCCCCTACTGAGGTGAAAATACATTTATCTACTTACAGTACTTCACTCCTTTGCTTTTGTCTGCATGCTTACTTTCATTATTAAACATTATTTGATACAGGAACTGCAGACAAAATGCCTACAGCTATGTGTAGTCACACCATTAGTTCAACCAGATTATCACACTAAAGATCCCTTCTGGACCCTAAAATGAGTATGTCAAATTTAGATGCATTTTTTCTGGCTTCAGTTCCCAATTATATTCTTTCAATAATTTCTTGACTTTTCTTATTCAGCGTCCTATAATCCCCTTTCAGCAGTTTCTAAGACATCAGCAAACAGCTTTCTCAGGCCCTGTGAAACAGGTTGTGGGATTCACTAAGAATCACTGTTTCTAACTTGACCTACTTTTGTAAAATAAGACATATGGAACGCCACATTTGATTACAATGACTTGGTCCATTACAGCCTTATGGGGTTGTCTGATGCAAAGCACCATATCAAAATCAGACAGGCGGAAAGCCGAGGCATAGTTTCAAAACAAGGCTTGCACGCATGGCCTTTACACTAAAAACATCCGACACATTTCAGTTTGGGCTGAAGCCAGAAAAAAATGCAACAAAATTACAGAATGTAATACCGACAATGAAGAAGCAGATATAAATCCCCTTAAGGATAAGGACACATTAATAAGTATTTTGTTCCCAGCTGATGAATGGGACACAAACTCGTGTGTCTTGGAAGTAAAAAACAGAGATAAAGAATTCCTGTTGTGTGTTTTCACTTGCAGAAACCACACTGTCCACAGAAGAACTTTTCAATGCATTACTGTGATGAGATCAGACATTAGTTTTAAACAAAGAGAGGAGAAAAAGGAACTTATGTTCAAGAAAAACAGCTTGTTTGCAACACATAATTAATTTGATTAAAGTAGCATATAATAAACTGAGACCACTGAGATCGCCACAAGCCCAAATACACAATAACAGTTGTTGAAAATGCATATGGAGGCACTGTGTGTTAAAACAACTGATATTGTAGGGAAAATTGCAACTGAGGCTTTTGCCAATTCTCATCATGGGAAAGCAATGCATGCAACAGCTGAAATTCCCTCATGTAAATCAAAACATGCATACAACCCATTCATTAGACCCCAGGCTTACTTTTCCCGTCCTATTATCACCCCAGTAATTAATTCTATAACAAAGAAAAGTAAAAGAAGGATGTAAAAATTATTTAACATCCAGACCTCCCGCTCTCATATAAATAATAACACCAAAATAGAATGAGAGCAAGTGCAGTGGTTTGGGTGTTGGACTAGGACTCTGGAGACCGGGATTCAAATTCTGTGAACCAGTCATGTAAACCCACGGGGTGACCTTGGGCAAGACACACCTTCTTAGCCTCAGAGGAAGACAATGGAAAAACCCCTCTGAAGAAATCCTGCCCAGAAAACCCTGATGGTTAACCTTAGGGTCACTCTAAGTCAGAAATGCCTTGAAGGCACACAACAAAATAATAGAGTCCATAATAAAATTTTGTTGTTGTGTACCTTCAAGTCAACTTACAGCAACCCTATCATGGGGTTTTCTGGGCAAGTTTCTTCAGAGAGGGTTTGCCATTGCCATTCTCTGAAGCTGAGAGTGCGACTTGCCCAAGCTCACCCAGTGGGTTTACATGGCAGCGCCAGGATTCGAACCCTGGTCTCCAGAGTCACAGTCCAGAACTCAAAGTACTACACCACGCTGGCTCTCCATGCATAAGAAGATGGCACAGTCCAAATAACCAAATTAGCCCTCCTCATCCTCCTCCAACTGCACCTATTTTTGCTATTCTACCCTGCATTTATTTGGAATGCTAGTATCTGTGTTTTCATCATTAACTTACAATATAAACTAATATCAGTTTAAATAAACACATTGAATAAATGGGTACCAGTTTAACCAAGTACTCCAGGTTTACATTACAATGATGACACCCATCCAGAAATACATCAGCAACAGCTATGCAAATGAAAATCTTTTTCATGTGGATTTTCCAAATCTCTCTCAATGAAGGCCCGCATGGCTCCATCTCTGTTTGGTTTTTGCCATTTAGCAACTAAATACCCTAAAGGTACCAGATCCCATCTGCTCTTGGAAGCAAAGCAACATCAGCCCTGGGTAGTACTGCAAAAGAATACCAGGTGCTGTAGGCTACATTTCAGAGGAAGGAATTGGCAAAACCATTCTGAGTATTCCTTGCATAAGAGAAACCCCTTGACTGTGTTGGCGAACGTGTGGCACGCGTGCCAGAGAGGGCACACAAAGTTGTTTCAGAGGGCATGCGGCAGCCACTGGTAGTAGGGGAAGGGAAGGGGGCGCATGGCCCAGCTCCTCGTCACGGCTTGGTTTTCTGTGGGAGAACCAGGCCGTAGGAAGAAGGTGAAGGGGTGGGGCTTCCAGCTCCTGAAGATAAGAGCCTGCTCCTCAGCAGCCTCCCAGGTCAGTGCCAGGCTCCAGATGTGGTTGCACGCTTGCTGAGCTCCTGCGTCCGCTAGCATAGCCTGCTTGCCACAGCTGATGGGCCAAGATCCCAGCAGGAATGCAGCAGAAGCAATTTTGAGGTGAGGTGTAATGAGGCCATCTATGGTGTTGTTTTTTGTTTGTTTGTTTGTTTGTTTTTGCCAGATTTATCCAGAGGTGGTTTGCTGTTGCCTTCCTCTGAGGCTAAAAGAGTGTGACTTACCCAACGTCCCCCAGTGGGTTTCATGGCTGAACTGGGATTAGTGGGATACCAAGTTGGGAGGCTGGCAGCAGTGGAGGAGGGTGCCCCTCACTCCCTGCAGCTTCTTTCTCCTTCTCCAGCCAGACAGCCATCTCAGAGTTCGCCCTGGTGCCTGAGGAGGAGAAGGAGGAGGAGGAAGATGGAGAGGGCCAGTTTCCCGCTGCCTGGGGCAGGAGGATGAACCACCACCAGCAGCAGCCTGCCCTCAGTGGAGAAGCCGCCCATTGAGAAAATGCCCACTTCCCAGCCACTGCCACCACTGCCTCCAGAGCTCTAGAGCCCGAGGAGCTCTTCTTGATGGGGCACTGGAGAAAGCTAGAGGCCATGATCCAGGGGCCCCAATCCCTGGTCAACATAGAAAGATTGTTGGTGGGTGACTGTTGTGGAGGGGGTTGTTGTGGTGGCTGCAGGGTAATTATTGTGTATTTGTATAGGGAGGAGAATGGAAAGAGACAGTGCTTGAGAGATGAGGACCACTGGGGTTTTGGAAGGAACTGAGACAGTTTCATTTTGGGGGTATGCTTTCTTTTTCTTCCCCCCCCCCCCCCCCAAAATAAAAATGTGGTGATGGTAGTAGCTAAGTCTGAAGGGATTTTATGTGCTGAGCATAGAGGACAGAACCACTGGTTCACTGGAGGAGGTGTTATTTTGTTTTAAGGGGGCTCTTTCCCTTCCCCCCAGGATGGTGATGCTAGTGGCCACATCTGAGAGTTTGAAGTGTTGGGCATGGAGGACAGGTGGGGAAGGAGGGTGAGTTACTTCATTTTCAGGGGGGCTTGGGGTAGTTTCTTTCTGCCCCCTCCCCCCCAGGGTGGTGCTGGCTGAGTTTGAAGTGGTGGGCATGGAGGGCGAAATCCCTGAATGGTGTGGGGGAGGAGTAGGGAGAGTTTCTGCACCCACTTTGGCTTTGGGAGGATGGGGTGGGGAGAAGATGCAGCCACCACTATTTTTTCCATAAGGATGAGTTTGGAAACTCTTCTGTCTCAGTGGTTTTAGTTTGCAAAGGGATCTTGTAGCATCAGGGTGAGCAGACATGTCCTCCTTTTCCAGGACACATCCTACATTTCAACTTTCAGTCCAGGAGGGAATTCCTAAATATACCCCATTTTGAGTAGGACTAAGATGTCAAGACCATGTGGCACCCTGGTCTGGAAAATGACATGGATGTGGGCACTAAAGGAACTGGAGCAATGGTAACAGGGTTACTACAACTGCTTACTACAGTTCAAGTGGCAGGTGCATGAGTCAGCATTTGGCAAGCTGTGTATCATGGGAAGTCTGATGCAACATGCACAGTGGGTGAGACCAGCCAGGTATGCATCATGGGAGGCCTAATGCAACAGGCACTGGGGATAAAATCAGCCAGGTTTCATTATGGCTGTCACATATCTTTAAGAAGACCACCTATATATGGGAGAAAGTCAGAATCTACATTGCTGATTAGTTGTGGTTGGCAAAGCACTTTGTTGGGCTAGATAGCTGTGAGTATTCAAGACAGACGTCTGGTTCTCTTTGTATCTTTGTAAATATTTGCAACAAAGATTAAAGCCCTCATTAAGTGAAGTCTCGCTGTCCAGGATTCATTTCTCCAAGCTGAAAGCAGCAGCCTGCGTGTGGGAGGATTTTTCATGTGCCATCTGCAGCAAGATTCTTCACAGAAGACCATCTTCTGGTGTTCCTGTCTATGTGCATCTTCTCTCTGTGTGTGTATGCTAGATCCTGCCTGTATGCCTACCCCAA
Source organism: Phrynosoma blainvillii (assembly GCA_026167975.1). NCBI lineage: Eukaryota > Metazoa > Chordata > Lepidosauria > Squamata > Phrynosomatidae > Phrynosoma > Phrynosoma blainvillii. The sequence continues at coordinate 16,163,790 of JANUYF010000004.1, read as the reverse complement.
CATAAGAAGCATGAATTGATATTTCTAGGGGGATGTTTAGCTTTTATTTTGTTATGTCCTCCATTTTTCTTGAAGGATCTACATTTTGCAGTGCCTTGTCTTCATTTGTGGTTATGATATCTGAACCAGGGAGATCAGATGTCTTCCTTTTCTGGGACATGTCGTCCATTCCAATATTCTATCCAGGGGGATTCCGAAATGTCCTCCATTTTGAGCATCATTAAGAAGCATGCATTTATATTTATATGAGTGTTTCAGTTTTTCTGAAAAGGTGGTCATGTCCTCCATTTTTCCTGAACACCCTACATTTTGTGGTGCCTTGTCCTCCTTTGCAGTAAGGATGCCCTGCACTGTTTCTCCATAGGGATGTTTGGAGACTTGTTCTACCTCAGTGATTTTAGTTTGCAAGGGGATCTTGCAGCACCTTTTTTGAGACTCACTGAAAGAAAGAAGCTACAGGTCCATCCGCTTTCCTAGACTTGAGCCTACTTCCTCAGATGCTTTAAAAAGAGTTAATCACTTGTGCCTGTGTTGTTGTTTTTCCCCAAGCACACACCCCGTGTTGTCCTTCACCACCCCTCTTAAGGAGGAAAAAAAGAAAAAGCTTTGGGTGTTGAGTTTTTTTTTAAAGTTATTTATTTGATAGGCAAGGAGAATGAAAAGCTCTCTTCATATTCAGGGAGTGTGCTTAGAGAAAAAGGAAAAGGCCTCTAGCAAGCAAATCACACTCTCTCAGCCTCAAGAGAAGGCAATGGCAAACCTCCTCTGACTGAACAAGTCTTGCCAAGAAAACCCCATGATAGGTTTGTCTTAAGGGTGCCATAAGTTTCAAACTACTTGAAGGTACACAACAACAATAACAACAAAGTTCAAGGAAAGTAGAAGTGGGTGAGGAGTAAATAAGAGTGCCATTGAGTTTGCAGATAAAGCCTTCTCGGATGGGAGGAAGAAAAAAAAGTTAAGTGCTGTGAAACAGATTTTTTTTTTAAAACATTGCGTAACCCCTATTATATGCCCTGTCTGAAGAGTCTCTGCAAGCTGCAGCAACCAGTCATTGAAAGTTTGCAAACTATAGCATACAGCTATTCTTCTAGCTGAGTTGGAGTTGCATTCAGCCCTTTCCTCTTGCCTGGAGCTGAACCTCCCTGACCTGGAGAATTTGCACCCTTAACTTCTGCCTCGAGATGATCCACTGACTTTGGGCGCTCGGTCTCTAAAAGGTTTGCCATCACTGCCCTATGAAATTGATGGGGTCACAGTAAGTCAACAAGCAACTTGAACACACTTAAATGCAACATCCTTTTTTTATTCTAGCTAGTTCTTGGGTTATTTTCAGATCTATCACTGTGTTTTAACAAAAACATGGTGACCTTGTTGGTTAAGGACAGGTTGCATACCTGTAACTGTGGTTTTTCAAGCAGTCATCTGTGAACTCATATCTGCTTCTGTCAGTGCATCATTCTGAAATTACTAGAGCAGATATACAAGCTTTCTGCCAATAACCCTGTCCACCTTCTGGGCAGTTTGAATCCATTGCTCCGGGCTGCTCCTCATAAGACAGTTTCCAGATCCTTCACCATTTTGGTCACCCTCCTCTGGACACACTCTAGCTTCTCAACATCCTTTTTTAATTGGGATTTACTAGGACTCATAGATCCCTTTCACATGTAATCTTGTTAAGCCGGTGTCCCCCATCCTATATCTATGCATTTAATTTTTTCTGCCTAAGTGCAGTACCTTAATATTTCTTCAAGGTGACAAGTTAAATCCATAAAAACAGAGACACATTCCCAGCACATGAAGAGTTCTAAGTAGATCCTGCAGCACCAATACTGATTTCATTCCTTGATATCTTTGCTTTACTGCAACCTCCACTACTGCACTCTTCACTGCCTTCTTTACAATCTATCAGAATGTAAAAGCAGGGTGTACTTTTTTTATAAAGGAAATATTTCTCTGTGTACAAGCTTTCACTTTACATAGCTCTGTCAAGTTATAAAGATGAGATAGTTGTCCCACATTTGAAGTTATTACCCCAAGGTACCTGATGTAGATTTTACGTCTTTGGAAGCAACATCGTAACAGTTGCATGCAAAGTTAATTGATGAAAGCATGCTGAATTTGCATAATTTATTCCAAAAACACATGCATTTTTAGCTAAAAATTCCAAGCCCCCGAGCTGAATGACACTGATAGTGCTGTCCAAGAATATTAGAAAAACAGGTTAGTCTAAATATTGAAATAAGAAGCACTATGTGTAAAGCAACTGAGGTGGGGAACAGAAAAGAAATAGAATTTGGTAACATTCTTTCTTTAACCATCAAGCTGTTATTGCCACATATGCCAGGACTGGGAGCTGCATGCTAAGAAGACTCTTTTGATAATTTTAATAAAACGTAACACTCTTAGGGCCTTTACAGACTGCCAGAATAATGCAGCTTGAGGTCACTTTAACTGTCCTGGCTCAGTGCTAGGGAATCATGGGAACTGTATTATTTTTTCTGGGACACTGACCCTTCTCTGTCAGAGAGGTCTGGTGCCACAATAAACTACAGTTCCCATGATTCCTTAGCACTAAGCCAGGACAGTTAAAGTGGCCTCAAGCTGCATTATTTCTGGCAGTCTGTAAAGGCCCTTAGTGAGTCAGTATGGTGTAGTGCAATGATGGTGAACCTTTCAGTGTCCAAGTGTCCAAATTAAAAGGCCTTCTGGCACCAGGTGTTACCCAGTGCTGGGGGTGGAACCTCTGACCCCACCCTCCTAGGCCTTCAGCTGCCTCTCCACAGACAGCTGCAAGAGAGGGGGGGGGGGAGAAGAGGAACAGGTGCTCACCTGTTCCTCCTCCTCCTCCTGCGCTGTCCCCAGACTTCAGCTGCCTCCAGAGAGTGACGGGGAAAATGGCTTTGCATGCCAGAGATGGCATGCCATAGGTTCGCCATCGTGGGTGTAATGGTTTGAGTGTTGGACTAGAACTCCTGGAGACCAAGGTTCAAATCTCCACTTGGCCATGGAAACCCAATGGGTAGGCTTGGGTAAATCACACTCTCTCAGTCTCAGAGGACAGCAGTGGTATCTCTCCTCTCAATGACTGTCTTAAAGCGATAATGGACTGGATGAGGAAAAACAGATTGAGACTGAATCCAGACAAAACGGAGGTACTAACAGTCGCGGGCCCGAAACCAGGTATGGGAATACAACTTCCAGTCCTGGATGGAGTCACACTCTCCTCCAAGGACTGTGTTCGCAGTCTGGGGGTACTCCTAGATTCGTCGCTTCAAATGACAAATCAAGTGAATGCGACGGTCAGGAGTGTCTGCTATCAGCTTCAGCTGATATGCCAGCTGCGCCCTTTCCTAGAGACTAGGGATCTTGAAACTGTGGTACATGCCCTGGTAACCTCCTGTCTCGACTTTTGTAATGCGCTCTACATGGGGCTACCCTTGCACTTAACTCGGAAACTTCAACTAGTTCAAAATATGGCAGCCAGGTTAGTTACTGGTACATCTAGGAGAGAGCACATTACACCAGTGCTGAAATCTCTCCACTGGCTGCCTATTAGTTTCCAGGCACAGTACAAGGTGTTGGTTATGACCTTTAAAGCCCTACATGGCTCGGGTCCAACCTATCTCCGGGACTGCCTCCTTCCATACAATCTTCCCTGTGCACTTCGGTCCTCCGGGAGAAACCTGTTACAGCCTATAAGAACCAGGCTGTCGGTGACTTCCCAAAGGACTTTCTCTGCCTCCACTCCCAGATTATGGAATGGCCTGCCGGATGAGATCCGTCTTATCTCCACTCTTGACTGCTTTAAAAAAGCACTAAAGACGATCTTTTCCTGCAGGCCTTCCCTGAATAATGTCCCGGCCAAGAAGACAAAGACAAAGAATCTGGCTATTCGCTCCTCCAACCGTCATTGCTTAGTCGATCTGCTATTTTAAAGAATTGTATGTTTTACTTATTCGGTATCTTAATTCTGCATTAGTTTAATATATTTTTAAGGGGTGGGAGGGTTAGGGAATGGATTGTTGGATCTTGTTTTAACTTGTTGAGATGTTTTTAACGTGTTGTACGCTGCCCCGATTGCGCTGCCCCGATTGCGCTGCAGAGGGGCAGGATAAAAATAAAAATTATTATTATTAATGGCAAGCCCTCTATGAACAAAGCTTCCCAAGAAAACTCCATGATATGGGGTCTTAGGATCGCCATAAGTCAGAAACAACTTGAAGACACACAGCAGCAAGGCTATCAGCAATAGATTACAGCCTAAACACAACAACCAACTAGGCTGAGATACACTTTCATTATATATGAAATCATACAGCGTTTTAAAATTAAGTACAGATAGCCAGGGAACTACCTGGTCTAAGATCAGCTTCATCGCCGGGTGGAGATTTCAGGCCACACACACACACACACACACCTGATCCTAGTCTGATAGTCTGTCACCATAATGGTTCATGTATACACCAGTGTGCACCAAAGCACATCAGAGTTGCATTACTTTTCTAATGTAAGCTGCTCTGAGCCACATGCGGTATCAATGAAATAAATAAATAGTTTGATGCCTTTTAAAACTTTGGAGGTGGGGGTAATTTTTTAATTTTGCAGTAGAATAATAATAATAATAATAATAATAATAATAACAACAACAACAATTTGCATCCTGCTCTTTTCCAACTGGGACTCAGAACAACTTGGCCTTTAGCAGCTTGGGGATGGGGAGGAGATGAAGAAATATAGTTAATAAATTGTTTTTATTCTACTGTGGCTTTGCCTCTATTGGGCCAAGGGTAGGCAACAGCTCACTCCTAGAGAGGCAGACCAGCATGTTGGCGTAATCATAGCATGGTGCTGAACTGCCTCCATCAGTTGTCATTCCAAGTGGCCTCATGGAAGGGACATTCATGACAATGAGGCCTCTTCCTTCAGCCTCCGAGACCCACTGCCATTTCCTTCCTCCTTCCCAGAACTACCACCTGTAACAGCCACACCACATAACCGTTATGTAACAATGGAAAAGATCTGGCACCCATATAGGTTTGTTTTCCTTGCCACTACTTATTTCTTTTGCATCCAATATCCTAGTGTAAAAAAACATTACTGTACTACAAATATAAACCATTTGTTTTCCTTGCCTCCAATTATTCCTTCTGCATCAAATATCCTAGAGTGTAAAAAAAAAACCCATATTACTACAAACGTAAACTGCTTCAAAATAAAGTTAGTAAACAAGTACAAAGAGCTCCAAACTGTAAATAATCTGCCTGCATTTTCCATCTTTTGAAGTTTTTAAAACATTTTTTTTAAATGCTTTTCAAAGACTTTCAAGGAACTCCAAGGACTGATGTATTTTCTTTTTCTTTTCAGTACAAATACTAGTCTCCTGAAACAGCTGACACGTCTCCACCTATGCATGCTAAAACTGGAGCTGCAGTTCCCATGGGAGTTAAGAACAGGACGGTGAGGATGTGCCATAGGTCACTCTCAGGGAAAATGTAAGGGAGGGGGACATAGCTGTCCCTGCCACTCAGGCTGGTCATGCCAGGAGATTAGTGTTTGTAAAAGAAGAAAAATAACCTGAGTCATCAGCACTCAGGCCATGTTGTTGGGAAATGGGGCAGGAGGACAGATTCCAAAGCTGACCCATATCCAACTGCATATTACTCCAGGGAGAAGTGGATAAGAATCCACTCTGGAATTCAGCAAATGCTTTCCTCCAGTCCTGCTGTTCCCTGTTCAGTTGATACCTTCCTGCTCTTGCCATTTGCAGCACTTAAAAGGCAGGCTGGCCACCCACTGTTTTTATGTTGGATTTCACAAACGCTCTTTGTCATTCTTTTGACAGTCCAATAAGAGAATAGTATCTTACCTAAGGCCATCCAGAGTATACGGATCAGACAAAACCTAAGCCAGGGCCTCTCTGGTTTACCCTTTCAGATTCTATGCCACAGTGAAGGTGCAAATATAATCCTCGTGCCTGATTTTATACTCATTTTTTTTTAAAAAAATCTTAAAATCCAAAAATAATTAGAAAGAGTATAGATTTGAGACTAAATAATAGTTGCTATTTTATTTTCTAGGTCTACATGACAGAAGACAACCCAAAAACTGATTTTAGGAGCCAATTTCTACACGTGTTAAAGATCAGAAGGAATATAATCACAATAATTATGCATTTATTATGAATGTCAAAAATACGGCAAATATTCTTTGAGTCAATTTGGTAATTCCTACCACATCACCATCTATTATGTTTTCTACTGCTGACATCTAGTGGCAAGTTTTAAGTATGTCACTTGCCAGTAATGTATTATCAAAAAGTACAGAGTTGGAGCGAAAACATTTATCAACACAGTTCTCTCTGTAACAATGCCAGATGTTCACAATGCATTTTAATGACTGTTTTCTTCACAGTGAATAGAAATGGATCATGTTTTATTTGTAATATTTATAGCAGTGAGTGTAGTTCAGGGTAAGTAGAAGGCAGAATGTTGTGGACATGCTGAAAGGTTTTTGATGGATCCCAATAGTGTTTTTATAGCTTTAAAAGATACTACAGTTGCAATTCATTTTTCCTGAGGCTCTCAGTGATTGCTAAGTAATAATCTGGACTCACACCCACTTAGCTTCAGATATATTGCAGCATCAAGTGTTTCCCAGATAAATTTCTGGATCCTGTATTTAGATTAGTGCTTTATCAAGAATATGAAAAATAGTGTATCTATTCAGAAGTAAGCAATGCTGAGTTCTGGCTAAAAAGGTACAGTGTGCCCTTGGTATCCTCTGGAGTTTGATTCCAGGACCCCACCCCCCACCCCCCCATGGACACCAAAATCCATGGATGCTCATATCCCATTATATATAATGGTATAGTAAAATGTTGTCCCTTATATAAAATGGCAAAACTAAAGTTTGCTTTTCAGAATTAAACCCCACCACCACCACATTTCATGCCATGGATGGTTGAGTCTGTGGATGCAGAATCCATGGATACAGAGGGCTGACTGTATAAGGTTATAGTCAAAAGGTATCCTTGGGAACAACTATTTTCTTGTTGTACTGTGCCTTCAAGTGTTATACGACAAGTCTTATGGCAACCCTAAGACATGGTTTTTCCTTGCCAAGATTTGTTCAGAGTGGGTTTGCTTTTGCCTTCCTCTGAGGCTGTGATTTGCCCCAAGTCACTCAATTGAGTTCCATGACCCAATGGAGCAAAGATTCAAACTCTGATCTCCAGAGTCATAGTCCAGTGTTCAAACCACTATACTACACCAGCTCAGACAATCACTGCTTCCCATTAAAAAGAGATATTACTACAGAAAATGGCTACACTATTCTAACTACGGAGAATTCAATGTAAAGATATACAAATGAGCATAAAAATTAGAATCGTATAAGCTAGGGGTAGGCAACCTAAGGCCCGGGGGCCGGATGCGGCCCCCTGAGGCCTTTGGACCGGCCCCAGGCTGGTCCTGCCGCCGCCACCACCACCCCCCATCGCCTATCATGATGATATTGATTATTGTTGTTATTACTTGTTCTTCGGGTTTTCTTGACAAAATCTCCACAGGGGTTTTGCCATGGCTTTTCTGGGCTGAGAGAGTGTGCATGCATATTTTTTAAATTTTTTAATTTTTTAAACTTTTAAAAAATATTTATTTATTTATTTATTTATTTATTTTTGGTGCTTCGGCCCCCCAATTGTCTGAGGGACAGCAACCCGGCCCCCGGCTCAAAAAGGTTGCCTACCCCTGAAGCCACTGTATTCCATATTACCATGCATGGATGTGAGAGCAGGAAAATTAAGAAAGCGGATAGAAGAAAATCTGGTCATTTGAGATGTGGGGCTGGAGAAGAGTGCTGAGGATCACGTGGACAGCCAAAACGACAAACAAATGGGTCCTAGAACAGATCAAGCCAGAAATCTCCCTGGAAGCCAAGATGACTAAACCAAGGCTGTCATATTTTGGTCACATCGTGAGAAGGGAGGACTCACTAGTAAAAAAACAATAATGCTAGGAAATATCAAGTAGAAAGATAGCAAGGCCACATGCTAAATGGATCGGATCTATTAAAGAGGTCATGGGTATGAGTTTACAGGAACTAAGCTAAGCAGTAGAGGACAGGGAATCTTGGAAATATACAGGGTTGCCATGGGTCAAGATCGACTCAAGGGTGGTTAACAACAACAACAACAAAACAGTTACTGTACAGGTGAAACCCACCTAAAGATAGGAAAAGCCATGAAAAAACATTTTCTTCAGCTCTAGTTTCTAGTTTCTCTAGTTTCTTCAGCTGTGAATCTTCAGCAGGTAATCTTTCAGTACAGAAACACCTTACAAAGCTGCCTTATACCAACTTCTAAGTACAGCCAAGCATGAAAATTGCTTAGGTAATATGATTCCTTAGAAATAAGGAATATAAACAAATACTAATGTGCACAATGACTACAATTTATTACTAAAAGCAGTACTCAACAGTCAAACAGACAACATATCTATGTGCCCCATATGTTGATAATTTCAAAGTACCAAGAAACAAGCCCATATGGCATTTCTAAAAACAAGCAAGAAATCTACCCATTATTTTAGTTAATTAAAACTGGAGTGGGGAATGTACAATCTTCAGCCTCATTTATTTCAGCTTTTGCCAAGTTATTTCGCTTTCTAGACACTGAAGGCCTCAACTACGGAACATCTGTGCATACATGCAAAACGCTTGGATGGTACAAAGAAGGTACTATGCTTCCACTCATTGTTTGCTTTTACTAACAGTGGTATAATGACCCTGATAGACTCTTTCCATGAGTCAATGGCCTTCAATGGATAAAAGTCCCAACAATACAGATTTAAAATATCTGTGCCTTGCTGTTCTATTCAAAAGTTTCCCAATATGACTAATAATCATAATAAAAAAGCAAAGTAGATTAAACAATATTTGAACACAGTACAGTAAGAGGATAATTTCAAAAAGCCACCATCAATTAAACACACACCGGAAGAGAGGGAATCCTTTCTAATGCAATAAAGCCCAGACAACTTTGAGAAGAGCAACATCTTAACTGTATGTCTAAAGGTACTCCACAAACAGAATTACAAGGTGCCATTGCCTAAATGACCCTTAGACCTTTCACGCCCATGCAACACATCTTAGACTCGAGGGAACATGGAACAGAAAGCATGAAGTGAAGTCTTAAATAAACAAGCATATGAGAAGAAGTGGTCTTTAAGATATCCCAGTCTCAGTTTCACTGCTTTTAAAGGTCAAACACAGAACTTTCTATCGGTCTTTAAAACACACTGAAAATCAGTGACGATAATACAATATTACAATTATATGATCAAATCATGAGTCTGAGCACACCAGCAGCTGAACTGAACTAGCTGGAATTTTCTCCAGACACTTCTAAGCAATCACACACAGAGATCACTGTAATAAACTAATCCAGATGCAATAAAACTGAGGCCATGAAGGGCCCCAACCATTTCAATCATGCTCAACAATGGCTCAAGAAAAACATTTCCTGAATTACTCTGGTAATAAATTAATTGGTTCATATGCAGCAATCTAGGACCATATAAATGGCTTTCAAACTTTGTCAACCAAGGACCAAATTCCAAGATCCATGTTGAAAGGGCTGGTTGTACAGAGTCTTGCTAAGTTACACATATGATGAAGATTCCAAAATGAGCTTGCAAATAAGTCAAATCTGTATTTGCCATAGTAAAAGTACAAAAGGTAAGGTACAAACTAGATAAATAGTAAAGCAAAAAATTGTAGCTACTTCAGCATATGTGAAACTGCAAAATATGACAAATTTAGGTTTTGAACATGCCATTTTTGAACAGGTCCCTGTGCACAAAAGTAGAATCATACAGGGACCTTTCACTAGTGTTAAGTCCCACCACATATTAACAATGATTGTGGATCACATCTGCAGCCACATCATTTGTAAAGTGACCCTTAAGACACTGGAATGTTTGTCAGAAATAGCTAGGCACCTAGTTGAGGAATGTCAGGGTTTATGTTTAAACAATTAATAAAATAGGATCCGAATTAAAAGCATTCAGAGCATAACACACTAAGTGCTGTAGCTGTGGAATTATCATTCATTGGGGTACGCAATGCACTGTTTACCAAGTTAGCTTCCCACAATTGAATCAAGGCTGTGCATAGCAGTGTCTCATGAACCCCATAGGAAATGTCTTTGTTCCCCTAACCAAATTCTGGAAGTAACAGATATACAGAAATAACAAAATGAGATTCCTCACTGACAACTGATGCTGCTCTGATTTTCTCACTATCTAAAAATGTGAAAACAAGAAGTTAAAATATTTCCAGCTAGATTTCAACTAAGATTATGTGTATTTTCTCCTGAAAAGAAAGTATTTATAGACATGCTAAAGCCCTTTTATAAGGGCTTTTTATACAGGATGTTTCCTGAAACTAACAATAAATTCTAACTAGGACTAGAGCTGCACTGCACAAATATCCAGTTCGACACTACTCAACTGCCATGGCTCAATACTATGGAAATCTGAGGGTTCATTCACACTAGCATTTTGTGCCAGGTAGATCCTGGTAGATTCGATAATGCATTCAAAAATGCAATACTGAATATGACCTGGATCGAAGTTCCCACTATGTTTACCCCGATCGAATCTCTCCGGTGCAATTTAACCCTCTTGAAGTTCACACTGACCAAAGTAACGATTCAAAATGGATCCTCCATATCGATTGCATTCGATCACGTTCAGGTCTTTCTTCCCCCGCCCCCCCTTTTTTTTCCTGTCAAGCAAATGACGCACATCTATGTCATTCCACTTCCGTTGTCATCGTTGGTGATGCCGCTTTGGATCCACTGTCACCATTTCTGATGGCTACTCCACATGGTCTTCCAGCCCCATCATGGATCCTTTGTTTGGGGTCCTTTTCCATGCCATGTAGACAAACTTGCAAGACATCCTCTGCATTTTCGCGATGTTGTCTACTGTCTTTCAGCATAGGCAGGTGGATGCCCCTCAAATTTAAAATTTACAGAGCCCATTGTGGGAGTTACACTATTTCAGCCCCATGGATTTGTGATATCAAGTCCCGCAGAATAAAAACTTCTTTTAAAAAAAACCCACCATGCATAGGTTTGCCTCAGGTGGGGCAGGAGAGGATGGCATAAGATAAGAATACCTGTGATACGGTAGCCGGGGGGGAAGAGAGGAATTAACACTTAGAGAATGAATCATATATAAATATATATATATATAAATATATGTATTTAAAAACATGTCCCCCAAAGACCACCCTTTCCTGGCTTTAGCACATCTGGCAACACATCGTTGTAGAACACAAACAATCAGAAAACAGAAACAGCAGAGTGATATGTTAGCGGGGGGATAGGGAGCAGAATATTTAACAATTGGAGAATACCGAGCCAGGCAAACCCTAAGACTCGCACATTCTGTCAAAAAAATTATATATATCGTATTTTCCGGCGTATAAGACGACCCACGTATAAGACGACCCCCCATTTTTTCCAGTCAAAATATAGAGTTTCAGCACCTCTATCCTCATTATCCTTATATCTGGCGTATAAGACGACCCCCCCACTTTAGCCACAGATTTTGCAGGTAAAAAAGTAGTCTTATACGCAGGAAAATAAGGTAATTATATATGTATACACACACATACATATAACCCCAGAACATCCCCCTTTCCGGCTTTTGGCGAGGTATGAACATCTGACGATGGTATTGTTGGGGAGCTGAAAAGGAAAACAGCTGAGTGGTAGTTTAAAGGGCCCAATTGCAGGAAATTTGAAATCACTCAGCTGGCAACTAGCACAAGTACAAAAATGGCACTTGCCACTCACTCCTGTGATGGGATGGGCAAGTTCCGCCCCTCTGTCTCTTGCAGCTATAGAGAGGGAAAAAGCATTAAGTCAGCCCCCTCTCAATCTCTCTCAAAACAACAATATACAAGGATGGATGATTCTACAAGAATGTTCACCCAGCACATAAATCTATTCTCTCAAGTAGATTCAGATACCTTCCAAGGTTTATGTTTAAATAATTAATAGGCCCTATGTAGATGTAATATTTAAACTATGGTTAAGTTGACAGGCAACTTGAAGGCACACAAAGACACACAAGTAGAATGTCTCATTATGTAAACAAGCAAGGTTTGGTCACCAATCTGAATGTAAAGCCACTGTCTTAACTGAGTTTGTAACTCACTTCTAAGCCTTTTTTTTCCTACAGCTTTTCTGCTTACAAAAATGACAAATAGATACTTCTTGTGTCCACCTGAAAAGAAAACCTACAGGTACAGGACTTAGCTTGACTAAGGATCTCCATACTGGACATTTAGCTATAGTACTGAGGCTGCAGACCTCTCACATGCCACTCTGAATTCAGGGAACCCAGGCCTTGTGGTGGGAGTAGGCAACAGTAGGGACTACTGGCTATATAGGCTCTGTGGCTGGTCCTTTCTATTGTGTCAAACTAAGAGATAGGGGAGCTGTGCTAGGCTCTTAGAGATTCTGAGCCAAGTATGTTCTGGGGTGAAGCAGACAGGTGACAAGGAGTGGCCTCTGGCCATTCCAGCCCACAATTGGCCCAGGACCACAGCAACCACATGGCCCGCTCTCAAACTGGCCGCCTCAGTCCCAGGGCCAGTAAAAGCAGGTTAAATCTGCTCCTGGAAGGCAGCAAATGGAGGAGGACAAAATAGTGCACGCCTATGAGCATACCACCATTGAACCTATGGGCCTTGAATATTTGCAGTTTTCCGTTTTCCTGCGGGTGGTGGTCCAGAACAGATCCCCTGCAAAAACAGAGGGGTGACTGTAATCTAATGTAGTTGTCCAGTACTGCTTTCTGCAAAAAAACAAAAGATTACCTTCTTCCCATGCTTTTTCTCTTCACTATCTTCCTGCATTCATGCTGGATAAAATCACAGCATGTTAAAATCTTAGCTGGAAAGGGCCACAAAAGCCATCTAGTTCAAACCCATGCCATGTAGGAATACATAACTACGGCACTCCTGAAACACATACATCTGTTTAAAGACCTTCAAAGAAGGAGAGTTCAACATGCTCTATTCCACTGTCAATATATTTTTCAGTAAATAGATTCTACTTGACATCCCTTCAGACACTTAAAGATGGCTACCATGTCACCTTTCAGTTTTCTCTTCTCCTAGCTAAATGTACTCAACTCCCTATGTGGTTTCTCATAATGCTTGGTTTCCAGACCTCTGATCATCCTATCTGCCCTTCTCTGGACATATTCCAGCTTTTCAATATCTTTCTTGAACAGTGGTACTCAGAACTGGAAACAGTATTCCAGGTGAGATCTACAGAGTGGCATTACTATTTCCCTTCATCCTGACACTATATGCCTGATGATGCACACTATCATTATAATGACTTTTTTCAGCAGCAGCATCATTGTTGATTCATGTTTAGCCTCTGGTCTACTAAGACACTCTAGATCTTTTTCACATGTGCTGTTTTCAAGCCAGGTGTCATTCATCTTATATTTGTTTGCTTGTCTATTTATTTATTAATTCAGTGTCTAGATGTAGACAATTTTCCTGTTGAAATTCATTTTGTTAGTTTTGCCCCAGCTCTCCAATCAACCAAGGACATTTTGAATTCTGATCCTGCCGTCTAGGGTATGTGCAACCACCACCACCTGCCATTTTTGGGATCATCTGCAAGTTCAATAAGCATGTCTCCTACTCCATCTATCATCTAAATCATTTGTAAAGATGTGGAACGACACTGTCCTCCTCCAATCTGCTGAAACCTTTTCTGTCTTGCCAGAATTTTCAAGGATTATTGACAGTGGCTTTGAGATTACATCTGCAAGTTCCTTTAGTACTTTTGGATGCAATTCATCCAGCACTGGAGGCCACAATCCATTTAGAGTAGCTAAATATTCTGAAAATTCTTTGTACATCCACCCTGGTTTCTTTAGATACCTCCCATTTTCTTCTTCATTGTTGTTCTCGGCAACCACACCTTCAATATCTCATCCTTTAACAGACACCATGCGCCATGAACTTTCTTCCCTCTAAGTATTTCTGATCATAGGATCTCACTCAGTATGTTTGTAAGCCTATTGAAATCAGCTTTCTTGAAGTCTAATGTGAGGGGGGTTGCAGACTGCCAGAATTCAGTCCACTTTTAGGGTTAGGGTTAGAGTTAGGGAACCATGGGAACTGTATTTTATTGTGGCATCAGAGTTGTCTGACAGAGAAGGCTCAATGTCTCAGAAAAATAACAGTTCCCATGATTCCCTAGCACTAACCCTAACCCTAAAAGTGGACTGAATTCACACTATTTCTGGCAGTCTGCAACCCCCCTGAGTTTCTGACTATGTTTGGCTTTCCACTTTTCTCTGTATAACAACAAATTTGTTATTTATATAACGAATCCCAAGAGGAAATCATCTTGGGTTAGAAGAGGGTCACTCCTGCCCAAGAATCCCACTATTTCCATCCCAGTGACCAGTTCATCTCTGCTGTTGTGTTAGGCATCTCCACCAGTCTTAACTGGCTTTTAAAATCTCAACAATGTCCAATGCAAGTCTAGCTTTCCCCTGACTTAGGTTAGTGGAAACAATGTGGGGTGGGGGGGGGCTGTCTATCCTACTGGGTCAGTGCTGACTCCAGAACAAAGGTGTGTGTGTGGGGGGGGGGGACTACACTGCTAGAAGTCTGAGTTCGCTGGGCAGAATCTGAGAATCTGGCCTCAGATCAGACAGCCCACAGGGGTCTAAATCCAATTCCTAGTTTCAACCAGTATATAGACTCTTTCAGTCAATGAAACTTGACTAGCTGGAATGTGTCCAGGGGAGTGATCAAAATGGTGAAGGGTCTGGAAACCATGCCTTATGAGGACTTAGAGAGCTGGGAATGTTCAGCCTGGAGAAGAGAAAGTTAAGAGGTGATATGATAGCTTGGTTTACGTATCTGAAGGGATGTCATATTGAGGCTGGAGCAACCAAGGACATTTTCTGCTGCTCCAGAGAATAGGACCCAGAGCAATGGATTCAAACTAGAGGAAAAGAGATTCCAGCTCAACATTAGGAAGAACTTCTTGACAGCAAGAGCTGTACGACAGTGGAACACACTCCCTTGGGTTGTGGTGGCGTCTCCTTGTTTGGAGGTTTTTAAACAGATGCTGGATGGTCATCTGACAGGGGTTCTTTGATTCTGTGTTCCTACATGGCAGGGGGTTGGACTGGATGGCCCTTGTGGTCTCTTCCAAGTCTATGATTCTAATCAACACTTGTTGATTAAGCAAGACCCATTCATTCAACAGCTCTATTCTAGTTGGGACTAACAACTGCATTTTGTCTATGGTGGGTTCTCATAATGCTAAATCACTGATTGGTACTATGTCTGAACTGAATCTTTCATTTCTAAAGCTATTATGTGTACAAGTTTAAATCAAGGCAATGTGATTTGGAAATTTAAAGGAAAAGAGTGAATCCCCATAGGATTTTATGACAGTCACAATAATACATACAGTAGAAGGAACTTAGGATATTTCTAGCTGGTGGGACTTGTGTTGCCATGTGTGTTGTATCTGTCATAAAAATATTTCCATTATATACCACAGCCAGGATTCTCATTGCTCAGAAATGGAAAACGAATGCAATACCAACAACCGAAGAGTGGTTATTAAAAACATTGGATAACATAGAGCTTGACAGATTAACAAACATGATAGAAAAAAGGTTTACCAAAACAACAGATGTAGATTGGGAAAAACTCAAAAATTATTGTGTTAAACGTTGGTCATTGAATATATGAGTTCTCTAAAACTAAACACAATCTAAGTTAGGAAGATTATTGGAATAGAAAATATACTATGTGCAGGGGGGAAGGGGTAATATTAGCAAACATGAGGCTAAAGAACAAGAAAAGAATAATTATATAAATGCAATATGTTTGTTTTTTAAGATACATTTTATATTGTAATATGATGTATAAATACTATGTATATTACGTTGTATAAATTAGAAAGATAAGAACTAAAATCAAGAAAATGAGAGAAATTGTTAGAAGGGGAATGTAGTATAACAGATATTCAGATACTCAAAACCAGTTGTTTAAATAAGAAGCTGGTAAATAATCAAATAACTAAATAATTTTGTATGATAGCAATGATAAGTTAGAAGAAACTTTACATATATATTCAAATGTTATGTTTTTTTATTATTTTATTGTTATTTTATTTTTGTTTCTTTTTAAAAATAATAAATAAATAAAAATATTTCCATTATATTAGAAGTGAGCAACACCCCAGATGTTGTCAGGCTATCATTTTCATCAGCCCTAGCCAGCATAGTCAATAGTAAGGGATGACAGGCAATGCAACCCATCATTTGGAGGGCCACATATCACCCTATATTGCATTATATTCTGTACACTTCCCACATTTAAGAGTAACACCATACCCTGAATTTCTGGATGTGTCTTCCAGAAGATGTTCTGGGAAAAGCAAACGTACAATGGCATGTTAGAGTTTAACTGTCATTAAGCAACTATATATAAAAATTACCCTTAAGAAAAAAGAATTAATTGCACACTTGCATTTAAACGAGAACTGAGCATAACCATGAGCTAAAATAAAGGAAACACCTACACTGCAGACTGAAACTAGCTTAGCAGTACATTAGTCTCAAGAATGAGACTGGGAACTCTAATTCTCTGAGGAAGACAGTGATATAAATCTGCATCTCCCTCATCAATGTACAATTCCCAGAATTATTTAGGGAAAGTCTTGCTAGTAAGTCAACATAAAACAGAAATAAATTCTCAGTGTAGAAAGGAGTATGATTTTTGCTTCTCAAAGATTAATAATAGTCTGGCCCCCCTCAGAGACTGAACATCTACAAATAAGGCAGCAACCTTAAAAGTGTTGCTCTGATCAATTAAAACAGAGGTCTCTCACAGGGAATGTGAAAATATATTTATAGGCAAGGGTACTTTAGAAAAACTTACCAGGTGACAAAATTCTTCTGAAGCTTTGTTAGACTCCTACTCCTTACAAGGCAGGTGTAGCAGCTTTTCTGTGAAACCTGAATAGATAAAAGAATAAAACAAGTTCAACCTATTTTAGGTGACTAATGGGGGGTTGCAGACTGCCAAAAATAGTGCAAATTGAGTCCACTTTAAGGGTTAGTTAGGGTTAGGGAATCATGGGAACTGTGTTTTATTGTGGCACCAGAGCTCACTGACAGAGAAGGCTCAATATCTCAGAAAAAAAACAATTCCCATGATTCCCTAGTACTAATCCTAACCCTTAAAGTGGACTCAATTTGCACTATTTCTGGCAGTCTGCAAAGGCCCTAAATCTACTCAATCATGCAAAGAGAGAGAAAGAGAATGCATGTGAGAGAGAGAATGTAAAATTCTTATATCCAGCGGTTGGGAGAGAATTTCAGCATATTATGAGGTACTATTAATTTACTTGTTTGCATACATTCATAAACACAGTAATGAAAATATGGCAAGTTCTAAAGAAACATACCCTCAAACTCTGTATTTGTCCATATTTTATCTGTTTCACCTTGTTTCAAAACAGTGAAAGGAAAGTGTTCCCTAACATACTGTGCAAAGCATGCTTATCAATATTATGATTTTTTAAGTGTGGTAATGTGGAGGAAAAAAATATCCTTCAAAGGGTGACAGGTGAAATGAGCTATCATTTACTTTCTCTAGAAAGCCTAGTTATTCTAAAACTATTAGAGGTTTTAGAAATGGACAAGCTGACAAAACATGCAAAATCAGGAAAATTCTAAACTAACAAAAGATTAGGACAAGGTAATGCTATATCTAAGATAGAAATTGGGTAATTCTATCATGTTATGACTTGGTGAACTAACAGAAAATAAACTTATAAAATTTGGTTATTAAGCTTTATAAACATTGTAAGAAGAAAGATCAACATAAACAGAAAAAAATTCTCTGTAAAGAACAGCATAGAAGAACAGGGAAAAACATGAAAATAACGAGATAGTCTTAGAATCATAGAATCACAGATTTTAAGGTATTGCTATATCTAAGACAGAAATTGGGTAATTCTATCATGTTATGACTTGGTGAACTAACAGAAAAATAAACTTATAAAATTTGGTGATTAAGCTTTATAAACATTTTAAGAGGAAAGATCAACATAAACAGAAAAAAATTCTCTGTAAAGAACAGCATAGAAGAACAGGGAAAAAACATGAAAATAACTAGATAGTCTTAAATACAAAATATAGAGAAAAAACCAAAAGGCTGAAGGAACAGAAGTAGCAAATGGAGAAGGGAATACATGTTTGTGTGAATGTTATTTGTATGCTATCTGTTTGTAATTGGTTGATAGTAGATGTATGAGAGAAAATACTTGTATGATTTGGTATGATCATTTTTAAAAATGATTTTATTATATATTTTAAAACAATAATAACAAAAAAGACAAAACAACATTAATACATACATAACAAAGAAAAAAACTACACAAGACTTAGTAACAATACAAACATTGACTCATCTAAAAACAAAACATCGACTACAAAAATATAAAAGACTTCCTTAAACTATCAACTGATATCGCTTAATAAAACTATGTATTTCCTCTAGCAATACTGGTTTAATTTAATCTATGATATGTTACCTATACTTTTACTATGTCTATTTCGTTATCTTACATATATTGTGTATAAAGATTACTATATAAATATCAATATTCCTATTTCTAAATGCCTTCATTGTGAAAAATGTATAATACAATTCCTATTATGATGGATTACATATTCTAATCAGCTTCACATTTCAAATATCTGTTGTATATTTATATATTTTCCAATCCTTTCACCCAAAGTTTATATTTAATAAACGGATTCTATACCTTGTTAAAAAAATTTAACTTTTTTTTTGTAACAATTGTGTAAGTTTATCATGATTTGGTATGATCATTTTATTGTATATTCTTGTTTATAAACTTAAATAATATTTTTTAAAAAAAAAAATAGAAAGCCTAGTTATTCTACTCCCTCAATTATCTATTATGCCCATAACATAAGGAAGGCCAAACAGCATAACCTGTAACACCAAAGAAATTGTATTTGGCCTCTTTTAAAAAAAAAAAATCAGCTCTTCAGATATGCTGAAAGCTTCTACACAGCTCTTCTTGCAAAGAAAATAAGGAATTTCAAGTTTAAGATATATATAAAAAACTGATCTCGCTTTTGATTTTGTATGCAATGTACCTTGGCTATGTCAAAGCACACATGCTCAATAACTTTATAGTCTTCATTACAAAATGACACCAGTTTTATCAGAGAGCCTAGCCATTTGTGAGAAGTCAGTTTATAGGCTGATACACACCTACACTTTCAATGAAAAAAAAGGGGGGGAAACCTTTTGACAAAGAAATTGCTCAAAACTACTTTACCAGTTACACTTCCAGTAGGAGTAGGAGTAGGAGTAGGAGTAGGAGTAGGAGTAGGAGAAAATGGTTAGAATCAGATAAATCAGGGGCAATGAAAATCAATGATTTTAATCTGGTGAGCTTTAGAGGGTCTCTGAGGTCCTACTCAAACAGAACCAACCTAAGGTAGCCCATTACACTGCCAACCAGCTCTCCTGAAACAGCACTAGAAGCTGGCAGAGGGGAGAACATTAGAGAGCTAATTTTTAAACTAGCTAAATGCACAACTAAAATAATCACATATTACAGCTCATACAGTTGGCCCTTTGTATCCAGGTTCTTTATCAACAGATTCAACTATCCATGGCTTGAAAACATTAAAAAATATAAATTCCAAAAAGCGAACTTTGATTTTGCCATTATATATGAGGGACACCATTTTACTTCACCACTATATTTAATGGGACTTGAGTATTCACAGATTTTGGTATCCACCAGAGTCCTGGAACCAAACTCCAGTTGATACCAAGGGTCCGCTGTAGTAGTCAACCCTTCACCAATGACATTAGGGTTCAGATAACCAGTCACTTTACTTTCGCCAACCCTTCCAATGTGTTCTTCCTAATCAGTGTTTCCCAAACTTTGCTTTTCCAGGTGTTCTGGACTTCAGCTCCCAGAAGCCTTAGCCATTTCAGCCAACAATCAGGAATTCTGAGAGCTAAAGTTCAAAACATCTGGAGGACCAAAGTCTGGTAATCAAGGAGTTAAGAACAGAGAGAAGCAGCTCCTTTGATTCTTGAACAGTTTGCTTGCATGATATCCTACAGACTCCCTGGCTGCCTCTTTCCACCACTGAGAAGAACCACTTCCTATTTAAAATGGGCAGATGGGAACTGGGATACCTCATAAGAGTTCACTGAATATTTACCTCACTGTGGGAAAGTGAAGGACATGGAACACAGTCTCTTCAAGTATAGAAATACACTTTGCTTTTTTTGGTAGACACAGCCCATATAGTACTACATTTGTAAGTAGAGGCAACTTGGTACATGCCTTGTAAGTAGAGGCAACTTGGCTGACATGTTGTGTGCCTTCAGGTCATTTCAGATTTATGGTGACCCTAAAGGGGGGTTACAACTGAGTTTTCTTGGCAAGTTTTATTCAGAGGGGGTTTGGCTTTGCCTTCCTCTGAGGCTGAGAGCATGTTACTTAAAAATCAAGGTCTCCCAATGGGTTTCCATGGTTGAATGGGGATTCAAACCCTGATCTCCAGAGTCATAGTCCAACAATCAAATCACTATATTGGCTCTCTAGGCAGATGCAAACCATAGGGTTATTTCAGCTTGGCTATTTATCTTCATGAGATAAATAAATGATGGTCCATTCCTACTGTTCAAAAAATATCTATTTGCCACTAATAATGTAGTAGAGAGAAAGTCAACTCCAAAAATTGCTTTTAACTCCCAGTCCCAAAGTTAAAAAGTATGACAAAGTCTAACTTGCCACAATGTCTGTCTCATGTTCCATTTTTTCTAAAAATCATTTCCATTATGCCAACTATGTAATCACAACCAGGCACAAAAGGACAGATTAAGACCTAGCAACTGATCCATACACAGAGTATTGTATAAGATAAGTTGTCAAGTCTTCTATTTCCTCCTTCATAGGCACTACCAATCCAGCATTATGAAAAGATCAGTCACCAAAATCCATTCAAGTTCAGGGACAAGAGAGCAATGACAGATAGCGATGGAGGGATGTGAAACTCTCTGGTGCCCATTTCTGGCTAGTGGAAACTGGATTTAGCCCAATTATAACACTGGAAGTAGAAACAATGAGAATCAATCACAGTAATGCTAATGTTCAGCACCAAAACCTAAGAACTATCTATTAAGTGTGCCAAATTTTGTCCACAATTAATATGCCATATAATGTTTAGGACAATTATAAGCTATTGTTAAGTTCCATATTTTCACCGTTGAATTAAACTAAGACTGTGAATATAAGACTGCTTTTGTCCAAATAATACTATCTCTGAAAATACCTCAATCACAAGTCTGAAAGCAGAACCTGTTGTTGCAAGATTAACTTTTGAATCTGAGCCTCTCTTGTTCAACCGTCTACTCTGCATGAATTGGAAATACTAGCTAGGTGCAGAAATTAATCTTAATTTGAGTATTCTGTATAGAGACAATATGCACAGGAATTAGTATTCTGTAGACTGTTTTTCTTCATATTAAAAAATTCTTGGGTTTGAGTGAGTAAATCATCTGAGTCCCACCCTCCCCCCAATGTTCTCCAAAGTTTCCAACTCTTACACTGAAAAAAAAAAAAAAGGAAAGTATATGAAAGTATATGGGGGGAACACTTTTTTCTGTCCAACTTTTCAATTTTTTCTTAGCCTTCACAACTTTTACCTATGTTAGCCTATCCAAAGAAACCATCTCAGTACATAATGACAGTGGCCAGTCAGAATACATGTTAAACCTAGCCTCTTCACCCACCACACTAACCTCAAGCATCTGATACAGAAAGATATACTGCTGGTGCATAAATAAGGATGTTGCATTTAGCATACTTGGATAACAAGCACTGAATGACCCTTCATTTAGTTAGAATGAGCCATTCATTTGGCTTATGTTTTCAAAAACATCTCAGAGGTTCATTGCTTTACGAGTAGTAATGTATGGCCTGTGTGACAGTTGATTATGTTACAGAAAGAGGCAAATGCAGAACGTTAAGCATACATTCCTAACCCAGAGTAATTACTATTTGTCTATAGATGTATCCTATGCTACTCTAGTAATGTTTGACTAACAGATAGACAAAAATGCTACCCAAGCCAGCATCAGAAATGGTGAAGGTAAACTGATATGAGTAGGTACACCAGTATGGATAAGTACAGTGGAAGGGCCTTTTTGGCCAAAGGATACTCAGAAAAACATTATAACATAGTAGTCACATGCCACTGCTTTACTTGGTACTTAATACAGTGACCTACCCAAAGAAGAAGTAGCAATCATGTTGGCTGATTGGATACATAGGAATTAAGCCTTAATTTCAATTTTAAAGGAAGATCCAAGTCATAAGAGAAATTTGGAGATCTGCTGGCTGTGTTTGTTAAGGAATGAAACAACTGTGCTTTGGATAGAGCTTTTCACTATTCAGAGGTGGCACTGAATTTTTCTTGTTCATCCTGAGTTGGAGAACTCTTGATGTTTTGAGACAACTCCCACACTCACTCTTTCCCCATTATCCATACAGGTTAAGGAATTACAGGAGTGGTGACCCAAAAACAGAATCACCCAACTTGTTTTCACTCAACGCAGCTGAGACGGCACTATTTTTTGTAGTTATTTAAATTATTGAAATCTTGCCTTTCCATCAGTTGAAGGAGGCAAACAAGATCATCTAAAGACCCAAAAGCCAAATTATAGTGAAATTGCTATTCTGCACATTCCTGGTCATAAGCAATAATAATAAAAAAAAAAAATCCCCAAAGACCTTTCTAAGCAAATGGGCCTTATCCAAATTCTAGAACTGAGGCATACACTCATACCATTTAGTGCTGTACCACAGTCCAAAATAAAAATAATAATAATCCCTCCTCTGTACTCCAGATGAATTATGCAAAAGAAAGAAAAGAAAAAAGAGACTTGAGATTTCAGACTATCACCACTTCAAATGTAGTCTGGCACATCAGTAAAAAGGATGAAAAACAATGCAGTTCATTTACTGAAGCAAAGCAGGACTGGCCCTGTATGCGACCTGGACTGAAGACCATCTGGAAACCATAGGCAAGCTATTACAAACAACTTGAAGAAGTGAGATACACACTCACGAGTTCACAAATTTTAACTTGCCTCAGCGACCAATTATTATTTGCAGTCACATACAATCTTCTATTTTAAGAGCTTTGGTATACACCAAAGACTCAGAAGTTCTCCGACTCTGCAAACACTTCAATACTGAGTACCTTCCAAGCAAAGTACACAAATAATTACTCAGGCAACATGATACTCAGAAGCTAATCAGAAGCAGAGATCTGAACACACCTTCCCTGCCCTTCCAGAGGTCAAGCAGAGAGGGAATGAGGGCTCTTCTTATGCTTACAAAGAATAGAAAATTATGTCCCATCTAATTCTGTCCACAGAACAAGAGGAAACAGGGGACACCTTTTCCTTACTGAGTTTGGGTAGCTGGTTGTCAAGAAGGGTGTTAATTATAGGTGAAAGTGACCCATGTATATCTCTCTGCAGAACTCTGAAAATTAACATTTTCAAAGGGACATGGAAAGAACGTCTATTGTACACAAGACGAGGACTCTGCAACTCCTTTCATAAAATAACAGGAAGTACCAAGGAAAGTAACTGAAACCACTGCAATGCATTACGTGCAAGTCTTGCCGTACTGTGAAACTGCATAACAGTTCAGTTGTTTCTTGGCACACATATGAAGTGTAAGCATCTTTCCTATAAATTCCATATTGACTCAGCATCAAGACTTTACAGGTGTGTTAAAACTGCTTCCTAAGTGGAATTTAACCATCTACTGTGCCATTCAATTCCATCCAAAAGTACAAAAGTAGCAAACCGAGAGGCCTGGATCAAAGTGAATCACGTCATATTATGAAATATGTAAATAAGCTGATTAAATGTGTGTCTACATTTGAAACTTCTCTAAATATCAACAGAAGAGCAAGAAAAATTACATAAAAGGGATGCTCGTATTATAATTTGTTGCAGGCTTTTCACAGTCCATTTCAATTTCCACTTCTCCTGCACTTAAAGTGATTCCAATTTAAAAAGTTACAACATACCAACATACAAAAGCACATACACACTTTAAGTATAAAGTTATCTGGACTTCCTTTCCTGACCAGCCAACTTGCAGAAGTATCAAACTGCTTACAGCATCTTCACAACAGAAAGAAATGTGAAAGTTGTTATGCATGTATAGTTCAAAGCATCCTGCTTCCTAAAAACAGAACAGGAAAAAAAAAACATGAAGTCTGCCTCCTAATAACAGCCAGTTCTCCTCAGAAAGCATGCAAGCCACACATGCAGAGGCACGCAAGGGTGTGGAGTTCTCCTTTTACACATCTGAACCAACTTCGAATGGAAGCTGCAAAGCCACTGAGGAAGTCTTCAAACAGTAAAGGCAACTTTAGGCTCTGCAAGCACAGATATATACCTTCCTGAATGACATACTCATCTCCTTGCTCCTCAGTGTGCTATTGTATGTCTTGTTCCAGCTCCAAGTGCAAATCCTGCCCCCACACCCCACTTTCTGAGACTCTTCCTCTTGGCCATGGCTTCTCCTGTTTTCATTTTATCTGAAAACAACAATGGTACATTAGTATTTCTTCCTCCATTTCACTATCATTTGGTACTGCAAACAAATCTGTAGTTTTCAGTTCAAAGCAGATTCATTAATTCAAACTGGATTCATCAATCTATGAAGTTTGCGGGACAGTATGTTCTTGCACTCAATATGTCACTGGACCACAGATCAATCTGGTTAAACCAATATAGTACACTTGATACCAATTTAAGACTGTCGCTTCTGTTTTGTTGGTATGCTGTTTCCAAAGGAACAGAACTCTTCACCTTTAGTTTCCATTGATGGATTTTAGCAGATTTCATGAGACTGCTTCCTGAACCATCTTACTTATGAAACAGAACCTAAATCCAAGAGCCTCTGTTAACAAGGATAGCAATCATTGTGCATTCAAAGAGAAAAGATCTACTGAGCTCTCAAAATGAAAAAAAAAAAAAATGAAAAAAATCACTCACTCAACATTCCTGATAGCAGTCAAATACAAGGGATTGCATGCTAATTTAGCCATACTTAAATTAGAAATGGTGGTTCTCCAGCTATATTGGACTTCAACTCCCAGAAGCCCCAGCCACCATAGCCAATGCCCAGGAATCCTGGGAGCTGAAATCCAAAACACCTGGAGAATCAATGTTTGGGAGTCACTGCTCTAGAGTAGTGGTTCTTAACCTTTCTTTTACCAGGAACCCCTTTTAAATATCTTTTGTTGCTGTAGACTTCCCAAGACTTAAGATTTAAAAGCCTGTTGTTGTTGTTGTTGTTGTTATTCCTGAACACGGAACTATTAACAATTACACCTGCCTCTGCCTTGGCTCCTGACACATGACCGCTCCACTGTGGAGAAAGGGCAGGTTGGGCAGTTGAGCAACAGTGAAGATGACAGCCAGTCAGCTTTTGCCCTTCTCTCCCTCCCTCCCTCCCTCTCCTCCTTTCCAGAAAAAAGATTAGACACCTAAAACAAGGACCTGGAGCAATGCAACAGAGTGGACTGGTAGTAGGCGTAAAGGTAAACGTAAAGGTTTTCCCTTGACATAAATGTCTAGTCGAAACTGACTGTAGAGGGTGGTGCTCCTCTCTGTTACTAAGCCAAAGAGCCAGCATTGTCTGAGGACTGCTCTGGTGGTCACGTGGCCAGCATGACTGCACCATACGCTGTTACCTTCGCACCAAAGTGGTACTTATTTATCTACTTGCATTTGCATGCTTTTGAACTGCTAGGATGGCAGAAGCTGGGACTAGTGACAGGAGCTCACCCCCATCATGCAGCACTCGGGCCTTGAACTGCCAATCTTTTGACCTTACGACTGTCAGAACTGGCATCTTAACCACTACAAAGCCACCACATTGTGGGTGCAGGGTTACCATATTCCAGTCTGCATGTTGTTTTTGCTGTTATTAATATTAAGTTGTATTCTGATTATGCAAATTTAACACATCAATCATTCTACTTCTTCTACCATTATGTTTGAAGACCTGGTGGCACAGTGGTTAAATGCTGGTACTGCAGCCACAACATTGTCAGTACAATCCCACAGGGCTCCAGGTTGATTCAGCTTTCCATCCTTTCACAGGCCGGTGAAATGAGTACTGCATTATGTTTTAACCTCAGTCCCACTATCAAGCTAAGAGCTCTCTTCTTCTTCTTCTTCTCCTTAGCTGGTATGAAGAGACGGAGCCTTCCAAGCACCACCAAAGAGTAAAGAGACTCTTTATTTTGGTTTGGTACTGAAACCATGCCTTATGAGAAGTGACTTAGGGAGCTGGGTACGTTTAGCCTGGAAAAGAGATGGTTAAGAGGTGATATGAAAGCCCTATCTAAATATTTGAAGGGGTGTCATAGTGAGGATGGAGAAAGCTTGTTTTCTGCAGTTTCAGAGAATAGGACACAGAGCAATGGATTCAAGCTAGAGGAAAAGAGATTCTATCTAAACATTAGGAAAACTTCCTGATGGCAAGGGCTGTTCAACAGTGGAATATGCTGCTTCAGAGTGTGGTGGAGTCTCCTTCTTTGGAGGTTTTTAAACAGAGGCTCGATGGCCATCTGTTGGGGGTGCTTTGATTGTGTTTTCCTGCATGGCACAATATTGGATGTGATGACCCTTGAGGTCTCTTCCAACTCTATGATTTTATGATTCTCTCGAGGCTGTTTGCAAGTGAAGTTCCACCATGCTACCTAACCCTAGGTTCAAGCCGCCAACACAGTCACCATACAACACCATACAAGAACATCTCTGCTTGCCTCCTTTACCTTCCCATATTTTGGTCCTGTTGGGAAAAGGGGGGAGGGAATGGAAGAATAAAGTGGCAACGCCATCTCTGTGCAGTGTGGGATAAGGCTCCCACCAGAGCCAGTCTTTTTGCACCGTTTCCTGCTTTATCACCACTGCCATATTTTAATCCATCCATCGCCCTGAGATGAAGGAGAAGTCTGGAATTTATTTCTTCAATTGGCTCAGCTGGCTGGGACACTTTTTAGTTCCTTCAATCCAGGCTTTTCAAGGTTTTCTGGGACAAATGGCAACCCTAGGTGGGCACCAACCTTTTCTTCCAAATTCTCAGTTACTAACACCAGTGTTAAAGGGAACCACCAGATTCTTTACTTGTTTGCCAGCTTGCTGTTTCTTTCCTTCCTCCCTTCTCCCATCTTGGTCTCCTATCCTCCTGATGATAAAGGTTTTGGGGTTTTTTGTTTGTTTGTTTGTTTTTTAAAAAAGGGGGGTTGAAGCATTTCTTGCACAAGTAATAGTGAAAGCGGCCTTCAAGGATGTGGCACTTTCTCAAGAGCTGGTGCTTTTCCCCTTGTTTCGCCCCCCTTTCCGATCTCTCTCCCATGATAATCCTTCAACACAGAAATGTGCATGCAAATGCTTTGCAAACACCAACCCATCACTTCAGGAAATGTTCACATCACGAAAGGGTGATAAGTCTAACCCCATATCTGCATCTTCTCTCCCCATTTCAGTGTGGAGGAGGAAATTGCAAAGTTTAGGAACTTGAGTTCAGAGGTGTAGGAGCAGTTAGTGGTGGTGAAGCGTTGGGCTCATCAGGGAGGTGTAGTTACCTCAGCCTAAGGCAAGAGATGCAAACTCTCTGGTTTTTGTTGGTGGTGTCACTGTTTGAAGAGAGAGTTGGGAAGAAAATGTTGCCTGCCCCCCCCCCACCACCCGCTCAGTATTGCATTTTAAACATGTAACACATTTATTGCTTCTCAGCTTGGCTTCCAAGGACTAATATTAGGTAAAAAGCCAGGGATGAACAAAGGCAGGCCATGAAAGCTTATGGTAGAAGCAATCCTTGTGTAATTAGTACAGTGTGAAAGCAAGCATGGTATAGTGCTTTGAACACTGGACTATGACTCAGGAGATCAGGGTTCGAATCACCGCTCAGCCATGGAAACCTACTGGGTGACCCTGGGCAAGTTAGAGAGAGAGTAAGGGCCTTTACAGACTGCCAGAAATAATGCAGCTTTAACTGTCCTGGCTCAGTGCTAGGGAATCATGGGAATTGTATTTTTTTCTGGGACATTCAGCCTTCTCTGTCAGAGAGCTCTGGTGCCACAATAAACTACAGTTCCCATGATTCCTTAGCACTGAGCCAGGACAGTTAAAATGGCCTCAAGCTGCATTATTTCTGGCAGTCTGTAAAGGCCCTTACTCTCTCTCAGGAAGATGAAGACAATCTCCCTCTGAACAAATCTTCCCAAGAAAATCCAGTGATATGTTAGCCTTAGGCTTGCCATAAGTCGGAAATGACCTGAAGGCAGTCAACTACAAATTTAGTACAATAAACTTTCATTAGCCCACATGAAAAAGAACATGAAGAAAAGATTATGTTTGTGCTGCACATAAAATAACAAGACCTTTTGATTTCATTTCATCCAACAGAATTCAGACTGTGCAGCAAAATGGAAAACTATAGTGCAAGATTGGTATGAATAGCAAACTGAAAAATGTTAGCAACTCTTCCTTCTTTCTTGCACACACAGCCTCCACTCAAGTGTGAAAAGTTAGTGTAGCAAAACCACTTTGTTCTACTTAGTAGAGAACCAGTGTTTTTGAGAAAAGATACCACCCTTGAACAGCAGCATATCCTGGTATTTTTAAAGAGCACATAATACCCTGTATATTCTCATGCTTCATTAAACTACAGCAATTGTGCTTGCACTCTATTTGACCACATCTCTAGATAATAGGTTCTTTGGAGACAGATCCATGTGTTAAGAACCTGTCAAGGCATCAAGCTGCTATTTAAAACATAGAACAAAGGACTCAAAAACTGGAGAGAAGTGGTTCCTGCAGGATATTTGTTTTGACTTTGCAGGCAAAGGCAGCATCCTTAAAATACCATTTTCAAAATACATATACAGATGTTTCTAGACCCCACTGCTGCAAACACAGAGGAAGACAACAATCCCAGTTGACTGGATTATAGCCATCACAATTTCTAAGTTTACATTCAAAGGTCTTTCAGGCTTTACCACATTTCATAATGAGGCTAACCATTCCACAATAAGAATATTCCACAAATGCAACATCATTACACTTATAAAAATGAAAGGTTAGGTCAGTCATACACAACTAAACTAAGGGCGAGACTGCCAGAAATAGTGCAGCTTGAGGCCACTTTAACTATCCTGGCTCAGTGTTAAGGAATCACAGGAACTGTAGTTTATTTTGGCACCAGAGCTCTCTGACAGAGAAGGCCAAAAGTCCCAGAAAAAAAAATACAATTCCCATGATTCCCTAGCACTGAGCCAGGACAGTTAAAGTGGCCTCAAGCTGCACTATTTCTGGCAGTCTCTAAAGGCTCTAAGTCAGATAGAAGAGTAGTTCATAACGTATTTCCAATGTGGCTCGCAGGGACAGAAAAGTTACCTACCGTTGCAGTACGCAAGCATCTTAAATACTGCGGGCAAGTGAAAGAATTAGGTCCTGTTAGCAGCAAACTATGTTTGATAACAAATGCACACCGCAATAGGTTTGTCAAGCTCTGAGTGCATTCAGTTAGTACTTCCTTCCTTCTACTAGATTGAGTCATATCCTCAAGTTTATTTTCTTGCTTTCTTTTTAAGAAAGGGGAAACAGATTACATTAAGAAGTCAGAGCTGTGATCATATGCAAACTTACTTGGAAGACAGCAGCTTCCTCACTGCTTCACATGCATTATCTCAACAATACTCATAATAATCAGGTTGAATTTGCAACTGAGATTTGAAGTGGGAGCTTAATCCAGATCATGCTGATCCAATGGGCTCAACTGGCTAGGTAGGACTGCCTTCTCTAACAAGGCATCCTCCAGTTGTTTAGGAATACAACTTCCATCAGCCACAAGGTCAATGGTGAGGGGTACTGAGAGCTGTATTTTTGAACCTCTTGAGCAGGGGTCGGCAACCTACGGCCCCCGGGCCAGTTCCGGCCCAGGTCGCTGGACTTACCGGCCCAGGCGGACCCCTGCCGCCGCCGCCGCTGCCGCCGCCTGGTTTGGTCACCGCACGGCCCCGCGCGCCGCGACCGCCATTTTGTTCTCCAAAATGGCGGCCACGTGTTTGCGCAAGCGCAGGATTACTGTACATGCGCAAACGTGTCGTGACCGCCATTTTGGAGAACAAAATGGCAGCCGCGGCGCCCGAGAGGAGGCCCGTTGCCACTGAGAGAAGACTCCCCGGGGGGACCCTCGGTGGCGACGGGCTTCCAGGAGGCCCATCGCTGCCGAGGGAATCCTCCCCGGGGGGACCCTCGGTGGTGACGGGTTCCAGGGTGAATATACCCCAGGATCAAGCAGAGGCACCTTGGCAACAGTCCTCCAAGGTGCCTCCGCTCGATCCTGAGGCGAATTCGCCCAAGGATCGGGGCGGGGGGGCCTTAGAGGGACCTTTCCAAGGCCTCCCCGCTCGATCCTGAGGCGAATTCGCCCAATAATTGGGGCGGGGGGGGCTTGGAGGGACCTTTCCAAGGCCTCCCCGCTCGATCCTGAGGTGAATTCGCCCAAGGATCGGGGCGGGGGGGCCTTAGAGGGACCTTTCCAAGGCCTCCCCGCTCGATCCTGAGGCGAATTCGCCCAAGGATTGGGGCGGGGGAGGCCTTGGAGGGACCTTTCCAAGGCCTGCCCGCTCGATCCTGAGGTGAATTTGCCCAAGGATCAGGGCGAGGGGGGGGGGCTTGGAACGGCCCCATGGTGGCTGTGAGGGGCGTGCGTGCGTGTGCGCGCACACCCCCAACTCCCGTACAACCGGCCCCCGCACCATTTCCCCCCTCCCCCGGCAATAAAGGCCGCGGCGGCGGCATGCGCGGGGGGGTCACGTGCGGCGGCAGAGGGTGTGCGCGTGTGTGAGAGAGAGCGCCGCCATTCCCCCCCCCCTTGGCCCAGCCGAGACCTGGGCTATGGGAGACTGGCCCAGGTCTCAAAAAGGTTGCCTGTCCCTGCTCTTGAGGAAGCCATGTTAGGAGAGGTTAGTGTAGCAGAATCAGAAGATTACAGTGGTGGTAAGATTTTTTTCTATTCATGTCTGCTAAAATTCTCATGTTAACAGAGCTTTTTGCCATGGTGTCTGCATGTTGAGATATCTGCACAGCCATCAGGACTAGACCACATTCTACACACAGCCACAACAAGTAAATTCCAACAAAACCTGACAAGTTACAAAACAATTTTAACATTAAAATTACCACACACCTTTCTGAGTATGAAATGTGACATGTTGTGTAGTCTGCACTGGGACATGTCAAAGAAAAGGAAACTTTAAACCCTTTTCTGGCAGAAGTGTTTTATGAAGCTAAAGGTAATTTTAATTAGCATGCTTCGTATGAAGAAGTGAGAATTCATCTTCCAAAATAACACTATCAAAAATGAAAAGGGCTATATTCAGACAATATTCTATTAAACACTACACTACATGCTCCGTTTTTAGGAATGTGCGACTTTGGAAACAGACATTCTGTTCATATTCATTTCAGTACTTCACCTTTCTCCTTATTTTCACACTCACTCTCTTTTTAAAGGAGAGGAAGCATTTATTCATATAAAAATTTGAATAGTTAGCAAGCTCAACCACCATCACATGAGGTAAAGAGCTGTAAGGTATCCAAATACACTTGACCACATCCTATTCTAGGGCAAGGGACAGGATTAAAAATGAGCGGGATATCATTACTGGTGAGGACCAAAGACAAGCAGACTATACCTGACTGCCCATATTTGATCTAGAAGGCAATGAAGGGATATCTTAGGCTCTTTCTGAAGATGCCAGCTTATATCTTACAGCTGCCAGTTTTCAGAGGTGACTGTTAAAAATGCAAAATTCAGAATTGCCATTGTACCCCTCAATCTAATTACTGTGTGGGTATAATATTTCAAACTTTTTCTTTAAAAAAAATGCTGCAAAAGTACCAAATTTTTCAAGCAGTATAAATTGCACATGTCAAGCAAGCATGTAAAGTTTCTCATTTTGCAATAAATAAATAAATAAATAAAAAGTCTGGTTTTGTTGGTCATAAAAAGGGCCAATGAGTAATGTTGAACACTGCAGCTCCACGTCTAATGGAAATATATTTCAATCACCTGTCTGATTTCTGAGATTTTATCTACTTTCTCCTTAACATTTTTGAAACACACCACTGTACTATAAAGGGCAGATTAACGTATAAAATAAAATTTGAGATTATTTTAGGGCTGAGTTCTGAACACATGAGTGGGTGCTTATTCAGTGTGTGTGTGCGCGCCTTCATGGAGACCCCATGAATTTCTTTTCTTTTTTATATATATAAATTTTATTTTATAAAACAACATACCACATACATTTACAACAAATCTAACATAAACTAAACAACAAAACAATTACCGTATTTTTCGCCCTATAGGGCGCTCCGGCATATTGGGCGCACCCAATTTTTAAGGGGGAAAATCCAAGAAAAAAGGATTCCTCCCTTTAGCCGGAGGCCGGGCTGGTGCTGGGATTGGAGACCGATCCCAGCACCAGCCCATTGAACTGAGGTCGCGGGGGGGGGGGGAAGGAGGGCTTCTTCCCCCCCCCCCCCGCGACCTCAGTCTTTGAATGGGCTGGGGCCGGGATCGAAGCGATCCCGGCCCCAGCCGATTGAAGACCCGAGGCCGGCGGGGGAAGGAGCCTTCCTTCCCCCCCCCCCCCGGCCTCGGTCTTGGAATGGGCTGGTGCCGGGATCGTTTCGATCCCGGCACAAGCCCATTCCAAGACTGAGGCCGGGGTGGAAGGAGGGCTCCTTCTCCCCCCGGCCTCAGTCTTTCAATGGGCTTGTGCCGGGATCGTTTCGATCCCGGCACAAGCCCATTGAAAGACTGAGGCCGGGGGGAGAAGGAGCCCTCCTTCTCCCCCCGGCCTCAGTCTTGGAATGGGCTTGTGCCGGGATCGTTTCGATCCCGGCACAAGCCCATTGAAAGACTGAGGCCGGGGGGAGAAGGAGCCCTCCTTCTCCCCCCCCCCGGCCTCAGTCTTGGAATGGGCTTGTGCCGGGATCGAAACGATCCCGGCCCCAGCCGATTCCAGACCGAGGCTGGGGGGGGAAGGAAGGCTCCTTCCCCCGCCGGCCTCGGTCTTCAATCGGCTGGGGCCGGGATCGCTTGGATCCCGGCACCAGCCGATTCCAGACCGAGGCCGGGGGGGGGGGAAGGAAGGCTCCTTCCCCCGCCGGCCTCGGTCTTCAATCGGCTGGGGCCGGGATCGCTTGGATCCCGGCACCAGCCGATTCCAAGACTGAGGCCGCGGGGAGAAGGAGCCCTCCTTCTCCCCGTGGCCTCAGTCTTTCAATGGGCTGGCGCCGGGATCGCTTCGATCCCAGCACCAGTCCATTCAAAGACTGAGGTCGCGGGGGGAAGGAGGGCTCCTTCTCCCCACGGCCTCGGCCCCTTCGCCCTATAGGGCGCACTCACTTCCCCACGCACGTTTTGGGGAAGAAAAAGTGCGCCCTATAGGGCGAAAAATACGGTACATCAACAATACCACAGCTAACTAACTCACATAAAATAGCTTCCCTCCTTTACTTGAGATATTCAAACAATTATAGCATCAACTTTCAGATATTCCCTTTTTCTACTATTAAAAGTTCAATTGTAATATAATTTGTTACATGATATGTTATATAATTACAGTTTATATATTCAGTACTCATCTTGATTTATATATTATTGTATATCTTTTTTTTAGCTGACCGGAACTAATATTCATATATTACAATGTGTTACACATTAAACAGACCATCATTAATTACTATTAGTTATCAGTTTCTCAGGGCAATCACACCATTTTCACCCCATATTGTTCTCAAGTAATTTGTGATCGGTGCCCAGTCTCTCCCAAATTTAT
This sequence comes from Phrynosoma blainvillii, assembly GCA_026167975.1. Lineage (NCBI taxonomy): Eukaryota > Metazoa > Chordata > Lepidosauria > Squamata > Phrynosomatidae > Phrynosoma > Phrynosoma blainvillii. The sequence goes on along the minus strand of JANUYF010000004.1, from coordinate 16,129,690 downwards.
TTCTAGATTGTCCTTTCAAAAAACATGTTAATTTGTCTACTTCCATTATATCATATAGACCCCATGAATTTCATAGACTTTTCTTAGGCAAGGAATACCCAGAGGATATTTTGCCAGTTTGTTCCTCTGAAATACAGTGTACAGCTCCTGTTGTTGTGTACTTTCAAGGCATTTCTGACATGATTTCCCCAAGGCAAACCTGTCACTGGATTTTCTTGGCAAAATTTGTCCAAAGGGATTTGCTCTTGCTTTCCTCTGAGGCTGAGAGTGTGTGAGTTACCCAAGGCCACCCAGGGGGTTACCATAGCTGAGTGGGGATTTGAAGCCTGGTCTCCCAGTGTCCTAGACAAACACTCAAACCACTATTCCACACTGGCTGACAGCACCTGTACTCCTCCACAATACATGAATATGTATTTGCCCCCAAGTCACCTGTTGACTTATAGTGACCCCATGAATTTTATAGGGTTTTCTTAGGCAAGGAATACTCAGAGCTGGCTTTGCCAGTTCCTTCTTCCTGTTAGGCTTAAGAGCACCTGGTATTTGTTGGCAGTCTCCCATCCAAATACTAACCTGGGATGACCCATCTTAGCTTCCAAAATCAGACAGGGTCTAGTACCTTTAGTGTATTTAAGCTCTGTGCCTTTACAAGACCAAAAAACATGGGGAAACAGAGCAGTATATTCATTATTTGGTCAGAATGACACTCAGCTTCTAATACAATGAAATAAGTGGAAACCCCATTATTAAAGCTACATTATAGTCTCCCAGAGTAATGTTTTGTTGCAGAATCCACAGGGTATTAGATTTACAATGTTAATACTTTATTGTCACCTGCAGAATTGTAACTAATGTCCCCAAATTTCAACCACTTACAATTTACATTCCCCCCCCCCCCATTGTAAATTCAACCATTGTAAAAGAAAAGTCTGGGACCAAAAGAAATGCCCCAAACAAAAGTATTGAAATTTGTTTGCCATTGAGATACTTTGTTGTTGTTGTTGTTGTTGTTGTTGTACCAGCTAATACATTGAGACAAAAAGATGTACAGCTGGCAAACCATGATGTGGCAAAACAGAAGTAATTTGCAGGTTGGCTTCATTTGGATGGAAACTCCCCAAAGGGGGTGGGGGGGCACTGGATTCTTAGGCAGATCAGAAAATATGCCCCAATGCAAGACATGTTTATTTTGTTTCCTCTCGTTTTATTTCACTTTAATTTCTACCTTGTGTTTTTTACCTCTGGGTGGGCAGATGGAACACACATGATTATGCATGCAAAATCAATCCTTTGGGTGTTTTTATATCCATACAATACTCTAGAATTCTTTAAATTGCACAATGCAAGTCCCCCCCCACCAATCTAGTTCTCAAGGGCTAATGAAACTGCATAGATTAAGCATTCTAAAGTTGTGACCGAATCGACACCATTCCATAATGTACACCCCTTTAATGCCACAAAACTGATCACAGTCAACCATTCTGCACCATCTTTTCAGGAAAGCTCACTGATTCAATTAAAAAGCATCCCATTAAAGTACACAGAAAACAGAATTAGGGTAATCTGGATGCAACTGCCACAACTGAAAGCCCCATCTGTGTCACTGCTACTAAGAGATACCCACATTTACTTCAAAGGGGGTTATCAGCTTCAAATAAGCATTTCTCTGTATGCAGTCAAACAACACGTTACATGGGGCATGCGACTGAAGATTATTTTAAACACATGGGGATTTAAACAATCAAATGGTGCCAGTGGACAAATTAAAGGGGAAATATTTTTAAATAAAAATCAGATGGGGATATTTAAAACTCAATTACTTGCTCAAGATAACCCTGATTCAGATCAGGGCTGTGCATGCTTACTTAAAAGTAAAAAAAGGTATTGTCAGCTGCATGTTATGTGTTAATGTAGTGTTGCATGAACCTGAGTGGGGAATTGCTTCTGCTCACTGAAGCAAATGGGAAAGCCCCTGGCAGCTCAGGCAGAGAGCTTCATTTGATAACAGGTGTGTATGCTGTTTAGCCCAACTTTAAGAACAGCAGCAAAATAAAGTGCGCTGGAACACTCTGCCCTTCCAGAACCCATCTGTTTCTCTCCACTGCTGCATTTAAATGTCTATTATGAAGTAAATCATCACTCTAGAATTCCCAAAAATGATCTGACACCTCTACCTTCTCTCCCTCTTTATGTCTATTACTACTGCAAACACTTTAAAAGTATAGTGGTCCCTCCACATTTGCTTGGGTTAGCAGCGAAGGATCCCCATGAATGTGTAAGAACCACAAATAAATAAATAAAAAACTATTCTTAGAACACCTCTCTAGGAGTCTCCAGGTGCTCCAAGGCAACTCTATGGTCAACATCTGCCAAAAGTTGATCATGGAATCATGTCTGAGTACCCACAAATGCCTAGAGAAATGCCTAAAGAACTTCTAGGTTCTCCAGCATAACACTATGGTCAACTTCTGGCAGTTGCACCGGAGGACTTAAAGATTCCTAGAGAAAGCATATGAACCAAACCTATGAATAATCAAATCCGTAACAGTGAAGGGCTTACTGTATTACAGAAGACAGTGAAGAATATTCTCTCACTACGCAATCCTTTTTGTCAATACCTAGCAAAGTTTCATTGTCTTTTCAGCTCAAGATCTACGATGAAAAATATTATCTGGGCAGAGCTGTCAGTGACAAAAAAGTTATGCCCCAAGGCTCTATTTCAGAAGTGTACTGGTTGTGCAGAGTTCAACTTGAAAACAAATTTATTTAAGCATGACAGGTTTCTCTTTGCACTCCATATGCCAGCTACGCCCACCTTGTGCCCAGTGTGGTGTTCCAACATGCTCCTTTTAATTTCCCTTTCCAAACAGGTTGTGTTACTTTACTTGCTTTATAAAGTTCTTAGATGATCTCAGAAAATTCAACCTTCCAGACAAAGCTTTGACTGAGACAAAGGTCTTTCACAGAATATCAAAGCACATTTAGGAGACAGCATTCAAAGACAGCATTCTCAGCTTCTCCAGCCCAAGTGTTATCTGTCTGCAAATGTCTCCATTACAAAAATATCTTCTGAATCTAAAACCACAAGTCACATATCCAATTATTATCAGATATAACTTTTCTAAATCATGAGAAAATGCCATTGATAGTTCTACTAAGCATCTGCTAGCCAGGATAGTTAAGGAGAACCTATGAGCCATGAGCTCATCATTAAGTGCCAATTGATGATGCTACAGATGGGAGGACAACCTCATGCCTTGCTTGTGACCAGACAGACGTCTGGTTGCCCATTGAAAATGCTAACTTAGATTGACTTTAGCCAGATCCAGCACAGTAACTTTTAATGTCAGCAAGATGTTCCACAATTCTGAAAGGTGGTGTTTCCTAAGATCACTAGCCAACATCACTACATGTTTGTTTTATCACTAGATTTCTATACTGTTTCTCCTGCAAAGATCTCAAAGAAATTACATATTGTATCTGGTAGTCTCCCAGGTAGAGCCAGAGATATTTTGATTTAGCAACAGAACTGTAGCATATGCCTTCAGACTCTATGGCTCAGGTATCTAGCTTGGGTTTTTTTTGGGGGGGGGGGTGTCAACACTTCACTTAGGGGCAACAATTTCCTTTATTTATCTGCCTTCTAAGGATCCTGAGAAACTTCACTGATATCAGAACTATAGGCAACTCTTCTTGATTGTCACAGCTGTCCAAACTGAAGCTAGATTTTTTGATGTTTATTTGCTGCTCAATCTTCATAAATAATGCTGGTAATCTGAACAAAACACCTGGAACTTTAGATCCAAAGACAATAATAAATGCTACATTAGACAAAAGCCTAAGAACTGTTGTGAACAACTGAAAAGGTTTTTATAGCATTATAAATGATAGCTGAAGTAATAAAGACACTCCTGCACTTACTGCGTTTTTGCATTTTGCAGTCAGTACAGATACTTAGATTAACTCTTCTCAACTCTATTTATTGCAAACTTTAATCTGGTGTCTGGTTATTAGAAACCTATAAATAGTAGACTTCACTGTGTTCCCTGGGACTCATTGCATCAATGGAGTTCTTAATTATTATTTTTAAAATACACCAACAACATTCTTATTCACAGCAATAACCGTATATTTAGGATGCTTGCCCTCCCAATTGCATCAACAAAACGATACTGTATCCTAGTTCTTATTTGATAAATATAGCCTGTAATGCTGCCTTCTAACCAACAACTGCCTACACTTGCTTAACACCCACCACAGGGAGGGCAAATCTTTCAATGTGAACTCCCTGCTGCTTCTTCGCCATGCCATCCAAGACAACATGGCTGTATACGAGCCTTTAAAATCTGCTGGCAATAACAGTAACTGGGAAGCTTTCCTAGAGAGTGTGGGAGTATTCCCAGAATTTGATGTAGAATTTAAAATCTGATAAATCCTGTACCTTAAAAAAAGCAGCTCTCAAAAGATTCACTAATGGGATCTTGATCTAGTCAGAGGCTCTTCACCCTGATCCAGCAAATTCTTGCATATGAGAAGCTTACCCTAACATCTCTGTTTCAAATCCATGCACTGAGCTGTTGCCCGCAAAATGCACACAGAGAACTCAGGAAGCAACTTTGGGCTGAAGCAGACTACTGGTCCTTTTTCAATACAAGGGATGGGGGAAAGGCACCTCTGAGGCCATTTTGAGATATCCAAGGGCTCCTCTTCTCCTCTTTTTTATGTTTTATTCAAAATATCCCTATGCCTTCTTAGGGGGATTTCAACATTATTTTTGTCTGAACTTCCCAGACTGTTTTAGGTTAAGGAGAAACCATTTAAAAAAAAAAAAGAGAGAGAAGTAAACTAGAAGCCTGGTTTACAGCTCTCTATTTAAAAAGGCCTGTCCTGGTTTAAAACTGCCCAAGAGGGAGGTGAAACTGTTCACCAGCCCTCTTTCCCCCCAGAAGGTGCAGGGGTGTATTTTACAGATGTCTTTCCAATTTAATTTTAGAAGAGTACTAGAGGAGATGTATGGTGAAGGGTCGCATGGGTCCCAGTTGTCAGTATTGCCCGCCTGTTCTACATGGATTGATAGAATTTCCCAAGAGTCACACAGAGATTCTTCCTTGGGCACTTTCAGCTGCAAAGCAAGTGCTCTATCACTGAGCTACAGTGCTTCCCCGATAAGGAAAATAGCTGTGCAATGAATGCAAGATTAGCATAGCAATGGCCAATAACTGCAATGACTTATACCCGGGCAGGAAAATAGTGGAGGTGGCAGCTCTTTGGCGCTTCCCCTTAAAGGAGCACCAAAAAGAAATTGGCTTTTGAAAATTAGGCATTCAAAGGAGCATTGATAGGAATCTGACAGATTGCAATAGCCCATTTGTGTATGTTCATCAGCTTTTCTGGGTTAAAAGCAGATAACAGTGCAACATTAAAGTTAAAATGGCAACTGCTAACTTTGGGGTGAAACAGATGGGTTCGAAGGAGTGGCTCACCGCCACCCCTTTGAGTAATAATAACAATAATAATAAATTTTATTTATAACCCGCCCCTCTGCTTGGCAATCGGGGCGGTGTGCAACAAATTAAAAATACAACAGATAAAAACATTCCATATGAGGGCTGGATTGGGGCCGTGCGGTCAGGCATGCAGCATGACACTGGCTTGGGGGTGGCATCGGGCTGTGCGGAGTGCGTACCCCACACCCCCACGCCACCCAGAAGCCAACGTATCATGCCGGTCTGTACAGCCTCATAGTCGCCATTTTCTTTACCTTGTCTTTTCAACCTTTTTGACATATGTGTGTTTTCTTAGCCCCGCCTGTGCCTGGCCGCCATTTACTGTAGTTCACTCATTATCCATTCAGCCTCAAGGTGAGCACAAACGGTTATGACTCCTGGAATTTTTCAAGTTCTTTGGCATCATTTTCCTTTGCTCTGTCCTTTACATCCTTTCTTATGTGCCTTAGGTTTTATCCTGGACTTATCCATGGGTCATATCAAAATCCATAATGTTGGCTCCAAAAACCTGCCCTTGACTTATACATGAGGTAGACTTATAGTAGACACATCCAGAGAAGAAAGGACTATCAACAATTATTGGCTAACGCAGCATCCATTACATAGGGAGAATACAACTGTCCCTGTCCCTCCATTTTTGCAGACTTCAAGTCCGCAGTCTCGCTTTTCGCGGACCGGCAAGCAGGGAGGGATACAATGGTGCGCTTGCCTGTGACACACATGCCCATTCAAGCAAATGGGGCTTGAATATTTACAGTTTTTCAGTTTCACGGGGTGGTGGTGGTGGTGTCCAGAATGGAATCCCTGCAAAAACAGAGGGGAAACTGTACTCCTAAACACAAAGGGGCAAGCAGACAACAGTGGAAGGCTATCATCTTCTTTATGTCTTGCCTGCATATGGCCAGAAGTTTCCAGCAGGTCATTACCAGAATGTTGATTAGAGAGATGCTTGTTCTGACTAAACAATGAAATTTTTAAGGCTTTGTCTACATGGGGCCCATTGCACATATCACACTGCCAGTACAGTTCCAGAAACATCTCAGATTCTTTTGAGATACACTTCATGCCCTGAAGGGTGTTCTCCTAATTCCACTATCTCTTTATTCTTGACCTTCAGCCATGACTGCAGAAAATGCCAAAAGACAGATGCAAATAGAACCAAATAAAATAGCCTTGCTTATGTTGTGGTGGAATAAAATGCTAGCGCACAAGATTAAAAACTAAAGTGTTAATGCCCTATTTGAAAGACTGAAATAGATTTTTAAAAAATATTGCAAATATCCACATATCATGATTTTCAGCTCATTTTTTTAATATTAAGACTAAGCTCTATTCTGGATCATTCCAGTTGGCTGCAAGTGGCAGCTAGAAAAGCAGGAATCAATACAGCAACAGCAGATGTTGGCCAACTTGTTTGTCAAAGCTGTTATCCACATTAAAAAATGTTAAGTATTTCTGGCCTTCTAAAGACACATCTTTTCATTCAGCACAGTTCACACTCTCTTTAAAATTCACTATGCTTACTAGCAAGGAAAATGTACTTCTCAAATATAAGCAACAGCAACAATCACAATTCATCCCAATCACTCACAGCACAACTATGCCTTCATAACACTTAATTCAACTGTATTTCAGAAACAGCCTCATTTGTTGCCTGCAAGAAAAACTGTTATATGCCTTAAGCAGCTCACCACGGAGGCTTTATACCAGAGGAGGGTATAGGTTGCAAGAGGTCTCCAAAGTTATTTTTGCACCCCAACCTCCTTAAATGCTTTTCTCCTAACAAAGGACCAAGCTCTTTTCCTATTTCTCATGGAACCCTCCATGAGTATCAATTCACCTTTTAAATAATTCACCTATTAAATAAGTTTCAGCCCTCACCCTTGCTATAAAACAAATAGTTTTTCAGAACTGGAAATGGGCTTCCAATTACATCCAGTTGTTTTCCTCATTCTCTGGCATTTTTGGGGAAAGGTCCAAAAAGGATATAAAATTGATCCCTGGATCGCCCAAGTTCCTTGTCCCTGTTTTATACTGAATCTTAAGTAAGGTACTTAAAAATATCTGCATATTAAAAAAAAAAACCCTGAAAAATATATTTCTTATCTCTAAACATCCGGGAAAAAAATCTGATATCCTAATGAAATCTCCCTGGAAGCCAAGATGATTAAGCAGAGGTTGTCATACTTTGGCCACATCATGAGAAGGCACAACTCACAATAAAGCTAGGAAAGATGGAGGGATGTAGAGAAAGAGGAAGGCCACATACAAGATGGATAGACTCTATTAAGGATGCCGCGGGTACGAATTTGCAGGAACTAAGCAGAGGGATGGAAGGCAGGGAGTCTTGGAGATGTCTCATCCACAGAGTGACCATGAGTTGGGATTGACTTGAGGGCAGTTAGCAACAACTAAATGAATAGTCTACCTGGGTTTTTAACTAGGATTTTTTTTAAAAAATTGGCAAGATCATTAAACTTTGCTTATAATCAGCACCTAACATGTGTATAGTTCTTTAGTGTGTTCAAGATTTTTCTAACAAACTGTTACATTAGTAATCTTTAATCTCTAAGGCAAGCAAGTATTATCATTATAGCAACACTGTAGATGGGAGTTGAGAGATCACAGCCTGACCAGGGCTGATTAATCCATGCCATGAATTCACTAGATTTGAATTTGAATGTAGGAAGTCACTTGGGTTTACAGTAGCAGTTTGTCAGACCAATTTAAAGGCCAACTCACACATCCAAAGGAAAGAGCTTAGAGATCTACATTTAAAGAGCCAAATTAAATAGCCAAGTGACAAAACACCAGAAAGTGACAATAATGTCAAGGCAGCAAGCTTATTAATGCTGAGATGAGCCCATTCTGCAAAGATTGAAGGAAACTTCTAGACCAACAGTGCTGATGAAGCACAGGCATGCAGGTAGATTACTCCAGATGGCTAGCAGGTCTCACACTGACAAATGCCCAAGCTGAGAGAGGCAGGGATGTAGCTTTTGGCACTTGCAGGAGAAAAAAAGGGATTTGGACTGTGTTTGCAGCACAGAACATAGCAAATTTAAACGTTCTGCCCTCCTCCAGCATTTGGTGGTATTTAATAGGATAAATAAAATTTATAGGACTAATTTTGACTTTATCAGACTTATTTATTCTATTTTATTTTTAATTTTTATTAACTTTATTACCTAGGCCTTTAAAATAATTCATGCATGTCACAACTTTTAAAAACGTTATTTTTCATTCTGGGTTATTGTTCTGACTTTAATTTTGTTCTTCAATTGTATATAGTGTTCTACTCTATTCTGCGTTTAAACTTTGAAACGTTTACATGTAAGAAACAGAGGCAACATTACGTTGCAAATACTTCCTAAATCTCGAACACTGAGAATGTTTTTCCCCAGAGACTTCAAAATAAGGCACATATCATTATAGAAGTTACATATAGTACACCTTTCGCAAGGAACAGTTAGTGTTAGTGATGACCATATATGTAGGATGAGTGATCAACTCAGCAGATGCTTTCAAACTGGAAATTTGGGTAATCTCATTCAAAAATCAGAGCATCCAGATTGACAGTACACAATGATTGTCAAGCACATTATTTTGACATTTAGATTCTATTGACCATACCTCCTCTATTTCAGAAAAGACACTGTCATTTCACACAGCTTGGGGTCAAAAACATCCCTAGTTAAGCAGTCCTTTGAGAAGAATAAGATACTCCATGTCTGATCATATCATGTACTGCAAGTTGTTTTTGCTCCCTGGTACTGAAATTACACCAAGTGTGTTGAGTGCATGTACAAACAGAGCATTAACTATACAACCTTTACAGAAATTCACAAGAATCATTAGCCCCACCTCTCTATGCAAATATGTGTACACTGTAAGCCTAGAAAAGTCAGGTAGATTGTAGAGTGGAAGACTGACTATGTCCAGCCTATTCACCTGGAGGAGATTCTTGTATGCCATATAGCAAACTAGGAAAATAGTTATTTCCCTGCAAGACAAAATGATACTAAACAACTATGGTGAACTCTCCTTTTCATCTAGATGGCATAGTTGTATAAAACTGTAAAGGACTTTAACCAACTTACAGCAGATAGTTCCCCAAGTACAATCTGCTAACAAAATTTCAAGGACAGAAGACCCTGAGGGACAGGGAGGCAGCTTCCTTTTCATTGTTAATATGCACTGTCTTGTTTTGAAATGCTGTTAAATTGCTGAAAACATCTACATTTGCTGGGCTGGCTGAACAGATCAACACTTCCCAAGTGTAATTTGCAAACAGAAATCCACAAAAAGACAGAGTATTACAGAAAACCTCTCTGGGCTGAAAGAGGGAGGCATAGCTAGGCTTACATGCAACTGTGGCAAGCTGCACAAGCACACTGTTGTATTAATGAACTACTTATCCCCAACTGCTTTGTCATTTGAATTGTCAACCCCTGAGCCAAAACTCTTTTACAGTGCATATCTACAGTGACGTAAATCCAAGCAATTTCAATCTGGGATACTCAAAGGTAAGCGGATATAGAATTGCACTTCTAGTATACAAATATATCATTATTTGTTGCTCCACTCAAATCATAATCCTGTTCCAGCAATGGGGGGGGGGGGGGGGAGGAGAACTGAGAAAGAAAATAGATGGAAGGGAGAGCTGCATGGGTCCACGAATACAGGACTGAAATAACCAGCAGATTTTTAGCTCCAGCTTCTCACAAACTGGTGGGCACCAGTAGCTTTCCATACGTTTTTGGTCTATTGAAACTCCCACCAGCTCTAACCTAAATACCAGCCAATGGTAAGTATTATGTATTAAGTATAGCAGTCTAAACACATCTGAAAGGTACAGTTGTCCACTCTTGTTCCAGCAACTGCCAACTAAAAAAAAGGTCTTGGTAAAGATATGGGCAACAGATGTTTTTTTCCTGCTGTTCAATATCTGTGTGTATGTGCCTTTAAATCACCTGTCAACCATGAGTTTCATAAGGTTTTCTTAGGCAAGGAAAATACAGAGGTGGTTTTCCCAATTCCTTACTTACAGCACCCAGTATCCATTGGCAGTCTCCCATCTAAGTACTAACCAGGGCTGATCCTGCTTAGCTACCAAGGTCAGATAGGATCTGGTGCCTTAGGGTATTTAGGCCAACTTTTCACTCTAGCCTATAGAAAAGGCCTGAAAATAGCCAGGGTGGGAAGTGCTGTTAAGATGATGATGATTATATTTATTTATATCCCACCCTTTCCCAAAATACTGGGACTTAGGGAGGCTATTCCAACTCCCATCAGCATTACCCAACAATGTCAATAAGTGAGAAATGATTTCCAACAATTATCTGGAGGACCAGAAACTCCCCCTCCTTAATTTACAGGAAATGCAGCAAGAAATGATCTAGGAAATATACTAGGTTTTGATTTCTCCCTGGGAATACCAGTGAGCTTGTCAATGCAGATGACAGAACCAGAGAAGAGTATATTTCAACAGATGGTCCCTCCTTTACAGCTTATACAGGTTGTTGACTGGTTTCTATGCAAACCTAACCCTTCACCTCTGCTTACTTCTGAAATTCACTTTCTTGCATTCTCTATCTTGCATACTGATCAATATTCATGCTATGATCCCTCCCTCTCACCAGTGCTTTTGTGCTTCTTCTGCCTAAGATCTCCTGTGACTGACAATAGGCTAATTTTTCCAGCTTCAGATAACTACTGATACTTTTATTCCTAAGGAGGAGGGAACAGCTAGCTCTATCAATTAATTATAGCAGAACTAAGCTCTTCTACCAAAGCATATTGTGCAACAGAGATGATAATAATAATAATAATAATAATAATAATAATAATAATAATAATAATAATTTTATTCTTATACCCCGCCTTTTGCCAATCCTAGGTGAGATTTAGGAAAATTTCCTTGGAAGGCTTAGTATTATAAGGTCTTGATTTTTGTTTATATCTATATAGTATGGACATCCCATCCTTCAACTCACAGACTCCTAAAATGGTTAACAAGCAAATACTACAACATAAATCAAGTGAGGAAAAATAACATCACAACAGTGACAGCTGATCTAGCAGAAAGACCAGTCAAATAGTAGCTGTTGGTTAAAACAAATCAGGAAACATGTCTAAAGGTTAGGGCAGGTAAAACACCTTTACCTGGCACTGAAAACATATTAGTACTGGCTCCAGATAAGCCTCCCTGGAAGACCATTCCATACATAGGGCTTCATAACTAACTTAAAGGGCCTTTACAGCCTGCCAGAAATAATGCAGCTTGAGTCCACTTTAACTGCCCTGGCTCAGTGCTAGGGAATGATGGGAACTGTAGTTTTTTCTGAGACATTGAGCCTTCTATGTCAGAGAGCTCTGGTGCCACAATAAACTACAGTTCCATGATTCCCTAGAACTGAGCCAGGGCAGTTACAGTGGACTCAAGCTGCATTATTTCTGGCAGGCTGTAAAGGCCCTTAGTGAAAGAAAATGTGCCTCAGGGGTGGGGTACCTACAGTCCTTCAGGTTCTGACGAACTACCGTTGCCATCATGCCTCAACACCAGCCAAGCTGAAGGAAGTTTTAGTGGTGAGGCATGATGGAAACAGTAGTCCGTCAGAACCTAGAAGGCTGTAGATACTCCACCTCTGATGTAGAAGGACAAAGTTGATGCTCCCAAGGTGGGAAAGACTCTCTTTCAAAACCTAAGAAGCTACTATTAGTTATGGATGTAGGATGTGAACATTCCTGAGCTAGATAGATCAACTACCTGCTTAGTTTAAGGCAGATTCCTCTAGTTATATTAACTTCAGAATTCATTCATAAAAGGTTGAAAAAGTATTTGCCCTACATCACTCGGGAGAGTGCCCCTGAAACTGGTGAAATAGTTACTTGTTTTGGCTGTGTGTGTTGTTAAACATAGTTTCTGAAGAAACTCTTCTTCTTTTAGGCTAATAACCTTAATAACTGTTACACAATCCTTGGGAAGTTCAAAATGGCAGAGCTTTTACCTGGGACTCCTAGTTATCTCACCTGAGATCCTTGTAACAGAATATGCCAAGGCCTGAATGTGGGACTCCTGCAGGGGAAGGATTGTAGTCTACTGATGAGAAACAGTCCTTCCTCAGATTCACAGAAAATATTCTGAAAGAATCATACATTTTTCGCTATCTGTTGCTGACCACTACCCTAAATGAAGAGCACCTGAGTAACTGCAGTGCTGTTCTGAGGTCTTAGAAAAGGGTGAAATTAAATACAGTCATTTCTAAGTTAACATGCCAAACAAGAGAACTGCAGCCAACAGAATGAGCAGGAAGGCAAAGGATGCTTCACGAGCCAAAACTAGCTGATGAAATTAGTAGAACTCAACTGCTGTCAACAGGGAAACTATCAATCACAGTGGAGGAAATATTGCCTTTCATCACTTCTTGAAGGGAAAGAGAAAACACAGTTTAAGGCAGCTGTAGGTTAGTCTACTGCAGCCTCTTCATGTTAGTACAAGCTGTCTGGTTCTACATATGCAAAAATGCCTTCAATAGTATGACAAAGGAGACAGAAATATCATTTATAATTAGAGAAGCCATGTCTGAACAGCTGCCCAAATGTGGTGGCTCCCCCTAACATAATCTTACCCTGAAAGGTAAGTACACTTGTGGTGGCAGAAAGATTAGAGACTGGGCTATTAATAAATGGTGGAACAAAGAAACTGAGGAAACAGATGAGAGACCGTGACTATATAGCAAAACACAAATCAACAAGAGAAACTATGTTAAACATTTACAAATGGTGTCCGAAAACTAATTGCTTAAGTAAATGAATCAAGCACAGTTCAAATTAGAAAGTTAAAATTCCAGTAGCTAGAATATATTGTGTTTATAGAATTATATTTGTGGGGGGAAAGAAAAAAATAGAGATAATGAATTCAAAAGTGATAGACTGGGTTCTACCCAAGGGTCAAGTGGGCAAAGGGCTGACAACTGGATCCTAAATGAATGAGAGTTAATTTGCACAAAAGACATTTCTAACAAAATCTGCACAGAAGCTGAGCAAGACTGACAGACAGCTAAAAAAATACCATTATTAAAGCTAGGATAAAAGAGACAATTTGTAATCTAAAAGCAAAACATTCTTAAAATAACATGAGACTACTTAGGCACCTTCACCGCATTAAACTGAGGAGGAGAATCAATTATTTTAGCATAACTGAGCACTAAAGTAAGAAACATCCAAGCCATGGTTTTCTTCATCACCATGTACACATGGGACAGCTGGAAGATAGTGGGTAAGAAGAAAATCAATTCATCTGAAAGAGTGCTAAAAGATACTATGAACAGCCAAAAAGACCAAAAAAAAAAAAAAAGGGGGGGGGGTGTTCTTGAACAGATCAGGCCAGAAATCTCGTTGGAAGCCAAGATAATCAAACTGAGGCTGTTGTACATTGGCCACATCATGAAAAGGCACTACTCACTAGAAAAGACAATAATGTTAGGAAAGGTGGACGGAAGTAGAAAGAGAGGAAGACTGCAAGCTAGACTCAATTAAGGAGGTCACAAGTCTGAACTTGCAGGACCTGATCATGGAGGATAAAGGAGCTTGGAGATGTCTTATCCACAGGGTCCATGAGTCGCGATCCACTCGAAGGCAGTTAACAACAATCTTTTTAAAAACATTTTTGTGTACAAGAATTTCAAATTTCATGACCTCTGTTTACATTCCTGTTTTGAGCAGAGGTGGGAGAAATTCAGCCCATGGACCAAATATTGCTTCTCTTGAGAGTAATGCTCCTACCTCAGATATCATCCTGTTTTTCCCAGTTAAAAGAGAGAAAGAGACAATGGTCACTCTTCAATCCTCTAGGAGTCGTGAATTTCCTTTAAAACACAGCACAGTCACACACACGTTGCTTCACAACCCGCCCTCAGGTTTGTTTGTTTTTTTGTTGTTGTTGTTGTTTTTGTTTGTTTTTTGAAACACATGAAAACCAGAAGTAGATCTCTGGCTATTTCTTATTTTAGATGATCACATAGCCTTTCATGGCTTGGGGGAAGGAAGTAACTGGCACTTGAATGCACAGAACTTGTCTATCCCTTGGTTAACAAAATAAATGATCCATACTTTTCATTTAGTGCCATTAATTCACATGACATTTTCAGGCAACAAGGATCACATCTGAAAAGCAATATATACATGGAAAAGGCAAACAATAAAAACAATGAGGTCTCAACCCTAAAGAACTGAAAGCTTGAGACTAAAGCTCTGATAAAGAAGCACAGCCAGAAAGCGAGACACACAAGTTTGCCTTGTTGGATTTACCTAGTCTATTATTCTCTACAATACTACTAGCCAGATTCCTGTTCCTAGGGAACGTGGAAGCAACCACCTTCAATTTGTTCTCAGCACTTGACAGATACAAATATAAAACTAACCTCCGGATATAATTTTTTAAACACTCTTTGAAATTAGTAGCCATTTTATCATGGGGGATAATTAATGGAGGGTACATGCTTAGGACTTGATTAAGGGTCATCTAGATTTTGAACAGCACAGCTATCTTCACCAATAGGTTTATCATTTTCAATAGCATAGAATACACTTTATAGTGCGTGACTGCCTTGCAAGCATGGCAAAAAAGAAAGTGGAGACGGAATGGAGTCCAATGCACCTAGCAAAGGAAAAGAGCAACAAACAAATTAGAAAAGTGTCAACTATCATGGGAAATGAGAGAAAGTAGGAGAAGAGAGCCAATGTGGTGTTAATGTCGCTTCTCAGAAACTCTCCTGGCTTTTTAAAAGTCCCCAAAATCAACACAACAAGGGCTGCATCCATGCTGCAGAAATACTCCAGTTTTGACACTATTTTAACTGCCATGGCTCAATGCTATAGAATTCTGGGAATTGTAGTTTTGTGAAAAACTACATTTAGCTTTCCCTGTCAGAGCATTCTGGTGCCATGATAAACTACAATTCTCAGGATTCCATGGCACTGAACCAGGGCAGTTGAAGTGGTTTCAAGCTGGATTATTTCTGCACTGTGGATGCAGCCATGGATGCATCCCTAAATATCCTATGAATACAGTCCACCAGACTACAGTCCATCAACAATGAACAAAAACAATGGCTTCCTGGCACACTACACACGTTTCAAGACTACATAACCCCCTTGACCTGTTCATCACATCACTCTGTTTCCCACACTCATCTATTCTCCTGAACTACAGGATAGCTTCCTCTCCCTTCGTTCACCAACAACCATAGTTAAAATTGGATTTCATTTCCATACACAAAGGATTTTGAATTGACATTCTCATACACTAATGGCATATATAGGTCTGTCTCTGTTTTCCACTCCACCAAATGCATCTGAGGAAGCAGATTGAAATCTACAAAAGCTCATGCTGCCAACTTCTTTCTTTCAGTTACTCTCAAAGGTGCTACAAGATTTGTCTACAAATTGTAATCAACAGGGAGAAATGTAAGGAACTGCATTTGGCCAGAAAAAATAAAATGCATAGATATAGGATGGGGAGCAGCTGTATTAACAAGACCACTGTGAAAGGGATCTAGGAGTCCTAGTAGACAACAAGTTGAACATAAGTCTACAGTGTCATGCAGCAGCTAAAAAGGCCAATGCAATTCTAGGTGCATCAATAGAAATATAGTGTCTAGATCAGGGGTCCCCACACTTTTTGAGCTGGGGCCAATTCAAAAAGGATGTGGACAAGATGGAGCGGGTCCAGAGGACGGCAACCCAAGTGGTGAAAGGTCTGGAAACCATATCTTATGTTAAGTGACTTAAGGAGCTCGGTACCTTTAGTATGAGGAAGAGACAGTTAAGAGGTGACATACAAGTAAGCCCTGTATAAGTATTTGAAGGGGTGTCATATTGAGGCTGGAGCAATCTTATTTTCTGCTGCTCCAGAATATAGGACACAGAATAATGGATGTGAGGAAAAGAGATTCCACCTCAACATTAGGAGGAACCTCCTGACAGTGAGAGCTGTTCGACAGTGGAACACACTCCCTCAGAGTGTGGTGGAGTCTCCTCTTTTGGAGATCTTTAAACAGAGGCTGGATGGCCATCTGTCATGGGTGCTTTGACTGGAAGTTCCTGCATGGCAGGGGGGTTGGACTAGATGGCCCTTAAGGTCTCTTTCAACTCTATGATTATAAGAAGTTGGTCTATCTTGCTCAGGATTCTTTACATCCTACATACATAACTGGTAGTAGCTTTTTAATAATAATAATAATAATAAATTTTATTTTTACCCCGCCTTTCCATGAATATGATCAAAGCGGCTTACAAAAAGTTAAAATTGTTACAATATAAAGATTAAAAACATTGGTGCAGGAATCAAATTACAAACAATCCAGGGTCAATAAGAAAACACATGGGGAAGAGAAAGAAAAAATACCATTACTTAAGGTGGAAATGCCAACTGAAATAAATACGTTTTTAAATTTCTCTTAAAAGAGACGAGTGATGCAGAGGAGCGAAGCTCTGCAGGAAGCTTATTCCAGAAGGAAGGGGCAATGATGGAAAAAGCCCTCTGAGAGGTCCTCACAAAGTGAAACTTGGGGACCTCTAGCAGATTAGTCCCAGATGATCGGAGTGTGCGGGGCGGATTATGTGGGGAGAGGCGGTCCTCCAAGTACCCTGGGCCCAAGCCATTTAGGGCTTTATAGGTCAAAACCAACACCTTGTATTGAGCTCGGAAGCGAATAGGCAGCCAGTGAGGTTTTAGAGGTTGAAAGAGTCTTTTCCACCTTGGGAGCATCAACTTTGTCCTTCTACATCAGGGATGGGGAACCTACGGCCCTCCAAGTTCTGATGAACTACTGTTCCCATCATGCCTCACCACTAAAACATCCTTCAGCTTGGCTTTGAGTGTGAGTCTTCCTGCATGGCAGAATGGGGTTAGGCTGGATGGCCCTTGGGGTCTCTTTCAACTCTATGATTCTGCAACAAATAACAGAGAATGCCCCAATTACAGGCACAGATATAAAGAAGCTTGCTCCAATTAAATTCAATTTTTTTAAAAAGGCATCTGTCCGGGGGGTGGGGGGGTACTTTGATTGTGAGCTCCTGTCTGGCAGAATGGGTTTGGAGTGGATGGCCCTGGGGGGCTCTTTCAAGTCTGATTCCATAGACTACCAAGGCCATATCTTTGTATCCTATGAATAATAAGGCTCAGGATATCTGATATCTGAGATATCAGTGGTTTGAAATTACAAGAATATATGGAGAATGATAAGCTAACACAACTGTTTAGAAATAAATCAACTGAAAAATTTGAGAAAGATTGGTTAAAAATAATGACTTATTTAAAATCTGTTTAAAATATTCTGAAACATTAAATGGGTAGTGTGTGTGTGTGTGTAATAAGGAAGGTCAAAGATGAAAGTGCAAAGGCAGGTCTGATGCTGAACATAAAGAAAACAAAAATAATGACCACAGAAGAAATACACAAATTCAATCTACAATGAGGAAATTGAAAT
Source organism: Phrynosoma blainvillii (assembly GCA_026167975.1). Lineage (NCBI taxonomy): Eukaryota > Metazoa > Chordata > Lepidosauria > Squamata > Phrynosomatidae > Phrynosoma > Phrynosoma blainvillii. The sequence continues at coordinate 16,111,689 of JANUYF010000004.1, read as the reverse complement.
ACAGTCACCCCCTCTGTTCTCGCAGACTTGACATCCTCAGTTTTGAATATTCACGAGGGGCAACCTCTGTTATCAATGGGGCTTGAATATCATCAGCAAGTCTCCATTTTCGTGGGGGTGGGTGGGTCCAGAACGGATCCCCCACAAAAATGGAGGGCCAACTGTAATTAAAGAATTCCTATATCTAGGATCAAACATGGACCAGAACGGAGACTGCAGTCAAGAAATAAGAAGACTAGGAATGGGAAGGGCAGTTATGAAAGAACTGGAAAAGATACTGAAGAGCAAAGACATACAACTGAGCACTAAAGTCAGAATCGTTCAGGCCACTGTATTCCCAATTACCATGTACAGATGTGAGAGCTGGACAGTGAAGGAAGGAGACAGAAAGAAAATCAACTCATTTGAAATGTGGTGCTGGAGAAGAGTACTTAGGATACCATGGAGAGCCAAGAAGACAAACAAATGGGTTCTTGAACAGATCAGACCAGAGCTCTCCTTGGAAGCAAAGATGATCAAGTTGAGACTATCGTACTTTGGCCACATCATGAGAAGGCACGGATGACTAGAAAAAACAAAAATGCTAGGAAAGGTAGAGGGTAGAAGAAAGAGAGGAAGACCACAAACCAGATGGATAGACTCAAACAGGGGGGTTATGGGCAAGGGCTTGCAGGATCTGGGCAAGGCAGTGGAAGATAGGGATTCTTGGAGATGTCTCATCCACAGGGTCGCCATGATCGAGGGCAGCTAACAACAACAACACAAGTTTTTGTTACTTTTTATGTATTTAAGGTTGTTGTAGTGAATGTAAGATAACTGTGTTTTACGTCTGTTAGAAATATGTTTGCTGTATTAATAATGTATGTTAATAAACAGAAAATGATGATGATGATGATAATAATAAGGCTCAGGAAGAGGATCCCACGTTTGCAGTCCAATGTTAAAAGCTGTGCAAAAGGAAGAGACGCTGCAGATCCACGTGGAGAGAGAGAGAGGAGGAGCGCGCGCGGGAAAAAAAAGGGGTCAGGGCGCGGTTCCCATGGAGACGGTGGAACGGGCGCGAGCGCTGAAGGGAGGGGGAGGAGGAGGACAGGAGTGGGCGGGGCCAGCCCATGTGCCGAGGGGGCGGGGCCTAGCGGTTCCTCAGAAAGCGCCTCTTTCTGAGGGGAGAAAGCGGCTGAGGGGAGGTTTTGGGGGGCCGGGAGGGGAGTCCCTTTTTCCTCTTCCCCACTGTAACACTCACCGCGCTGCCTCCCCTCCCCCGAAGCCTGAGGGGAGGGAACCACCTGGGTCGCCGAAGCACCGAGTCTGCCGTTTAACCGTCGCCAACGCCGCCCGGGAGACGGAGACAACCTCCGCCGCCAGGCGTGCCTCACGCGCGTGCGCCAAGTGCCTGCCAGTGACCCGGATGTACCGGGAGGCGCTGCCTTAAACTGCTGCTTTACACTGCAAATGTTAGCAGCAGCAGCCAGGGCGGCTGCTGTGGCGGCGGGCGGTAGTACTACTGCGCATGCTCAGCAACCACAAAAATAAAAATAAACCACATGTTTCTCTACCGGGTCTCCGAGGCTGAAAAGAGGAGACGGGCGGGCGGGAAAAATGTCACAAGGAAGTTTTTTGGTTTTATAGAAAATTAAAAGTGAAAATGTATTATTTTTAATGATATATTCGCTGGAGAAAGTGAGGTGAGGTAATTGCTGTGATGTGAAAAAATAATATAAATGTTGTATTCCCTGTAAGGGAAATGCAAAGGAAACACTTTTCCAGCAATGTGACTGGTGATAAAATAAAATCTTAACATTGTTTTGGGTAATTTTTGTTTACAAATCAGGGGTTATATATCATATCTGACAAGGTGAGCAGAAGACATGAGGGCAAAATGTAGGACATTCAAGAAAAATGGAGAGTATTACCAAATAAAAGCCAAGAACACTGATATAAATGTAAATTCATGCCAAATAAAAGCTAAAAATGATGATATCAATGTGAATTTATGCCAAATAAAAGCCAAAAGCACATATAAATATAAGTTCATGCCAAATAAAAGGCAAAAACACTGATAATGATGTGAATCTATGTGAAATAAAAGGAAAAAACGCTGACATAAATATGAAGTCATGCCAAATAAAAGGTAAAAAACACTGGTATAAATAGGAATTCGTTCTAAATAAAAGCTAAAAACACTGACGTAAATATGAATTCATGCCAAGGAAAAGCTAAAAACACTGGTATAAATATGAATCCATGCCACATAAAAGCTTAAATTACTTATATAAATGGGAATTCATGCCAAATAAAAGGTACAAACACTGATATAAATATGTATTCATGCCAAAGAAAAGCTAAAAATACTAATATAAATATGAATTTATACCATATAAATGCTAAAATTGCTGACACAAATGTAAACTCATGCCACAGAAAAACTAAAAACACGGACGTAAATATGAATTCATGCCAAATAAAACCTAAGAAATACTGATATAGACATAAATTCATGCCAAAGAAAAGCTAAAAATGCCATTTCATTTCTTGCTGTGACTTGCAAAGACTCTGCAGGGGGGAGTCTGAATCCCAGTTCAGCCATAGAAACCCATTGGGTGACCTTGGGCAAGTCACACTCTCTCAGCCTCAGAGGATGGCCAGGGCAAACCCCCCCTGAGGAAACCTGCCAAGAAAACCTTGATAGGGTTGCCATATGTCAAAAATGACTTGAAGGCGCACAACAACAACAGCAAATCACCTCTCAACTACACAGACGTCCATCTATCCTATTGAATCGTGAAGCCTTTGGAGATACTCCTTAGTCTTCTTAGGACAGTGGCTATGGCACAGTGATAAAGTGCATTAACTTTAAATTAAAACATTAATCCCTTGGCAACTCCACTTAAAAGAAATGGGCAGAAAGTGACGGGGAAAACCTGTCTCTCTCAGACCCTGCAAAACCACCATCAGTCAGGATAGCACAGGCTGTTGCGGATACTAAAAGCACAATATTTAAGGCTGGTTTGTACGAATAATTGTGATTCTAGGCAAAGGGCAGCCCTGAAGATGATGATGTTGGACTGCAACTCCCAGCAGCCCTAGCCATTGGTAATTGTCTTTGCATCAATCTCAACCCATGGCGACCCTATGGAGGACATCTCCAGGCCCCCTGTCCTCTACTGCTCTGCTTAATTCCTGTAATTTCTTGGTCTCTTTAATAAAGTCCATCCATCTAGCATGTGGCCTTCCTCTCTTTCTACTTCCCTCCACCTTTCCTAACATTATTGTCTTTTCCAACAATTCATGCCTTCTCATGATGTGTCCAAAGTACGACAGTCTAAGTCTTATCATCTTGGCTTCTAGGGATATCTCTGGCTTGATCATCTCTAGGACCCATTTGTTTGTCCTTTTGGTTGTCCATGGGATCCTCAGCACTCTTCTCCAGCACCACATTATCTCAAATGCATTGATTTTCCTCCTTTCTTCTTTCTTGACTGTCCAGCTCTCACATCCATCCATGGAAATAGGGAATACAATGGCTTGGATGATTCTAACTTTTGTGCTGAGTTGTATATCTTTGCATTTTAGAATCTTTTCTAGTTCCTTCATATTCTTCCTTCCCATTCTTAATTTTCTTCCGATTTCCTGGCGGCAGTCCCCATATCTATCAATGTTTGCTCCTTGGTATGGGAATCCTTTCACTATTTCTATTTCTTCATTGTCTAAGTTGAACTTGTGAAGGTCCTCAATGGTCATTATTTTTGTTCTCTTTCTGTTCAACATTAAGCCTGCCTTAGCACTTTATTCTTTGATCTTCCTTAGTAGTAGTTCTAGGTCTGTGAGGTGCAGACCTCATGCTACAGTCATTGAGATACTGTAGCTTATCCACAATTCAAAAAGGATGTTGAAAAACTGGAGCGTGTTCAGAGGAGGGCAACCAAAATGGAGAAGGGTCTGGAAACCATGCCCTATGAGGAACGACTTAGGGAGCTGGGTATGTTTATCCTGGAGAAGAAGCAGTTAAAAGATGATATGATAGCCCTGTTTAAGTATTTGAAGGGATGTCATATTGAGGAGGGAGCAAGCTTGTTTTCTGCTGCTCCAGAGAATAGGACATGGAGCAATGGATTCAAACTACAGGAAAAAAGATTCCATCTGAACATAAGGAGCAACTTCCTGACCGTAAGAGCTGTTTGACAGTGGAGTCTCCTTCTTTGGAGGTCTTTAAACAGAGGCTGGATGGCTATCTGTCAAGGATGCTTTGATTGTGAGTTCCTGCATGGCAGGGGGTTGGATTGGATGGTCCTTGGGGTCTGTTCCAATGCTATGATCCCATGATTCTGTTTTTTGTGGTCAGGCTGCTGCTAAGAAGCATAGGAGGCTGCCAGAAGGGAGATACGGTAACACAGTGGCGATCCTTAGTCAGCCTTTGAGAAAGCTGCCCTGTGAAGAATTTAAGAGTCTCAAATATAAGACTCGCTGGTTTAATATCACACAAAGGAGAGCGAATAATGATTTCATTGGCTCAACACAATTGCATTATCTTCAGTTTTCAATGCAAGCAGGACCAAGATTGTTTAATGTACAATAAAGCTCTGCAGTTTTCAATCAGAAAAGTCCCACTAGCAAAAAAAGAATACCTCTGTGGTTTTCACTTGCTGCTATTATTATGATTATGATTTGTTAATTTTATATAGCACCATCAGTGTACATGGCGCTTTACAACAGAATAAAACATTTAGAACTATATCAATGTAAAATACTAAAATACAGTACTGGGATACAATAGTAAAAAACAAAATAAAACATAACTACATCAATATAAAATATTAATACAATACAAGAGTAAAAAACAATACTTAAAATGCAATAGTAAACTGCAGTAGTAAACTACAATGCAAAAAAAAGCTACACACACAAACAAAAAATACTGAATCAAAAAGATAATCAATATAGAGTATTAATCTGACATTCCAAAAGTTTTAGAAAACAAAGAGTATAGTTTGTTGTATGCCTTTAAGTCATTTCCAACTTAGGGTGACCATAAAGCAAACTGTCCTAGGGTTTTCTTGGCAAGATTTGTTCTGAAGAGGTTTGCCTTGGCCCTCTGCTGAAGCTGAGAGAGTGTGACTTGCCCAAGGTTACCCAGTGGATTTCCATGGCCAGGCAAGGATTCAAACCCTAGTTTCCAGAGTCAATAGTCCAACTTTAAAGCCACTATGCCACGCTAGTGTACCTCATCTTTTGTATGGGGTCAGAGAGACTGAATTGGAAATTGGAAAGAAAGATCCTCCAAACCAATGGAAATTCTAGTGTTTCATTCTAACTTTTTCATCCGAATGGTTGCTGAAAGAAGGGCAGACTTCAGCCTTGTGCAAAATGCTCCCTTCTCAACACACACCCTCTTTAAAAAATAAAATAAAAATAAAACTAGAATCCTAAAGTCTACAAACCAAAGCCTGGTACAAAAGGCAGTAACATCGAGACTAGTTTAAAGCATCCAGACTCCAGGGATTTGCTTTGACTGCAGGCCATAGTTCTTCCACACAAAAAGTCCACCCATAAGCTACCCCAAGCGTTCTTAATTTCAGCCATAAAACTGGGAAAGGAGGCCGTTTCATGGTTGCTATGAGAAGGGAGAAATCCTTGCTGACTTAACACAAATCGCCCATCCTGGCTGACCTTTTTTGCCCACCTTCATGAAAAAGAGCCAAGAATAATGAAAGAAATTAATATGGCAGTAGGATGCATGGCATCCCAGGGGAGTATACTGTCTTGGCGATGGTACTGTTCGATGTTGGCAGATCTCCAGGCACTGGCTGAAGTTTCACTGAATTTCTGTGTTTCTTGGGGTCTCCAGGCAGAGAGACAAACCTTAGGATGAGTGTCACTAGAGGGATATTTTTGCAATGGGATTTTAAAGCGGGACTTAGCAATGATGTTCTCCCAGGCTGTTCTTTTTCTGTCTCTCTTTTTCTGTCTTCTCTCTCTCTAAGTTTCTCTCTCTCTTTTTCTGTCTTCTCTCAGCTAAAAACAGAACCAGCTAATAGATTCAGGGCAATTTTTTCTTGGGGTCTCCAGGCAGACCCCCCCCCCCCAAAAAAAGGCAGATTAACTCTCTTGTAAGCGCCAAGAGCAGCAGTGTACTCTTTAAATAAATTGCTGGATCCCACCCGAACTGTTTATCATAATATTCACTGTAGTAAGTCACTTAAACCAGAGGTTGGAAAGGCAAGTAGAGAGCTCCCAGTGTTTTATCCTCCTGTCTTTCCAGATCTATATATAGATTATTGCAGCGCTAATTAAAACAGTTTAGCTGAGCTGGCTTAAAATTTAAAATGGGCAGCATCCTGATTTTATCACGAGGATTTAGCCGCCGAAATCGCTGCCTGAGTGCAGCCCGGTCCATCCTGGCTCCCAGGGCCATTCTGAGCGGCTTTTTTTGAAGCTGGGCAGCGATATTGGCGGCTAAATCCTTGTGTGATAAAATCAGGATGCCACCCATTTTAAATTTTAAGCCGGCTCAACTAAACCGGTTTAATTACCGCTGTGATAATCTCCATAGATTGCTATACTTAAGCTTGACTTCTTTCTTCCTTAGCCAATATCACTTGCTTCTCTTATTGTGTGCCTGTCAACTTAAGGTGACCCAATGAATTTCATAAGCTTTTCTTAGGCAAAGAATAATCAGAGGTGGTTTTGCCAGTTCCTTCCTCTGAAATATCGCCTACAGCACCTGGTACTCATTAATGGTCTCCCATCCAAGTGCTAACCAGGACTGACCCTGCTTAGCTACCAAGATGAGATGGGGCCTGGTGCCTTTGGTGTATTTAAGCCATATTTGGTGTTGCTGTGTGCCTTCAAGTATTTTCCAACTTACGGCGACCCTAAGGGCAAACCTATATTGGCGTTTTCTTGGCAGGTGTCATCAGGTGTCATTGCCATCCTCTGAGGCTGAGAGAGTGTGACTTGCCCAAGGTCACCCAGTGTAAGCCATTGGCTTCTTGATCATCAAAGCCCTGTAGCACACACATGATGGCTACCTGAGCAGACCTCCTCCATCCAAAGATACAGAAGCTAGTTTTAGGAGCTTCCATATCCTATTCTAGGTCCTTTTGATGGATTTCCTTTTCTCCTTTCTGTAAACATCCAGAGTAGCTACTCCGTTTTAACAGACCTTAGCTCAGCGCTAGCCTACAGCCAGTAGTACGGTGGGCCTTTGGTAGCCACTGGGGTTTGGTTCCAGGACCCTCCATGGATAGCAAAATCCATGGATGCTGAAGTCCCATTAAATGCAATCAAACAGTAATATAATGTCAGTTGTATAAAATGGCAAAATTGAAGTTTGCTTTTTTGAATTTAAATATTTAAAAAATATATTTTCTAGCCATTGATGGTTGAATACATGGATAAAAAAAATCTGTGGATACGGAGGGCTGGCTGCAATATCATATATTCTTCCATTCACTGTATCTGTTATTTATCCGAAAGGGAATAGAAGAAAAAATTGCCCTAAATCTATTAGCTGGTTCTGTTTTTAGCTGAGAGAAGACAGAAAAAGAGAGAGAGAAACTTGGCTTCAGGATGCAAGATCTGAAAAAGTCAAGAACAGCAACTGCTCTAGAAAAAAAGCAAACCCTTATGCTGTACAGAATTAGCTGACAGCCCTTTTATCCTTTTTTTTTAAAAAAAGAAAGTGCCATTAAGGTTTGATTAGTCAGTCTCTTTGATCCCTGCAAGTTCATTTTCCTCTCTGATATGCACAGCAATCTGAAAGTTGTTCCACAGAGACTTTTGTGCCTTGCGGAGTTTTTCCCCACATTTAATGAGAGCTGGTGCAGCTTGGCATCCCCTTGATTGAAACCTCACTCCAGCTGCGAACTTGCTAGGTGGGCTTAGAGCGAGCCACCGGATCCTTTCGGCGCCAGCTTTTCCAACTGCAAAAATAGCATTCTAAGAGCCACTTGTCTCTCCAAAGGTGTTGGGAGACAAAACTATCTTAAAGGGCAAAGATGCAGCTCAGAAAGTGAGCTGGAGTTCACAAAAGCTTACAGGCCAAATAAAAGAAAGTGAGCTGTTGCTGTTGCTGTTGCTGTGTGCCTTCAAGTTATTTCTGACTTATGACAACCCTAAGGCAAAACCTTTTGTTGTTAACTGCCCTCGAGTCGATCTCGACCCATGGTGACCCTATAGATGAGACATCTCCAAGAAGACCCTCTGTCCTCCAGTGCCCTGCTTAACTCCTGCAACCCCTTAATACCCATAACCTCCTTAATAGAGTCCATCCATTTGGCATGCGGCCTTCTTCTCTTCTTACTTCCCTCCATCTTCCCCAGCATTATTGTCTTTTCAAAAGAGTCCTCTCTTCAAATGATGTTTCTGAAGTACAACAGTCTCAGTTTGGTCATCTTGGCTTCCAGGGAGGTTTCTAGTTTGATCTGCTCTAGGACCCACTTGTTTGTCCTTTTGGCTGTCTGTGCAGTTTTCTTGGCAAGTTTCTTCAGAGGTGGTTTGCCATTGCCTTCCCCTGAGGCTGAGAAAGTGTTTCTTGGCCAAGGTCACCCAATGGCCGAGCTGGGAATCAAACCCTGGTCTCCAAAGTCGTAGTCCAATGCTCAAACCACTCTGCCACGCTGGCTCACTACAAGTCTTTAAAGTGCCAGAAGACACTTGGTTATCTTTTCAATAATAATAATAATAATAATAATAATAATAATAATAATAATAATAATTTTTTATTTATAGCCCACCCCTCTGCGCAGCATTCGGGGCGGGTTACAGCATATTAAAACAAACAGAATTAAAACATTCCCTCATCCCACAATCCAACCCTCCCATCCCCTTAAAACAGAATTAAACTTTAAGGACTTAAAATACACAATGCAATAAAACAATAACAGTAAATCGGCAACCATAGGGACGAAAATAAGAACTCATCTCCCCTCAGAGATCATAATTTAAATTTTATTTTATGTATTGATTTGAGTGACCTCTCACCTTTCCACCAAACTGGGACTGCTGGTGGCTCACAACAAGATAAAAAACAAGTACAGTGGGCCCTTGGTATCTGCTGGGTTTCACTCTCACACACACCCATGGATATCAAAACCCATTGATGCTCAAGTCCCATTAAATACAATGGCATAGATATCCTGTATATAAAGTGGTAGAATCGCTTTTCAGAATTTATATATTTTTAACATATTTTCTAGCCGTAGATCCGTAGATAAAACATCTGTGGATATGGAGGGCTGACCGTACATATAAGAAGTGCCGAAAGGATGTTATGTTGCATGTGTTGTGTGCCTTCAAGCTGTTTTCTGACTTATGGTGACCCTAAGGCAAACCTATCACTGGGTTTTCGTGGTACGTTTCTTCAGAAGGGAGTTGCCATTGCCATCCCCCAAGGCTGAGAGAGAGTGACTTGCCCAAGGTCACCCAGTAGGTTTTGTGGCCAAACTGGAAATCGAATTCTGGTCTCCAGAGTCATAGACCAACACTCAAACCACTATGTCATACTTGCTCATATTAATATGAATATTCTGGGTATTATATTAAAACAAGTTAAACAGGTTACAGTTAGCCCTCTGTATTTTCTCAGATTCTACATCTACAGATTCAACCATCCATGGCTTGAAAATACAACCACACATACCAATTTTTTTAAAAAAATATAAAGGCTTCCTTGGTGGCTGCTCCAAGACTTTCAAACTTTCTCCTTAGGGAAGCTATTGCTGTCCTGTTAGACCAGAGGTAGGCAACCTTTTTGAGCCGGGGCTGTCAAACTGGTCCCCCGAAGTCGTCCCGCTGGGCCGAGGGGGGGGGGATGGCGGCGCACGCGCACAGCCACAGCCGTCTCCGCACATGTCGCGGACACCAATTTGTTCTCCAAAATGAAGGCCGTGATGCGTTTGCGCATGCGCAGTACTCCTGTGCATGCGCAAACGCGTCACGACCGCCATTTTGGAAATCAAAATGGCAGTTGCGGCACGCGCAGCCATGCGGCGACCAAAATGTGCGGTGGCGGCGGCGGCAGGGGTCCGCCTGGGCCAGTAAGTGTGGGGCCCTGGGCTGGAACCGGCCCGTGGGCCGTAGGTTGCCAGCCCCTGTGTTAGACTATGACTCCAGACTGGCCATGAAACCTGCAAGTTGCACTTGGGCAAGTCACATGCTCTCAGCCTCAGGGAAAGGCAATGCCAAACCTCGTTTGAACAAATCTTGCCAGAAAACCCCACCATAGGTTCACTGTAGGGCTCCCGTAAGTTGGAAACAACTTGTAGGCACACAACAACAACAATAACAACTGAAAACCCCTCTGTTTTCACAGGCCTTGAGGAAGGGCTTTTAGCAGAGTGCTGTTTTATTTAATTTTCTCAATTGTCTTTTAAATGGATTTATTTTAAAGGTATTTAATTGCATAGACATTCCAAACTGCATTTTAGCAATAACTCCTTGGAAGTGCTTATATCTGTATTTGCTTTAATTTTTTAGAAAAAAACCCTTAAGTTCTAGTTTCTGGGCAAAGGCAGGATGCAGATGAATGCATATATAATAATGATCATGATAACTAAGCAACAGCCAGGACAGAAGGGGAAGAGAAGCAGGCAGAAATTAATATAATTAGATTCAAAATTATCTGGCTAACTTCATGGTGGTTTTATAGATCCTTTGGGGTCTTATCAGACTACACTGCTATAGCGCTATTATTCCACTTTAATTGCCATGGCAACATTCTGTGGAATTTGGGAGTTTTCAGTTCAGGGATCTCTGGTTCAGAATTCAAAATGCCTCTCTCTAAACTGCAAATCCCAGGATTCCATACTACGTTGCCAAGGCAGCTAAAGTGGAATAGCAACACTATAACAGCGTAGTGTCATAGGGCTCTTTGTTGCCATCTAGAACGCTGTGGCTGCATCCACACACTGCAGAAATAATCCAGTTTGACAGCCCTTTTACTGCCCTGGCGCAGTGCTATGGGATCCTGGGAGTTGTAGTTTTGTGAGACCTTAGGCCTTCTCTGTCAGAGCGCTCTGGTGCCCCAAGAACCTACAATTACCAGGATTCCATAGCACTGAGACATATCAAAGTGGCGTGAAACTGGATTATTTCTGCAGTGCGGATGCAGCCCAAGAGAGATTGGGGTTTGTTTGTTTGTTTGTTTTAAGACTAGGGGAGTGCATTTCAGACCAAAGAGGGAGATTTTTCGGCAACAGGCTTTGCACCAAGAGAATGTGACATTTGCATAGAAACTGGAAGTGGTGGGGCTACTTATTAGCAATGAAGCCTCATACAGTAAAAAAGGAAAGGGGAAAGAAACCCACTGGGGAACTTGTGTCACAAGCCAACCAGGGAGAAAAAAAACTTCCTGTTCAACTGCTCTGGAAAAAAAACACCACCAAGAACATACTTCCCCCTTGGGGTGTGGGACACGTTTTTAATTTTAAAAATTTCTTCCATTGGGAAACCACTGACATGGAATAGCTGAGAGGGTTTTGCAAAACCTCACTGAGCAGATCTACAGATGAGTTCAGGCTGGGACTGCAAACCTGATTCCCTCCCATGCCAAGACTGCCAAAAACATCTGACTCTGACTTGCTCCCGTGCCTTGACCTAAATTATTAAAGATATAAAACAGATCTGGCATCAGGTTGGAGCAAACCCTGCAACGGGACTTGGAAGGGTTCCTTTTCAAGACTACAAACTCCAAGAACCCCCCCAACCAGCATAACCACACCGCCAAGGTCTGATTTGCAATATCTCCTGGGCTGCATCCATACTGCAGAAATAATCTGGTTTGACACCACTTTAAGTGCCAGGGCTCAATGCTATGGAATTCTGGGAAGTGTAGTTGGTTGTGGCACCAGAGCCTTGCTACAACCAACTGCAATTCCCACAAATTCCATAGCGTCAAGCCATGGCAGTTAAAGTGGTGTCCAACTGGATTATTTCTGCAGTGTGGAAGGACTCTTAGGTACCTTCCTATGTGAGAGCCACCAAGGCATAGTGGTTTGAGCTCCGGACTAGGACTCTGGAGATCTGGGCTCAAATCCATTCTCTGCCATGGAAACCCACTGGATGACCTTGGGCAAGTCACACACTCTCAGCCTCACGGGAAGGCAATGGCAACCTCCCTCTGAAGAAACCTACCAAGAAAACCCCATGATAGGATCGCCATAAATCGGAAACAACTTGAAGGCACACAACAACAACAACCTTCCTGTGCCTGTGATTTTACCTGACTGGGATGATAAGAGCAATGGATGGGTCACAGATGCAGAAACCAAGGCAAGTGTCCAGTGCATGTGTGTTGTCTGCCTTCAAGTCAATTCCAATTTATGGTGACCCTACTGCGAACCTATCTTCTGAGGCTGAGAGAGCATGACTTGCCTAAGGTCACACAGTGGGTTTCATGGCTCAGCAGGAATCGAACCCTGGTCTCCAGAGTTGCAGCCCAATGCTCAAACCACTTCGCCACACTGGTTTCCAAAGACAGGGTTAAATTTGTTTCACTTTCTACTACATATAAATCTTTCAAAATGAATATTTGTTCTCTCCTACTTCTACCTTCATTTGCAATTTTGGATTTTACTTAAAAATCAAACAACAACGGCAACAAAAACAGTATTATTATTACTATTGATAATAATACTAATAATAATTTATATCTCACTTTCCCCAAAAAAATTGGGACTGAAAGCGTTTTACAATTTAAAAGAACAATACAGCTAAAAACATACAAAAGTGAGCCTAAAAATAGAATTAAACTATTACAATACTCAACACATCACTCATTAAAAGAATATAATGCAATTAAAGAAAGATAAAAGTGCGTAAAAAGAGTACAGTTACAACAGTACAAGACCCCCATAAATGTCATTTATGTCAAATAAATGATATCAGTAGGACCCATCCTTAGATCTCAGGTTTTGGTGGAAAACCTCAGGGCCTGGGGTGATCCAGAACTGGTGACCCTAGATGAGAGAGTGAGCGACAAGATGGCGTCCAGATGTTAGATGGCAATTCTTCCATCAGTGGATTTTGAAGGCTGATGGGAGTTGCAGTACAACATCTGGAAGGCTGCACTTTTCCCAACTCTGATTTACACACAGGCACTAGACGGCCAGTGTGGTGTTGTGGTTTGAGCATTGGACTAGGATACTGGGAGACCAAGGTTCGAATCCCTGCTCAATCATGTAAACCCAGTGGGTGACCTTGGGCAAGTCACATTCTCTCAGCTTCAGAGAATGGCAATGGCAAACCCTCTCTGAAGAAACTTGTCAAGAAAACCCTATGATAGGTCCCCCTTAGGGTCGACGTAAGTCGGAAACGACAACAACAACAAGAACAAGTGTTATACGGTGGGCCCTTCGTATCTGCTCAGTTTGGTTCCAGAACCTGCTGTGGATACCAAAATCCATGAATGCTCAAGTCCCATTAAATACAATGGCATAGCAAAATGGTGTCCCTCATATAAAATAGAGAATCAAGGTTTGCTATTTGGAATTTATACTTTTTCCAGTATTTTCAAACTGTGGATGCTTGAATCCACGGATAAAAAAAAAAACATGCATAAGGAGGGCTGATTGTGTACAATAGAAAAATATAGTTTTCAATGATTTTGCAAACGAGGGCTTCGGCCAGGCTTAAAGCTGCTCAGAGTGAGCAAATTCGAACTGGTGGTCTTATATGATAATGGTCTTGCGGGGTATCTGGGCTGAGAGTAAAGCTTTGAGCTCACAAGGTCCCCTCTCCAATCTACAGAACATCTTGGATCAACCAAACGCCCACAGACCATTTATTTTTACCAGGAACACAGTTGCTTGTTATTTCGCCCTTCGACCCAAGACTCCCAAGGAGGAGCAAACTTGTTGAAAACCTTCAGCACGAATGTAGACATGACAGCGGCTGCAGAAACTGTAAATTACAAAAAGCAAACGCCGGTCAGGCAAATTTCGAAGAAATCATCATGGGAAGGACCAGGCGAACAGAAAAAGTCATCTGTCATCACAAGTAAGACTTTAAAGCTGGCACCAAGTGAAATTCTTCGGAGAGACTTACAAAATGCTCTGCTCTGTAGCCACAACAAACTACAATCCCCAGAATTCAACAGCATCAAGCCATGGCAGTTAAAGTGGTGCCAAACAGGATTATTTCTGCAGTGCGAATGCATCCCTAGTTGACTGGTCAAAATGACCAATGTATTTGAATGAGCAAAATGATAACCACAGGTGATTTTTTGCATAACTTTCAGATGGGCGAGGAAGGTGTCAAAATATTTAAAAGATTTTCTATATCTTGGTTTGTAGACTCCTAGAAAGCTAGAGTTGGAAGAGACCGCAAGGACTACCCAGTCCAACCCTCTGCCATGCAGGAATATACTATCAAAGCGATAGGAATACACAATCAAAGCACAAAGACAGATAAAAAAGATAAATAAATGGGTCCAAGAGCAAATTAAGACTGCATTCCCACTAGAAGCCCAAATAACAGAATTGTTGCTATCATATTTTGCACATATCATAAGACATGTCTCATTAGAAAATATGGTAACGCTAGGTAAAGTAGAAGGTAATAGGAGGGAAAGGAAAGACTGTATTGCAGGACTGTATTGCAGCTGAACTGACTCAACCAAGTCACAGCCCTAAGTTTGCAGGACCTTAGCAGGGCTGTTAATAAGAGAGTATCTTGGAGGTCAACCATTCATAGGGTTGGCGTAAGTCAACGCTGCCTTAATAGCTGCAACTTCAACATAGAGGCCAGCTCAAATTGCAAGAAAAGGGATTCCACCGAAATATTAGAAAGAATTATTTTTACTGTGGGAGCTCTTTGAGTGCGGAATAGACTGCCTTGCAGGGTTGTGGACTCTCCATCTTTGGAGGCCTTTAGACAGAGGTTGAATGGAGATCTTTCAGGAATGCTTTATTGTGTATTCCTGCCTAGGAGGGGAGTTTGGTCCAGATAGCCCTTGTGATCCCTTCCATCTCTAAGGCTGCTGCCGCACTGCAGATATAAAGCAGTTTGACACCACTTTAACTGTCATAACTCAATGCTATGGAATTCTGGCTTTGTAGTTTGGTGGGGCACCAAAGCTCTCTGACAGGGAAGGCGAAATATCTCACAAAATGACAAATCCCAGAATTTCATAGCACTGAGTCAGGGCGGTTAATTAAAGTGGTATCAAACTGCATTATTTCTGCAGTGTGACAGCAGCCTAAGATTCTGGGATTCTCAGAAGCCCTGAAGCCAAAGCCAGTGTCCTCCTTCAAGCCAGTCCCTTTCAAGTTCAGCAGAGAATCAAAACCGCAAGATGTTTTAGCCCACAACAGATGTAGAATTGAGATAAGCCAGCCGACACAGCCGGAAAGTCTTGGGCTCAGCATCTGCTCTGACATAAGGGGATAATCTGCTTTTATTTGAAGGAAATCTAACCCGCTCAGTCTACAGTTAAGTGGCCTGGCATGTGGCAGCTACGGATGCTCAGATGAATGCAACCAGCTTCGGAGAACACACACAACCAGAGAGCAAAATGTACGGGCTGCAACCCTGTGCAACAGCTACGTACAACTAAATGTACTGTAGTAACCTGGGAGTCATTCCTCATGAGGAGGGTGTGAGCCCCACTCATGGGAAGCTGAATCATACCCTAAACCAGGGCAATTTGTTTAACACAAGCAGCAGAAAATCCCATGAAGGGCTCTCTCAATCTCCTTGGAAATACCAACACAATCACAACCAAGTACAGTGGGCCCTTGGTATCTGCTGGAGTTTGGTTCCAAGCCCCCCCCCCTCCCATTGATACCAAAATCCACAGATACTCGAGTCCCATTAAATATAATGACGCTGTAAAATGGTGTCCCATACATGACAGGTTTGCTTTTTGGAATTTACAGTATATATTTAAAAAATATATTTTTTAAGTCATGGATGGTTGGATTAGTAGATTTGTGCTCCTTTCATGGGACAGCTGCTTCAATATGACTAACAGTAGGGCCAGCCCTGGTTCATGCATACAAGGAAAGTACAGTTGGCCTTCTGTATCTGTGGTTTCTGCATTCATGGATTCAACGGACCACAGTTTGAAAATATTCGCATCCCAGGTTTTTTTTCCCAAAAAGCAAACCTTGGTTTTGCCATTTTATATAAGAGACACCCTTTTATGTAATTGGATTTAAGCAACCAGAGATTTTGGTATCCACAGAGTGTATTGGAAGCGAACCCCAGAGGATGGCACGAGTCAAATGTATAATGTAGCAAGTAGCAGGTAAATTCGGGAGTACTACTGAAGAAGCTGCTCACTCTTATTATAATGGGCAACACTAGCAATATGGAAGGGCATACAAAAGCACGTTGCAAGTTTATGCAACTATAAACACCTGAAACACACCCAATTTTGTCTAATTTCAGAAGCTAGACAGGTTAGGCTAGGTTAAGGAAACCATCAGTAAATGGCAGGGAAGAATAAGGCAGCTTCCTATTTTCCTAATTCATCATGAAACTATCAGCGGCGGGGAGGAGGGGACCAAGATGGCGGGTGTGAACACACACCCTTTCCCAACTTTTGTACTGCCATACTACCCTGGACATCCAAATCTCACCTGATTTCAGAAGCTAAGCAGGGTCAGGCCTGTTTAGGATTTTGAATGGGAGACCACCAGGGAATACCAGAGATCTCCACGTTGGGCCAGAGAAGATTCCTACCTGAATCCAAGGAAGAGTCCTAACTGAGAACCACTGCCAAGCCGTGTTGACAATACTGGCCTTGGTAGAACTAGTAGTTTGACTCATGACAGTTTTTGTAAAGATGTTTCTTTGCTGTACATAGGGAGTTTCAGAGCCATCATCCAAAAACCGGCATCAGTGATCCTGAGGAGACCCAGGATCTCTTAAGTTATGTGTGCTTCCAGATAGAGGCTTCCTAACTCTGCCAGTCAAGGCTGAGTACAGCAATCCACTTATTCCTCTCTAATGCAACTTTTACAGAAAGAAAGAAAGAAAGAAAAGGGGGGTATAAGCAGTGGGATATGGAGAGAATCGTAAATGCAAAACAACCACACAAAATAACCACAACTCCTTGACATGCATACACATACAGCTAGAATGTTGAATTGCCATAATGGCTGGTTTATTCTAGGAGTTGCACTTAAGAAAGAGGGGGAAAGCAGTTTTCCAAGCATCTGTAAAAGCTACGAGAAAAAGCCTAACAGGGTTGTCAGAGGAAAGACACATCAGAATGCTAGTTTTAACTCTAGGGACCTTATCACACGGGGTCCAAAGCAGAAAGTTTCCAAAAGAAATCCGGAACTAATACGTATTAATTTTGCGTGTGTTTACACGACGTCGCACAGAACCGCGAAAAACCCACAACTAATCCGAAACGGATTGAGATCTTTTGAATTTCGGTTTAATTAGGAAGTACAAATGCACTTCCGAAATCATTGTGCAATGCCTGAGTCTCCGAAATACATGTGTACACACAATACGTATTGGGGAGCATTTCCCCGCCCCCGCCTGCGCCGTGCCGGCTTGGGAAGGAGGGGTGTGTTTGACAGCCGGCTGTCAAACGCACCCCTCCTTCCCAAGCCGGCGTGGGCTCCGTTCTGCTCAGAGTCCCGGCCCTGCGCCGGCTTGGAAAGGAGGGGTGTGTTTGACAGCTGGTTGTCAAACGCACCCCTCCTTTCCAAGCCGGCGCGGGGCCGGGA
Source organism: Phrynosoma blainvillii (assembly GCA_026167975.1). Lineage (NCBI taxonomy): Eukaryota > Metazoa > Chordata > Lepidosauria > Squamata > Phrynosomatidae > Phrynosoma > Phrynosoma blainvillii. Next base: position 16,094,005 of record JANUYF010000004.1, on the reverse strand, counting down.
CCCTGGGAAGGAGGGCCGTGTTTGACAGCTGGCTGTCAAACGCACCCCTCCTTTCCAAGCCGGCGCGGGCTCCATTCTGCTCAGAATCCTGGCCCCGCGCCAGCTTGGAAAGGAGTCGTGTGTTTGACAGCCGGCTGTCACCCAAACCCCTCCTTCCCAAGCCGGCGCAGGGCCATGTCCAGGATTTTCTGAATTGTGTGTGAACGGCAAATATGTATCCAGGATGCACTTTTATGGAAGCGCGATAATTGCGCAATGATGCTAGTTGCGTCTGATAGCCATTTACGTATTGTAGGGGCTCTTTCGGTTCATTTCGGTATAGTATTGGATTTATTCTTATTTCAGTTTCTTATCGCTTTGTGGCCCGCGTGTGATAAGGTCCTAGGAAAGAATCCCAACATTTCCAAATTTGGTTGGAGACTCTGGCCACATCTACACTGCAGAATTAATGCAGTTTGACACTGCTTTAACTGCTTTGGCTCAATGTTATGGAATTTTAAGATGTGTAGTTTTGTGGAATATTTAGCCTTCTGTCAGAGAGCTCTGGTGCCACAACAAACTACAGATCCCAGGATTTCATAGGATGGAGCCATGGCAGTTAAAGCAGTATCAAACTGCGTGAATTCTGCAGTGCAGTAGTAGCCTCTGATGTTAAACCCTGGATTGCTGGAGCTAATTAGTGTAGGGAACCATGGTACTCCAGAGGTTTTTGGCCTACAACTCCCATAAGCCCTAGTCTGCATAGCCAATGGCAAAGGATTATGGGAATCATAGTCCCAAAACAACTGCAGGGGCACCTTTTCACATCTGTGCCATAAGCAAAGAAGCAGCAATCTGGAATTCCATATTATTAAAATTACATTAAACAATAACATGCACAAGTATCAGTAAAAGACAACAGCATCCTATTAAGAAAAAAGGCTAAAACATAGCATCACAAAATTACCAAATGAAGATGGGGATTTTGCAAAGTCTTTAGAGAGAGCCAGTATGGTGCAGTGGACTAGGATCCTGGGAGACCGGAGTTCAAATTTCCACTCAGCCATGGAAACCCACCAAGGGATCGTGGGCATGTCACACTTTCTCAGCCTCAGAGGAAGGCAATGGCAAATCTCCTCTGAATTAATCTTGCCAAGAAAACCCTAGGAGATGAAGCCTATCGCAAAAGACAACAATACACAAGTATTTATAGCTCTCCTCTTCAAAAAGCAGTCAAATGTATTTCTCCAGACAAACTACTATAAAAATATAGGGCCGCCACAAAAAAGTCTCTGGCCAACTCTAACCCGACAGCTCTCACCATCAAAACAGAACATGCCCTCAGATGCTAATCTTAAATTTGGGGCATGAGGGTTTGGACAGGGTGACCAGACATCCTCTTTTTCCAGGACACAGCCTTCTGTCCAGGAGGAATTCCAAAATGTCCTCCATTTCATGAATTTGTATTTCTATGATCCCAAATACACTGAAATAATCCAGTTAGAGACCACTTTAACTGCCTTGGCTCAGTGCTAATGAATCCTGGGAATTGTAGTTTATTGTGGCACCAGAGCTCTCTGACAGAGGTGGCTAAATGTCTCACAAAACTACAGTTCCCAGTATATTGAGCCAGGGCAGTTAAAGCAGTCTCAAACTGGATTATTTCTGCAGTGTATTTTGGACCTTAGAGTGTTTTTAGCTTTTCTGTGATCATGTCCTACATTTTTCTGGAACGGCTTACACTTTGCAGTGCTTTGCCCTTCTTTGTGGTTAGGACATTTGATCAGCCGGGGTATGGCCGAAGTTGAGAACAAACCTGGAGTTCTTAGCAAAAGAAGAGCAACGTCATCTTCTTCTTGCTGAGAAAGTAGTGTTTCCAAATGCAGAAGTACGACAGTAACCGAAACTTTCACGAGGCTCTGCCCGAGCCATCTTGCAAGACTTTGAAGCAAGGTTGCTTCTCAGATCGGCACTTCAAGTTCGTAGGAAGCCTCCCAGATTTACGGTAGACATAAAGGGCCAATTTATCTGGACCACCCAACTTTTCACCCGTGTTAATTGTTCCTTCGTTTTCTTTAATGAAAGCAGGGTTAGGGGGGTTGCAGACTGCCAGAAATAGTGCAAATTGAGTCCACTTTTAGGGTTAGGGTTAGGGAATCATGGGAATTGTTTTTTTTTTCTGAGACATTGAGTCTTCTCTGTCAGAGAGCTCTGGTGCCACAATAAAATACAGTTCCCATGATTCCCTAACCCTTAAAGTGGGCTCAATTTGCACTATTTCTGGCAGTCTGCAACCCTCCTTAGTCTCAAAGGTGCTACAAGATCTCTCTACATATTTAATGAAAGGATGGGCAGAGATGTTTCCATGTTATGTATGACACTGGACTTAACTATACCTGGGTGGAGTGGAGAGAATCTTGTTCCTGTTCTTGTTTAAAGGAGGGAATAAAGTTTTGTTTTTGTTTTTTCGTCTAAAGTTAACAAAGCATGGGCCTCCCTTGTTGCAACAGATCCACTGAGTGCCACTTCTGGACACAATTCAAAGTACTGGTTGTGAGCTATAAAGCCCTTTACAGGTCAGGTCCAGGTTATCTAGAGGAATGTTTATCCTCGTATAAGCTTGGCTCTGTTTTGAGATTGTCCGATGAGGCCCTTGTCTATGTCCCACCATTCCTTTTGGGACATCTAGTAAGAAAAGGAAGAGGGCCTGCTCCTAGGCTTTGGAGCTCCCATCTCGGATAGGTTAGATTAGCACTCTTCTTGCTATCTTTTTGCAGGCAGGTGAAGACATTTTTGTTTCAGCACCCCTGAGCCAGCATGACATAGTGGTTTGAGCTTTGGAAACCAGTTAAATTCCCAGCTTGGCCATACAACTCCCTGGGTGATCTTGGGCAAGTGACACACTCTCAGCCTCAGGGGAAGGGAAATGGCAAACCACCTTTGAACACATCTTGCCAAGAAAATCCCATGACAGATTCACTGTAAATTGACTTGAAGGCACACAACAACAACAACAACAACAACAAGACTGACTGGTCAAGGGGGGTGAATGACAGATGATGCATCATGTGCATCATCTGTCATTTTCTTTTTAATGGTCATGTTTTGGATTTAAATTTAATGCCAGTTTAATGACAACTTTGGTGTCCGGCGAATTTTTTTTAAACTATACTTGGTTTGAGTTCTAAAGACAAATGGAAAGGCAGCTGTACATAAGTGTTATAAACAAAAACAACAACTTTCTGACTGCTTTGTCCTCTCCACCGATGCTATTCAAAATAGTTGCCGCTGGATTATTCCCTGAGCCATTGGCTCCTGATCCCTGACAATTTTCCAGAGGGGAAAAATGCAACAATTGTACCCAATGGACAAAAAAATTAGTGCCAGTATGCCCTGTCATACTGGAAAATAATCACTGTCAATCCCCCACATCGGATAACTTCACACCTTCCTTCCATGATGCTTCCCAAGCTTGGGAGCCAAAGATTTCTGCTCGGTCAGCCTGGCTAAAGAAAGGACAGGCACACAAACCAATACACACACACACACACACACACACACACCTTACACACTATGTAAGATTGCGTCTGCAGCCTATTTCTTTTCCTTCTCTCTGCCAAGTTAGCAGACAACACAATCCAACAGGCAAGTAACGCAATGGATCCCAAATTTGACTGGAACTTTTGGGGGTTATATGGTTGGAGGGAGCCCTTATCAACAACATCATCTCGACAAAATGCAGGCCTGTGACTCTAACATCATCATCATTTTCTTGCTCCTTAAATGATTTTTGACACCTTTGCCTGACGAAGAAGCCCGTGGAGCTTTGAAAGCTTGCAACATGTGTTTTTGTGTGTGTACATTTTGATTGGCCCCATAAAAGAATCGCTGTCTTGTGGACTTAACGTATGTAGAATTGTAATAAAAATATTTTAAGAAAGAGAGAGAGAGAGAGATCCCCTGGAGGTAACAAATGAAAAGAAAAGCAAACTGAGGTGAAGGTGCTTCTGTAGAATTGTAAAAATAATGCAGTTTAACCCTACTTTAAGTGCTGCTGTTCTGGCCTATGGAATCCAGGGATCTGTAGTTTTACAAGGTCTGTAGCATGGCATAATGGTTACAGCATTCCACAACATCTCTGGAGATCAGGATTCAATTCCTGGCTCAGCCATGAAACCCACTGGGTGACCTTGGGCAAGTCACATGCTCTCAGCCTCAGGGGAAGGCAATGGCAAACCGATTCTGAACAAATGCTGCCAAGAAGACCCCACGACTTACCATCTGTCGGAAATGACTTGAAGTCACAGAACAAGCCTTCTCCACCAAAGAGTGCTGCACAAAACTACAAATCCCAGGATTCTGTAGGAAGGAGCCATGGTAGTTCAAGTGGTGTCGAACTGTATTATTTCTACAGTGTAGATGCAGTCCTGGAGAGCCAGTCTGATATTGTGGTTTGAATGTTATATTAGGTACAAAGCCTTGCTCGGCCATGGAAACCCACTGGGTGCCCTTGGGCAAGTCACACTCTCTCAACCTCTGAAGAATAATTGTGCAAACCTCCTCTAAACAAATTTTGCCCTCCCCCCCCCAAAAAAAACTTGTGATAGGTCCCCCTTAGGGTCACCATACAAGACTCAGCATGGTATAGTAGTTTGAGCGTTGGACTAGAATTCTGGAGACCAGGGTTTGAACCTGCTTGAGCATAAAAACCCAGTGGGTGAGTTTGGACAAGTCACATTCTCTCAGCCTCAGAGGATGGCAACGGCAAACTGCCTCTGAAGAAACTTGCCAAGAAAACCCTACGATAGGCTTGCGTTAGGGTCACCATAAGTAAAAAGGAAAAAATGACTTGGAAGCACACAACAAAGGGTTACCATAAGTCAGAAATGACTTGAAGGAGTCCAGCCAGAAAGTGCAGCCCTGAGACCCACCTTGCTCCACAACTTCCCATTTCACCAGCCTAGGCTCCCTTCTTGGGGGCAGAGTGACCAGATGTCCACACCGCAAAGGAGGACAAGGCACCACAAAGTGGAGGGACATGCGAGAAAAAATGTAGCACCTGACAACACAAGAGCTCAAAGCACTCCTCTAGACAGAAACTGGTGCTTCTATCAGTCATATATATGCCCAACATATGGGTCCAAAACACACTGCAGCAACTATCCAGCTTGAGACCGCTTGAACTGCCCTGCTCAATGCTAGGGAATCCTGAAAACTGCAGTGTGTTGTGAGATATTTAGCCTCCTCTGTCAGAGAGCTCTGGTCCCCCAAGAAACTACAATTCCCAGGATGGTCTAGCACTGAGCCAGGGCAGTCAAAGAGCTCTCAAACTGGGTTGTTTCTGCAGTGTGTTTTGGACCCATGGAGGGCCTTTCTGGAATGCTTCCAGGAGAGAAGGTGGAAATGGAGGGCAGGCCCTGGAAAAGGAGGACAAGTGGTCCCCCTGATTGTGGGAGACCCAGTTTCCTCCCTTCCCTTCCCTTCCCTTCCCTCAATTCCCTCCACCATCATTCAAAGGCTTAGGGGGGTTGCAGACTGCCAGAAATAGTGCAAATTCAGTCCACTTTTAGGGTTAGGGTTAGTGCAAGGGAATCATGGGAATTGTTTTTTTTCTGAGACATTGAGCCTTCTCTGTCAAAGAGCTCTGGTGCCACAATAAAATACACTTCCCATGACTCCCTAACCTTAACCCTAACCCTAAAAGTGGACTGAATTTGCACTATTTCTGGCAGTCTGCAACCCCCCTTAATATTTTCCCTTGGCATGCCCTACCTACATCTCCTCCTTCTCCATCCTTTGGCCACCTTTCCAGGAGAGCCCTGTTTGGAAAAGCATGGATGGAGAAGAAGCACAAAACAGAGACACCACCAAAAAGGGCTCTACCAGGCTTGCCATCCCCTCCCTTGCAGGCTTCCTTGCAAGTAAGATCCCCCCCCCCCAATACACACCAGATCTCCCACCTATCCACCCACCCCTTCAATGCAAACAGGATTTCCTCCCCAAGAAAAGAAACCATGCCTCGAGATGGGAAGGAAAGACACCCAAGCATGCCCATCCTAGGGGATCAGGTCCCTGGGGAAGACTTTAAAAGGGGAGGGGATACCATGCATCACCCTACTCTCCCACCCCTAGCTTTGCACCTTTCCTGGGAAAGGTAGTGCCACTGTCACTATTCTGGAGCTGGGTACCAAAAATGCCCTCTCCTCCTCCTTCCTTCCTCCTTCCCCACAATGGCTGTGCTGCTGCTTTTCCTCCACCCCAAAAAAAATCCCAAACACATACACAAGAGACCTTCCCTGCCAATGGCACCCAGCCCAGGTTTGGCAGCCCTTGCAATGCAAAGGGGGGTTCTTCTTGCTTTCCTCTCCCACCCAAAGTCCTCTCCTCTTGTCTTTGCGCCCAGGAGGAGATGGATCTAGCTGCCAAAGGGACTCACGCTGGCCTTGGGCTGGAGACTGAAGAGAAGAGGAGCCAGGGATGGGAGCCAGGCTGGAGCATCGGAGGTCCGGGGCAAGGATGGAGGACAAGCAGGAGCCAAGGAGGAGGAAGGAGGAGGAGGAGAAAAGGAACCAGAGGCTTGCAGCCTCTTGCAAAAGCAGCCAGGCTTCCGGGTTGGTCACTTCCCCACGTCACGGATCCAGGTTTGCAAAAAGGAGGAGGCGACTGCCTGCCTCCGCACTGAAGGGCTGATCCGCTTCCACACCGCTTGCCCTGCCCTGATTCTGTAAGGGGAGGCTACTTGGTTGTGGCACCAGAGCTTGGCTACAACCACCTGCCACTCCCACAAATCTCCTATAGCACTCAGCCATGGCTTTATTGCTCCAGTGTGGACAGACTCTGAGGTCCAAAACCCACTGCAGAAGTAATCCAGTTTGAGGCCCCTTTAGCTGCCCTGGCTCAGTGCTAAGAAATCCTGGGAGTTGTAGTTTATTGTGTGGCCCCAAGACTCTCTCACAGAGAACACTTCCCAAAATTCCCTAGCATTGAGCCAGGAGGGTTCAAGCAGTGTCAAACCGGTTTGACTCTCCAGTGTGGACAGACTCTGAGGTCCAGAACCCACTGCAGAAGTAATCCAGTTTGAGGCCCCTTTAGCTGCCCTGGCTCAGTGCTAGGAAATCCTGGGAGTTATAGTTTATTGTGTGGCCCCAAGACTCTCTCACAGAGAACACTTCCCAAAATTCCCTAGCATCGAGACAGGAGGGTTCAAGCAGTGTCAAACCGGTTTGACTCTCCAGTGTGGACAGACTCTGAGGTCCAAAACCCACTGCAGAAGTAATCCAGTTTGAGGCCCCTTTAGCTGCCCTGGCTCAGTGCTAAGAAATCCTGGGAGTTGTAGTTTATTGTGTGGCCCCAAGACTCTCTCACAGAGAACACTTCCCAAAATTCCCTAGCATTGAGCCAGGAGGGTTCAAGCAGTGTCAAACCGGTTTGACTCTCCAGTGTGGACAGACTCTGAGGTCCAGAACCCACTGCAGAAGTAATCCAGTTTGAGGCCCCTTTAGCTGCCCTGGCTCAGTGCTAGGAAATCCTGGGAGTTGTAGTTTATTGTGTGGCCCCAAGACTCTCTCACAGAGAACACTTCCCAAAATTCCCTAGCATTGAGCCAGGAGGGTTCAAGCAGTGTCAAACCGGTTTGACTCTCCAGTGTGGACAGACTCTGAGGTCCAGAACCCACTGCAGAAGTAATCCAGTTTGAGGCCCCTTTAGCTGCCCTGGCTCAGTGCTAGGAAATCCTGGGAGTTGTAGTTTATTGTGTGGCCCCAGGACTCTCTGACAGAGAACAGTTCCTAAAATTCCCTAGCATTGAGCCAGGGGGGTTCAAGTGGTGTCAAACCAAATTATTTCTCCAGTAAGGATGGACTCTTAACACTCCTTCCTTCTGAGAGCCAGCATGGCATAGTGACTTGAGTGTTGGACTACGATTCTGGAGACCAGGGTTTGAATCGCAGCTTGGCCATGGAATCCACTGGATGACCTTGGGCAAGTCACGTGCTCTCAGCCTCAGGGGTAGGCAATAGCAATCTCCCTCTCAAGTGTCAAACCAGATTATTTCTCCAGTGTGGAGGCAATTTATAGCAAAGCCTTTGACTGCATAGATCATGAAAAACTATGGATTGCTCTCAAAGACATGGGAGTGCTGATACATCTGATATCCTGAAGAGGAATCTGTACCTAGGACAAGAGTCTCCTGTCAGGACAGAATATGGAGTAATAGAACGGTTCCCATTTGGCAAAAGGGCCATGCAAGGATGCATCCTTTCACCCTATCTGTTCCATTTTTATGTGGAAAATATCATTTGAAGAGCAGGTTTAGACTCAGAAGGAAGAGGGATGAAGATAGGAGGAAGGAACATCAACAATCTAAGATATGTGGATGGCACCATATTACTGGCAGAAAATATCAGAGGCTTGGAACAATTACTAAGGAAGGTCAAAGATGAAAGTGCGAAAGCAGGCTTGATGCTGAACAAAAATAATGACCCTGGAAGAAATACATATTCAACCTAGACAATGAGTAAATCGAAATAGTTAAAAAGAGTTCCCCTACCTTGGATCGAGCATGGTCCAAATGGGGACTGAGTCAAGAAATCAGAAAAAGACTAGGAATGGGAAGGGCAGCTATGGAGGAACTAGACAAGATCCTAAAGAGTACAAATGAGCACTAAAGTTAGAATTGTCCAAGCCATAGTATTCTCTATCACCATGTACAGATGTGAGAGCTGGATAGTGAAGAAAGCAAATAGGAGGAATATTAATTCATTTGAGATGTGGTACTGGAGAAGAGTGCTGGGGATACCATGGGCAGCCAAAAAGACAAGCAAACGGGTCCATGAATGGATTAAACCTAAAATCTCCCTGGAAGCCAAGATGTTCCTATTGAGACTGTTGTACTTTGGCCACATCATGATAAGGAACAATTCACTAGAAAAGACAATAATGCTAGGAAAGGTTAAAAAGAGTAAATAAATGTTTGTTTTTCTGGTGAGGTGAGATTCTCAAGAGAAAGGTGTAGAGACTTCCAGTTGTGATGCCGAGGTGCTTGGAGGTGCAAGACAGAGCTCCGTCCTCCAGCTTCATCCACTGAGGCAGCAGAATTGGGGCTTGTCGGGGACTCTGTGCACCCCCCCCAACCAAGAATACAAGGAGAAAGTACGGAAATAGACTGGAGTTGTGTTTTTGGGGGGTTTTTTGGAAGTTTTTTTCGTTTAGAGTGGATGTAGTTACTGCTTAACTGCTGAGTCTACTTGACAGAGCATTTTGACTATATTTTGACCATATAGACTATACATAGACTATATAAGTTCCTTAAAGCCCATTTTGCTTATTTTGCTTATTTTGGAAGCGCAACTTAAAAGTAATTTACGGACTAAAACAAAGTGACAAAGAAAGAAATTTAAAGAGTAAAGAAGAAAGTGTTGAAGTGAAAGACAGCTGAGGGAAAGGAGGTGAAAGGACTACGAGAACTGACATTAAAGGGAATGAAAGAACGGAAAAGTGTAATGGGCAAACAGTGAATTAGAGAGTTAAGATAAACTGGAAAAATTAAAGATAGGAAAGCTGAAAGACAGAAAAGATTGAAAGAGTGACAAAATTTGAAAAAGATAAGGAAAAATTGGGAAAATATAATAACATTACAAAGTAAATCCTGCCCTTCTTATTTTCTTCAGATAAAAATCTTTTGGAAGATTTGGTAATTAATTTTAAGAAAATTGAATAAATTGGAAGAAATATAAAAGAAAAAAGAAACTCTTGAAAGGGGTCAAATGTTTATAGTTGCTATTATCTGCTATTGAAATATTTTGCTTTTCTCTTAACTATTTGTTGGAATTAATTGGGGATATTTAACTACCAGTTGTTTAGCTGTAAACTTTAAATGAGCTTGGTTTGAAGGTTTGTTATTGCTAGACACTCTAAGCTCTATAAATAAAATTTTGAAATTGAAATCTGCTAACTAAAATTTGGATACTGTAGCTGTATTGTTTTGTATTGTACATATATCTGTATTGTATTGTAATAGTACATATCAAAATAATAAGAATAGATAATATAAAAATAATAAACATAAAAATAAAAATGGGTGGGAACAAATAAATAAATAAATAAGAACAAGAAGAGAAGGCAATAAATAAAAAGGGTTAAATAAGAAAAAGAACTTGTTAAAGATTTTGGTTAAGTTAGTAAGGACTATAGCAAAAGTGTTATGATTTATGGGGTCTTCCCCCTTTTTCTTCTTTCTCTTTTTCTATATGATATAAGCCATAAATGAATGTTTAATTACACTTGCCTTGTAAATTAAAGTAACAAAAAATAGAATTTATGGGTCAAGCAATACAGAGACTGGACTAAATTTGGAATCAATTTAAAAAGCTTAAATTGGATACTAGAGCAAAGAAAATTATGTAATCACAATCAACATCAAATTTTAGAAGAGAATCAACAGATTCAACAAACAAACAGTTAGATATAAGTACAATAATTCTGCAAAAATTGAGATAATTTAAACAGGACTTTAAGGCATAGATAAGAGAGGAATTAATGTATACTAGGGAAGAGATAATAATAATAATAATAATAATAATAATAATAATAATAATAATAATATTTCCCGCCTCTCCCTACGGATTGACAAGATACGCAAAAAGAAATAAGTGGTTTGACTGAAAAAATAGATAAAATAAATACAGAAATGTCAGACAAAAAAAAAGATGTTAAAGAGGCAACAAAAAGAAAAAACCAAGACACGAAAGTGTAAGAATTGGAGAAAATCCAGAAACATGAGGAACAAGTTCTGTTGCTGCAGGAAATTAGACATAGAGAAAAATCTATAAAAATAAGAGGCCTACCGGAAATAAAAGATGAACAGCTGTTTAAGAGAATAATTCCAGCATTAGCAAATTATTTGGATGTTTCAGAAGATCTTATTGATTTACAAATAGACAAATTATTCAGAATCAACTCAAAGATTGCTAAAGAAAAGAAACCACCAAGGGATATAGCAATTTGCCTTAATGGAACAAGAATAAAAGACAGAACTCTAAAAAAAAATTATAAAATTTGCAACAGAGCAATAATATAAACTATAGATGGGGGAAATTAGAAGGTGTAATATTTACAGATAAATAAAAAAGATATAAAATAAGCTCGGTAGACAAAGCAAAAGACTTCTATAAAAGACTGAATTATAAAAAGAACACAGAACAAAACAAAAGAGGAATATGAACAAATGAGGACAAGAGAATTTAGATCTACAAAAAAATAATAATGAAAGAAATCCCAAAAATAACAAACAAACAAAGGGAAATGTTAAATGCTGTCATCTCACATCAGGAAATTAGACAAGCTATACAAATTTTAAAAGAAGGGAAAGCCCCAGGCCCAGACAGCTTTACAGCCACATATTCATTTCAAAATGAATTATTAGAACCCTTATATAAAATGCTAAATTTAATTAGTACAGAAGGAGTACCAAAAAACCAGGAATGAAGCCATTATAACATTAATTCCAAAAGAAGGAAGAAGGACAGTTTACAGATAACAAACTATAGACCAATATTTCTCCTTAATATTGTTTATAAAATGTATATTTCAATATTGATTATAAAATAAACTTGAATGGCTAGTAGACTAAAAAAAGTACTATCAGAAATTATAGGGGAAGATCAAAATGGATTCCTACCAGGTAGGCAAATAAGAAAGAATATTAGAATCATTTTAAATACTTTGGAGTATTATAATGTAAACAATGATAAGAAGTTAGCATTGATTTTCATTGACACTGAGAAAGCATTTGATAACATTAGGTGGGATTTCTTTTTTGAGATATTAGAAAGAATGGATATGGGGAAAAACTTTATAGACAATATTAAATATATTTATAAATACCAAACAGCACAATTAGCTATTAACAGAGAAAAAACATCAGAATTTAGGATTAATAAAGGCACCCAGCAAGGTTGCCCCATTTCACTGCTATTGTTTATTATGTTATTGGAAATGTTAATTAATGCAATTAGAATTAACATAAAAGGAATAAAAATAAAAGGTCATGAGACCAAAATTAGAGCATTTGCAGACGATATGGTAATAATTTTAGAAGACCCACTAAAGTGTGTAGAACAAATACTCTATGAAATAAAAATATCTGGAAAATACACAGGGTTCAAGATTAATAAAGAAAAAACACTGATAATAACAAAGAATATGGCAAAGCAAGAAGACGGAGACTTAACTCAGAAATCAGGTAAAATTGGGAAGAAAATAAAAAGTATCTAGGAATATGGTTGACAAATAGCAACCTTAAGCTGATGGAGACTAATTATTACAAGCTATGGAAAGAAATAAAAGATTTGCTCAGATGGAAAAAGATAAATTTATCGATGTTAGGAAGAATTTCTGCAATCAAAATGGCAATTTTACCAAAATTAATGTTCTTAATGTTTAATTTACCAATTATAACTAATGAAAAATTATTTAAAGGATGGGATAAGGTGCTAAAGAAATTCATCTGGAAAGGAAATAAACCCAGAATTAAATGGATAAACTTGAAAGAGACAAAAGAGAGAGGAGACTGTGCATGACCAGACCTAAGACTTTATTTTTGGGTCTGCAGCCTAATGTGGCTGCAAGAATGGCTGAAATTGGACAATAGGAAACTGTTGAATTTAGAGGGAACAAGGCTACATTTTGGTTGGCATGCTTATCCATGCTATAATAAAGCAATAGTTAATAAGGACTTCAGTAACCATGCGGTTAGAAAGATGTTATTAAATATCTGGATAAAAATTAAAGAGAGGTTTTATTTTAAGCTACCATAATGGGTTTTGGTTCAAGAAGCCTTTTTTGGAAGATGGACACAACAGCAAAGATTGTTAACCTATGGAGATATCACAAAAGTAGACAATCAAGGTAACTTAGAATTAAAAGCTACAGAGTTAAAAATTGGTGAAAAATAATATTCATTGGTTTAATTATTTACAAATAAAACAAATGTATTTGGAAAATACTAAGAATTTAGAAATAGAGAAAAAACAGAATGATTTAGATGGTATTTTGTGGCAATCAGATAAAAAGAAAGTGTCAAAAATATATAAACTTTTACTAAATAGAGAAATGGAACATGAAATAGTGAAGAGATATATGTTAAAATGGGCACAGGATATTAGCCACACGATACCATTGGAAGAGTGGGAAAATCATGGACTAAGACAAATAAATTCACAGTAGCCCAAGATCTAAAAGAAAATCATATGAAAATGATTAACGAGTGGTATTACACCCCTCTGATATTAAAAAAAGATTTATAAATTAGCAGATGACAAGTGTTGTAGGTATCAGGAAGAAAGAGGATCACTATTTTATATGTGGTAGAAATGCCATAAAATTAAAAAAAAAATACTGAAGGGAAGTACACTTAACAATACAGAGAATTTTCAAAATATGGTTCCCAATGAAAGGAGAACTCTATTTACTAAACCTGAACTCTATTTACTAAACATGGCATATTCTACTTTATTTAACAATAGCAGCCAGAATTCTGGTAGCAAAAAATTGGAAATCGAATGAACCCCCAACAATGGAGGAATGGATGCACAAAGTAAGTGAAATTAGAGAACTAGATAGATTGACATACATGATGAATAATAAGGATATGCTGAAAGTAGAAAAAGATTGGCAACCAATTCTAAAATATTGGGAGGAAATTTGGGGGATTAATAAGGAATTCTTAGAAAATTAAGATAGCAGTGAAGAGATAGAGATAAAATTAAACGAAAGGAATTGCAAAATTTATAGCTAGTTTGAAGAGGAGGCCGAAGATAGACATCATATTTGAAATTAGAAAAAAAGAGAAAAATAAAAAGTTTCCCTCAAAAAACATGAGGGGAGAAAAGGGGGAAAAAGGAGGAAATAGAATCTTTATAGGTGCAGTGATAGAAGGAAGTATTAAAGGGGGGGGGGGGGGAGAGAAAGATGATATTATAAGGATGTGGACTTGTATTTTTTTATTGTATGATGACGGTGTTGATAAAAAAAATAATTCTTTTAAAAAAGAAAAGAGTAGAAAGAGAGGAAGATCGCATGCCGGATGGATAGATTCAATCTGGGAGGTCACAGGCCTGACTTTGCAGGACCTGAGCAGAGCAGTGGAAGATAGAGGGTCTTGGAAATATCTCATCCACAGGATTGCCATGAGTTGAGGTCCAGTTGAGGGCAGTTAACAACTACAACAACATAAAAGGAAGCGGTCCATAGAGGAGGAAGGGCTCTTCGCCTCTGGAACTAGATGTTTGAGGTGTGACAGCAAGTCAGAGCCAGGAGGCAAATCCTGCCAAAAAATCTACCTAGGGAAATGGTGTTCTCCCATTCCCAAGATTATTCCATGTTGAGTTGAGTCTTGGAATAACACCTGCCAAGAGATAAACTTGGCTGCATAAACATATTCCTCAGCTATCCCCACTGAGCAGGGAGAGTCTTGATTAGTCCTCTGCTCTCCCACAGTTTTAGCTGACCTTAAAATGTCCTGGTTTCTTTCTCCTCCTCCTCCTCCTTTGTCCTCAGCTTCTGTCACTTGCTGCAAACTGAGTTCAAAGTGCAAAAGTAACTTCCACTCAGGCTGCATCTGCATTGCAGAATTAATCCCCATCCTATGGAATCCTGGGATTTGTATTTTGTTGTGTCATCAAAGCTTTCTTGACAGAAAAAGTGAAATACCTCACAAAATTACACACTCTAGAATTCCATCACATTGAGTCAGGGCAGTTAAAGTGGTGTCAAACTGCATTATTACGGAAGTGCAGATGCAGCCTCAGTTAACTTAGGAAAGGGAAGAGAAGAGGAGGGGTGGAATCTTCCTTTCCTTTCCCTTCCCTTCCAGTAGGCTCAGGCAAAAACAAACTGCTGCAGCCTCTCCTAACTTATCTGTTCTTCTTCATTAATAACTTTTGCCATCTTAGCCACATCTGTCTCAATCTTCATTTGTAAAATGCATGCATAAAGAAAACCAGTAGTTCAGGAATAGAAGCCCTATCTATCGCACAGAGTCAGTGGGGTTCGATGGTTAGAGTACTGGATTGGCACATGGCAAGACAAGGGCAATTCTGCATCTACACTGCAAAATTAATGTAGTTTGAGACCACTTTAACTGCCATGACCTAGTGCTATGAAATTCTGGAATTTGTAGTTTTGTGAGATATTTTAGCTTTCACCAGCTCTGGTACCACAACAAAACTACAGACCTCAAGATTCCATAGGAGGGAGCCATGACAATTAAAGTGGTCTCAAACTGCATTAATTCTGCAGTGTGGGAACACCTAAGGTTCTGGTCCTCCACTGAGCTAGCAAACTCACTTCATGACCTTAAGCCTATAACACTCTTTTACAACCTGACCTACCTTGCAGGGCTATTGTGATAAAATAGGGGAGAGAAGAAACCTACGTACTGTCTTGAGCTCATTAGAGGAAAGGATGAATACAAATGTGATTAATGAACCAAATAAGTTTGCATATTGTAATAGGAAAGCTGCACACTTCCAAGTACAGGGAATATATCCATTTTGTCCCATCAAGCAAAATATGGAAGCCTGCACAAGACAGCTGAATTTGGGTTTCATGAAAGAGGGGCAGATGATTACCCGCTTAATTTATTGTATTTTTACCACTAGCAAGTTTGGGGATTTTTCTCTCTTGTGTGCCAAAATAATTTGATTGGTATATTTATTAATTGCATACTTTGAGTATATTGGAGAAAAGGCAGGATATAAACATCCCATTCATGTGAGGTAGGTTAAGCCAAGGAAGACTTAGTTATCTATAAAAGTATTTCTGATGCACCATTATTAGGGAATTAAGTCTTCCTTGGCTTAACCTACCTGCCTTTGGATGAACAAGCCAGGTTTTAACCCCATGTTAACATAAGAGTTGGTCCCCACTGGACTTCCAGGGGTAGAATATTCTTTAAATTAGGTGCCACAACTGATAAGGCCCTGTCTGATAGTATTATCATATGTGAAAAGAAAGCAGAAACAGAGCAGGAGAGTAGCAACTTTCTCCGTCCCTCTCCACATGCCGTCATAGTTCTCTTTCCAAGGGAGATGGTCGTAAAAGCATGCCTTTTGTTGAATGGATTCATGTGTTTTAATTTATGTTATACCTTGCCTTGAACCTTAGGGAGAGCTAGTGGCCAATGTCCACCAAAAATTGGGTTGGATTGCACATATCTGGATTGCACACATGAATGTACATATGGTAATTCCATTCAGTGAATTCAGTTGGATGGATACATCGAATGTATGGTTAACTCAAAAGTATAATTCATGTTGCGGATATGAAATTAAATGGTTCTCAATTCATGTAGCAGAAGGGTCTTTTGATGTGGTTTTATCCTTACAATTACGTTCTAAATGTGCCTTAAAGTGTTTCAACTTTTTAAAAAAATAGATTTATTTATTTATTTATTTATTTAAAAAAATTGTATAATAGCTGCACTTTCAGAAAAAAAAATTGTAAGCCACCTTGGGTGGCATATTTTGAAAACATGGAAAAGTTATTGTTCTGTGAATGGACATCTAAGGATATTTGTATGAATGTACAAAATTACTATGTGAATTGTGGCCACAAAGAAATGAAACTACAGTCAGACCTCTGTATCCATAGATTCTTTATCCATTGATTCAACCATCCACAGCTTGAAAATGTTTCTTTCTTTCTTTCTTTCTTTCTTAAACTGAAAAAGAGACTGACACAAGGTAACCCAGTTAGATTAGTGGTTTATGGGACTTGGACCTGACACCCATTCACACGACACAGTTATAGAACTTGTTGTTGTTGTTATTGTGTGCCTTTAAATTGTTTCTGATTTATGGCGACCCCAAGTACGATTCCACTTATCTGCTGTAGCTGTTTCCTGTGGAATCCTGCATTTTAGAGAGGAGATTTACAATTCTCAGCCAAAGATCTCTAGTCCCTAACAAATACCAGAATTTAATAGGATTTGCTGTGGCAGCTGAAGCTGAATATAGCACTACAGTTGCCCCTCTGTTTTTGTGGGGATCCTTTCCAGACCTCCCCTCGAAAATGGAAAACCACAAATATTCAAGCCCATAGGCTTGAATGGGGGTGCACCCCCCATTTTATTTTATCCCCCTCCGTTTCCCGCCCACGAACAGGAGAGGGTGCAGACTTGAAGTCCGCGAAAACGGAGAGGCAACTATATTTTTTGCAGTGTAAATGGAGCCTGGGTCACTTACATCCCTGTACACTTCTCAAACCATTACATCACACTGTCTCTCTTCCTTGGGGTATCCTTAGCCGAAAGCAGGACAACTGGTAAATGACCTGGAAACTGAAAATCAAAGGTGAAACTTTTCTTATCCTCTGTGCCCAAGCTTTCACCTGCCAGATTTATACTTACTATTCATCTACACAAAACCAAAACAGCATTGTCCATAGTGAGCACTGCTTGGAATTGCAATTCAGCATCATCTGGAAGCAAGATTTGAGAAACTAAAGGGAAAATTAAACTGGTTCCCAGTTAAGGCAGAGGAACAATTTTTAAACTACCCCCATGATTTAAACCGTGGCAGTTTTAAACCACCACTAGCATTTTTTTAAAAAATCCTTTTCTACCTTCAAGGATGAAGTGGGGAAGCAGAGCCCAGAAACAACATTGACTTTAAAAGCATGCTTGCTCTTAAGGACCACATAGAGTGAAAAGTGTAATGTCAAGTGTTGAGCTAACTTGTAAAACACTTGAATAAATACACTGTGTGCCAAGCTGCAGATGGCAGACCTATTATGTTCGCTGTCGGACAAGGGAACCACAGAGCTGGCAATTGCAACTTGAGAAAAATAAAATTGAGGTTATGAGACTTCGAACACAGGGGTTGGAAGCAAAAAAGAAAAAGGAAGAAAGCTAGTGCCTTCCTGTTGAACAGCTGCACTGACTTGGGATCAATGCATATTATATGTGTGCCATGAAACGGCTTGCAACTCAACAACGGTGCCTTGGTGGTCTTCCAGGGGCTGAACAATCCCTATGTGTGCAGGAACTGGGTGAAGGCCAAGCTACATGTCAGATCTGTGATCAGCTCTCCTAATGACTTTGGTCTAACTTTAGAGCAACCAGACAAAGGCTGACAAAAGCCCTAGAAACTCCTCTGGTTTTCTCTTCTTTCTTTTTTTTTACCAGGGCAAGGATTGCTCAAATACGCCTGGATTCAAAGGTATGAAACTACTTTGTAATATTAATAATTTGTACTGAGGGCCAGCGTGGCGTAATGGTTTGAGTGCTGGACTATGACTCAGGAGAGCAGGGTTCGATTCCCTGCTCGGCCATAAAACCCACTGGGTGACCTTGGGCAAGTCACATGCTCTCAGCCTCAGGGGAAGGCAATGGCAAACCTCTGAACAAATCTTGCCAAGAAAACTCAAAGATAGTTCATCTTAGGGTCGCCATAAGTCAGAAATGACTCGAAGGTGCACAACAACAACAAATTATTTTCTTTACTTAATAAGTAATTAGTTAAGGCTATTGTTTGAAGCCCCCTTCCCAAGTTTCTAGTTACTATGTACAGCAGGGGTGAGAATCATGAACTCCTCACCATTGGCTTTGCTGGCTTGGTCTGATGGGAGCTGTGGATGAAAAAAATCTGGACGGCTGCACGACTCTCACCCAATTTGTAGTTGCAATTTTAAAAGGTTTTATCCGAAGTATTCCAGGCGAGGTCTGACCAAAGCAGAAGAGAATGGCAGTAGTAATTCCCTTGATCAGGACACCATACTCCTATTGTTGCAGCCTAGAATTGCATTGGCTTTTTTGGCCTCTGCATTACACACTCATGTTTAGCTTATGATTTTCTACTAGTATTTATGCCACAAAAGGACTAAAGTAATCCTTGGTTAAGTTATAATTGTGAAATGACTGTGTTATCAAGAAAAGGAACCTGTTACAAGTAACTAGTTATTTGCAAATAAATACTTCCAAGCCCTGTCTCGGTTCCACCAAAAACTGAAGGCTGGTGAGGGAAACCTGAAACAGTTGCTGCTGACATCTTGCATTAGGCACACCATTATTGGCACTGGTGCTCTGGGAAAAGGGACTGTCATGAACATGCTGATGGTCACATTTGGGTTCTGGTTATGCTTGCTAATATTATTTCCATGGGATCAGTGTGCCTGAACATGCATAAAAGTCTTTTTCTGCAGCAATTTCCGGGGGTGTAGCCTTGCTTATTTGTTGCTGCAAAAACAACAGCAAGCCTTAAGGGCCCTTTCACACTACAGAATTATAGCATTATAATCCTGCTTTAACTGCTGGGGTTCCATCCTACAGTTGGGGGGGCTTAGAATTCTATGTCGGAGAGGTCTAGTAGCTCACCAAACTACAAACCCCAGGATTCCCTATGATCTAGCCAGACCAAATATAATCCTAGTGCTGTAATTGTCTAGTGTGGAAGGTCCTCTTGTTTTGTGGCACCTTAAAGAGAAACCAGTTTTGCTTGGTTTGAGTGTTTGTGGATTTCATCAGATGCAGTCCATGGAAGCTCATGCCAAATAAAACCTGTCGGCCTTTAAGGTTCCATAAATGATGTAGTGGTTTGGGTGCTAGACAAGGATTCTGGGAGACCAGAGTTCAAATCCCTGCTCAGCTACAGAACCCTATTGGGTGAGCTTTGTTGCTGTTGTGTGCCTGGAAGTCATTTCCAAATTATGGTGATCCTAAGCCTATCATGTGTTTTTCTTGGCAAGATTTGTTCAGAGGAGGTTTGCCTTCCCCTGAGTCTGAGAGTGTGCGACATGTTGATGGGTACCCAGTGTCCAACACTCAAACCACTATGCCATACTGGCTCTAGGTTCGGCAAGTCATATTCTCTCAGCGTAAAAGGAAGGCCAAAAAAAAATCCCACCATCTTGCAAAGAAAACCCTACGCTAGGGTTGCTATAACCTGGAGTCGACTTGAATGCACATAACAACAAAGTCTCTTCAGTATTTTTCTGCCAATAAGCCTCTCTCAACCCAACATAGCATTTGGCGACCAAATGAATATATCTCATTTCTGAAGGCTGTAGCCAAAAAATACAGTCCTTACTGGGGTCTGGAAAGAGTGTGACTTATCATAGCTTCCTACTGTCAAGAAGGATTTAATTGCAGAGATCTTGCATTTCCTATGGGCTTGTCCACACTAGAGCCAAAAATCCAATGGACTCTTGCCTCTGCATCAGCCTTGGAAGCACCCTGTGAACCTTTTTTGCAGCAGGGATGTTGAACAGATTGTCTACACTACCTGACTGTCCCTGTAGAGCAGTGAGTTTCCTGGGTCTGATGCCACCAATCCTGCCTCCATTGCTCCGGCCATCCTTCAAAGTAGGCACCACCATTTTTTTACACCCTAGAGCAGTGGTTCCCAAACTTTAGTCTTCCAGATGTTTGGACTTCAGCTCCCAGAATCCCTGATTGTTGGCCAAGCTGGCTGAAGCTTCTGGGAGTTTTAAGTCCAAAACACCTGAAGAAGCAAAGTTTGGAAATCACTGCTCTAGAGTTTTCTCTGGAGTTTGCCCTGACAGGTGCCACCATAATATCTGGGCCAGTTCCCAACCCAAACAGGAAGGTTTGTTTCTTCTCCACCATCAGCAGTGCTCTCTCTGCTGGTGTGACCATTGGTCTGAAGCAAATGAGGTGCCCAGCATGTGATCTGGACACCTCATCTGACCTTAAAAGCAAGCGATTGTGAGATGCCAATAGCGGCAGCACTGATGAGAGAGGAGGGAAAATTCTCAGTTTGAGCCCAGGACCTGGCCTGGACATTTAAATGGCGACACCTGTCTGGGAAACACCAGAGGAAACTTTGGATTGTAAAAACTTTGGATTGTAAAAATCCATCCATCTATGGATTGTATCAATCCATCAATCCCGAAACTGGGGCAGAGAGGGCTACCCAAAAATGAAACAAAAAGTCCAAAGAGGCCAGAAGTCCACTTTTGATTTTCAAAAATTGGCATTAAAAAAAAAATCCAAACAGTACAAGGAGAACTTGAAACCTGTTTTGAAAGTATATTGTTGCTCAGAGGCTTCGGAGAACAGTACTTCAACCCTCTTTTTTTTTTTTGGCTGGAAGAAGGTTGGTCTGAGGATTATGAAGATGTGGAGGTCACAGGAACATCCTTGGGAGATCATGTGTGGCCCAGGGTTGTACTTGGTTAACTCCTGCACTACCCCACATGTGGAAAATCTGGGGGGATGCAATGCAGAGCAGTTACAATGATGTGTGTGTTAGAGGCTGCTGATTTCCTTAGTACTACTGAGATCAAGAGATTGAGCATGGATATTTGTGCCGACAGGGATGGGAAAACATGGACCTCTAGATGTTTTTGGACTGCATATCCCAGCAGCCTAAGCCACCATACCCCATGGGGCACTGGGGGAGTTGCAGTGCAACATCATCTGGAGGCAACATTCAGGAAATCTAAATTTAAACCAAGAGTAGGGACACTATATGACCAACAGAGGAATACATTATGTGATCAGGACAAAATGAAATGATGGAAGCAATACACTGAAGGAGCATATGAAAGAAATGAAAGGAACACAGATTCTTTCAAAGAAGCTTTTGACGAAGAACACACAGTTTTAGGAGATGAAGTGGAAGAGGATCTCAAAGCACTTGGGAGAAATAAATTGCCAGGAACCGAAGGTGTACCAATAGTTTTCAATAGTGTACCCATCCGAATGCTAACATAAATATAGCAACAAAATATAGCAGGATGGCACCATCCCTACTATCCAGGTAAAGACATTTTTGTGCATTCAGGCCTTTTAAGCTGATAAGGACTGGGTTTTTAATGTTGTGCTATATACATCTTAATGGTTTGTATTTTAACATCTTATATTTTAGTTTATGACTGTTTTAACTGTTAAAATTGTTCAGCTGTTTTTTTCAATTTTATATTTATATATTTTAATATTGTTGTACTGTTTTTAAATTGTATTGTTTTAGACTTGTTCACCGCCTTGAGTCCCTATATTGAGAGAAAGGTGTGATATAAGAAAATAACAACAACAATAACAACAATTATAGAAAACAATGTAGAAAACAAAATAATACCCCATAGGCTTGAAACACTCAATATACATTCCAGTCCTCAAGAAGACACCAGGGATTGTAGTAACTATCTGCATTAATCTTTTATGCAGCCAATGTGGTGCATTGTACCCACTTGCTTCTCAGTTGTCCATTCTTGAGTGAGAGCTCTGGCATATTTGCCTACAGAACAATGGCCATCTGTCGGGGATGCTTTGATTGGGAGTTCCTGCATGGCGGGGGGTTGGACTATGATTCTATTTTTAAAAGATCATTTGCCTACAGAACAAACCCCATACCACACGTATACCTGTACAGCTACTGTGAATGGCATTGAGTACAAGAGCCCACATCCTTCATCCCAGCAATGTTTAGGAAAGAAAGGAGCATGATGAACAACCACTAGCACATCTCATCCAAACCAATGCACAGAGATGGGCTGAGAGTCTCTCTGTCAAGGGCAGACCTTTCAGAATTACAGTAGAAGCAAGTGCAGACCCAAAGACGCGTCAGTCACTCCAAACCAGACCATTGAAGTCTGACTGGCGAAGTTATGCCCCATCTTATGACTGATTTATAAGGACAGTTGCTAATGACACTAGGATCTGCAGCATTGCTCTGAGTTCAGAAAGCACTGTGTGATCTGATGCAGAGACTCAGGCTTACTCAGGACCTAGGGTTGCCATAATTCTCTTCCACAAAACCGGGACAAAACGTGGGACAAATGTAGGACAAAATGTAGGGCGTTCAAGAAAAATGGAGGACATGACCAACTAAAAAACAAAAACATTACTAGCATTAAAAAAATAATATAACATTAAATATAAATATAATAAAACATTAATATAAATATAATATATACCGGCTGCCTCTGCCAATGGATGCCACTTGGAGGAACCACTGACTGGAGGGAAGGGAAGGAAGCACATGGTCGGAGCCCAGCCAGGCCTGAGGGGGGAAAAAAGAACAGACCTGGATCTCCTTGGGGCTGGATCTCCTGGATCTCCTTGGAGCTTGGCCAGCTGATTGAGGCCCTGCGCAGCTGCGTCAGGGAGACCTTGTCCCACCCTCGATCTCCTTGGGGCTTGGCTGGCCGGGACATAACCTTAAAACCAGCTGGGACATTCCAAGAGCCTGAAAAATTGGGATTTTTCCCGGGAAAAACTGGGAAATGGCAAACTTACCCCCACCCCACCTGCTCCTTTCATTTCACTAGGGGGCAAATTAGATGTCTTCTGATGAAGAGTTTCCTCCTCATGCAGAAAGCAGCTTCAAAGAAGCAATTTTTGGCAAGGTCTGCAGCTGAGAGGGAAACAAATAGACTCTTGCTTGCTTTCAGCTGCAATCCTGATACAATCAGCCCTTTGTATCCACGGATTCTGCATCCACGGATTCAAGCATCCATGAATTGAAAATAAACAAAAAAGAAAGACTAACCTTGATTTTGCTGTTTTATACAAGGGACACTATTTTCCTATCCATTGTATTTAATAGGACTTGAACATCCACAGATTTTGGTATCCACAGGGGTCCTGGAACCAAACCCCATCAGATAGGACCGTTATTATCATCCACTCTCCAGAAACTAGTTTGCATTTAAATGTGTACAAAAACGTATGAACCATCAGATCTCATTACACCCTAAGGTGCTAGTCTGATGGTACATGTTCACGGAAAACATGCATTGACCACCTTTTGTGCTTAGTGTCTGCCATGATTAATATCCATCAACAGGCTTGTTTATGGCAGCTTGGATTACAGGTTGATGCACTAGAGATGACAAGTATTGTGAGGCACAGTAGCTCCTAATGTGCAGCCATCACGGCTAGTAGGCATTGTTATTATTCGCCATGAATCTGTCCTCATTCCCTTTTAAAGCTTTCCAGGTTGGTAATGATTACTCATTAGATTACTCATTAGATAGCCATCACATCTTTGTAAATATAGCTCCAACATGGAAACACTTGGGAGCTGTCAAGGAGCAGGAGACAGCTTCTTTTTAATTGCCAGTCAACACTGTGTTATGTAGCAGTGGTTTGAGTGTTAGACTTCAGGAGACCAGATTTTGAGTGTTGAGACTTCAAGAGACCAGGGTTTGAATCCCCACTCAGCCATACAAATCCCCTTGGTGACCTTGGGCAAGCCACACTTGCAGCCTTAGAGGATGGCAATAAGAAACCTCTTTTGAATAAATCTTGCCAAGAAAGTGACCCTTTGGATCACCATAAGTCAGAGGACAATTTCACAAAAGCAGGTTCAGAGTATATTAACTTTAACCATTTAGCCCAGGGGTCCCCAAACTACGGGCCGTGGGCCGGACTCAGCCCATCGAGGTCTTCTTACCAGCCCGCGGCCGGTCCTGCCGCTTCTGCGTCGCCGCTTGCTCGTGCGCGCCGCCACACACCATTTTGTCTTCCAAAATGGCGGCCGGAGTCGTGTGCATGTACACGACTCCAGGTGCCATTTTGGAAGACAAAATGGTGCCTGGCGGCGCGTGCATACGCTCGCGACACCAGGTGCATTCGCACGACTCCAGGTGCACGCGCATGACTCCGGGAACCATTTCGGAATACAAAATGGTGCTAGAGTCGTGCGCATGCGCGCATGACATAAGACGCCATTTTCCCCCAAAATGGCACCCGGAGTTGTGCGCATGCACCCGGTGTCGCGCATGCATGCACACTACTCTGGGTGCCATTTTGGAATACAAAATGGCACCCGGCGTCACGCGTACATGCTCATTACTCCGGCGCCATTTTTTCCCAAAATAGCGTGCGACACCGGGTGCATGCGCGCGCAATGCCAGGTGCCATTTTGGAAAACAAAATGACGTCCGAGTTATACGCATGCACGCGCGTGCCTCCGACCCCCCCAGAGATCTGGGGGTCAGCAAACCGGCCCCCAGATCAAAAAGTTTGGGGACCCCTTAGCCTGAAGACAGTTATCACTTTCTACCTACTCTCCATCTATTCCCTTTTTAATCAAGACAAGATTAAATAAAAGATTCCAAGACCATATCACATAATAACCGCATGAACCCTATGAAGAACATGGCTTTGAATCCATTCAAACTAGTACTTCATATCAACTTGATGAGTAATAATTTTGTGTTCTAGCACAGGAAACAATGTCTTAGATAACACTTGGGAGCTGTTCTTAAGGAGTAGGAGACAGTTTTATTTACTATATATGTAATTCCCAGTCAATACTGTGATGCAGCATGGTGCAGTGGTTGGATTTCCAGTTGGCCATGAAAACCCAGTGGGAGACTTTGGGTAAATCACACTCTCTCAGCCTCAGAAGGCAGTGGCAATTGCCTCACAAACAAATATTGCTAAGAAAACACCATGACAGGTTTGACTTAGTAGGATCACCATAAGCTGGAAATGACTTGAAGGCACATAACACTGTAGCAGATAAGGCCAAAGGGGAAGTGCTTTGGTGCAATAAAATACCCACATAAATCTGTACACACAATTGTGGGCATATATTGAGCAGGATATTCAATTATGTGTATATTCCTATATGAACCTGGGTAAATGTATGCATTTCTGTGATGGCCTCATCAGAGATTAATCCAAAGTTAAACGTGAGCACCAAAAAACTGTGTGCATATATACATGCTACCACTGTACATCGGGGTAGATGAAGTACAGCCCCCAAAAGCTGTGTAGCTCCTGAACCACTCTTGGGCTCTCTTGGACTCACTCTGTCCTGTCATAAGAAGAAAAGGAGTAATAGTAGTGGTTCCATAGAAAGAGCAGCAAGTCACCTTTTAAGTAAGTCACAGCACTCCCCTCATTCATTCATTCTTTTATCTAATATTCAGCTTTCTTCCTGGTACAGGACACAAAGTGGGTGGACTTTTTTTGACATGAAGACCCCTGTTTTTTCAAAACCAGAAGTGAACTTCTGGCCATGCCCATCTCCCCATTTATTCCAGTTCTGGGAGTCTGTGTTGCCCACTGCAGATTCAATGATTAGAAAATTGGTCCCTGGACCCTCCTGTTATAAATGAATTCTCTTCCTCTAGCAAACTAGTTAATAAAAGGCCATACATATATCTGGGATCAACTGAATACATTTATTTAAAAGCAATTTTAAATATTAAAAAAGTAGAAATGGACACATACAGTACTCAAACGATCACATTAAACACGTAAGGAGACAGGTATACTGATGTATAATGACTAACATTCAAATGAGACTTCAGTTTCCAACTTGTGGCACTATCAGATCTGCTGTCTATACATGTTGATGCACTATGTCATAAAAAAATAAATAGCAATTGCTGTTCAACAGTAAAATAACACACCATTTGCAGAACATACCTCCCTCTCCCACTGGG
Organism: Phrynosoma blainvillii; assembly: GCA_026167975.1. Lineage (NCBI taxonomy): Eukaryota > Metazoa > Chordata > Lepidosauria > Squamata > Phrynosomatidae > Phrynosoma > Phrynosoma blainvillii. The sequence goes on along the minus strand of JANUYF010000004.1, from coordinate 16,067,605 downwards.
AAAAAAACCCCCAAACAAACAAGACATTTCCAAATAGGTCATGTACAAAACTGCAGATAGTGGCTCTGAGTTTAAATTCAATACTGTATTTAAACTCAACCTATATATCATACATTGTATTTTTATTCTCCTATGGACTTTCAAATCACGCAGAATAGTTAACTCTTGTTCCTGACGGAATTCACTTTAGTTTTTAAAAAATTCATATTCTACTTCAAAAAGCATACAAAATAATAGACATTTGACTCTACATCATTTTACACATCTGAATCTGCATCATATGGTCTGGTTTTTCTCCTTAAAACAGTGGATTTTGAGATCATTTTAAAATATATTTGACAAATAAGGTAGATCAGTTTTGTTCTTTAATATATATGAACACTGCATTGATCAGCAATATTGGATATAAACTCAGCTTTGACTTAAATAGCATAATTCTGAAAACACTGAAATCAGTAACAATACAGTTAATGCCAGCAGGCTCACTCACTTGTATCTTCATTATTTTTTAACAGAGTTTGTCATGATTAGAGCATGGAAGTAAAGCATTAAAAACAACAACAGTGCATTACCTGGAATTTGTTGCTTTACACATTAATAAGTGCAAATCTTCATTTTTATATATATATAAAAAACAGGAGGAGCCCTAATTCATTCCCTTTCTTGCAAAAGGATAATGGGGTTTCTCTGCTAGCCATTTAATGGGGAAGTGGCCTCATCTGTAGGAGGAGGAGGAATGAATCACATGGCTGGCCCAGTTCATACTGCTGCCACCTGATTCTGTGGGTGAGATGTAGTGGGCAGCATCAAGACTCAAACTGGAGAAGACTGGAGATGGAAAAAATGGGCTGCAGTGCCCTCATGATCCTGAGATCCAAACTGAACAGAGGGGGAAGTATGGTGGAAAGAGACACTTTCACCATAAGGTGACTAAATGGGTAAGAGTAGCTATAGCAAGTATATTTGCTATAATAGAGAGAGAATCAGGGAGGCATTTAGGATACCATGCTGTTTTATTTATATATACCCTGTAAAGCATGAAGATACATATACATCACAGAAGAAGCAAAACAGGTGAGAGAAGGTGGAAAAGGGCAACAGGAGGTTCACAACCAGACCCAGAAGCTTCTGACATAATCACAAACCCAGGATACCTTGGAGGAAAGAAAGGATTGGGTGGCCAGAGACCTAACCTTACTAGCACTTCTACCTATCCCAGAGGAGAGACATAGACAGGCTGTCTCATCCCCTTAATAAGTGAGGCCTGTGAGCAGCATGGAGCCCTCAGGCCCCTGAAGCCCTCCAAAGCCTATAGGGTCCTGGAAATATATATATATTTATTGGATTTACTTTTTGCCCTCGAATTAACCAAAAGCCTCCCAAACTGGCTGCAAATGTAATCATTTCTGTCAATCCTCTACAAAGAGAGGGGAGAGGCCAAAAAGATGGCTGAAACATGCCAGGTAGGCATGTGGGGAGGAAATGCCCCCTCCACAGCTGCACACCCCTGCTGTAGAGTCAGGCTCAGGACTATCAGGTGACTCTAGGTCAGGGGTAGGCAACCTTTCCCCTTTAAGGGCTGAGGGACTTCAGCTCCCAGAAGCCTCAGCCATGTTGGCCAATAGTCCCATGTTGGCCAATAGCTCCTGGGATTCTGGGAGCTGAAGTCCCTCGGCCCTTAAAGGGGAAAGGTTGCCTACCCCTGACCTAGCTTTTACCTCTTCTCTCTATATTGCCCATAGGCAGCACAAGCATAGCATGAGGCTGGCCAGCTACATGACTGCTCACTTGTGTTACTCCTTCTCTTACCATTGTCTGGCCACATCCCCAGTGAGTAATGCTGGAAACCACATTGTCATTCAGAAAAAAGTGCCTTAAACCTTGTCCTTCTATACCTATTTCAACAAAAACCAAGGAAGCCATTACTTTGCAACACATTACTTCTGAGTGCTGCTTTGATGAAGCAAATGCTTAAAAACCACTTTCCAATAATAGCTGATAAAGACTTTGCTTTTCGTCATGCAAGATTTCTTAGATTGATTATGTTTCGTATGTTACCCACTTTTTAAAAAAACAAACAAACAAATATTCACTGAGTACAGGTCTGTATAACATCAAAAGTAAAAAACTCAAGAGATTAGCTTGAAATTGTGCTTCTGTGAAATGAAACCTTTTGACATGGAGTCACAAGAATTGGAAACAGAGGAAAGGAAACATGATCTATTGCCAAAGTAAACAGCATTAAATAATATTCTATGTCCAAGGAGCCACATAGAAAGATGTTCTATCAATTATAAACAAAGCATAAACTTTCTGATCCAAAAGAAGGGTCCTCAATAAATAAGTGATATAAAATATGAGAAATGGATATGTCCTTAATACATGAGTTTTAGGAGCAAGTAATGCAGTACAACTCTGTACCTGTCAAGTCAAAACAAACTCTTAAGTTATTAACCTTGTGGATTTTCAGAGTTCAAGTGAGAGCCATAATTAGGATTCAGTATCAGCATCTGTAAATGCAAATATTACTGCATGGTTCCACTAATTAATAGCTGATACATTTTCTTAAGTATTTTGATTTCTCCAGGCCAAAACAAAACCACCATTATATTATCTTCTTGTATCTGAAGGGTCAAATTCCCCCAGCCACATTTTTTTTTCTAGATAAGTCAATTAATTAGCAAACACAGACTTATGTTAGCTGAATATTCATCTAGTTGGGAAATAATTGTCACAAGGTTGGACTGCTTTAAAAAACACACAACTTAAACACAAGTTGACAGATGTCCTTAACATCCCTGCATTAACTAAGATTGTAAGGAAGCACATGAATCCATGCAAATGTGGACAGACTATTTTTCTTTGAGTCCCTGGTTGAATGAAAGGAAATATCCAGCCAAAAATTCCATATATCACTCACCAGAGTAATTTTGATTGAAGACTGTCAGATGGTTTTAAGTGAGGTAAATACCACACGGATCAACTGTTAACTACATTAATACGGACATAAAATGTTGCTCACACACCATAAAATACTACTACTAATCTGTAGCATCAGTGAATATTTCTTTTGTTTGATGTGTACACTGAACACTTTTTTCAAAACAAATACCAAGGAAGTGGAATTTCACAAGCTGTTATGTGTTTACATTTGTAGCTGTAAACTGGACTGTAAATGAGCCAAAGCAGTTCATTTTGAAAATGGAATCTAATTCTCTGCTATTATTGAAGAATACTGATTCATTAGTAATGGTAACATCTGTACAGTTAAATCGGACTGAATGAGACCATCCATATTTAGAAAGCTGGTAGTTCATACACACAGAAAGAGATGTAAGTGCTTGATGCCAAGGATGGCTTGAGCAAACCCAATAAGGCGTGCCAGGTCCCAAGGCTACCATAATACTGGCAAAGGCGGAATAACACCATTTATTTACAATACAAGTCACCTCGTAGGGTGAGCCATGAATTCTCATTCTATTAACAGCAGTTATATATACATATATATCCACAATTGTGCACAGAATTACAAGGATGCAGCAGCTGTTTGCTTCGTGCTAAAAGCCCGTCTTGCAGGAAGGATGTGCAATGCTCAAGTTTTTAATCTGATTTAGTCTGACAAAATGTGGACGAAGGATACTGGGAAAACCCCTTTTCTCTCTGGTTCTCCCTCGATGTGGCCAATCTGCAAAGAAAAAACAGTGTTTGACTGGGACACACAAGTTCTCTGGTATATGTCCCTGCAACTGTTAACTCTGATGAATCTTTGAGGTGCTTCCACCATAGGCCAGAGCAGATAAGTGGGTTGTGACTGCGTTGACTGGATGGCCTGCTCCCGAAGTGGGCTAAGGATGCAGGATCCAACCTGTGGCACCAGGAGCCAGATTATCCTGGCTCCTTTTTCATCTGGTCCAAAGAACTGGAGTGCGCCTTCAGGCTGCTTTGGAGACATATGTTGTTTGAACGCCATGCCTCCAAAGTGCCGGTCCCATGTATACTAAGTGCTACCTAGCCAACAGTTTCAGAGTTCAGTAACCTCATGTCCATTTTTGTACTTGATCTTGTAGCACCTTTGAGACTAACTGAAATAGAAAAGTTGGCAGCATGAACTTTTGTAGACATCAGTCTGCTTCCTCAGATGCCATCATGCTGCCAACTCTGATTCTACAGACTAACATGGCTATATCTTTGAATTCTACCTTTGTACTTGGTTCCATTTTTATATGGAATGAAGTCGGAGTTCAGGAACTTCTATATGTGGCTCACAACAACAACACAAAGGTCTTGACTTTAGTTAAAATAATAGTCACAGTTATTTGAAATGGGAAATAGATCAATAGCAACTGCAAACAACATCCACCCAAATGGGTCACCAAGAATTTAAAAAAAGGAGTTTACAAACACTATTTCAATTTAGAGTCTGTTTTTCAGATGTACAATACTTTCCTTACAGACAATGACAAACAGCAGTTAAATGTTAAGACCTTATCTAGTGAGCCTTGTGGCATTCCAACATTGTTTTCAAATACAGATATTTCTGATCAGAACTTGAAGATACATGGACTTGGTTTTTTCTTACTTGCTCATGGCAACACAGGAGACTGAAGAACATTGGTTAATTCCATTATGAGAGTAAGTTTATTTATGTTTGACATAGTATGTAAAGCATTTATATTTCTGAAAACTGGGGACTTCCTTTTCTATTTAAAGTATGCTCATTGGAATTCTGTTTTGTAAACATCTGTTTTAATGACTGGATAACAATACTATTGATTGGCCAAAAGTGTGGGTTTTAGATGTGTTTTTAGGAATGTTTCTTATTGTGTGTGTATTACACAGATTATAGAAACCTATTTAAAGTTTCATAATAGTAAGTTCTAGAATTACTTTAATTAGTGTGTTAGCAAGCACACTGTAGTGGTTTGGGTGTTGGACTAGGACTCTGGAGACCAGGATTCAAATCCCCACTTGCTATGGAAATCCACTGGGTGACCTTCTAAAAGTCACACTCTCTCAGCCTCAGAGGAAGGCAAAGGCAAACCTGCTTGGAACAAGTTAGCTTGTTTGCTGCAGCTCCAGAGAATAGGACCAAGATCAACGATTCAAACCACAGGAAAAGAGGTTCTACCTCAACATTAGGAGCACTTCCTGACAGTAAGGGCTGTTCAACAGTGGAACACATGCCCTTGGAGTGTAGTGGAATCTCCTTCTTTGGAGGTTTTTAAACAGAGGCTGGATGGCCATCTGTCACGAGTGCTTTGATTGTGCCTTCCTGCATGGCAGGGGGTTAGACTGGATGGCCCTTGTGGTCTCTTCCAACAATATGGTTCTATAAAATTCTGCCAAGAAAGCCCTGTGAGATTCTGTTCACACCAGTAGGGTTGTCAGTTCATGACTGTTTGAATCCCCGAGGTTTCTAGGCCAAATCCTAAGACCTAGGGATGGCTCCTGCTGATGTCATTACGCATTATGTATTAAGTACTAACCACAGTTGTTCATAGCTTGTCATTCAAAAACACATACACGCACACATAGAAAATAATTCTGTGTTTGGAAATTAAAAGAGAAATCTTATCTAAAGGGACTGTTCCCAGATCAAGTGAAATGCAGGTAATTATTGTTTAATTATTTAGGGAGACAGAATCAGGAACATTTAATCTAGCCTACCTGATCTAGAGCATCTGCATGGCATATTGGTTTGATTGTTGGACTAGGAGTCTGAGAGCCCAGGGTCTGAATCCCTGTTCACCCATGGAAAACAATGGGGTGACCTGGAGAAAGTCACACTCTCTCACTCAGCCTCAGAGGAAGGCAATGGCAAACCACCTCTAAACAAATCCTACCAGAAAAAAACTGATAGGTTCACATTAGGATCCCCATAAATCAGAAATTACTTGAAGGTACACAACAAAACTTTAATTATCTCTGCTGAAGGGATCTTTACAACTGGTCAGAAACTTGTTGAAATAATATATACTTTTTTTATCCTATTCATTTTAATCTTTTTGAACAGCAGCAGTCGTGTCAAATATTCAGAGCCTCAGACCTGTCTGATGCCTTCAATGGAACATAACAGAATTGTTGATGGATTTTCCCCCATTTTACAAAGGAACAATGACAAATGCTTTTAGACTAGCCTTGACAGGTTTTGTGATTAAGGCCAAGGTTGTAATCAAATAGTAAATACTTGGAACACTTTCAAATACTACATATTTCAACAATTCTTTTCTGAATTGGCTGTTGCATACTGACCATATGCTTTTCCTTAATTATCCCCATCCTTGTGATGAAGATGTGTACACATGCAACCGCCAAGGACATGTTATAAGATTAGTATGCAGAGAGATCTTGTAGCACCTTTGATACTAACTGAAAGAAACTGGGCAGCATGAGCTTTCATAGACTTCAGTCTACTTCCTCAGATGCGTTTGAGGAAGTAGACTGAAGTCTACGAAAGCTCATGCTGCCAATTTCTTTTCAGTTAGTCTCAAAGGTGCTACAAGATCTCTCTACATACTGATTCTACAGGATAACATGGCTATATCTTTGAATTCTAACATTATAAGATTGTTATGGATGACTGCACAGCAGTGATGAAGTAGAACACATTGCTTTTCAAGCACAAGGTCCCACGTTTAATCCTTCGCTTCTTCATATAGCTCTGAGAAAGAGTCTTGGCTGAAAAGCTGGAGAGAGCTGCCAGTCAATCAAGACTAGCATTCCCTAAACTAGTCAGCTCTATGTGTATGATTATCTATTCCATAATTTTCAGTCTGAATTGACCCATGCCAGCTCGGTATTATGTATATTGTAGTTCCACAGAATTGGACATTCATGATTTGCAAGCCAAGGAAGCTCTCAGTAGTCTTAATAGAGACAGGATTTGTTTTTTTCTTCCCATCCACCCATTTTTTCCCCAAATGCACATCCCCTCCCTGTCCCATACTGCAGCACAATCTTCAGTTGAGCAATACTAGGGTAAAACTGTGACATGTGAATGTGCACTGGTGCAAAGCTTGTGTAACTACACGTACCTTTGTCTTACACTACCAATGTCAAATCAAAGTATTCAGCTCTGTCTCTGACTGAATGACAAAACATTTCTGACATTAACAGAGCTGCACTTGATACCTAAACTACAGAATATGACTTTCAGTTACACAGAAGATTTATCATCTAAGTAGAAAGATGGCATAAGCTATCTCCATCATATGACAATATCTGGCAATCCTTGAAAATGCTGTGTGATAAAGAGGTTTTATTACTGTTTAAAGCAGAAACATACATACCCACCACTCTTGGTCCTCTTCACCTGTTACAATAATAATTTCACCTTCAACGAATGTGAGCTCATCATCATTATCTGCTTGGCAATCATAGATTGTCTTCACCCGCCTAACTTTGTTTTTACCCTTTAAAAAAAAGATAGTCCTGTATTTCATTGGTAGCAGCAAATCCAGTGAGTATCGTAATTACATTTACGCCTAGGTGTAGAATAAACCTTGCTTCAGATATTTAGATCTAAATTAGTCCTCTAATTTAGAATTGCAAATCCACTAGAAAAGCAGACCCATTGAGTCAATTATAACCTTGTAAATCAACACCAATCTAAGTTTCATTGATTCAGCAGATCTGCACTAGGTGGGACTAACAATGAGATTTAACTCAACAGTTTTATTTCATTTAATAGTAATGTATTTATCACAGTTTTTCTAAACTTTCCACCACACAGACCCCCCAAAACAGTAATACACACTGCCCATGGAACATCTGAAAATCAATGGTTCTGAAGTAATTAATCACACAAGTAGCAGCAAACTTAGTGGACAAGGCTGCACAACAGGATCAAGAATGGCATGTAAATGAGATGTTACCCACACAGGCAGAGAGGCTGGATGCAGTTTCCCCTCTCACTTCCTCTTTGACGGATTCAGACACAATGATGCCTGCTATGAAAAATCGTGATTTGCTAGACAAGAAATCCCCTCCTTATTCTCTTTCACCTTCATTCTGTACTTATTTATAGCATTTTAAAGTCCACACTTCAGCTACAAAAGCATCCAAAGCTTCACTGCCATCCCCACCAGCAGCCAATGGCATTTGTTCAATTTGATGACACTTCTCACTAAATATCTTGTGAGTCTCCTTAGTCCCTTTTTGGGAAAAAGGCAGCATAAAAATGAAATAAATAAATAAAAATAAGATCCTTGCAGGTGGCTGTTAAACTGTTTTAAGTTTACAGAACTCCCTGTTCTACATGTACCGGAATACCTCACTTTAAGGTGCTTCAAATTACAGTGCTTTGCTAATGCAGTACTTTTCAGTTATATTCATATTTATTATTTTCAGTGCTTGCCTTGCTATTAAGGAGGTTTTCAGGAGTGATGTGCATCAGCTGACTCCAAGCTGAATTGAGCAGGTCAGCTGGTGCCATTTTGTTATCTGTGCCCAGTCTGTAAATATGTTTCTAGGCTAACAAGTGAAAAAAAAGAAAAAGAAAAAGAAAAGCTATGACTCATTTTAATAGTGATATTTGCTTTACGGTCTAGAATCTAACCCACCATATTAGTAAGGTATGCCTGCATGCGCTTTTAATCCATTTACTGTATCACAGATCCTTTTAATGTAAAAGTTATAACATTATGTATATATGCACATGCAAATTTTATACTTGTTCAGCTTTTCTCTTGTTTAAAATTAATTATCTAAGTCTATTGACCCCTTTGGGGTTTTTTTTAGCAGTCCCTCAAGGCCATGTAAATATTTCTTAGCCAAAATGTGTTAGGCTAATTGCTTGAATAAAATCTTCGTTTTACATCCTGAGATTCAGTCTCCCCTTCTTATCAAGTACTATCGTGTTTGAAGGAGGCGGCCGTCAGGCCACTCCTGAAAAAACCTTCCTTGGACCCCCTGGATAGAAATAATTATAGACCAGTCTCCTTGCTTCCTTTTCTAAGCAAGGTGATCGAGAGGACAGTTGCTTCCCAACTCCAAGCAGTCTTGGATGAAACCGATTATCTTGATCCATTTCAAACTGGCTTCAGGACAGGATATGGAGTTGAGATGGCCATGGTTACTCTGACCGATGACCTCCACTTGGGCATCAACAGGGGTAGTGTGACCCTGCTGGTGGTCTTGGATCTCTCAGCGGCTTTTGATACAATACATCATTCCATCCTCTTGGATCGTCTGAGAGAGTTAGGAATCGGAGGCACTGCTTTGCAGTGGTTCCGTTCCTTCCTCTTGGGCAGATCCCAGAGGGTGAGGCTCGGGGACAGTTGCTTTTCCAAAATTGAGCTTAATCGTGGCATCCCTCAGGGTGCCATCCTGTCCCCGATGCTCTTCAACATCTATATGAAGCTGCTGGGTGAGATCATTCAGAGGCATGGAGTGCGGTGTCATCAGTATGCTGATGACACCTAGATATACTTCTCCATGACCAGATCATCAGTCCAGACCTCAGATGGCGTCTCTCCTCTTAATGACTGTCTCAGACCGGTAATGGATTGGATGAGGAAAAACAGATTGAAACTAAATCTGGACAAAATGGAGGTACTGACAGTTACGGGCCTGAAACCAGATCTGGGAATACAGTCTCCAGTCCTGGATGGAGTCACACTCTCCTCTAAGGACTGTGTTCACAGCTTGAGGGTACTCCTAGATTCGTCGCTTCACATGACTAGTCAGGTGAATGTGGTGGTCAGGAGTGCCTGTTATCAACTTCGGCTGATACACCAACTGCGCCCTTATCTGGACGAGGGATCTGGAAACTGTGGTACACGCACTGGTAACCTCATGTCTGGATTACTGTAACGCACTCTACATGGGGCTACCCCTGTGCCTAACCCAGAAACTTCAACTGGTATAAAATATTTCAGCCAGGTTAATTACTGGAACATCTAGGAGGGAGCATATAACACCTGTGCTCAAATCCCTCCACTGGCTGCCAATTAGTTTCCGGGCACAGTACAAGGTGTTGGTTTTAACCTTTAAAGCCCAACATGGCTTGGGGCCATCTTATCTCAGGGACCGCCTCTCCCCGTATGATCCCCCCCCCATGCAGTTCGGTCCTCTGGGAGGAACCTGCTGCAGCCCTCTTGCAGACCTCCCAGAGGGCCTTCTCTGCGACCGCTCCCAGCCTGTGGAATGGCCTGCCGGACGCTATCCGTCTTATTACCACTCTTGCTGCCTTTAAAAAGGCAGTAAAGACGGATCTCTTCCGGCAGGCCTTCCCGGAAACACCGCCTGGCTTGCTGGAGGTAATCTGCTACTTACCCCTCACACCGCAACGACATGTTGGCCAAAATTGATTTTATAGTATTTTATGTGTGTGAACTTGATTTTAATTCTATGGTAGTTTAATCTAGTTTTAAGGGGTGGGAGGGCTAGAGTGTGGGATGATGGAATGTTTTAATTGTTGTGTTTTTTAACCTGTTGTACGCTGCCCCGATTGCTGAGCAGAGAGGTGGGTTATAAATAAAAATTAATTATGATTATTATGATTATTATTAAGTTTTGCTGGATGTTTTCAGTCTTTTTTGCTTTCAAATTCAGTTTAGTCATGTATTCAGTGAATGACCTCTCTATCACAATTTCAGCCCTCTGAGATATGAACTAATAATATTTATAATAATAATAATAATAATAATAATAATAATAAAATTTTATTTCTACCCCGCCCAATGGATACCCAATCAGGGCGGCTTACAATTTTAAAATCATGAACTACATAACATTTTATACACAGAAACCCCACCCTCCCCCTTAAAACAGTATTAAATCAACAAATTATTAAAACATAATTTAAAATAAATCCACACAGAATAGTGGGGAAGCTCAAGGATCCCCTCCATCTAACGATGGGGCCACGTAGGGACATCCAAGCGCAGTCCTTATGTCCTTATGTCCGTATGTCTGGGGTGGGTTGACTAGTCTGGAAAGGCCTGCCGGAAAAGATCCGTCTTAATGGCCTTTTTAAAGCCATCCAAAGATGTTAATAGACGGATCTCGTCCGGCAGGTCGTTCCAGAGCCTGGGGGCGACAGCTGAAAAAGCCCTCCGGGAGGTAGCCGCCAGCCTCGATTCCTGAGGCTGCAGCAAATTCCTCCCGGAGGATCAAAGAGCGCGGGGAGGATTATATGGGAGTAGGCGGTCCCTGATATAGCTTGGGCCCAAGCCATTTAGGGCTTTAAAGGTGATAACCAACACCTTATACCTGGCCCGGAAGCTGATAGGCAGCCAGTGGAGGGACCTCAAGACTGGAGTAATATGATCCCTCCGAGATGTTCCCGACACAAGTCTGGCTGCCATATTCTGAACCAGCTGTAATTTCCGAACCAGGCACGAGGGTAGCCCCATGTAGAGCGCATTACAGAAGTCGAGGCGTGAGGTTACCAACGCGTGCACCACAGTCTCAAGGTCCTTTACTTCCAGAAACGGGCGCAGCTGGCGTATCAGCCGAAGCTGATAACAGGCGCTCCTGACTGTCGCGTTAACCTGATTCGTCATCAGAAGCGACGAGTCAAGGAGCACCCCCAAGCTGCGAACACAGTCACTGGAGGAGAGCGTGACCCCATCCAGGACTGGAGGTTGCAACCCAATTCCTGGTTTCGGGGCCGAAACCGTAAGCACCTCCGTCTTGTCTGGATTCAGCTTCAATCTGTTTTTCCTCATCCAGCCCATTACCGCCCCGAGACATTCATTGAGAGAAGAGGTGCCATTAGAATTCAAGGCCGACGAACGAGACACGGAGAAATAGATTTGGGTGTCATCAGCGTACTGATAACACCCAGCACCATAACTCCGTATTATCTCACCCAGCGGCTTCATATAGATGTTAAATAACATTGGGGACAGAATAGCCCCCTGAGGGACCCCACAAGTGAGGTCTCTCTTACCGGAGCTACAGTCCCCAATCAGCACCCTCTGGGACCGACCCGAGAGGAAGGACCGGAACCACTGGAGAGCAGTGCCCCCGATACCTAACCCCCTCAGGCGGTCCAAGAGGATGCCGTGATCTATTGTGTCAAAAGCCGCTGAGAGGTCTAGGAGCACCAACAGGGTCACGCTACCCCTGTCGATGCCCAGACGCAGATCGTCAGTCAAGGCAACCATGGCAGTCTCAACCCCAAATCCTGTCCTGAAGCCGGTTTGCAATGGGTCTAGATAATCGGTTTCATCCAAGACTGCCTGGAGCTGAAGAGCGACCGCCCTCTCGATCACCTTGCCCAAGAATGGCATCAATGAAACAGGCCTATAGTTCTTCATATCCAGGGGGTCCAGGGAAGGCTTTTTCAGAAGCGGCCTAACTGCCGCTTCCTTCAGACATGATGGAACATGTCCCTCCCTGAAGGATGCATTGATAATATCCATAAGGAATCTCACCAATGCATCCCCCCCCTGGACGGCCAGCCATGATGGGCAAGGGTCGAGAGGGCAAGTCGTCTTCCTCACTTTACCAAGCAGCTTGTCCACGTCCTCGGTACTCACAGATTGCCACTGATCCAGTAAAACTACATTGGCGGAGTCGGTGGATACCTCGCCTATAGACTCTGTCCCAATAGTTGCGTCAAGGTCGGCTCTTATCTGAGAGATTTTATCTGCAAAGTAGTTGTTAAATGCGTCACAGCAGGCTGTCGTCGGGTTAAGCAAGGGATTTGGCGCAGGGGGCACCTGCGTCATTTCCCTCACCACCTTAAACAGCTCTGCCGGACGAGACTCTGCAGACGCAATGCGTGCCGAGGAAAAAGCTTTCCTCGCTGCACGCAGCGCCTCCCGATAGGAATTAAGAAAATTCCTATGGCGAGTTCTGTCAGATAAGAGTCGAGATTTCCGCCACTCGCACTCTAGCCGTTGTCCATGCCGCTTCATCCTCCTCAGCTCAGGTGTGTACCATGGCTTCCGATTAGGAGCGGGGTGGCAAGGGCGCTTGGGAGCGATCATGTCGATGGCCTTGGTAAGATCACCGTTCCAAGTGTCCACCAGAGTCTCAACAGGGTCACCGGCATTCCCAACCATTAATCCCTCTAAGGCTTTCCGGAATCCAATTGGCTCCATCAGCCTTCGAGGGCGGACCATTCTAATCGGTCCTCCACCCCCGGCGGGGCAGGTGTTGACTCTGAGTTCTATCTTGACCAGGAAATGATCCGTCCATGACAATGCGGAGGTATTTACAACCTCCGCCCACGGATATTCCTGTTCGGTACAGAAGACCGCATCGAGTGTATGACCAGCACAGTGTGTAGGCCCAGAGACCAATTGGGATAGGCCCATGTTTGTCATGGTCTCCATGAACTCCCGAGCCGCACCTGTTAAACTGGTCTCGAGCGGAATGTTGAGGTCCCCCAAAACCAAAAGTCTGGGAGACTCCAACAAAAGCTCGGAGACCAGCTGTGTCAGCTCGGTCAGGGAGTCTGCTAGACAACGGGGTGGTCGGTAGACTAGCAAAATCCCCAAACTATCCCTGGTCTTTAGGCTAAGGTACATACACTCGAAGTGAGCTGTGTTCCGAATAGGTATCCTGGTCAAGGTCAAGGTGTTCTTATGAACCAGAGCCACACCGCCCCCCCGCCCACTTTCCCTCACCTGCTCACTAACAGAGAACCCAGCTGGGAGGGCCTCAGCCCAGGTAACAGCGCTATCCTCTCCCAGCCAGGTCTCTGTAAAACAAGCCAGGTCGGCATCCTCATCCAGGAGAAGGTCCTGGATGATGTGGGTCTTGTTTTTTACCGACCTGGCATTACAGAGGAGCAGAGTGAGGCTCTGTGGAATGGATGGTCTGCTCCCCAAGCCATTCTGGGAAACAGAGGGGACTGAAGGCGGGATAGCTACTAAACAGCGATCCCGCCTTCTTTTGCAACATTTGTCCACTCTGTTCCGACCATATCTCCCGTTCACTGATTAAAATGATTATCACTGATCATTTTAAGGATTACCAAGTTACCGTATATGGAACGCATTAAGCACTCAAGAAAGGAACTGGTATACAGATACACACTGTAAACTACTAATATCAAAAGTATTTGCTGAAGCTCTATTTTGATTTTACAGGTTTGAAACTTTCCAGCTATTAAAAAGAAAATGTGAACTTTCAGAGCTATGAACTTCTGATTAAACAGAGTGAAAGGTTTTTTTAAAAAAAACTATGTCTGTTTAATCCAAAGTTGATAGTTCTGAAAATTCACATTTTTTAAATTAAAAAAACAAACCCTCATTCCAACATTTTAATGCTGAGATATTTAACTGTAGTTTTCCATGAACCCCGAGAGTTGACTTGGAACTAGATAGATGAAGAGCAGTATACCATGGCCTTACCCATCAGCTGGAGCAGGGGTAGGCAACCTAAGGCCCAGATGCGGCCCTTTGAGGCCTTTGGACCGGCCCCAAGCCGGTCCTGCCGCCCCCGCCCCCCACCATGATGATATTTATTGTTGTTATTACTTGTTCTTGGGGTTTTCTTGGCAAAATCTCCACAGGGGTTTTGCCATGGCTTTTCTGGGGCTGAGAGAGTGTACATGCATATTTTTTATTTTTTAAAATTTTAATTAATTAATTAATTTTTGGTGCTTCAGCCCCCCAATTGTCTGAGGGACAGCAACCCGGCCCCCGGCTCAAAAAGGTTGCCTACCCCTGAGCTGGAGTGTTAGAGACATTGGGAGACTGTACTCCAGGTGTAGGCAACCTTTCCCCTTTAAGGGCCGAGGGACTTCAGCTCCCAGAATCCCAGGAGCTATTGGCCAACATGGGACTATTGGCCAACATGGCTGAGGCTTCTGGGAGCTGAAGTCCCTCGGCCCTTAAAGGGGAAAGGTTGCCTACCCCTGCTGTACTCTCTTCTCACAGATAGAACACCACAAGAAGTAGGAGACCAGCTTTACTCATCTGTCCTCCCAAGAAGGTACAGCTTCTCCTTCCTGCTTTCATCTACCCGTTTGCTTTTGCTTTTGGGTTATGTGTATTAAGACGGTGAGCCTGCAGGCAGGGTTTGTTTTATTTTTAAATATGCACAGTGGTATAAATTTAACTACTTTAAAAGTGTACAGCAGGGGTAGGCAACCTTTCCCCTTTAAGGGCCGAGGGACTTCAGCTCCCAGAAGCCTCAGCCATGTTGGCCAATAGTCCCATGTTGGCCAATAGCTCCTGGGATTCTGGGAGCTGAAGTCCCTCGGCCCTTAAAGGGGAAAGGTTGCCTACCCCTGGTGTACGGTGTCATTTGTCTCAATATGCTGATTTTGAAACACACAAATGTACCTATGAATTTAAATGAGCCAAGAGGCAGTGGAGAAATCTGTCAGCATTTGGAACAAAACACACTCCAAAAGCTGGCTCATCCAAGCTACATCACTGCACATACCCAACGTTCCTGAAGTTTTGTTTTGCATTATGTAACCGTCTTAAATCGTACCAATCCCAAAGCAGTATGTTGACAGAAACAACAAAACCTTGGATCAACATAAGGTAAACAATAACTACTTACCATGTTTATTTTTCTTGGAAGTGGCACTGGGGTCTCTGGCAATGCATGGGCTACATCATTTGAGTCTTCAGAAGCTTGTTTTTGGATGGTCTCTCTAGACTGTACCTTTGGAGAAAGATCCAAGGAATGGGATTTTTGATTTGACTCTGAAGGTTGAGGCTTGGGTGATATTTCACTTGGAGTTTTAGCCAAAGCATCTCCTAGTTGAGGCTTTGGAGGAAGGTCCTTCATTTGTGGTTTTGGAGGTAAGTCTGCAAGTTGTGGTTTTGGTGGCAGGTCTCCTAATTGAGGTTTTGGGGGTAGTTCTCCTGGTTTGGGGGGTAAGTCTCCAATTTGAGGTTTCTGGGGTAGTTCCAGAGCCTGAGGCTTGGGGGGTAAATCTCCAGATTGTGGCTTCTGTGGTAGATCAATAGAAAGTGAAGCTGACTTCTGAAAGATTTCTGAATGTTGACTGGATTTATCTATTGAAGGAAGATGAATTGTTTCTATTTTTCTTAGTGCCACTGAAATAATAATAATAATAAAAAAACAAGAAGAATTTCAGCCTTTCTGTAAGATGAAAATTCTACTCATTCTTCACTCTCATTCTATAACTGCTACTTACCCATTGTGAGCTGAACTTTGAATGTTACTTGAAAAAAGAAATGTGCTACTTTACTTGGTTTTCTCATTCTGTTCTAGTCATTATTGTTATATCACTGGCCTACACAAATGCAGTGTGTTCCACGCTACTAATATTGCTTCTTCCAGACTAAGAAAGACATCCTTGAAGGCTCATCCAATCTGAAGGGGATTGCAGCTGGCATCCCACTTATGCCTCAGAAGACTAAACTTTTTGTTCATTCTTTGAACTAATATCCAAGTCATGGCACACATACATATATTTTCTTTCCCTGACTAATAGCACTTCATGAATCCTGCTGGAAACACTAATAGAAACATCTTACCTGTCATATGTTCATTTCCAGCAGTGAAAGGCTAACATCCTGACATGTATTGCTCCTTTTTCACATCGTGATAGGCAGGGATGGTGCAGATCTTTGAGGAGCACTCTCTAGTAGGAGCAAACCCTGAATTGCTAGCTAATGCTTCATAAACTTTAAACTCAGCTATGTAAATCAGCATGCAAAAGAGAAGGTGCAGTCAGTCCTCCATATCCACGAATTCTGCATTCACAAATTCAACCATCCATAGCTTGTAAATATTTTTTTAAAATTCTAAAAAGAAACTTTGAGTTTGCCATTTTATATTAGGGACATCATTATGCTACACCATTGTATATAATGAGACTTAAGCATCCATGGATTTTGGTATTCATGGGTGGTCCTGGAAATAAATCCTAGCAGATACTAAGGGCCCACTGTACAAATTTAAGAGAAAGAATGTCCTCAGATGGCAATATTGGAATTCCCATGCATACATTATTGCTTGACTACATGTTGGAGTACCTGCCTGTCAAAGGGTTCTCACCAATGGCTCCTCTTCATCATGGAGAGAAGTGATTAGCAGGGTGCCATAGGGTTCTGTCCCAGTGTTATTCAACATCTTTGGATGATGGAATAGAGGACATACTTATCAAATTTGCAGATGACACCAAATTAGAAGGGATAACCAATACCCCAAAGAACAGGATCAGAATTTAAAATGATGTTAACAGATTAAATTTGGTCCAAATAGTGGTGTCACCAGGGTTGGCATCACCCAGTGAAATAACTCATGGTATCAACCCACCCACCCACCCCCGTCTTTCTCCCATACCACACCATACAGAATCCTTAGTAATGTTTTTTGTACTAATGTTACTCATAAATCATAATTCCCATATCACTGAATATAATGCTGATAGTTGTTATATAAGCAACTAGCAAAATTAAAATTATACCTACAGTATCATATTCACAGCCTAAATACATTTACATAGTTTCATGTGGTTAGTGAAAATTTGTTAAGATGTGATGTTTTTAAAGAAAACTGAAAAAGAATAATTAAAAAACTAAATTTCAAGTTTTTAAATTTTTAAAAATCCCCGTGCCCTCTCCTTTCTCCTCCCACTGAGCCTCACTCCGTTCACAGCATCTCTTCTGCCAAACACCAGCATTTTAAAGGAATGCAGGTGAATATCACAGCCTGTTTCTGCCAAAAGGCAGATGTTTGGGGAGCAGTGGTGTCACCCCTGCTTTGGATGTCACCTGGTGCAGTCCATACCCCCCGCATATCCCTGATGATGCCTCTGAGGCCAAAATTAACAAAATGAATTTCAACAGGGAGAAATGTGGGATACTATACTTGGGCAGTAAAAATAAAATACACAGATACAGGAGGGGTGACACATGGCTTGTCGCTTTCTCCCTCCACTAAGTTTCTGACTCGCTTCTTTTGAGCAAAAGCCCCACCTCCCTGAGATCAGGTGCTCAGGAAGGGGACCTGGAGCTACTACATACAACACAACAGAATGCTAACGAGCACACAATCACACCCCCACTTAGCTCACACAAACCATCACAACCAACAATCCACTGAGCCATGACCTTGTGAGTTCAGACTGCCCTGCAAATGCTGAACCTCTGGAGAATATGGGACTCTGCCCATGACATAAGATTTCACTATTTTGACTTCAGCAAGCAGGACCGCATCCCTTCCTAATGTTTTTAAGAGGCTTTTGTTGTTACGTTGTCTGTCCCCGATTAAGACCACCTGCCCCGAGGTAGGTGAGAAGCACAGTTGCCCCTCGTGTTGGAGACACTCATCTGTTATAAGCTTAATTTTTGTTATTCCCCAGATGTAATATCCCTTGGCTGTGGATACCCAGCACCTGAAAGCACCTTCATTTTGTGTTTTATCTTGTTAACTATTTATGATTGAAGATGAAGCAGGAAACACTGCAGATATCAACCATGGGAACATGTCCATGGTACATACTCTATGACAGACATGAGAAGGCTGCAGATAAGCAATGAAAATAACATACTGAGAACTTCACTGTTGCAATGGTGTCTCTAACGGTACAGATATTTTCTGGTGGTAGAGACACCACGCTTGAAAACTTATCTATGGCTGATCCCAGATGATGGATTACCTGTAAAAGGATGAAGTAGTTCTTCCCATGATTTATCTGAAAACTATGGAGACACAGTGCATGGAGCATCTCCTGAACATCCAGCTTCCCTACTGGAACAGCAACAACAATAACAAAAACCCTGTGGATCACCAAATTCTCCAAATAAACACAATTGTATAGGTGGGATATTCTCCAGTGAGTTACCAATGCCACCATGACTTTGGGGAACAGATGTAGTGCTGAGGACAATCCAAAGGGTATTGCACTGATAGTGGATGTTCAGATGGCCAACAAAGTAGGAATTCTCTGGAAGAGAGACAATTTGGGATATGCAAGTAAGATCTGACCAGATCAAGAGAAGCTAGTAAGTTCTGGAGCTGGAATACATCTAGAATGTGCTTGATCTTCTGTATAAATTTGTGCCTATGACAAACCAATTTATTTATCTTAAATTTAAAATGGCTATTAGTTGTTTTTCCTGGTTACAATGTAAACTACTAAATAAAAGCATGTGAAATTTTGAGAAGATGGTACTTTCCAATCTATACTAAGTGTCTGATTTTTCTGTCAGCATTTTTCTGTGGTCCTGGACTTCAGGGAAGAGGTTGTGAGATCTGTGAATAAACTCTTCTCTCACTATATTCAGTACCCACTGATCTAATGTGGACTGATTGTAAATGGGCACAATCCCTTGTAACGTCCTGTCCACCCTAGCAGTGGCGTAAACAGGTTGCTTACCTGTAACTGTAACTGTGAAAGAGAACTGAAGGTGGAGCTAGATCGATGGGATTGGGCATGCTCAATACATAGGAGTGGGCTGGGCTACCTGCCAATCTGCTCAGCTTTTGAACCTCAGAATGGAGTCTCTGTGCAGGTGCAAAACCCCTAATGTGTGAGGCACAGAGATCACAACAAAGAACATGTCTGTTTTTCTTGGGTGAGATGAGAGTGAGGGCTAAGTACTTCCTGGACTTTGGGAAGATTTCTGCCTAGCCTTGTTTTGCACTCAACAGACTCAGACATGAAATACCTGGAGTCTCTGGGCCTGAAAGAGGAATTAAAAGTTTGAGCTGCATAATATGAGCTATATGAGAAGGAAGAATGATTATGCCTACTATGACTTTTTTCCTCCTTTAGATTTGCTGGGAATAATGCTTTCTTTTTGTCTGATTTCAACCAGCTCTGGTTCCAAGGAATTTCCTCAAATTTTAGTACCAAAAATGGGACAGAGGTTAGATTTTGTATGGCACGTGTCCACATTTTAATGCTTTAAACCAAACCTGACACTTGACAGCAAAAACTATGGCTTGTAACCTAGCATTGAACTTCATAGTTTTCTGGTTTCCGGCTCAATAGTATTGAGATGGGTATTCACTCTAAAGACAAATTAACAGTTCGTTAATCTTTTATCTCCATTTGACATTGCTGCTTGGGATCTCCTTTAGTAATTCCTTTTCCCAGAGGAAAGAGGCTCTGAGAGAGGATGGCTCATATGTTTTTAAAGCACAGTTTCAGTCTTCCCATCTTCAGTTACTTTGAAGGCATCTTTCTCATATGTCTTCAGATAAGAACTGAACTATCTTTAGTTACTTCCAAAGCATCTTTCTTATCTGGAGCTAGTCAGCTCCACCTGGAGATGAGTAAAACCAAGTATATTCAGAAAGGGGATTTGTAGCTTAGATATCACATTCTAGGAAACATCATATTTTTTAAAACACATGCTGAATTAGGCCTGTTGGTGGCAAGCTTGTTCCATTCCTTTCTTAATATAGTTATGAAATCAGTAAGAAAAAGAATGTCTGATGAAGATGTACTCACTTTGGAAAAACATTCCCTGTTCCCAGTGGGAAATCAGGATCTTGGGGTTCATCAGGAACAGATGGACAAGTGAGATCCAAGGCCTTAATGACCTTCTTTAATAGGAGTGGGAAATCTTCTCCTTGAAAGAGTTGGACTGAGGGAATTCTGCTCATCCTCCTTTATTCCAAAGGGGGAAAGAGGATAGACTATTATCTGTGTTGTTCACTGAGGAATGATCAAACATGGACTTTGAATGTGATGGGAGCATGGATTTTCTGCATTTGTCCTTCTTTGTAGAAGGCTTTGCTTTACAAATAAGGTTTGTTTTAGAAATGAGGTTTTCTGCTGCTGCCAAAGCTAGGCAATCAGAGGCAGAGACTTGGAAAGGCAGGCAAAATGACAGGTGCAAGAAGGCTTTCACACCTTATAGTGCCTGACCTTGCTCAGGAGAACAGTGGGGTTGCTGGGGGAGGGGGAAGATGGATGGGAGGATGGCAATTTCCAGTCCTGATTCCAAGCCCTAGTGCCTTTGGGGACACTTCAGTAGGTGGCCAAGGGACACTGGATGTTTACAGAATTGCTTACTGATGGCAATCATTTCATCTTTATCACATCTTTACTGGGCTATTAAAGAACTGATAAAAGTGGTGGCTTCCTAAGCTAATGGAACACAAATCCAGGAGGCAAACACCAGATGAAGAGCTGGCTGGAAATGAAAGGCAGGGGGAAGGGAGCAGGGGGACAAGTTACCCACCGTCATTGTTGTCTAGTTGTCTTGTTACAGGCTGATTGTCAGCACCTGGTGAGGCTGCAGAACAGAGGGATATACTAACTCCCCCATTATCTCTACCTCTTGGCCAGGCAGTAGTTTGGCTTTGCCCGAATACAGAAGATCCAGAGAGGGAGTGAGTCCCTGGACATGAAAGGGCTGTCCTCTTCAGCTCAAGTAGAATGAGCTATGCTGGAATAATCACTCTCATGTATGCAATAATTCCAATAAATATATAGTCTTTCACACACCCAGAGTAGAGGAACAGGTTAAAGATAAAAGGTAGAAGATAGCTTGTTTTAAAAGATAAATAGTGTGAAGTGAAGAGAAACAAGAAGATACAGCCTAATGGAGTGATAGACAGCAAGGAAACTGCCCCTCTTAGGGTCTGTTTCCACTAGAGGGCACGTCTCAAAAATCTGTACCATTCTTGCCTATCAGGGCAAGAGGACCATCCATCTCAGGATGTTCTCCCTTTCACTGCTGGAAAAGGTATAATTTCTTGCTCTCAAAAATCTACAAAATATCTGAGCACCATCAGTCCTTTCCATGTATTATTATGTGCAACAATACTTCCAAGTGGATTTCCAAGCATACCCCCCCCCCAAGCAGGCAGTGGACAAAGAAAGTGTGCTTAGAAAGACTGGGGAAGAGGGGGCTGAGATTTAGAGATCCTGTCCCTTCTAGGCTAAATGGACCAATTGTGTAAGGCATTTTAAATGATATCTGTATACATGCATGCTCACACACATATTATAAATACCACTTACCTTTTTGAGGTAGTTTAGGAAGAACTCTTGGACCTAGTGCAGTCTTAGCGGTCCCAGTGCTGACAAACAAATACACAAGAGGTCACAAAATACATAATGAAAGCTCTAAATGCCTTAGCAACATTATCAATGCATTTCCCACAGACTGGAAAATATCATAGTAGTGGGGTTGCCTTATTCAAACAGAAGAAAAGCTGAATATATTCAACAGTCTACACATATATTTGTTCAGAAAATGGGTTAGTACTTAAGAATACTAAATTTTCAAACAAAAGATAACAAAAACAGAAGCTGAACTGAGCTGAAAAGGAAGTAAGAGCTAAAACAATATTGCTTCTTTGGATTCTGAATGATTTCAGCATACGAACTTGTTCTGTGAGAACTATTCAAGGGTATTAGTAATAGTTACAAACACATAGTCTTTGTATTAGTAGTTCCTATACCTGCAATGTTGGAAAATCTGTTAAAAGACTGTCATATTTCAATGGCTTTTGTAAAAGTTTAATCAACATTGGGAGCTATATATCATGTGAGTATCTTCTCTGGTGCAATGCCCTGGCTGTGGAATGCCCCCTTCTTGTAAGCCTAGTTCAGGGGTAGGCAACCTGTCCCCTTTAAGGGCCGGGGGACTTCAGCTCCCAGAATCCCAGGAGCTATTGGCCAACATGGGACTATTGGCCAACATGGCTGAGGCTTCTGGGAGATGAAGTCCCTCGGCCCTTAAAGGGACAGGTTGCCTACCCCTGGCCTAGTTGGTACTGATGTTGGCCTCATTTCAGCATCAAGTTAGAAGGAGGGATCAAAAAAGTAGGGAGAGAACCATCATTAACATCACCACCACTCCTCAGAGAGGAAATTTTTTTTTCTCTTTTCTGTCTATCTGTTGCCACCTCTCTCTCTCTGTGGACTGCTGCCTGACATCTGCTCCCAAAAGGACCAGGCCCCCAGGTACTATGTCAGCTACTTAGCTCCATCTGTCCACCTGGGTTCTCTGTGCAGCAGCAGTTGATTCCTGGGAGTGGGAAGGTGGAATTGCCATGGTCTATCAGGACTCCATCTCCCTTACCAGGTGCCCTGTCTGACAGTCTACTGGGTTTGAGTGTATGTTTTTGAAGGTGGATACAGAATTCTGTTGGTATACTGTGCACCCTGCTGCTCAACAGTCTCCATTCCTAAGCTGACTGAGTTGGTTTTGGAATGGTGTTGGAGTTGCCCCAACATTGTCCTGTGAGACTGCAACATCCATGTTGAGATTAGTCTTTCAGGAGCATCTCAGGAATTCATGTCCTCCATGACAACCATGTGTCTGTCCCAAGTAGTATCTGGTGCCACCTAAGTCACTCTTGACTTTGTTTTCTGTGCTGGGCAAGATAGTGATCTGGGTGTGGAGAAACATCCCACAGTTCCATAGTCAAGGACAGATCACCTAGTGGGGGATTGATTCGCTGGGACTTGGAAACTCTCCAGGGGTGGGGGACTGATTAAGATAGACCACCCCAGGAGGCTTATGGATCCAGGTGGATTACTATTGGCTCTTGGGGAGTTCCCTCTTGCCTTGGCAAGTGGTCCTACCAAAGACCTGGCTGAACTGAATAGGGAAATGGCCAGGGCAGTAGATATAATTGCTCCTAAGCATCCCCTCCCCCAGAGTGGAGACAAGAAAATCTCCTGGTTCATTAGGGAGCTAGTAAAAATGAAACAAGTGGGATGGAGACTAGAGCATTGATGGCAAAAAACTCAGACCAAGTCTGATTGAATACAAGCTAAAGCCTGTTAGAAAGCCTACTCCATGGGAGTGGTGACAGCGAGGAACTCATACTTTTCAGCCACCTTCGAATCTACACAGAGTCATCCAGTAGAGCTGTCTCGAGTTGTTAGGGGCCTTTTATGTTTTGCCTCAAAGGAGCATCATGTAGACCACTTGACAGTCTACTGTGAAGAGTCTACATGGCACTTTGTAGATAAAATAGCTCAAATTACTCCAATGTAATAATCTTGGCTCCCGCTTGTCCCAGGTTAATGGCTAAGTTTCAATTTGTGCAGCCTTAGGATGTAGGCAGGATCTTGGAGAGGTGAGAACAGTCAGATGTGCACCAGACCCCTGTCCTTCTTGGCTTACAAAAACTGCAAAAAGGGTGATTAGCTGCATGGGTAACAGGTATAGTGAGCACCTCATTGCAGCAAGGCAGAGTCTAAAAGAAGCTGTAGTGGAGCTCCTACTACTGCTTGACTTCATGACCAATGCCCTGCAGGGTCCCTCAGGATTCAGTCATAAGTGTGTTTCTTTTTGACACCAGCTACGTACTATATGAGCAGCTCCACATTCAGCCTTGACAACTGGGATTGTCAGAGATCACACTCCAGAAGAAGTAAAATTCATCTGCAGGGAGAATGGTGCACCTATAGAATGCTATCTGATGTCTGAACTACTGAAGACACATGTTTTTGTGAAAACACAAAACCTGTACTTCTAGACAACCATTCAAAAGAATGTAATAGCACTGTTGGATCAACATAAAGTCCTCTGCATTCATCATTCTTTTTGAAACAATGGACAGCCAGATGCTTCCAGGAAACTTGAAGTCATAGATTTCATGAACTTTTTCCTGCTCTGCATCCTCAGAAACTTGTATTCAGTGGCGCTCTCTCTCTGAACAAAGATGTTTTGTATAGCCTTCATGACTAACAGATATTTAGAAATTAGTTATGTGAACTATATTTGTTTAAGTCCTTTTTAATGCCATTTAAGTTAGTGACCACCAACACATATGATGGCTGCAAATCTCCTGTCTGTTCAGAATCTGGGTAATTTATGATCTTAGATTCTGTTAAAAAGAGGAAGAAAAATGGCTTGTGTGAAAAAATGTAAATATAATACTCCTTGTCAGCAAGGTAAACTGTTTGAATTTCTTCCTATTTTACAAAGCCTTATTTTCTAGCCTTACTCTTGAGCACCTACCAAAAATAAATGCAGTCAAGCTAAGCATAAGATTCTTGTTTCTGTCATTTGCTTCTATGCATCTGCAGGGGTAGGCAACCTTTCCCCTTTAAGGGCCAAGGGACTTCAGCTCCCAGAAGCCTCAGCCATGTTGGCCAATAGTCCCATGTTGACCAATAGCTCCTGGGATTCTGGGAGCTGAAGTCCCTCGGTCCTTAAAGGGGAAAGGTCGCCTACCCCTCATCTAGTGTTTCTGAAGTAGCAATTCATTTTCAATCACTTGAACCTGAAACCAGCAATAGGCAGTACAAAGCCTCTGTAGTACATCTATCCCTGCCAAGATGTCTTCCTATGGAAGCACCTTATCCATAAATGTAAAGTGAAATTAGCCATATAAAGGAAACAGCTTATTTACCTTGGTTTAAATTGGACAGTTGTGTAAATTTCAAAAGAAGTTATAAAGAAATACATATAAATTAGGAAAACATACTAAATTAGAATAATTATATCAAACTGAAGAAACATAGATATCTGTGTGGGCCCCACACAGATAAAAGAAGAATATAAAGTAAATAAAAGAAATTAATAAAATAAATGTTTTGTTTCTCTACCATTATGAGGAAAAGGTTAAAAAAGTATATGATCAAATGGAGTTATCAGGGACTATTATAATAATGCAAATTAGTCATCACTGGTGCACAAGTGCTTTTTTCTTGTTTCTTAAAAAACTTATGTTAAAATGATGTGACATAACATCTGTGAACCTAGCATGATATACTGTGCAGTTATCAAGACATGTTGAAAATTTCAAAAGGAAACTACTGAAGAAATTATTTCACTATTTGGTGGAATTGTTCAAATGTCAAAGAATTCTGGTTAAAGATAATAAAGTTAATAACACAATTTGGAAACTTTTGTAATTGCTTCTATTAGATTACTTAATAGATGTGGCTGTGAATTCAAGGGGTTATAACGTCTCCGATAGCAATGGACAGGATGTGCTATGATAAAATGTGGAGAATTGCATTCATTCAGTAATTTCTGTACTGAAGATATAAAGGCATTTAAGTTCTATTATCAATATGAAAGAAGTTCTATTTCTCTGTGGAAATATCTGGGTTAATGTTTTTGCATGGCTATACTGAATTTAAGAAAGTTGTACAAAGATAAAATTCTCACCCAGATTGTTGAGACATCCCCTCAAACTTGTTTGCAGTCTTTGTGGCTGGGGGACCCAAATCATTACCTACAAATTAAAAAAAAGTTGATTGAAAACTGAAGTGGTGACAAATATTAGCAGAAACAGTAGGTGGCTTCTGTAGTAATAAATGTACCTACTTTTAAAAGACATTGGTTGGAATCCTCTATTGCAGTCTATATTATGTAACTTTATGTATTATTAGCTACATAGCGGAGGTGTTAAGAAACTCAGTGAATTGCAAAGATGTCTAACAGAACTCTAGCAAGAGTGTCCCTATATACCAGGGGTCGGCAACCTAAGGCCTGCGGGCTGGGTGAGGCCCAGGGAGGCCTTCGGACCAGCCCCTGCCCAGTCCTGCTGCCGTCGCCTTCTTTCGCGGCCGCGGGGTCCTCTGGGGCACCATTTTGGAATCCACCATGGTCGAGGGAGCCCTCCTGGGGGACCCCTGTGGCCATGCTGGGCCTCTCGGAGGCCCGGCGCAGTCGAAGGAGCCCTCCTAGTAGTGCATGCGCACGCGCACACGCAGCCGCGGCCCAGGGGGCATCGGGGGACTGGGGAACCGGCCCCACCCCCAAAAAGGTTGCCGACCCCTGCTATATACATTAGGAGGATCTACTAATGCACATGGGCACTCTGAAGCTGGTGTCCCAATGTGCACTGGTCACTTTGCTGGCTTCCCTACATAGCAATACAACAACAGCCCCTTACTAGATACAGACATTACGGAACTGTCCAATTCTAATTTCTGCAGACCTATACATCCACTTAAGAAGTCCCCAAAAGCATTCTGAATAATGAATTCAGGTCAGATGACGCTAACAATCTGTAATAAGGACTTCTCATCGAATGTCTCTTTGAGTAATTAAGGTCAGGTTTCTACTAGAGGAAGAATATTTAAAAGGAAACAGTAATTCAAACTACAACAGCATAATTCTGAGTGTGTCACTGTATAGGAAATAATGTTTTTCAGTACTACCTCCATGTGAATGCATGTGTTAGGCCTAGGGACTAAGAGAATTTTAGCTAAAATCATTTGACCAAAGCCTTTTCTTTCACTTTGCCAAGTTAGTCTATATATGGAAACTGGCATTTCTGTAAACATTTTAAAAATGTATGATTATCACACAATACTAAGACATAGATGACAAGTTTTAATTTTATGTCCTGGCACACTGCTGCATTACAAGTTCTATATTTTGTGGATACTAAGAATGCACACAGTTTTTGTGAAAAACTTTAACTTTAGTCTGTCTCTGGGTTCTCCATTCCAAACATGCATTTGAAGAAGCAGGCTTGTCTACGAAAGCTCATGCTACCAACTTGTTTCTTTCAATTAGTCTGAAAGGTGCTACAAGATTCCTCTACATACTGATTTTCCAGACTAACACAGCTATAACTTTAAATTTTAACACCTCATTTTACTGCTGAACAAGCAATCTGCATATATTTAAGAGAGAAAAGAGAAGCAATTTCAACTTCTCCGGAAGGAGAATCCAATCTTAACACTCAAATGAAGAACTCAGTACATCTAAGTCTCATGTACCTCCACCTCCACACAAAAGCACAGAAAGTTTTTTTGTGTGACCTGGACCTGAGATAACATCTGATGAAGCAGGCTGCAATCCAAGTAGTAGGCTTGTTAGTCTTTAAGGTCTCACAAGATTCTGTTGGATTTCCTAAAATAGATTAAAACACCTCTTTGCCTAGAAAGATTATAGTGATAACAGGGTACTGCCAGAATAGTGTCTCATGCTAACTGTTGTCCGGTCTCCAAATATGCCTCAGGTAAAACCTATCCCTAAGGGTCATGGGAAAATGAAAGGTCATTTTAGCATCCTCTATTAGTTTGTGCAAGCTAAGAAGGAATGGAATTGGGAAGAGAGTTGAAAACACAGAATAGAATTCTAATCAAAAATAGGTTTTTAATTTAAGATTATCAAGAATTATTTTCAAGAACAAAAGATGATGGTGTTGGGAAAGACAAGCAATAAAATATAGAAATTGACAAACATTTAACAATAGAAATTAAGGAGAGGACTTCAGTAGCGTCACCCAAAATTTAATTTAAGAGGCTAGAGCCAGTGTGATGGAGTGGTTTGAGTGTTGGACTAAGACTCTGGAGACAGGATTCGATTTCCAGCTTGGCCATGAAATCCACTGGGTGACCTTGGGCAAGTTACACTCGCAATGACAAACCTCCTCTGAACAAACCTTGCCGAGAAAACCCCATGATATGGTCTTAGAGTTGCCATAAGTCAGAAATGACTTGAAGGCATACAATACACATAAAGCAGGAAAATTAGCCAGCTGCCAACTTTTTTAAAATTGGAAACTATTAATCTGTATTAGAATTTCCTTCAATGTGCTGCATTATTTCAGGGTAATCTCTCAGTCCTGTGACTAAATGTGAGCAGTAGACAAGTAAAGAAGCAACAGGACTGAGGTACCCCCATCTCTATTCCTGCTACTCCGTCACTCTATTTCCCTAGCCAATGAGGTCCTGGAAGAGGGACTGAGCCCTGTTCAAAGGATCACTAAGAAAAGATTTCTGTAATTATATCAAAGTGGACTGAGAGCTGCCAGTTGCCTGAAAGCCACCAGTTGGCCATACACCTACTAATGGTTCAAAGCATAGCACTGATAAAAATCTGGTTTTGTTGAATGGTCATCAGGAATGAAGATTCTTCAGATTGCAAGTTGTTGTTGGATGGGTTTGTTTTTTTGGGGGGGGAGGGGGTTCCATTTCCACACATTTTCAATTTTCCATTCCAATTCAATTTGGTCACCAGCTCTCATGCTGCGTAATTTGTGGATGTTCCAAACAAGAGCTGCAAGATCAAGAATCCAAATTGTAAGCAGCACACAAAAAGACAAGCTATCTTAGTGAATAACAGACTCAGCACAAGTATATCCATTTGCCATGCAAAAGCTGATGACATACTCATATGAAAAACAGTGCACAACACAATATGTGGCTGTGTCAGTGGGAAAGGTAAGTCAAAGAAAACATGTGTCACTTTTGTTGCTAGCTTTGCCACAGACTGAAAATTCATGTTACTACTATCTTACTTTTTTGATCATATTTTATCTTTTCCACTATAAGGTTTTAATTATTTCTCAGGGTGTCTTATGTAATTTGATACAAACCTTAAGAAAATAAATGAATAAAACAACATCATATGGAACAAGCCAGTAACCTCTGTACCTCTGTGAGGAACTGTATTATTTGCTTATGTTTATAAAAAGCTATTCTGACTGGCCAGACATCTCCTTACCAATGATTTCACCTGTTTTCATTCATTCATTTGTGTGTATAAGCTGTAAGAATTGCTTAGATGAAGGTAATTTTGATCAGTTATAACTGACATAAAAGCATCATTCATATTCAGCTTTGGGAACTTGCTCAATTTTTGAAATTATCACATATTTAAGTTTCAAAAATGCCATACAAGTTCTTATCCTGTTTTTTTCTAAATGCTGAACTGTCTTTCAAAACAAATGTAATATACCTATTTTTTTTAATTCCACTAAAGATTTTGACACTAGTGTCATGGATCTCTATTATTTTCATTGTAATGTGGAGAGAATGCTTTGCACTTCTTCACAACATCTCTTTGAGAAATGGGAATCAAAGAGTGAGATGCATCTGGCAGTGCTGACAGCAAAGCTGAGGTACGACTGATAGATCCGAGGCCACCAGAGCTGAGACTGAAGCATCCAAAATGAAACATTCAGGATGGATATTGTTGAAGAGAAAGTCTCTGGGAGGCATATAAAGAAAGATTACTCTTAAACTGAAGATTCTATATGCAGCTGAGACTAAATAAACATACCTGCACAAAAAGATTTTTCTATCTTTAAATCCTTCAGGTGGTACAGATAGTTCCTTAGTGCTTGCTCAGATAACAGTCTGCAGCGCTTGAACGTTTCAGCAATGCAAATGACCATCAGTTTAGGGAATCTTAGCATTGCAATAAATATATATAATTATTTAAAAAATCATTTTAGGAGCCAGGAGCCAGAAAAATCTGATGCCATAAATTCCAAAGGTCACAAAAACGTAAAAGGAAAAAAAGAACAAAAAGAAAAACTTTGCACATGACAAGCACAAATAATAATAATAATAATAATAATAATAATAATAATAATAATAATAGCAGTAAAGGAAAAAAGAGAAGTAGATCGCTTAGTGTGCTCCAAGAGAGACATTCCAATGAACTGCTATTGCAGCAGTAGACAGAAAGGAACTGAGGGAAAAGGTAGGAATACTGATGCATGTGAGTGGGAAGGGATAGAGCTACCACCAAAAATTGCTTTCCTTATCTCTAGAACTTTTGGATAGGCCCTGCAAGCAAGTAGAACAACCCATATTTGTGAGTCACAGAGACCACAAAGAGCAACTAAAAATTTACAACTCAGCATGGAATGACTGAACTTTCTGGTTTTTATTATAAATAGAGAATTCATAGTCAGTTGCAATGTGCCAACAGGATATCATGCTTACAACTATTACAGTTGCCCATCTGTATCCATGGATTCTTCATCCACAGATTCAACCATCTACCACTGTATATAATGGGACTTGAGCATCCATGAGTTTTTGTATGTACATTTGTGTGTTGGAACTAAACTCCAGTGGACACCAAAGGCCCACTGTATTCAATCATGATTCACACTAATGCTATGGAGAACCAACACTACACTTCCATGTGTACAGATGAACTACTAGAGTTTAGAGCTGCTAATTTGCTTTCAGTCTGCATCTGCTTCTTTTGCTAACTGAAAGGCTTCTGGAGGCCAAACAATGGTTAATGAAAGTGTGCCACTTTGGTGAACATGTCAAACTATAGCACATGCCCTAGTTTCTAAATTTCAGGCCACCAGAATGTGCTGGCCAACATTGTGTCAATTCATACATAACATCAAATCAGAGTTAGGCTTTCCTAATTATGATTTGGCATGAAGTTGAAGTGGGCCATTATGAATTGTTTGAACTTAAATACCAGAAAGAAAAGTGCTACATATATATGTTTGCCCACATCACTTGAGACTTGTCTTTACTTAGTATTTTAAAACTCACCCCAAGGAATTTGGCCCTTATTCTGGGGTCCATGAGGTAGTGGGCTTGGTGGGTCAGAGAGGGTTCTTTTGTGTCCAGGGGGTGGGGGCGGGGGCCTCTTCTTAGACAGAGTGGAGCTGCCACTAGTGGTTTGAGTGCTTAAAGGAAGGGTTGAAGGAGGGCCAGATGGACCTGTAAAATCAAAGAAACATCTTATCTACATAAAGCAAGGTTAAAAACAAAGCGGTACAGAAGGAACTCAAAATCACACCACAGCAAAGTTTAGTAAAGGACTAAAAAACAATGTGATATTCAAACATTGGTAAGATTAACAACAGATACACTGCAAGCCTTTCTAGACAATGGGAGTACTTTGAATAAAGCAGTATGTAGAGGGATCTTGTAGTACCTTTGAGACTAACTGAATGAAAGAAGTTGGCAGCATGAGCTTTTGTAGACTTCAGTCTACTTCCTCAGATGCTTTACTTCTTCTTTCAGTTAGTTTCAAAGGTGCTACGAGATCTCTCTACGTATTGATTCTACAGGCTAACTTGACTATATCTTTGAATTCTACCACTTTGAATAAAACAGTTTACAAACACATACACACACACCACACACACACACACCCCTGGTGTATCAGGAGAAACTATCACAAAAGGGACTTAAATTTTTAGACACATCAGGCAGTGGTTACATATTCAGTGGATATCTGGCAATCATAAGGCCTATAGTCTGCATGCAACCCTCCAAGGCAATTTACAGTACTGTCTGGGCTCTTTATGGATCTTTCCCTTTTGTAAATGGAGGGGGGAAAATAAATGAAAAAAGAATTGCCATTTTTAGTACCTTCCAGAGGTATCAGCTCTCCTTCTGAGCAGGATGTAGTCCTCCCCATCATCTTTTTAAAGTTTATGCACCCATTTTTGTG
The DNA here is from genome assembly GCA_026167975.1 of Phrynosoma blainvillii. Lineage (NCBI taxonomy): Eukaryota > Metazoa > Chordata > Lepidosauria > Squamata > Phrynosomatidae > Phrynosoma > Phrynosoma blainvillii. Next base: position 16,035,605 of record JANUYF010000004.1, on the reverse strand, counting down.
AAGCCAGAGATAAACTTCCAGCCACTATTTTTTTAAAATTTCCTCCTGATCCTCGAGGTGTCCACTACATCTTCTGATGGTCCAAAGTGCAAGATGTTTGTTGCTGAGCCTTTGGCATTTGCCCACCCCAGTGCAGACTCATTGAAACCAATGAGACTTAAGCATAACCAATTAAAGTTCTATTGGTTTCAACTGGTTCTTTAAGTATGACTGTGGGCTGGAACAGACCAGCCGAAGATGCCTTGGGACCGTGGCAAACACACAGTGTGGTCCTGAAGGTGCCCTCCACCACTGGCCCAAATAAGAGTGGAAAAGATCTGCTTCTATTTGGGCTAAGTTTGGGCCACCTTAGGCAGCCCTGGCGGAAGCTCCAGGTGCTCTGGTGGCGTGCAGTGTCAAAACAACGCCTCCATGGAGCATCTTGAAGCCTCCCCATATGGTTGACTGGGTGGCTTCAGGGCATCTTGGGGACATGCGGCATCAAAATGCCACATCCCCCAAGCCACCTGGAAGCTGGCTTTTGTAGCCGGTCTGTTCTGGCCCTATGTCTGGACCCAATCTCACATGTTTATGCATTTCATTATAACTAATTTGCCACAATTTTGCTTCCACATATTTCAAAACTGGAAATATAGGGGAAGTCCATAGTTTGAATGTGAGCTGTAACCATGAACTCACCAACTGAACCAACAAAGGGCCTTTGCAGACTGCTAGAAATAGTGCAAATTGATTCCACTTTAAGGGTTACGGTTAGGGAATCATGGGAACTGTAGTTTATTGTGGCACCAGAGCTCTCTGACAGAGAAGGCTCAATGTCTCAGAAAAAAACCCACAATTCCCATGATTCCCTAGCACTAACCCTAACCCTTAAAGTGGACTCAATTTGCGGCAGTCTGCAAAGGCCCTTAAATTGTTAGGCTCTACTGGAAAAGTAAATTAACACTGAAAAATAAGAATTATTACTGACTGGCCTATTTACAATTTAAATCACCATATAGTTGATTAAAACACTCTCACTGGGAAATGTGAAAAAACCCAGTGTGTGTGTGTGTGTGTGTGTGTGTATAATTTAAAAAAAATGAAAATAGATCTCTGAATACCAAGTGAGTGATAAAAATGATTAGAAATGGATGCTGCTGAAGCTAGGAAATGTTTTTAAATGAGTACAGATGTATTTGCTTATTTTGAGTTAAGAAGAAATATAATTTGGTCAAGGAAAGTAACTGCCCTGCAAAAATGAAAATTGGGAGTTGTTGAAAGATTTAGCTCTTAATAAAGTGAAAACTCTTATTCCTTCTTATTTAAAGGTTTTCTGGGATTTTTAGAAATAAGAACAGTTAACATATCTGTTATTAAAGCACCTACTGCAAAAAATAAATCACAGAGCTGAATCTGACATTGCATTTGCACATTTTAGTGACACACAATAATAAAGTTGCTTATCATATGCACAAAAATGCATGTTAGACCACATGTGCTCTTTTGATCTGAACAGCATCCTCTACATTCAAGAAATTGTTTATGTATGGAGGGGAGAAGGAAAGAAGCATCTTAAAAATCTATAACTCAGACTCAGTCACAATGTTTTAGTGATTACAGCACACATGCACTCCTCATGTATGCCATACTCCCCTTTCATGCATGGAGCCCTCCCTCTTTTTCTAATTCGTTTTAATCAATAAATTGCTATGATGTCTAAACCAGACAAACTGTGGCTAGCAGTAACTAGAATTGCCTCCAAACCATTATGGTGATTTTCATGATCCAGCCACACAATGAGACTGACAGAAGTTGCCCCCCGCCAAAAGTGTTCTGGAAGATCCTTCTATATGCGAAATATAGGTCACTGGAATACCAACTGGTGAGGAATACCAGAGATAGAACCCCTCAGGAGGGTCCCCTAAATCTCAGGGGAGAATTTTCAGATGACACTGGGAGCTAGCACAAGGATGGGAGAGTCAATGAGAATCAAGTTTCTATATGTGGGAAATTGTCTGGATCCAATCCATAGTTTGCAAATCCATTTTGAATGATGGATTCAGTACTGGCCCACAGTCCATTCATCGGCTCTGTTGACACCTAATCCAAACCAATGCTGCATCTCCTTTGTTATATAAAATTCTCAGTCAGCTTCTAGAACCTAATCCATAACCACTACAAATAATCCCATAAAGCTGCACAGGAAGTAAACTGAAGACTGAAGTAGACAAATTTTAACAATACCACAAAGTGTATACTAATGTAACATCAACACACTCTTGGATATAATCTACAATAATTTTCTTATATTCTTTTATCATCTAGACAAAACAAGTACAAGTGCAATGAAACATGCTTTATCTTTTATCACAAACACAAGTTTCTCCACAAACTGCATGGTAAACTAAATAGCTGTACCCCAAATGAGGTGATAAATGCCAATCATGGATACCACGGTAAATTCAAACTTCAACTAGGGAACAATACAGTCAACTTGGATGAAAATCTCACCACAGCTGGAATATCATATAGACTAAAAAAATCTACACAACTACAGGAGAATATAGTCACACCTCTGTTTTTGCGGATTTGAAGTCCGCGGTCTTGATCGTTCACAGAGGGGCCAGCTCTATTAAATTAAATGGTGTGTGCGCCTGTGGCGCATGTGCAGGGCCACGTGAGAATGTGCGGCCTTTCAAGCCAATGAGGCTTGATTATTTGCGAATTTCCGTTTTCACGGGGGGTGGGGGTGGGGTGGGGGTCTGGAATGGATCCTCTAAGAAAACGAAGGGGCTACTGTAAATAAATAAATAAATAACAACTATCATAATTTATACCGCATTTCTTACATGCCAAGTACCTTCAGCCTAATTCTACACAAATCTAGCCTGGAATAAACTTAACTGAGATCTGGGCTCATCCCTAAGGAAATGTGCATAAGTTTTTAGTCTTAGAATTTTCACTTCAGGAAAAATAAATGGTTTTACCATTAACATTTCGCTTATTCTTGCAAACTTAGCAGCAGTGTAACTGATTTATACATGGTAGGTAGAGCTAGTACTTCCCTCGACTGAGTTAAGTGGATTATTATCTTAATTTAAAGCTAATATATTTACAAGTAAATATTTTGAGAATAATCATTATAACCTCAACCTGTCACAAATACAGTTTCAAACTTTTTTTCCTTTCCAACCTTTAGAATGCAATTATGGAATCATAGGGTTGGAAAGGATCACAAGGTCCATCTACCCAACAGCAACAGATGATGATGATTAACATTGTTGTAGTTGTTACTGTCTTCCTGCAGTAACTGTAAATCAGATTTTTAGAGTTGAGAATTTGTGGTCAAAATCCAATGCTTATTACAGAAGTAAGGAAAAATTGTAACAAATAAAACTTGGTGGTTTGAACTTCCAAACATAATTTGGATTAATTTAGTTTCTTCCTAGTTATTTTAAGTGGTTTGACAAACAAAACAAATACACATTCAGAGTGATATCAATAAACAATCGGTGTATGTGGGGTCCAAGTCCCATTTGGGGTGCAAAGAGCATTACAAAATGTAAGTGTTCATGAAACTGAAATACAACAGTAAGTTAACAGAAGTGAAAAATGCCCAGGAAACAAGAAAAGGTTACAACAAATGCTTACAATACTATTCAACACAATACCTTTGCCAGCGTTTCTAGGAGGAAGTGGAGGGGCATCTGCTGCTGCTGGAGAAATTGTGGAATCCATGCTTGAAGGGACAAAAATCTGATTGGGAAAAGCTCCATAGGAGAGTCTCTGCTTGTCCTTTGGAGTGCTAAGACCAGGAAGAGCCATTTTATCTTGGGGAGAAATACTGGAAGAATGACAAAAGCTTTGTGGTCTAGGAGAACGCTCTTTCTTTATTGGACTAGGCTGTGGAAAATTGAAAATACTTAGTACAATGTGTGCTATTAAGCCAAGTATTTTAGTACAATAGCTTCTGACAGTTAAGGGAAATGTAAAAGAATCCAAATGAAGGTTGTGAAAATGTCATGAACAAGCCACAGATATATAAATGGTGGTTAGTCAAGAGCTTCCTTGTTGACCTCAGTGACTGCTGCAGCCATCTGCATTATGCATCCTATTTTGTGAACAAATCTGCTTCCAGCAGAAAAATATGGAAAACTCCTATATACATGGGGAGCCCCAGAAAAAGCTAAAAAGCTTCCACCCTTCATGTAAATAGAAATCCACCCCTCTCCCCAATTACAATTATGAAACTGTAAACACTTTAAAAGCATGTCGTAGGCCATATGAAGGAAATAAGCAGGTCTGTTATCTGATCTGGTTAGCCACAGTTATTATCATTGTTATTCTAACTTGTTGGTCATTTTAATTAAATTTTTAATTAGATCCTGCATTTCTTCAACCTTTTTTCATTGTGACTCTACTTCTGTACTTCCTTCTTCTGTCCCTTCCCTTATGTAGTGCCAATCATCTGTTTCTAGATAAGCATACAGACACTCATTTACAACTGTACACGTGCAGCCTAACACTATGTGTAAAGACCAATTAATTAACTTTAGCTGCAGTAAAAGAGGAATGAAATACAGTATGCCGGACTGCCTGTCAAAATGGTATGCAGATATATGTTATCTGGTAAAAAATGCACCTCTTGAGTTCCCTTGTTCAAGGATCAGGGTAAGATGATGGGGGCATCATATGATCCAAAACTCCTATTCACCTTGTAGAGAGATCTTGTAGCACATTAGAGACTAACTAAAGAAAGAACTTGACAGCATGAGGTTTCGTAGACTTAGGGGCTGTGCAGATCACCCCAACTGAGCGTCATCCTGCCGCCCCTTTCTTTGCCGGATCAGGATCGCAACTGCACGCCACACCCCCAATCTGGCCTTTCTCTGGCGTAAAAAGAAGCTGCAGAAAGCCGCTTCTTTTCATGCTGAGGAAAAGGCGCCTTTGCTGCCATGGCGGCACTTTTTCTGCCATACTTTGGCACAGCACGTCTAAACGCTGTGCCAAAGAAATATCCTTTTGCTGCCCGTCATCTAGTCAGGCGGGTGGCATGACGCTGGCATGGGGGTGGAGTCAAGGCAGCAGGCATGCAGTCACCACGCCCCCACTCCACCCCCACATTGGCTCAAAGTGTCAGTCTGTTTAGTCCCATAAATCCACTTCCTCAGATGCATCTGAGGAAGTAGACTTATGAAAACTCATGCTGCCATCTTCTTTTTTTAGTTAGTCTCTAAGGTGCTACAAGATCTCTCTACATACTGATTCTACAGACTAACACGGCTATATGTTTGAATTCTACTCCTATTTACCTTGTCATCTAAGTCGTCATCACTTTCATCAATTTCTTCCTGCCGAAGATTCCACTCATACTCTACATGTACATGTGGATTTAGCTTTCCTGATTTGGCCTGAGAAAGCTGAAAGACAAAATTTTAAATGTTGATTTTATGTTTGTTTCTTTTCTAAAGATAAAAGCTGGTTTTATTCTTTTCAGAGGCAGTCACACCATATCAAAATTTATGATATGTCTGATTTATCATACCCACAATCTTTATCTTTCCAACACAATCCCAAAACAAAAATTCTAAATACTTGTACGAAGAAATTTATTGTATATACTCATGTACAAGTCTACCTCATGTATAAGTCGTGGGAACGTTTCAGGGTCAAAATCATGGATTTTGATATGACCCATGGATAAGTCGAGGGAAAAGGGAAATACTACTTTTGTCTCTCCTTCTCCTTCTCTGGACTTCTCCCAACCACCTAACATTGATTCCCAGGTGCTGGAGGAGAGGTTTTAACATTGGATTGAGAAGGGAAGCAAGTGGAATTAAAAGGGATGTTTCTATGATGGGAAGAGAAGCCTTGCAAATTGGATTAGGAAGGGAAGGAAGTGGTGTTGAACGGGGAGTTTCTTTCATAGGAAGAGAAGCCTTGCAAATCGGACTAGTAATAATAATAATAATAAATTTTATTTATATACCGCCCTGTGGCAAGCCAATCCGGGCGGTGTACAACAATAAAAATACATACAGCTTAAAATAGTATAATTCCCTCCTCCCCCCCCCTTAAAAAGTTATTAAATCACATTTCAGTTAAAACAATTTACAGTTAAAACAATAATAAATTAAAATAAAAATGCAAACCGACAGACCCCTGCGACTTCAAATTCTAAACGGGGACTATAAAACATTCGTGAGAAGGGGGAGGGCCCGAGATCCCGAGGCCGGGTGATTTAGTCTGGAAAGGCCTGCCGAAAGAGATCCGTCTTGACAGCCTTTTTAAAGCTGTCCAAAGATGTTAATTGACAGATCTCCTACGGCAGGCCGTTCCAGAGCCTGGGGGCAACAACAGAGAAAGCCCTCTGGGAGGTCGCCGCAAGCCTAGATTTTTGAGGCTGCAGCAGATTCCTCTCAGAGGACCGGAGAGCGCAGGGAGGATTATATGGGAAGAGGCGGTCTCTGAGATAGCTTGGACCCAAGGATTAGGGAGAGAAGGAAGTGGTGTTAAATGAGGTGTTTCTATCATGGGAAGAGAAGCCTTGCAAATCAGAATGGGAAGAGAAGGACATGATGTTCAATGAGGTGTTTCTATCATGGGAAGAGAAATCTTGCAAATCAGACTGGGGAAAGAAGGAAGTGGTGTTAAATGAGGTGTTTTTTCCATGGGAAGAGAACCCTTGCAAATTGGACTGGGAACCTCTTCACACAGACACACATATGCCCCAAGGCATCAAGAGTGGGACATCAGGCTTGCTTGTTTCAGGATCTTTCTAAGTAGTATTTGTGTATTGACCTGTATATAAGTCAACCCAGGATTAGGGTCAATTTTGGGGAATAAATTTGGGGAATACTTATAGTCAAGTATATACGGTAATCAAAACAAAATAAATATACACTGATAACTGTTCTCTCTCAAAATATAGGGAAATAATTTCTAAAGACACCAAGAGAAGCTAAGAGGTCCTGAAGTTCGACAGGGGAACTCACACAAAGATTTACAACTAAAAACAGTGTTCTTGCATGCCTTTATGCTTATAAAAATGAAAATGAAGACTTTGGTGTTTTGTTTTTGCTAGAATGATAGCATGTGCTTTCCACAGAAGAGGGGTTTTAGTGAAACTCAGCCCATACAACTCATAAATATTTTTTGTGTTGAGCAATTTTCAGACTCTTCCCCCACTCATACTCTAGTCCCATCATTTGAATCCAACATGTTTCTTTTTCCTTACCAAGTCTTCACACTGGACAGCTTTTAGTCTTTTTGCTATGTCCAGAGCTGTCTCTCCAGTTTGGTTTACTATAAAATTTAAATATGAAGTATATTCATTAGTGAAATTATGCTAAAAATACTATAATGTACATTATTCTAATAAATTTTAAAAAATTAAATTAAAAAATCACAAAGTTGACATGTAATCCAAAAATTATCTGGGTGCACTGATCAACAAGAACAATTCAAGATTATGAAGTAATCCCAGTTCAGAGTAAAGAACCCTCTGTTTGTTAGAATTAAAGTCTCCAGCTATTCTTCTGGAAACAATGTAAAGGCATATTCTTGTTAGCAGCAGAGACATGACATTCTTGGAGACTAGATGCAGAAGAATGATACTGGGAGCCCGTGGCCTACTGGGTTCCAGAATCACATTCATTTTATTTTAGAAACATAGCCATTGAGTAAAACCTCCCATTATTCTCAAATATACATTGCCAAAGGTATACATTTTGAGAGAATGCTTTAAGGGTTTAACACTATGAATAGATATTTTACAAAACACCCCCTCAAAAAACTGATATGCTATTGTTACTCTGAATTACTCTGAGAAAGCTGGTAAAAACAGTATGTCATTTTAACAAAATTTCAAAGGTAATATAGCTAGACACATTTAAAATACAATGAAAAATTAGCTCAGAGGTCACCAGCAGATTTGCACTAGGAAAGTTTTTTAAGTTACTAAGTTTTCATTATTCTACATCTCTATGAGCTGAAACATTTCTTTCCTAGTAAGCTCTAATTTTTTCCCAGCAAACTTTAATGTCCTGTTTATGGCTTATAGCCTTATTTTCAGGGAATACTTAAACTATTCCAAAAGGATAGATTTGCTCACCTATATCTACTGTTGGCTTGCCCTTCAAAAGTAATTTCAAACATTCAGGTTTATTATATATACTGCAGTAGTGCAGAACGGTGTTCCCCAATGCTGTCTGTTTATCCAGGTTCCCACTAAAAATCAAAGTGAAAAACAATATTAATGCTCCATGACAAATAATCTGTAATGTATTTGTTGTGCATAAGTATATTTTATTCTACACTGAGAAAGGTTTACAACTAGGTAAGAAATGGAAATATTAGTGGTACTTTTTATGATCTTTGCAGTACTAAGAATAGTTTGAGATAACCTCTATAATGCCAGTCATTCTGTCTTCCTATTGGATTCATTATCTGTCATCACAGCTTTGTTTGTGGAAGAGAATCTTCTTCCATGTCAACTTGGATATGCAATTATTTCAACTCCCCATCAAAAACACAAGGATAAGGAAGTCATCTCGACTACTAGAGAATGGTTAAAAGGTTTGTGGAAGAATGAGGAACCTCCTATGTTCACGTTGGGATTTTTGCTCAAAAGTAAGCTGGAGTCTTGAGGCTGTTTCAAAGCCAGAGGAATAGAGAGGTGATAGCCCGAGTATGAGAGACAATGTGTGGTGCATGCTGAGGCAAAATAATTAAATGCCCACTGATGGTGTTTGAACTAGGAGTGACCTAATGGGAAAGAAATAAAACTGTTGCTCATCTGTCACTGTGGTGCTTCAAGTGGTCATTTGTGAACTCATAGGTAAGTATGAGAGACAATGAAGAAGAATTTAAGCTGTATTACAAACCTCAACGAAAACATGAAATAAGCATCAATCTACAGATTACATTATGTGTACTTGTAAAAAATTGTTTGTAACACAGTCACACTTCTTTTTCCAATAAAAAACATCTATGACAATTGGAACAGCAGCACGGGAGCGGGAAGAGCCAATACTTTATGCCCTGTGTCATTTTCCAACCAGAAACCACTTTCTTGATATTTCCCACCAAATATTCTGCTTTCTGAAAATAGTAACCGGGGGGGGGGGGGGGGGGGGGATAGCAACCAGGAAGAAGGGACATTTCCAGCATGGGGAAGAAATTGTTATTTTTTTTTTCTGTGTGTCCATAGGTCCTAACTGGGTTTCTACAGAAATGTTTCCAGGGTCAAATATTCTTTTCAAAGGGGCTGCTTAACATATCATATAGTTTGACCTACAGGATGTAGAGACAGTGAAAAAGTCATGTTACAAGTCAAGAAAATGGACACTGGAGAACTGGGGAACTAAAATGATAATGGAGAAAGTTGAATGTTTCTTCACTCCCATGAAAAGTCCTGTCTTCAGAAGTCTGTCAGTTGCCAAATGTGTTGTATGTCAGTTGTCAGTTGACTAAAATGTGTTGTATGTGTTGTAGTATCAAGGGAAACCCATCCCTTGAATATACGAAATACATTCTCCCCCACAGTCTTGTCTGGACAAAAGCCATAAACGGTAATGCCAGAATTTTGCCCCAAACTGACCTCTAGCCAATGAAGTTGATATTAATAAGGTAACCGTGTGCTTCCTGTAACTTAACTCTGTCAACAGGTTGGCTGCAGCATTCTGGACAAGCTCATGTTTCTGAACACTCTTCAAAGGCAACAAATATGTAAAGTTACAATATGCTACAGTATGTTATAATAAGCAAAAATAAATAAATAAATAAATAAAAATAAAAAAAAATGTTGCTGAGTGTGCCTAAGGTTGCCAAGGTAGGTAGTGACTGATAAGGAGTTTGTTTTAGTATATTAGCATATTATTTTAATATTTTAGCATTTTACAGTGTTGGCGTTTTATTATTTGATTTTAAGTATATATGTCAGTGATGGTGAACCTTTTAGAGACCAAGTGCCAAAACTCACTGGTGTTCTTGCACCGGGTGTCACCCGGTGCTGGGGGAGGGCCCCCAGGAGGTGGGACTTCTGAGGGTGGGATTTCTGCCTTCTGGGAAGGGACTTCCACCTTTTGGGGAACATGACTTCCAGGGGGTCGGACTTCTGGGGGGAAAAACCAAGGCACACTCTCTTAGCCTCAAGCTAGCAGTTGAAGGGATGGGGGGTGGGGAAAGAAGAGGAGCAGGAGCATGCTTCTATTGTACTCCTGTTGAAGTAACAGACAGCACGCATGCCCACAGAGAGAGCTCTGCATGCCAGAGAGGGCACGTGTGATATAGGTTCGCCACCACTGATATATGTTTAATGTTCCACTTTGTTGGAAAGGGTGTTATAAATAAATGTTATGATGATGTAACAAAGGCATATATAACCATGGTCTGATCAAATATGTCCAGAAATGGTCACAGGTGGCACACTAGTATTAAGTGTGGAAACACACCCCTGGCCACTCCAGAGACTTGGGCATCCAGGCACAGGATGAATTCGGGAGTTCGCTCAAATTGCAAACTTGGATATTCTGAGGAAGTGTCACCCCATCCATTACAGCCTGGATCCTGATTCCATGACCTGCCTTTTGAGTGACTAGAAGCACCTCTGGAATAACCTTCAGTTTGTTCACTCTCATTCAGTACATTACTGACCAGCAGATATTGGTTTAGGAAAAAAAAGATTTTATTTGGATTTAAATTGGAAGAAGTTTGTCTTCAAATACAGATGCATATCTGGTTACATCCACACTGCAGAAATAATCCAGTCTGACAGCATTTTACCTGCCATGGTTCCATGCTATGGAATTCTGGGAACTGGAGTTTAGTGAGACATTTAGCCTTCTCTGTCAAAGAACTCTGATGTTGCAACAAACTACAAACCCCAGAATTCCATAGGATGGAGCCATGGCAGTTAAAGTTGCATCATCATTATCATCATATTTCTGGAGTTGGATGCTGACTCAGAAACAGAATTCTCTACACCAGACAGATCTGGCTGGACTTAAATACGTCAGTTTGATGTACACAACCCAAGCTATAAGCAAGCAAGTAGCTTTACCTGTTTTGTACAAGGAAGTCAACCAGATGAAGTGAAGTTTGGTCAGCAGTCCGAATTGCTAAATGAAGGGCTGTTTCACCTGGCTCCTTAGGATAGAGAAAAAAGAAAAAAAAAGAAAAAAGAAATGAAAATTACTTCTCTTTCCCAGACATTTACAGAATTATTGATTGAGGAGATAATATGAGCCAACAGTCTCATATATGCAAAAATACTGACAACAAAACACCTGTAAAAATAATAATAATATACATGGCATTATAACAGTGTGAGCAGTATGTACAAAAGTAAACTCTGTTACTTGTCCCTTATAAAATATGATTATTTAGTTGGATATGTAGTAGTACAGCAAGGAAGGGGATGTATGGCCCCCATCCACCATCTCCATTGCTTATGCTAGTTAGACCCAATATGATTAACCATTCAACATCTAGAGAGCCCCACATTTTTTACCCCTGCATTATATGGCTGTATGCTTGTTTTCATTAATCATACCTTTCAAATCCCTCCTCTGCTGCCTTACCTGTCCAGGCTCCAGCAATGGCTCCATTAGCTCAACTCCTTCTGCATAGACTTGAATTAGTGCAAGTAAATCCCTGGATTTAACAGCCTCAAGTAATTCATTCAGTTTAGCTGCTGCAGAACCGCACGTCTTTCTGGAGAACTTATGATCTACATATTTAGCAGTAATAAATTCTTTACGAATAGTCCTGAAAATGGGGAAAATATTTCTAGATATTAGCTTGCTGCTTTCAAATAAATTATTAAATTCTATTTTGTATTTGAGGTTAGAGATTACATTTAATAAGTTTAAAAGAAGCTAGTCAAAGAACAAACTAGCATTGCTGTACAAGGGGGTATTGTAAAGTAATAATTATCACCTGGAAGGTATTACGGTATATTGATGAATTTTTGTTAGTGTCATCATTGGTCCCTAAGTGCATGATGTTAAGAAAATCAGCTCATTGTGTCCTTTATTTTTGTTACAGGTTATGCCAGAAGTAACTAAGGTGTAAGATGGAGAAGTATGAGGGGGTATCGTAAAGTTTTAATTATCACCCAGAAATTATTGATTGGTATATTGATGAAATTTTGTGTCATCATCACCAAGTGACTTTTTCTTTTCCCAAACATGAAAAATCCATTGCAGGGTCACTGATCTGACAACACAGATGACGTCATTCATGAAGTGAAAGAGTGGTTTAAGGTGCAATCTGCAGACTTCTACAAAAATGATATTCAAGGGTCAGGAAATGCTGGGAAAAATGTGTAAATCTGGATGGTGACTACGTAGAGATAAATTAACAACTACAAATCAAACTTTTTGTTAATTTTTTTAAAAAAGGTGATAATTAAAACTTTACAATACCCCTTCGTATTTACTTATTTTTCAGTTTTCCAGCTGTTTTACCAAGATGTCTCTATGACAGAAGTAAAATCTCCCTCTCTGGTTTATGTCTTAAAATCCAAAGGGATCTAATTTATGTTAGAATTGCAAATACCAAGCCATACATGGAAACAGGAAGTATAATCTGGGTAAGCAATGATATATTAAATTCCTCAGATAACCAGTTTGTACTTTTCAGAAGTCTACTTTCCAAGCTTCAAACGATGAAGAAAATCTTGAGATGACTACATGGAGAACACTGGAAACATTTCCCAATTCAACAAGGGGAGCAGAAGTGCTTCTATACTGAAAGCACCACATAAACCCAGATTGCAGCAGATTAAAAAACGATTAGTTATTCGAACATCACATAAAAAGTGATCACCTGGAACTGTCATATGAATGATTATGGAGCTGGGAAGGACTAAAAATGAGATTGGATATGAAAACCTTAGAGGCACAAAAGGGCCAGAAACAAGCTCTGTGAGTGGCTGGAGACTAGGGAAGGTCAGACAGCAATAGTGGGGGATTTTTTGTTTTGGTGCGGGAGAATTCAAAGCAGAGGATAATTCTTCTAGGCCTGAAGCCGTGCTATAGCAAAACAAAAAGCAAAACAAAACATCTCAACAACAAGCAAAACAAAGTTATTTATGATATTTTGATATTATGAGACACCATTCAAAAAGACTAAACTATTTACTTTATGGGGGATAAAGGGCTGAGTGGGCTGGTAAAAATGTTAATTTGTAAGTCTAATTTGCCTTGCATGTAAGCTTTATCTTTTTTGTTTTGTTTTGTTTTCATAAGTCACTCAAAATAATCACTCTCTAGTGACAAAGTTATATTTACAATAGGTTTTTCAGGGCAACTCCTTTAGGAGTATGAAAGCAAGCAGCATGCATTCACTTCATATTTTCAACTGGCGAATACCTTTTGAAGGAAAAAAACAATCTTGATATTGAATTGATTTGCAAGTTAAGAGAAGATGAAATCATTAGCCGACATGTCTTGTTCAGTTATCTGCTGGTAAGCATGGAGCACATGAAGTGGCAATGCAGGCAACTGACAGCCTTAGAAAATTTGCACCTCTGTTAACAAGTTTCAAAGAGAATATGGTTGTCAAGATTGCATCCATGTTCAGGCATGTGCAATGTGACTAGATACAAAGATCAAGGGACCAAGCTGAAAAGAGGGGTGGGTGGGAAGGCTAAAGGAAGACAGAGAATTGGAAGAAGGCATTTTCCAGATTGCTATGCCAATCCTAAAGCATCTCTAGTTCAGGCAGTGCTCAATCAGGGATGGAAGGGAACGAAGGGTTGTTTCCTATCTCGAAACAGTTAAATCTCTTTTACATTACATTACATTACATTATAAATGCTAGACGGGTTATCCTGAAATATCCTCTACAGATCTGAATACTGTGACTTCAAACATGTTATTTTCAGATACACACACAACTTAAATACACAATATTAATGGCACTGAAAAAAAAGAACTGTTTTATGAAAAATAACATCTGAAAAATTGCCTGATGATACTTATTAAAATTAATAAATACTTGGCTTTGTTTTATATTATCTTTTTTTTTTTTTTTTGCTTCATGAATGAACGTTAATTTCCAATGTCAACCTTGTCCAAATATAATAATTTTTGTTACTTACATATCACTTAATGGTTTAGGCTTGGGAGAAGGACTTGGTAAGTTCCCCTCCATAATTTCATTAAAACTATTGTTTCCTATGTTCTTGGCCAGCTGTGGAAGATACAAAAGGTGAAGTAATTAAGAATTTGGTATTAACCCATGACTTTAGGTACAGTATGTTTTGAAATATTACCTTGTGAGTTTTTCCCTTAACAATTCTAATCTAGCCTAGTGTCACCAGTAATTTCACATTGAATTAGACTGGTACAAAAGTTAGGCTCAATCAACTCAAACCACTTGAGTTGCACCAGCTTTCCAGGACTGCAAATAGAAGTCCTTTTCAATCCTAAACTGAAAGACAGGAGCTAAACTTAACCAGAAAATGACAAGCATTTTCTGTATGCAAAGCATAAATGAGCTACACAAACAGACAGCTCTTCTCTTTATTCCTTTATCATTACTAGTAGGGGCAAAAGTGCATTCATCCTAATACTAGTGAATCTTAGTTATTTTATAATGGTCTTACCAAGAGTTCAGATGTTCCTAATTTGTCTAGCTCTAAAGACTGTATTCGAGAAATATGAACACCCATTTCTCTATGTATTCCAGAGCACTCTATACAGGTTAAAATGCCCAGGTTAGTTGAAAGCCATGTTGGATCTGAACAAAAAACAGAGTAAAACATACATTAGAAATAATCTTATTTTACCTTTCATTCAAAAGAGTGCTTATAGATATTTTATTGTAGTAAGATTATTGATATTCTTGTCAAACTCTGAATTTGCTTGTCTAAGAATTTCATAGAAATTATTTTCTCAGGCAATTTTTACAGTAACTTAAATACATTTAATGTACAGAAAATACCTGGTGATCCACAATCACAACAAACATCATTTCCAGGCAACCGTTGTATGTCATCAATAATGGCTTTTGTCAGATCTTCTAAACTGTTTTCTCCTGTGCTCTGCTCTCCTTGGAATGCCATATTTAAAGCCTCTTCTTTGCTGTTGGTCAATACTGATATCCATCTAATATGATATAGAAATGTTTTTAATAATTGGTTATTTTTCCCCAAGACATTAATCTATAAAAGAAAGAAATCTCAAGGAGTGAAAGAGCAGAAGAAATAAGTGTATAAGAAAGGGAGTGGCCAAAATCTTTTTTGGAAAGAACAACTAGCACAAAAAAAGAAAATATATGAAGTCAAAAAAATAAAAGAAAATCTAAAAGAAGGGTGAAAATGATGATGTGATTTATTCTTGGAAAATGCTTAATAAGGTAGTTCTGTACTGCAGCAAATAAGCCCTGGTTAGAACTTGGATGGGAGACCACCAATGAATACAAGGTGCTATATGCTATATTTCAAAGGAATGAACTGACAAAACCACCTCTGACTCTTCCTTGCCTAAGGAAACTCTATGAAATCCACAGATTTGCTATAAGTGAACAGATGATTTGATGGTGCGCACAGGCACACACACACTGAAATCCTGGAAGAGGGTAGCAAGTCAAATATGCTGATTTTAAAAAGACATCAAGAGATAAAGGATGTCTTCAAGCAATGGAAATACTTCTTAGAAAGATTTCATAGAAAAAATATAAATATTATAAGCAAATATCACCTTGAATTTTAGATCGAATTCTACCAGCATATGTTCACCTAACATTTAAAATACACTTATCTGCCTCAGAGGGAGCTCTAGTTGGCTTGCAGTTAAAAAAGTAAAATGTGAAGTACCAGGATTCTTTTTTGCTGTAAGGGCAAATGACAGAACATTGTCTTTCTAGACTGAACTCTTGTCCTGAGGCTTGGCACAATCAGGAAAACAGTAAAAAAGCCAGCCTTCATGGATCTCAAGTAAGTTTGCTATTCCAAGCCTAAGGACAACAGTTAAATTTAGTTGATGTCCTTTCATTTTACTAATGCATGTCTCATCCTTTGGGCAACTGTGCAGTCACAGCTGCAATATCAGGTTGCAATATCAAAGCTGTGTAATGCTTGTGTTGTTGGCAACAAGATAGGCATCCTGCATTTTGATTTTATATGTATTAGCTCAACACAGTGTGACTGCAGTCGTACAGCTACACCATCAAAGACCTTGCACAAGATGTAAACCAAAAAAACAACCAACCAAAACAACCAAACAAAAGACACAGAATGATACTAAGTCACAGTACTTTCAACACCAATGGGAGAAGAAAAACACTCTACCAAGAGTGCAAAGCCAAACTGCAAAACAGCTGTATATGCAGCAAAACAGCTGTATATGCAGTAAAATATGCTAAGCTGCTTAAGAAACTATTGAATTGTCCTTGATTTCATTATAGACCAAAACACAAGAAACAAATTCTTGAGAACATCCTACCATCTTCTCCTTGTCCATCTGTAGAGGCCAGGAGCAGGCCTTCTACCAGAATGCATCTTTAACTGCAGATTTTAACAATACAAAAAAGAGAGTACACTAGAAGAATGTAAAACATAATTACATTACTTCTGTTAGAACTATTTCAATTTATTGGCTTTGGTACATTTGAAACACCTGAACGTGGGTGTCAGTCAACTAAAAGGCTAAACAACTAGGGGGGAAAAAACAGATCTAAGGGCCTTTGCAGACTGCCAGAAATAGTGCAAATTGAGTCCACTTTGACTGCCCTGACTCAGTGCTAGGGAATCATGGTAACTGTAGTTTATTGTGGCACCAGAGCTCTCTGACAGAGAAGTCTTAATGTCTCAGAAAAAACTACAGTTCCCATGATTTCCTAGCAATGAGCCAGGGCAGTTAGTGGACTCAATTTGCATTATTTCTGGCAGTCTGCAAAGGCCCTAAGTCCTACATTGAGATGTATATATAGTGGTTTGGGTGTTGGACTAGGACTCATGATGTGTGTGTATGTGTGTGTATGTCTTCATGTTGCTTGTCAATTTAAGTCAATTTCATAGGGTTTTCTTATGCAAAGGCAATTTGGTCTTGCCAGTTCCTTCTCGAAAATATAACCTACAGCACCTGGAATTTGCCAGTCATCTCCCATCCAAGTACTAACCAGGGCTGGCCATACTTAGCTTCTAAAATCAGATGGGATCTGGTGTCTTTTAAGAGACAAAGGTTTAATCCCCACTCAGCCATGGAAACCCACTGAGTGAACTTGGGGCAAGTAACACTCTCTCATCTGCAAGGGAAAGCAATGGCAAGCCTCCTCTAAATAAATCTTGCCAAGAAAACCTGATGATAGATTTGCCTTAGTCCACCATAAGTCAGAAACTACATGAAGGTACATAACAACAACAACAACAACAACAATAGCGGCAGCGGCAGCAAAGTCCTACATTAAAGCTGGCACTATCTGATTTTTGACACATACCAAGAAAACAACTGTTCCTTTCTTTAAGGAGCAGTTTTATGATTATCTGCCAAAACATGAATGCTTTAGCTGTGTATTATTTGAAGATCTGGCAATGAATTACACATAGAAAAGGAAGTAAGATGTAAGCTATCAAGTTAGAAGGGCCTCTTTGCAAGACAGAGATGTAAAAATTCTAAAAGTCCACCATGATAACTATGCCCTTCTATTAAAATTTAGGGGGGGTGTGCTCAGAAACAAGGAAATTAGCTATACTACATTAGTTTATACAAGTGAGCTGGCACACATCAGCCGATGGGTGGAGGGGAATTGCATTCAGCAAAGTACTGAAAGAGCTGGTAATTAATAACTAAACTTCCAGTGCTGTGTTTCAACACCTAAGAATATATTTGTATACCTATATAGGTGAAAACAATATCACAATTAGCAGAAAAGTACATTTTCCAGAGGCTAATGCCATTTTTGCATGACCAAAGATTAGGAGAAAGAGACTCTGAGAAACTGGTATAGAAATGGCAAAGTTAGGAAAGGGGGGGAATGGTTATTACTTTTAGAAAATAAAATAAATGAGGGGGGGGGAGTGAAATAAGTGGACATGTATGGAAGTAAAACTGCATTTTACAGGGGCAACTTGAATTAATTATCAGGAAACTAATAATCTAATAAAACAGATGGTTTGTCAGGATTTCCTCATTTAGTAAACATTTGTAAGTTAAAGAAGGATGAGCTCTAACCTCAAAAATAATGTCCTGTCTATGTAAAATATTATTAATTGCCTGATTAGTTAGTAAGTACACATACCTATGCAATATTTTAGCTGGAATATTAGTTCATAAATGATACCCATAAACATTTAAAAATTACAATGCAGCCATTCATTTCCAACTAATAAATCAATCGTACTGCAAATCAAATTAAAAATCTCAGAGGTACATGTTATCATTTGATTTGTTTACAAATAACTGCCTGAAATAAAACAAAATTGAACTAATACTATTACAGTTATTTGAAGTGAAAGCTCAATGTCTAAGTCAGGAAATAGAATTCAGAGACATAGCTGTGTTAGTCTGAAATATCAGTGGCCTGAGTTGTGCTACAAGATCTCTTTGAATATTAAGTCAGGAAATGTTTTTTCATTAATTTACTGCTGAGATGACCAGGTCTAAAATGAAAATAAAAATAAAAAATCCAATTCAGTCTTAAAAAATATTAACAATTTTCTTATAGCCACAAACACATTCCCAGAAACTACAAATGAATAGAATATTCAGTTCTCTTTGGGCAGGCTTGGTCCAGTATCGTCTACCAGTTGATTCCCAATGTTCAGAAGCTGGAGATGAACCTCAGAAACTTTGCTCAGATCATTGAAGCTGATGAAGTTCTTCTCCTAGAAAGAGCCACTTTCCTGGTGCAAGCGAGCAAGAGAATCAGGGGTCCCGCCACATTGGGATGTCTGTTCCAGTACCCATGGAGTCCCAGGGCAGCAACTGGGTAGCATGTTTCTTCAAGGGCAAATTCAAGTTGGGATGCAAACTGAGGGGCTTGTCCCCAGACCACCAGTTTCTCAGCACCAGTAATATTGATATGCAGAAGTGTGTTGTGGTTTACTAAGTCATTGTTTCTCCCCTGTGAAGTGTTTAATAATGGGTTTTTAACTTTTTTTTTGTCTCATGGACCCCTTGGCCATTTTAGGAGGCCTGTGCTCACCTTTGTGATCTAGTGGCAGGTCTAATAAACACAGTAATTTCAAAGTAACAATGAATGTAAATGATATCTCTAGATAATTTATAACAGTTGTAGTAGGGGGTTGGACTGGATGGCCCTTGAGGTCTCTTCCAACTCTAGGATTCCATGATTCTATGAATGGACAGGTTACTTACCTGTAACAGTATTTCTTCGAGTGGTCATCTGCGAATTCACACAAATGGGTTTTATCTGCACATGCGCAGCTAGTTCGGAACCTTCTAGAATCACTAGGCAAAAGTTGGATTGCAACTTTTTGGTAGTAGCTCCGCCCACCTCTATATAGGCCCCGCGTTCCCGCTTGCTCCTCAGTTCCAAGTACGCCGCTAAAAAGCTACAGCAAGGTTATCAAATAGAGCAGGATACGACTGAGGGGAGGTTGGGCAGGATTTGTGTGAATTCACACATGACCACTCGAAGAAATACTGTTACAGGTAAGTAACCTGTCCTTCTTCTTCGTGGTCTCTGCGAATCACACAAATGGGTTATTCAGACTAGCAAGCTAAAGTCAATGGAGGAGGGAGTGTCCTGACACAAGGCTTGCAGGTGCAAACAGGAACGTTTATTGGCACAATAATCAGCCAAAGTAAATTAGGCACCTTCACCTATATAGGCATTGCATTCAAGTGCATCAAGAAGTGAATGTAATTCAACAGTCAACGAATTTTAGTCTGCAAATGGAATAAACAGTAAGAGTTGCATAGAGTCAAGTCTGAATTCAAGTAGAACCCGTAATGATCTCAAATAACTAATAAATAAACCTTTAAGTCAGGTATCAATGTACATACATTTGTACCGGAGCGAATAATCAACATACTCAACTTGAGCAAGTGCATAATGAAGCTAGTGCAAACATTGTACAAATACATTCAATGAAGTCCAGATAATAATACTGCTCTCCCAAAGGCAGCCTCCTGTCTGGCTCGTGTGTCCAACCTGTAATGTTCTTGCCTGCCAGTTCATAACACAAGTGAATGGTGGAGGTCACCCACTTGGACAGTCTTTGTGGGGTAACAGGCAGTCCTTTCTTGTGTTCAGAATAGCACACAAAAGTCTCTCCAAGCGTCTCAAGCCCGAGGTACACTCCAAATAAAAAGACAATGTCCAATGTGTGCAGTCTTTGTTCGAACTCAGTGGTCGGGTTCGGGGCCAGGGTGGGTAGCACAATGACTTGGTTGATATGGAAGGCGGACACCACCTTCGGTAAAAAGGTGATGTCGGTATGGAGGACCACCTTGTCTTTATGGAACTGAAGATAGGGTTGGTCCATCCTTAAGGCACATAGCTCACCGGCCTGGCGAGCTGAAGTCAAAGCTACAAGGAACGCTGTTTTCCAAGTCAAGAGTCTAATGTCAGTAGTAGCCATGGGTTCAAAAGGTTTTGTAGATAGGTAAGACAATACCAAGTCCAGGCTCCAGGCCGGTGTCGGTACCGAGGCTGGTGGGTGTAAATTATTAAGCCCTTTAAGAAATCTCTTGATTAAGGGGTCAGAGAAAAAAGATGGTCTGCCCTCCAGCTGGTAGTGGGAGCAGATAGCTGAGAGGTAGCACTTGATAGAAGCAAGGCAAAGTCCTGATTTGGAAAGGGAAAGAAGAAACTCGAGTACAGTCAGTACCGAGACTCGGGATGGAGGAATCCCTCTGGATGAGAGGAAGTCCATGAACTTCTTCCACTTGCAGGAATAAGACCTTCTAGTAGAGGGCTTCTGGGCTGCTTTAATTATTGTCTGTAGATGAGGTGGAAGTGAGCTTAAGGTCGAATTCTCCATGCTACCAGAGGTAGAGAGACCAGGTCTGGGTGAAGCACTCTGCCCTTGTGCATCGTGAGGAGGTCTGGGCGATACTCCAGGCAACAGTAGGTTTCGTGAAAAAGATGCAGAAGTGGAGCAAACCACGGTTGTCTCGGCCACCACGGAGTGATCAAGATGGCATCTGACTTGTCCGTTCGCATCTTGGTGAGCACTCTGGTTATAAGCGGAAACGGAGGAAATGCGTAAAATTTCCTCCCGCACCACATGAACTGGAAGGCATCCCCTCGAGAAGCTCGGGTTGGTATCCTCGAACAAAACTCTGTGCATTGAGTGTTGTCCTCTGTGGCAAACAGGTCGATGTCTCTGGTCCCCCAAAGGGAAAAAAGCCGGGAGACTGTCTTGGGATGGAGACGCCATTCGTGACATGGATTGGAGGACCTCCTGAGGCTGTCGGCCAGTACGTTCTCCTGTCCGGGGAGGTGAATGGACTGGAGGAGGATGTTGTGGTCGATGCACCAATCCCAGATGCGAAGCGTGATGCTGAGTAAGGTTGAGGATTTGGTTCCGCCTTGCTTTTTCAGGTAATACATGACGGTGGTGTTGTCTGTCATGAGCAGAACCACTTTGTCCAACAAGTCCATTTGGAAAGCTCTGAGCGCTTTTTCCACAGCAAGCAAGACTCTGTTGATATGCAGAGTCTTCTCATCTGGGGACCACACTCCCCTTACAGTTAGTCCTCGGGAGTGAGCTCCCCAACCTTCCATTGATGCATCCGTGGTCAGTGTGACTTCTGGCTGAGGAGGTAGAAATGGCATCCCTGAGCAAACATTGTCGGGATGGAGCCACCAATGGAGAGACGCCGCAACGTGAGGCGGAATGGTGAGCCACTTTGAGGGGGAGTCGGAAGTGGCATCGAACGAGGATAGGAACCAGGATTGAACAGGTCTGAGGTGCAGCCTTGCCCATGGTGTCACAAAGGTTGTTGAGGCCAGATGTCCCATCGCTGTCTGTACAAAGTGAGCCTGGATCCTGCTGTGCTTGAGGCAAGCCTTGATGGAAGCGGTAAGGGCTGCAAATCTGTCATCCGGAAGGAAAGCTTTTTCCAGCTCTGAGTCCAAAATTGCTCCGATGAACCTGACTTTCTTGGCAGGTGTGAGGCTGGACTTCTGTTCGTTGACTTTGAGTCCCAATGAGTGGAGCAGACTGAGGGCAAACTGGATGTCGTCCAACAATTTTTCTCAGGATGGTGCTGTGAAAAGCCAGTTGTCGAGGTATGGGAAGACCGTTATTCCCTTGGGGTGCAGGAAGGCGGCGACCGGGGCCATGCATTTGGTGAAGACTCTCAGTGCCGAGGAGAGTCCGAACGGAAGGACTTTGTATTGATAGTAGTTGGTGCCCACTGCGAAAGCCAGGAATCTGCGATGATCTTCTCGGATGCTGATATGAAAATAAGCGTCCTTGAGATCGATGCTGCCGAACCAATGGTCTTTCTGCAAAAGAGGCAAAATGGAAGAAAGTGTCGTCATGCGGAAGCGTCTGTACTCAATGAAGGAGTTCGGTGCTCTCAAGTCCAAGATGGGCCTCAGGTCCGAGTCTTTTTTGGGTACAATAAAGTAGCGGGGAAAGAAGCAGTGTCGAGCCCGAGAAGTGGGGATGGGCTCGATCGCTCCCTTATCTTTCAAGGCATGTACTTTGTCGAGTAAGGTGTCAGAGGGGGTTGTGATGACAATATTCAGCCCCTCCTGACGATGTCAAGTACCCAAGAATCGGAAGTGATGTTGGCCCAGGTGTTAAGAAAGGGCCTTAGTCTGTCATCAAAGGTGTTGACGGAGTGCGCGGCAACACATCATTGTTTCCTTCTGGTTTCGAAGGGCTTCCTTCGGAACGCCTGCCTCTGTTGTTGTTGGCGGCAGCCAGAAGAAGAGGATGAATGTGGAGTTTGCCTCCTCCGTGATTGGTTTTGAATTTGGGAAGTGTCTTGCTGGAAGGGACGCTGGGCCGAAGGGTACCAGGGTCTTGGCTGGTAATATCCGAATCTCCTTCTGGAGGACTGAGACGGTTGGATGCCATGCTTGCGTACAGCAGTTTTCATTTTATAGTTAAGATTAAGTTTCTCATCAGTGTCCTTATGGAAGAGACCGGATTGGTAAAAGGGCAAGTCCTCAATGGTTGCTTTGGCCTGGGTTGTTAAATCGGCCACTCGCAGCCATGCATGCTGACGGAGTGAGATCGCATTAAGCAGTGTCTTTGAGGAGCAGTTTGTAAGATTCTGGGCAGTCACGATCTGCTGAGCACCAGCTGCATGTGTCTCTTGCTGAAGGGCAAGGGCATAAGGCTTATGTTCATCCAGAAGATGTTCGAGGATTGGTCCAAGCTTTTCCATAAGATGCTGGGTGTAGGCACCCAAACAACCCACGTTATTGGCCACTTTGAGGCCTAGAACAGAAGTGGAATAGGATTTCTTAGCCAAGAAATCTATCTTTTTTCCCTCCTTATCTGCTGGAGAGGTGGAGGACTTTGATGTGGAGACATATTGTGCGCCTTCTACGATGTCTGAATTTTGATGAGGATGGTCTGTCATCCATGCAGGCTTAGGGTCGGCGATTTGGTACATATTGTCCATGCGCCTCAAAGTGTGTGAGGTAGATGTTGGTACCTCCCAAGATCTTTTCAAGATTTTAGCCAGAGACAGCATGTAGGGGATAGCCGGCCTGTCAATCACTCTGCTTTGGACCCATTTTTCCAGCTGGTCAGAGGCCTCTTCCTCTTCGAGTTCGGCGACCTTCAGAGCAAGAGCACGAGCCATGCGAAGGATTTGGTCCGCAAAGGCACGAGCATCATCCGAAGGAGAAGCCGACTGGGTATTCAGGGGTGGTCTGGTTTGGGTGGGAGACCAGTCCAAGTCCAAGTCCTGATTGGATTCAACCACCGGATCTGGGGAGATGGAACGGTACGACGGGGTGGAGTCAGGAGACATGGGGCGACGTGGATTTTTATGCTCACCTCTTAGACGTTGGCTTCTAGTTGGAGGCGACGGACTGAGAGATGGGGATCGATGCTTGGATACAGAAGAGCGGCGATGGGATACAGAAGATTGATGTCTCCGAGGAGCTGAAGGCAATGAGGGTATAACCCTGTGCTGATGGGAATCACTGGAATGATAACAGCGTCGGGACGGACCAGGTGATGGAGACAGAGAAGGTGAGATGGAACAGCATGTCGTAACCGGAGAGGAGGGGGGCTGCTGTGCCACAGAAAGATGGTGAGAGAACGGTACTGGAGAAGGAAGGGGCTGCTGTGTAGCAGGAAGAGGATAAAGTCTCTGAGCCGATGCGGGAAGAGTCTGCTGCATAGCAGGAAGGTATTGGAATTGACTCCTCTGTTCTTCCATGAGACGCAACTGCTCGGGCTGGACAGGGAGCAGGTAGCTGTTGGAAGCTTCATTATAGACCAGTTGTGGGAACCTGGAAATCCACGGGTCTGAAGCCGGTTCGACTGCGGGCTGTTGCTGCATCTGCCCCGAAACAGATGTAGGAGATGGATCATCCTCGGACCCAATATTGAGGGTTGGAGACGGGGAGATGGTGGGAGGCATGGCCATATGTGGCGTTGTGGTTGGAGGCTGTTGTATTTCCGCCTCGGACTCTGTGTCGACACACACCATCGGAGTGGTCAGTATCGACATAGACGGGCCCGTGGAGGTCGGTACCAAGATAGTTGTTGGTGGAAGTACGGAGCGTGTTAACAACGGGGTTTTAAGATTTTCCCTGGATCTAGACTTGCTCCTAGAGAGCATCGGCTGTTCTCCGTCGGTGGAGTGGTGGGGGGATGCTGAACGGGCTTTCTTGCTGGATAAAGGAGCCTCCTCGATGGTCTCCAAGTGTTTACGCTTGGAAGACCTCTTTCCACCCCCTTCCACGTCGCTAGGACTCACGCTCTCCATGTATTTGGATGACCTCTTGGATCTCTCCCTGGATCTTCCCCTTTGTCGAGGGGGGCCCTAGGATGGTTTGTAAATGGCTACCGAGGCCAAGGCCATAGTTGGTTCCTCAGCTTGTAAGGCCTTTTCCCACAAAGCCGCCTTCAGCCTGACCATTCTATTCTTCAGAGCTTGAGGGGTCATTTTCCTGCACAGCTTACTGGTTTTTGGATTGTGGGTGTCTCCAAGGCAAAAGACACATTCCTCATGTTGGTCCGAAGTTGGGAATTTAGAATTGCAAGAAATGCAATGTTTGAAAGACGCCATGGTTGTCAAATCCAAAACGTGAAGCAAAGTCGAAGTCGTTAACAGTCCAAGTCAAATCGACTGTAGCGGTGAATAGTCCAATGAACAGAATAAAGTTGCAATCCAGAAGAATAGTCAAGTCCAATAAACGTGGTCAAAAACCATTAGAGGAGTAAACTGCCTAATAGCGAGGTTCCTTGCTAGCTGCAAAAGCGGCGGACGAAAGGAACTGAGGAGCGAGCAGGAACGTGGGGCCTATATAGAGGTGGGCGGAGCTACCGCCAAAAAGTTGCAATCCAACTTCTGCCTAGTGATTCTGCATGCACAGATAAAGCCCATTTGTGTGATTCGCAGAGACCACGAAGAAGAAAGTATTTGTTTGCTCTGTTGAAATAGTCTACAGCACATAGAAATCAATACTAGCTTGAGATTTCATGGTAATGCAATAAATAACCCCTTTTTTAAATTGCATTCTATTTGATGGACCAGATTGTGCCCCTCTGGCATAGAAGAGACAATTACCTAACGGTGAACCTTTCAGGCGCAGGAGGCTCTACAGTGACAGGTGAAGGGGAAAAACAGCTATGCTGGGGATTTCACACTGTAACTTTTCATTCATTGGCATAATCTGGGGGTGGAGAATACAAGAAGGAAAAGCAAAGTGAAGGATTAACTTAAAACTACAGGCACAATT
Organism: Phrynosoma blainvillii; assembly: GCA_026167975.1. Lineage (NCBI taxonomy): Eukaryota > Metazoa > Chordata > Lepidosauria > Squamata > Phrynosomatidae > Phrynosoma > Phrynosoma blainvillii. Next base: position 16,009,766 of record JANUYF010000004.1, on the reverse strand, counting down.
TGATTCACTGGCAATTCAATTCTGGGAAAATAATATCTACCTACTTTTATCAATACCCTTCCTCATGCTATAAGCATGAGGAAGGGTATTGATAAAAGTAGGTAGATATTATTTTCCCAGAATCGAATTGCCAGTGAATCAAATTGTGCCTATAAGACTTGGGAGGGTGAATGACTCATTTTATGTTTGACTGGGAGTGCATATGTTTTTTTTTCTTATGAGATATACTAAAAATGCTCTCCTCTGAATATTTTAAGTGAAATGATTAATCCTTTATATAAGATCTGATGGAGTAATGGAAGGAGACCAAGTTTGTATGTCTTGCCAACAGAGTCAACTGTTCAGAATGGCAGGAAACATCTCTTTCACAATCTGGATAGCTAGTGCTAAATTTTAAAGTGTAATTAGATGAGAGATGCTGTAGCCTACTCACACTCTGCCTGAAAAGGGGTTGTTAATGACCTGAAGTGAAATTATTATCAAATGTCTACATTATAAAGGACATAAAAAAATAACCTTAGAAGCCCAGAATGAAAAGAAGTTACTGTAGACGAAGTTACACACCAACGTTACTATTTC